>JALPQD010000011.1:2613000-3266250 GCA_023101885.1 Typhlomys cinereus | reverse complement strand
TGTGTGTGTATCTCAGAGGGAACGGTGTCCACCTGTGGAGAAGCAGAGGTGATTTTGGGAATCATCCTGGATTGCTTCTACCTCCTTTTAGCTTTGCTCTGGGATTTCTCGGGCTCCACAGTCACGAGTGTAGGCAAGCTCCATTTTCCACTTGTGAGGCACAGTCTTAACTCCTCAGCTATCTCTCTAATCTTGCCCTTCTTTTGTGGCAGGACATCCTGTATTAAGAAATTCTGAGGTTTAAGAGATGGCTCAGGTTATTATTCTGCCTCACAAGCAGAAGGTCCTTAGTTACCCACTGAAAAAAAGGCCAGGCGGAAATGGCAGCAGCCTAAACTTCTGGTCTTGGTGCTCCAATTTTACATCAAAGCTATATTTATAGGATATGGTTCTGATTTTTCTTTAAATTTGGGTTATTGTTAAGTGGAAAACCAAATATATACATTTTAACATCTCCTACCTAACTAAAAATATACAGGTACACTGTTTACAGTTTCTGGGTATATCTGAGAAATATCTTTGTTCTTTTACTCATATCAGTAGAAGCAAAATATCACTTCATTTACTTAATTACAAGGAAATCTTATTATCAATATAGGGCAGGATCATTTATGTGAATTTTAGCTAATGTTTTACCAGTATGGAATTTATATATCATATAAAAAATCAAATTTTTTCATATTTACACTTAACTTTTACAGTTCAACCACAAATTTAATTTTTCATAGGAGACAGGGTAGGACACATATTCTTAGATACATTATTGTTTATTGTTTCAAGTGGATGGAATATATAAATCCCACTGAGTAGTTTAGTGTGGCCCTGAATCACATATAAACAGGTTAAATGGAGACTTTATTTTGTAGTATGTGTATTCATGTATCTACTATAAATTGTCTTAATGGCAAACCCAAGCTTTCTTTTATGACTTGACCCAAGTTAGCTGTTCATCCTTTTCATCAACAATATACAAGTGTAAAGAGCAAGAAGTCTTTCAAATTGAAGAAATAAGATGCTTTCCACTAGATTACTGAAAAATGAAATTTTTATGTTGAATCTTCTTGACTAAAAAGCCAATGTTAAGAACCAATATTATCCAATATAAAATACACTGAATTGTTTAATAATAAACAGTATATTAAGAGCTTGTTTATGCTGACTGGAAACAGTGGTGGCTTTTCAATTTCTCAAAAAGTCTCAATGTTTTATGGTTAGAAGAAACCATTGGTGATACTGACAAACTCCATCTCTTTGCAGCAACCATTACAGTGAAAATCTCTGTAGGATTAGTCTACTGTTAAGCAAAAGAATCTTACTAGTAATAGTGCTGTAAAGATAGGGAGAGAAGAAACTGAAGAGAGCAGTGTGTATTAGTTCTGAAGTGTGAAAATGCAATTAAAAAGACATGGAAAAGTTAGAAATTCCTTCTGTGCCTTGCTACAAACAAATCCAAAAGGGAGTAAGATGGGTTTAAAAAGCTAACACAGGGAAGCATCCACTGATAATGCCCATCATTTTTCTTTATGCTTAAATTATACAAGTAGAAAAGTTATGCTTATTAATAGTTTAATGTATGAAGGAAACATCCAGATTTCTGAATATGAAGGTACATATCTCACATTAATTTAAGCCTACATAAAGTAGAGCTTCTATACTGACATATTGAAATTTACTTTCTGCTTAGCCTTTTGTTATGTAAACAATTGTACATTTATTTGCCATTCTAAAACTTCAGGATCAAGTTTACATAATTTTGCTAAATTTCCGTGTTTGCTCAGAAGCAGTTTACAGTACTAAAACCAACCAGCCAAAGAACAGCTTCAACAGAAAGTTATGTCCAAAGGGGAAGAGGGAAAGAAAAAAGAAAAAAATGATAAGAAAAATGCTAACTAAGGTAAAACGGATGATGATGGGAATGGGCAGTCACAAATGTTCACAGAAAATAGGTCAGTTAGTAAGTTCTTCTGCAAAAAGCCTACACACTTCAGTCAAGCACATCAGTAGAATGATTTGGGAGCATAAAAAAAAAATTTCCGGCCACTTGTGATGTCCTCTGAATGAAAAGGAATCTGCAGGCTAACAAGCTGATCCTCATCAGCCAAGCTGATTCATATGCACGCTGTTCATGTGCGGTGTCCAGGGTCCAGTCCACACCTATGAATACAGAGCATCCATTTTAACACACATGAAAGTCAACATGTTTGTGGGTAAAATAACACTTAAAAATAAATGAAGTGACTTATGAACCAAGACAGCTGAATTCCTTTTTTTTTCAGCATATAGCAAAATCTGGGGATACACACCTATAATCCCAACACTGGGACGTAAATATAGATCAGAAGTTCAAGGACATCCCCAGTAACAGAGTGCATTATAAGGCCAGCTTGGGATATAGGAAACCATGTCTCAAAGAACTAGAAAAATTAAATTGTAATATACTAGGAAGCAATGGAGAAAAAAGATGCCAACACCTTTTCCCTGCAGTGTTAGGGACATTATAAACCTAAGGCCTTGAGCATGCAGTGCTATCACTGAACTATCCTGTTGTTTCCTACCTCATTCCATCAAACTTTAACAAGATCTGATATGCTATCAATTTTTAAAAATCATTAAATGAGCATACATAGATTGTGATGGAAGAACTAGTCAAAGATATTAAAAACATACCAAAATGAATTAAGATCTACAAGTATAAGCCTGATGTACTGGCTCATGCCTGGGAGGCTAAAGTAGACCACCGAGAGTTTAGGGTCTGCTTGGACTTCATAGTTACGTAAAGAGCCAGACAGACCTACATAGAAGTATCATTTCTTCAAATATACTTTCCATATATATAGTTATATGTAGTTTTGATACTTACTCTTAACACACAGATTGTAGAGTATTTTCTATTTTAATCTTAATCTCAGTATAAAATTACTTAATTACCACCTCTTTCAGAATGACTTATATAATGCTTTCCCATAATTTTAGCTTGAAGTACCATTCCTCTTGAATTTCAGCTATATTCAGTTTTCTTTAATTCCCACTACTGGCTGTACTCATTGAACATTTTTACTAGCAGGATTTACCTACATTCCATCTGGCTCTGTATTTCAAAAATACTACATAAGTGATAGTTTGCTAAAGAATCAGTCTTACCGTTTGAGGACCATTATTTTCTGTGGAGCTAGAAACCATCTTTATTAGTGAATTCCAAGAAGGATCTGCAGCATGAGGGCCATTAAATATAGGTCCGCCAGTACCATCAGGGAGAGGTGCTACTGGAGGAATCATTGCATTCCCATACACAGAAAAAGGCATACCCTAAAATGGGAGGGGGGGGGAGAAAAAATCATTTAAGTTACTGGGTTTCTCTCTCTGCCCAATAACATTAACAATTTTACAAGGGCTAAATAGTGAGAAACTATCTTAGAAAGAGGCACTTGAAAGGTAGAGGAAGAAGGATTACTACAACCAACCTACAAAGTAAATTCCAAACTAGTCAGAGCTACATAGTGAGATTCTGGCTCAAAATAATCAAAAAGCGAACAAAAAACAATCAAAGCCCTCAAAACTGACCCAAGTTTCACTTGATTTTGAGAATGTATAAGCTATGTATGGGGCCTACAGAATTATTCTCTATGATATAATTTCATTTAGCATGGAGAACAAATAAGCTTACTATATCTGAAACATTTCTTTCAAACAAACACACCATTCCACTGATGCCAGGCATGGTGGTATACATTTGAAATGCCAGAAATTGGGAGGTAGAGGCTAAAGAATCTCAATTTCTAGGTTATTCTTAGGTACACAGTAAATTCCAGGTCAGCTTGGTCTATAAGAGATCTTACCTCAAAACAAACAAACACCTAAGCAAAGAAGAAACAGAAGCAAATCTCCCCAAAAAGTTTCAACTTAATTGTCTGTCTGTCGGTCGGTCGGTCGGTCGGTTGGTAGTGTATCTGAGGGTACCTGTGTTCCTCTGGAAGACCAAGGGTGACTTCTTTTTGTTTTCACTCTGGGATTTCCCAGGCTTCACCCACCAGAGCCAGAAGTATAGTCCACCACTACCATTTTCCCCTGGTGGTTTTTTACATGGGATCTGGGTTATGAAATCAGGACCTTCTGCTTGGGAGGCAGAGTTTTGACCCCTGAACCATCTCTCCACTCCAAGAAAATTCTTTAATCTTAATTACTTATCCATTTTTACAAGTGTGTATGTATCAGAGAGCAGTGTGTGTGTGTGTGTGTGTGTGTGTGTGTGTGTGTGTGTGTATCAAAGGGCATTGTATGTCCCTGTGGAGGACCAAGAATGACTTCGGGAATCATCCTGGATTGTGCTAATTCCTCCTTGCTTTGCTCTCGAATTTCCTTGGCTCCACCTTCCAGGATTGGAAGTACAGACCACACCATTTCTGCCTGGCATCTTTTCGTGGGTTTGGGATCTGAATTCAGGAATTCTCCTTACAAGGCAGACTTCCAAATAACTAGAACTAAATATTTACATTTAGCTAGACTTTGACCCATACTTTCAGCCAAAGTCCTAGCATCGCTTCACAAAGCTATTTATTTGAAAGTAAAAGACTAGTAATAAGAATAACATTTTGAAGTAACAAAGAGATGCTTAAGTACCCCAACTTTAGGAAAGTCCATGTATCCTGCAGGAACATGCTGATGGAATGTACCAGAAGGAGTTACAATTCCTGTACTATCACGCTCCATTGCTTGATGCTGTGAAAAAACTCCTGGGTCAGACATTGGCCTGTGAATCATAGGATTTCCCATCCCAGGGTTGCACCAGTCTACTTTGTCTGAAAGAAGGAAAAAAGGGGGGAAAAAGTTGCAGTGACTGCAAAAGGTGGTCTTTTACATTTTTCTACATAAATGATATTGCACTGTGATTCTTCTGGAAGAGTCTGTTTTTTGTATATTTACAATAGTATTTCCATATTGATAATGATCTAACAGCCTAATAGTACTGGAAAACAGAACATAGAACATAAAAATTTAGACAAATCCTACAGACCTCAAAGAGAATCAGCATGCTATTATAAGGAAATGGAAAACTACTATGTTTGGACTGGGCATGGTGGTGCACACCTGTAATCCCAGCACTGGGGAGTGGAAGGAAGAAGGACCAGGAGTTCAAGGATAGCCTCAGCTACTTGAGAAAGCACCTCATTATATCCCAAACCATGTGTGGATTATTCTCTTTTCAGCAAGTAAGAATGATAAATAAAATGGGATAGAACTAAAAGAAAGTGATTAAATAATCAAAATGAAGACCTAGATCTTTCAAAACAATGAAAAAAGTAAAATACTGTTTAAAATATTATGGCTACATGCATAAACACAATTGCTAGTAAGAAAGACAGCATATCATACCTTGATTACCACCAATTCCTTCAAAAGACCAGATGCCACTATGCCCTACTGATGTGGACAAATTACTCCCAATAACAGATGGAGCTGAAGTTCCAGTTTGCCTGATACGTGCAGAACGTTCAGTCCCAATAGGGACTGGAACTTTCCTGTCCTGAGAGACGTTGCTGGGCTTTTCGGACCCTAAAGGTACTGATGATGGGGCAGGAGATGGTGCACGAACTCCAGAGGATGCTGACTGTGCAGGAGAATCTGGAGAAGAGATTATTTTGAAATAGAATACAGATCATCTGTAGAAAATCTAATTTGGTAAAACCAAGTCTTAAAATTCTGAAGCCTTCTTAAATATGTATTCTTTGAGGACGGCTGAAATAAAAATTTTAGTTTCTTGATGTGTCTGCATCATTATAGTTTCTTATTTGCACCCCCAAACACTGTCTTCCCTCTTTCCTTCTTGAAGGTCCCTTTCTTTCCTCCTAATAGTTTCCCCTTCTGCTTTAAGAATACAGTCTAAGCTGGGCATAGCGGCACAAGCCTGTAATTCCAACATTGTACAGGCTAAAGCAAAAGTATTCCTGCCAAGTTCAAGGCTTTACTAGGCTACATAGCAAGACACTATCCTAAAAGCCAGGGGAGGGAGGGAGAGAAATCCTGGTCAGGACTGGACTTGAAGATGTAGGGAGCTGAGCTCAGTGGGAAAAGGCTCTTGCCACACAAACATGAAGACATGAATTCAAGTTCCCAGAATCCATGCAACAGTCAGATAAATAGCATGCACGAGTATCAATCAAGCAGTTCTCTTGGGAGATGGGAGTCGGAGATAGGCAAGCTGGCCTAGGCTACACAGCAGAAAAACAAAAAACACCTTGTCTCACAAACAAGGTGGAAGATGAGGAGTACTAACATCTGAGGTTACCCTCTGACCTTCACACATACTCCTTACAAACACATGCCTGCATTCATACACAGAAATGCATTTGGTGTGTGCATGTACACACATACTAGAGATGCAGTTCACTGGAAAAGTACTGGCTAACATTCACGAATCCCTGGGCTCAATCCCCCAATACTGCACCACACAAATACATAAAAGGATTTACTGAATCTTCATCACTTCATGACAGAATAAGAAGAACTCAATGCTACCAACTACTTAGTGGTTCATATCATAAACCATTAAACTAATTAACATTTAAATAGGTCAATCCTTCATGTTCAAATAAAATCAGTTCAATAAAAGGACAGTACTTAAACTAGAAAACAAATACAACAAAAAAAGTAGGCAAAGAAATACTGCATATTTCAAAGCTGGCTTTTTATTTATTTGTTTTGAGAAAGGTTATTAATGTAGGCTTTTGATCCTCCTTTCCCTGTATCCTGAGTGCTAGAGTTGAGTTTACAGACATGCACCACCAGGCCCAGTTGCTACAACGCTGATGCTATGGGGTCAAACTCAGGGCCTCATGCATGCTAGAAAAACACTTTATTAATAATTCAGCTATATAAACCCATAGCACCAAACTGTGTTCTCTGGGAAAAAAAAACTTTGGTATGTTATGATAACAAAGTTTATTGCATCTTTTATAATAACTACCTAAACTTATTAGTGGTTTTTTGTTATTGCTGTTGCTTTTTAATCCCTGACACACCACAACTTTGTTTTCTGAGACAGGGTCTATAGAGCACAGGCAGTCTGGAGCTTCCCATTTTCCAGTCTCAGCCCTCAAAGCTGGGATTACATCCACACATCATACCCAGCTCAAATTGTGGTTTCCAGAAGCTAATTTGAGACTATGCACCAGGGATTGAGTCTTCTTAATCATTATTATATAAAGAAAAAAGAAAAGCAATCAAATTTAAATTCCATGTAAAAAGCTAAAATGTTAAGCAAACAATTTTAGTTAATTAATTTTATTGTTGTGTGTACATACATGTATTATGACACACATATGGAAGTCAAAGGACAACTTTCTAGTGTAGAAGCTCTCCTTCTACCTTTACAAAAGTTCTTGGGATTGAGCTCAGATTGTGAAGCTTACAGGGCAAGTGTTCTATCTGCTGAGCCAAAACACATAATTTAAACAGGGTAGCTGGGCCTGTAACTCCAACTTTTCAAGAAGCTAAGGCACAAGTTCAAAAGCTCAAAGTATTTCTGGGCCAAATTGAGCTCAACTTAGTGAAATTTTTATTTAGAAATAAAAAGAGGGATGGAGCTATAGGTTTGACTCTCTTTTGTGATGTCTAAGTTCAACCTCTAGTACTTCAACAAACAAAATAAAAAGAACACGTACTTTTTTTTAATGTGTATTTTCCATTTTGCTTCGAATATTTTGTACATTCTGTCTTACGACATTATGTGCTGACATTAAAAGCTAAAGTACTATCCAAGGGGGAGGCTGTTTTGTTAGGCTGTTTAGATTGGTGAAGTTTACTACAGTCATGTTCTACCATACTTGGTTTGATACAGTTTGTAAAGCTAACAGTTCTATTCTTTATAAAATTAATAGGAGTAAATAGGAGATGAGAGTATGATTTAGAGGTAGAAAACATGCAAGTATATGATAATGTGGATTCTAATCCCAGCACCAATAAATAAGCAAACAAATAAATAAAAATTAGAAATTCTATTGATTCTAAACAGATTAATAAGCTAGAAATTATATTATTATTCCATTAAAATTATGATGACTTTTAAAAGGTAAGAAACTCAAACTTGGGAGGAAAGGGCAGTGGCATTTGCCTATACTTCCAAACCTTGGGTATTGGAGGATCAGTTCAAGATAACCCTGGGATACACACAGAGTTTAAGGTTAGCTTAGGCTACATTAAAACTGTCACAGACAAACAAGGAAATAACAAACACACACCCCATTCCAAACTTGAAGCCTTTTATTTTTATGGGAGCATATACAAATTTTTTATTTAAAATAAATACTACTTACCATTTGATGCAGATGAACATGGAGTCAACAAACTGAGTGGGGAAAAATGTTGTCTGTTAAAGTTAGCAGCTGCAGGTGCTCCTCCAAGAGGTGTTCCAGGTCCATATAACTGACCACCTGAAAGGTTTGAGGCAAAATTTCCCAAATGTGTAGAAGACGGTGTTACAGAACCATATGGAGAGTCCATGCTGACAATACCTATAATATAGAGGACTGCTGTTACTTACAAGTTATCCCAGGAAGATATAACTGACAAAGTTAAACTCCTAAGGGCGTCCAAAGAAATCTAAAATCATTTAATAATGAAAAGTTCTTTGCTGGGTATGACTGTACATGTTAGTAATATCAGCACTTGGGACATGAAGAAAAGGAATAGGAGGAGATCAAGCTCATGTTTGGATCTTGTCAAGTCTAAGAATCTAACACTAACACAACACACACACACACACACACACATACACACACACACACACAATCTCAGGGCTGAGTTTTGTCACATTCACTTTTAATGTTGGCCCTCAGCAAATTGAAGCCCAGTCAGGTGAAAAGGAAGACCCTTTCACAAAAAACAATGATATAAACAAGTGAATAATTTAAGGGAGTAACTGTAATTACGACTCCACGTTATTCCTTATTTTATTTTTCAAATTTTTTGAGAATTTGACCTCGAACTTCTATGTAAACAAGGATGACCCCGATTTTTAATCTTCTGTCTCCACTTCCAAGTTTTAGGATTTCAAGTGTGCACTGTCATGCCCAATTCTTCTAAATTTTTATGTGTTTTAAAAATTCTTCCTGGGGGCTGGAGAGGTGGCTCAGTGGTTAAACCTCTCCTTTGCAGGCAGAAGGTCCTGAGTTTGGATCTTAGACCCCACATATAGATGCCGGGCAGAAGCGGGCAGAGTAAACAAGGAGAAGGTGGAGGCGGTCCATGGTGGTTCCCAAATTCGTCCATGGTTCTACACACATACATACATACACACACGTGCACACACGCATGCACGCACAATTGAATAAATAATAAATTAATTAATTAATTTTAAAAAATTTAAAAGTTCTTCCTGGGCTAGAAAGATGGCCCAGGGGTCAAGATTCTGTCTCACAAGCAGAAGGACCTGAGTTCAGATCTCAGATCAAAACACCAGGGGGAAATGAAAGCTGCCTTCACTTCAGATTCTGGAAGATAGAGCCTGGGAAATCCCAGAGCCCCATAGCAAAGCAAAAAAGAAGAATAAACATTGCAGAATGTTTCCTAAAGTCACCCTTAGGCCCCCGCAGGGACACACAGTGCCTTTGATACATACCCATATCTACACAGATGTGCGCAAAAATAATAAATAAATAAATAAATAAATAAATAAATAAATAAATAAATAAATAAATAACCAACCAACCAACCAACCAACCAACCAGCCAGCCAGCCAGCCAGCCAGCCAGCCAGCCAGCCAACCAACCAACCAACCAACCAACCAAAATGCAGGTCTAACTCGGTCTGCCACAGAAGCCTGAACCCCCCCCACTAGAGCAGACGATCCACAGGGAAACCTGGGATCCATAGAGGCAGACAGACAAGAAGGTGGGAGGGATTGGGATGGTTTAAGGGAGGGCGAGGGAAGGAGGGAGGTAAGGTTAATTACTCAATATGCTTGTAAAACTAGGAAAAACAAAACAAAACAAAATAGGGCCAGTGAGATAGCTCAATATGTAAAAGTATCTGTGTATAACCCAGGAATACACGTAAAGGTGGAAAGAGAAAATTGGCATCTAAAATCTTATTTTTCTCCTACCCCATAAATGAAAATAAAACATCAAAATATAAATGTAAACACACATGACAAGGGATAAACAAACCCGAGGGTACAATGTTTGTCTAGCATGTGTGAAGCCTTGGGTTCAATTCTTAAGATAGGCACTGGATCTAAAATGTAAATGATCAAATTAAATTCATAGGAAAAGTCGATTAAAAAAGAAAAAATGAAAAAGAAAAAAGAAAACTAAATAGAACACAAAATAAAAATTAGGGTCTGGAAGAAGTTTCAAAAGAAAATGGATGTTACTTGCGTTATGAAAGTACGGATGAATATTTACAGTATTCTCTCTCTGGCACTTCCACAATTAAGAGCGTACTTTCCAGTGAAGTATGGTGGCTCAGCATTTAGGAAGTTGAGGCAAAAGATTTGCTATAAATTTGAGGTCAGCCAGGACTACATAGTGAGTTCCAGGCTAGTGTGAGCTTCAAAAATAAACCCTATTTCAAAATATCAACAACAAACCTTATTTTCTTTTTCTCGAAACCTTTTAAATTGATCTTTGAGACAGAGTAGACCTGAATTTATTATGATCCCTCTGGTTTCCACCTTTTAAGTATCGAGACTGCAAGTATGCACAACCACATGATGTCTCCATCCTAACTTCAGCCTTTTTAAACATATCATATATCTGGAGAAATCAAAGAAATTTAAAAGCTAGACATGGTGATTCAAGGTTATATTCCCAACACTCCAGGCAGAAGGATCATGCAGGTACAGGCCACCCTGGTCTTCATAGTGACTTTCAAGATATCTACAGCTGTATAGAGTAATTTAGTTTTCAAAAACACCTACAACATAAACTGGGCCTGGTGGCATATGCCTGAAATTCCAGCACCTGGCAGGTAAAAGGAGGAATAGTAGAATTTAATGTCTTCCTACACATAGGACATTAGATGCCGGCAACACACCTCTCTAAAGTGCTGTTAATGGTTAATACAGGCTGCAGGAAGGAGCTACTTTCTTTAGCGGGGCACTCACTGATCCTACGCTCCAGCAAGCAATACAGGCAACCATCATAATGTCAATGACATTCATACAAAAAAGCATGTTGGAGACTGGTTGGAAGGGTTTTCTATGAGAAGAAAGAGGGATAAAATCAAGGTGATATGGGATAAAATGACTTATATTCATTGTGCATATACAAGAAACTATCAAAGAATTAGTATTAAAAAAGGTAACAGTAACAACAGCAAAAGGCAGAACCCCAAGTTAACAAAACAAAACAAAAAAAGGGTCGGGAGTTGTCTGAGACCGTAAAAGGCACATGCTACATAAACCTAACGACTTGACTTTAATCCTACAATACACATGAAAATCTAGATGTGGAAGCATGACTCTAATCTCAGCACTCTTATGGTAAGATGAAAGGCAGAGTCAGGAAAATCACCTTGAAAATCAGGCCAGATAGCCTGGAAGAACATAAATCAGCTCAGTGGCAAAAGAAAGAAAGACTCTTGCCTCAAGAAAGTGCAAAGTTGCCCTCCAACACATATATAAAATTAATTCCATTATAATATAATATAGTATAATTCCATTATAGTATAAAAGCAGCTATAATGACCTGCAAATTAGTGATCATTATGAAATAGTGCTGAATCTATAAAGGTGTGTGGTTGTACATTCCTAATCCTAGCACTTGAGAGGTGGAAGCAGGAGAATTCCAGCTTTAAGGACACCCTGAGTTACATGGCATATTTGGATCAACTAAGGTTCTAAATAATGCCTATTTTTTAAAAAATTACAAGTTAAGAAAAATAGGAGCTAGAAAGATGTCTCAGGGATGAAGACTTTGCTTCACGAGCAGAACAACCTGAGTTCGATTCCATATAGCAACACCAGACAGAAATGCCAACAACCTGCACTTCTGGCTCTGGAAGGCAAAAGTCTGGGAAATGCCAGAGCAAAACAAAAAGGAAGCAGAAGCAATCCAGGATGTTCCTTAAGTCACAGATAAACACATTTGCCCTTTCACACACACACAATTAAAAATAAAATAAACTAGCCCCCCCCCAAAGACTTTAATAGGGTATGGTGGTAAAAACAAGCAATCTTAGCATTGGAATGGCTAAAGTGGGAACATTCACGAGAGCTAAGGCTAGCCTGGACTATACAGGTAGCATTGTACTATCAGAGTACGCAGCAGAGCTTGGCTCTGAAAACAAAACAATAGCAATTTTAAGCAAGCCACATATGATAATAAGCACCTCTAATTCCAGCACATGGGGGATTGAGGTCCAAGGCCCAAGAGTTCCAGCCTAACAACAGCTACACAGTGAAATTCTTCCTCCTCCCCCAAAAAAGTTCCTTTGAAAAGATGGGCCCAGTTACAGCCCTGTGATCCCAGCAAAAGTCAGGGCACTGTATTATAGTTCCGGGTGCTTAAGAGATTGAGACACATCAAGGAACCCAGGAGTTTTAAATCAGTCTCAGTGAGATTTTTCTCAAATTAATTAATTAACAAATAGGGCACCATGGTATATACTTATAATCCTAATACTAGAGAGGCTGAGTCAGTCTACAGGGTAACATAGTCTCATAAAAATAAACAAGCAAAAGAAAAAAAAAAAGAAACAAAAATACATATTCCTTAATATAAAAGCAGGCACTACTAGGTCAGGTTTGGTCACAGGTCAAAGTGTGTCAAATTCATAGACGCTCTAATTCTTATATTCTTCAATTATTAGAGATAATTGAATAATAGTAAATAAAGCACTGAATACTAAAACAGGAAAAGGAGCAATTAGAAAAACTGGCAAAATCTGTACCCAAGTTAGCAATAGTATACTAAAAACTAATTTCTTAGTTTTGGCACAAATGCTACGGTTATCTAAGATATTCACATATAGAAAGCTGAAATTACTTTTATAAATATAAAACATTTAAAACTAAAGTTTAACAAGCAATAGCATACAAAAAGATTCTTAGGTCCTTTCTAAGTATCAGTGTTGTCTAACTTTTTTGAGAATGTAAGTGTTCTACACTTTCACTATCCAACATGGTAGTCAAGTACTTATCAGGGGACTGAAAAATTACTAGCTTAAAATAAGACAATAAAGCTTTAATTTTATAAAACACGGACTAGAGAGATGGATCAATGGTTAAATCCTGCCTTGAAAGCAGATCCCAGACAAAACCCAACTAAAAACCTCAGACAGAAATGACAGTAGCTTGTACTTCCAGTCCTGGAAGCAGAATCTGGGAAACTCCACAGCAAAGCAGAAAGGAAGTAGTGGAATCCACACTTGGAACTCTATAGGCACACACAATACCCCCCTCTCCCCCTCTCTCCTTCCCTTCCCCTTCCCCCTGTCTTTCTCTTTCTTTCTCACACACAAGTAAAAAATAAAAAGAAACTTTAAAAATATAGCAGATACCATAATACTCATTTGGGTTTTTATTGTATTTTGAGACAGGATCTGATCTCACTATGGACACAACACTGGTTTCATCCATTGCCTCAGCCTTCCCAGGGTGTCAGCATGCTTGGGAAGGCTTTTTTATTTTAAAGAATGAGACCTATTTTCTTATTTATAGGAAATTCAAGATATAAATATTGATTTTACAGCTTGAATACATGACTTTTAAAATGAAAGTGCTACAAACACACAAATATAAGGGTTTGATTTAATAGTCTTTGGCTGGGGATATAGCTTGTCTCATATGAATAATGCAATACAATCAATCCCTAGCAACACAAAAACAAATCCCAATCTCTGTCTGCATAGACCACAGAGTAAAAATATTAGATAACTGAGAATTTCACATCATCTGTGTAAAATACTAAGCTACAGAATGTTAAAAAAAAAAAAAAAAAACCTACAAACTCACCTGAGGGACTTGGAGCAGGTCTCTGTAATGGTGGTCTAAAACCTGGAGCTTTGGAAGTATCAGACTGATGCAAAGGATCTGAATTTGGCAAATACGAGGATTTTCCTGATAGCATAGATTCTGGTGTTGACTGAGATGAAACAACAGATCCTCCCCAGAAGGCATGAGCAGAAGTAGGGTTGTTTTCAAACAATGTACTAAAGGGCCCAAATGGTAAGGGGGCACTGAAGTTGGGAGCAAGAGGCTTATTTGCTGGATGCACTGAATTCTGACAAGCACTTTGTGTACTTAAGGTTGAAGGTAGCTGAACAGAGGAGGGAACACTGTGAGGTCTTTTAATGTGATTGACATTGAGGACTGCAACAGATGAATTTTGCACTGGAGCTGGATTCTTGTGAGGAGGAGCAGTTGTGCCATGAGAGGGTGGTCTGATAGCAGGGGAATCCATTTTAGGAGGTTGGGAGCATCCCATTTGTGTTTGAGGCATAGGGTAAGTTACTGGGGCAGTAGAAGGCACCGCCACTGGCGCAGAATTTGTAGTTAGAGGAGGAACAGTCATTCTGACTTCCGGGGGAGGAACCTGAGACGGCTGAAGAGGTGGTCTTGGCTCCTGAGAAACAGATCCCGGAGGTTGTTGCTGAGTAGAATGAACTGATGAACTCCCAGAACTGCTGCCATTTGGAGGTCTACTGTTGGCGGTTTCTACTACTGGTGGACTACCTGTTTCCTGTTCAGAGGAAGATGCCCCTTTATTTGGAGATGCTGATCCACAATCCAAAGGGCTATTTCTAGAAACCCCTCCTGGCTGGGCTGGTGGTGATGGGGAAGATGGGGAGGATACTGGATAGTGTTCTTTGGCAGTAGGCATAGGATATGTGGCATTTGTGGGTGCAGTGCTGTTGTTGCTTGCTGTTGTTGTGACTGTTGTGGTTGTGGCATTGGATGTCTTCACAACGGTAACAAAAAGCTGCCTTCTGACAGAAGGAGAACTTGGACTGCCATTTGAAGATGTACCAGGCACCGTTGAAGCTGATGAACTGGTTGTAGTTGTTGGACTTGAAGTTAAAGAACCTGCTGAATTCACCTGAGAACCACTGCTATTCTGATTGCTATGGCGAGGCACCATGTGAGGCTTAGGCGAGTTAGTAGCTCTGGCAGGGCTCAAAGGCCTGACAGGAAAAGGACCCCAAGTGGATTGCGCTGGTGGGAAAGTACCTCCAAAGTGGGTCATGGGCAACCTTGGTGGACGGATCTGCTGGAAAGTCTGAGCAGCAAGCAAAGCATGTGCAAACTGTGGAGGAGGATATGCTAATGGAAGAGAAACTGGAAAACCAGGCCTCACATTATTCACTGGATTCTTAATGGTTTTATGAGTGGATGCAGAAGAAATTGCAGGCACAGTGAGAGCTGTGGCAGTCTGAGATGTGGATGACAGAGCTACAGTCGTCATTTTAATCCCCATTAAAGAACTGTTAGCAGCAGTGGTGGTAGGTGCTGATGACCCTATTTTGGAATTTGCTGAGGAGCTTTTCAAACGATTCTTTGGAATAAGTTCATCAATTTCTTTGTCTGGATCCTTGATCAGGGCATTGATCAACTGAGTTGCTTGTCTTGTTGATTCAGTGCCACCCCTGTATATTGATCAAAACAACAACAAAAAACGCCAATTAACCTTACTTTCCATTGCTTTCTAATAATATAATGTATATTTAGTTGTGTGTTGAGAGTAGATACATACATACATACACATATACACAACATTTTTCAGACATTTTTCATTAAGAGTGACTTTTTCTTTCGTTTTTATGTAGGTGGGGTATATTGGTATATTATGCACGCTAGATAAGCACTTTATCACTAACCTACACTAGCAGCATTAAATGATTTTTTTTCTTGAAAACACATTTTTGTTAGGAAAATTACTGTATATGAGTCTATGAAATACAATGTTTCTGTATTACTCGTTAAACAACTAAAAAGCAACCCAGAAGGCTGGGAGTATAGCTCATTGCTGCATGAGAAAGAATCTTGGTTCAATTCCTAGCACTGTGAAAATAAAAGAACAAAAAAATATTAAAAAGCAAAACTGGAAAACTTTACAACTGAGACTGTTACCTTAAATCATGATCTTTAAGATGACAGAATTTACTACCTGTTTACAATCACTTCCTCATTAATAGAATTACTGTGATTTCTTGGAGATTATGTAAGGAAAATCTAAAAATGTCCACAATGATCAAAACATCAAACCTAAAATTAAGACTATGGATATATATTTAAGTGTTAAAAGGAAAGGCTTATGGAAACTCAAGAAAGAAATGAGTAAGAAGGAAAAACAATAGGAAAGGAGTAAAAATGGTTACATAACTTCTTACTTTAAAAGTAAGCAGTAACTATTAGTTCTACTATATACTGAAAAGGTGCACCTGCCTCTAACAAACTCAACAGCTTTTTACCTTCTTATGATTGCTTAAGCTATCATCTTTATCTCAAGAATATTTAGGAATAGACACATTCTAGGAGTTACTCAGAATACATTAAGCTTTCTTTTCAGTTTTAAATCTCTAGCTAAACTCAAATTCTAAGGAGATAATCCTTAGACAAACAAAATCTCAAATTATATTTGAAGAGGAGAGAAACCCACTGCTTAAAAAATATTAAATTGACTCTTAAGGCTCAGTATTAATTTTAAAGCATGTCATATGAGAACTGGGATTGTAGGTCAGTGGTAGAGTACTTGTCTATCTAGCACACATTAAGCTGGATTCAATCTCCTATACCACCAAGAGAAGCAAATATACACATATGTCACATGAAGAATTTATATTCAAAATTTTATCTAAACTTTTGCTACATGTACATACGCAGATAAAATTTCTCTAATACCCTTTAAAACACAAGAATGTAACAGCTAGGAAAAAATGAAGGAGATTTCTATTTTCAAAAGATTTAATATTTGGGCGGGAGGGGCTGGAGAGGTGGCTCAAGGGTTAAGCCTCTGCCTTGCAGGCAGAAGGTCCTGAGTTCGGATCCTAGACCCCACGTATAGACGCTGGGCGGAAGCGGGGGCGGCCTGCATTTCTGGCTCTGGTAGGGCGGAGCCTGTGAATCCCTGGGCAGAGTAAACAAGGAGGGGGTGGTGGCGTCCATTGTGGTTTCCGAATTTGCCTGTGGTTCTACACACACATACATACATACACACATGCGCATACACACACACAATTGAATAAATAATAATAAAAAATTTTTAAAAATATTTGGGCGGGAAAAAAAACTCAGAAGTCTCTGGAGCCCACATAAAAATGATGTGCATGGGCTGAAGAGATGGCACAGGAGTTAAGACTCTGCCTTGCAAACAGAAAGTACTGAGTTCGGATCCCAGGTTCCACACAGAAACACCAAGAAGAAACATCAGTGGCCTGTACATCCAGCCCCAGTGGGTGGAACCTGGGAAATCCCAAAGCAAAGCAAAAAGGAGGTAGAAGCAATCCAGGATGATTCCCAAAGTCACCCTTGGGCCTCCACAAGGACAGACAGACAGACAGACACGCACATGCACAAAATAAAGTTTATAAAAAAAGAAAAAAGAGTGTCAGCCGGTAAAGGCACTGTTTCACAATTCAACAACCTAAGTTAAATCCCTGGAACCCACTTACAAGTAGGAGAGAAATCAACTCCACCAAGTTGTCCTCTCACTTTCACATGTACACTATGACACATGTGATTGCACCTACATCGTATATACAATAATAATATTAATTTAAAAAAATGAGGGCTGGAAAGATGGTGCAGGGGTTAAGACTGCCTTCACAAGCATAAAGTTCTGAATTTGGATCCCAGATCCCATGTAAAAATGCCAGGTGGAAACAGTGGTGGCCTGAACTTCTGGCCAAGGTGGGTGAAGCCTGGGAAATCCCAGCGTGAAGCAAAAAGGAAGTAGAAGCAATACAGGATGATTCCCCAAGTCACCCTTGTCCTCCACAGGGACATACAGTGCCCTTTGATACACACACAAACACAAGCACTCACAATTAATGAATAAATGAATAAAGGTTAAGAAAAAGATGGGCAGGGTGATAGACTTGTAATCCCAACACTGGGCAGGGAGAGACAGGCAAGTTACTTGGGACTTACTGGCTTGTCAGCTAAACTAATCTATATGGTGAGTTCCTGGTTAAAGTAAGGAGGGGGGGTTGAAGAGAGCAATGACATCTGATATACAGCACCTAAAGTTATCCTCTGGTCTTCATAAGCATGTGTATGTGTGCACACACAAACGCTCACACATGAATACATACTACTAAATTAAAAAAATTCTACTGAAAACACAAATGGCCATATTACATTAACTTATTGTTAAAACAGAAAGGACAACAACTTAAAAAACAAAGCTTTACCTTATAGTTATTATCCGGTCTCCTGTCTTGTCTTTCTGCTTATCAATATCTATGTGTGCACCAGTGAACTCCCGAATAGCATTAATATTGCAGCCGCCTCTTCCAATCACTCTGGAGATCACAGTTGATGGAACAGATACTTTCTTTGACCTGTTTAAAAGTTGCAAAAAAAATTAAGACAAGTTATTTTATTGTTTCCCATAAACGGAGAACTATTATTATTACATTTATTCTTATGCCACATATACAAATAAAAGGCAATTAAAGGCTTATGAGATGGCTCAGCCAATAAAGGCACTTACTGCACAAATCTAACAACCTCACTTTGTAATCTCCAAAGCCTACAAAGTGGAAGGAAAGAATGGACTCCCCCAAAATTGTTCCTTTGACTTCTACAAGCATGCCACAGCACATTAAAGACCCCTCCCATATAATAAAAGATACAGAAGGCAACTTAAAGTTATAATAGATAAGATAGACAAAGACAGGAGCTTTGGGCTGGAGAGATGGCTCAGAGATAAAGACTTTATCTTGCCAAGCAGAAGGACCTGAGTTCAGAACCTGGAACCCATGTAAAAAGACCAAGAACTGGCAATGGCCTGCACTTCTGGCTCTGGAGGGCAGAGCCTGGGAAATACCAGAGCAAAAAGGAGGTAGAAGCAATTCAGGATGATTCTCCAAGTCACCCTTGAGCCTTCACTGAGAAACACAGTGCCCTCTGATACACACGCACACACACACATACACATGTGACTTTTCTATCACTTTATGTCTTACTCCTTTTGAGGCAGGGTTTTCACTGAACCTGGAAATCTCAGTTTATAGCTACACTGGTAGCCCACAAGTTCATGATCCTCTTTTCTCCACACTTCAAAGTGCTGGTGATACAAGTGTGCACAGGATCATGCTCTGCTTTTTCTGTGGGTAACAGAATGAAACTCGGGTCTTCATTCTTGAGCAACAAACACTTTTCATGCCTAAGCCATCTCTCTAGCCCCTCAACAATTTTTATCTTTTAAGGCAAAACTGAATAATGGCATAAAAATCCCCATTTCTCTTCATTGTTTCAGAGATATAAAAATGAGTATCTACAAATATAAGAACATACTAAATGACATCTCCTAAGCACGAGGAAAAGGACTTTTATTAAAAGAACAAAATGTCACCCAGGCTGGGCAAAATTTCAACTAATTAATGATTTACTCATTAACCAATCGATGATACTGGCAAGCAGTCTTGACCCTGAAATACAGCCCTAACCCTATGTCTGGCTTTCTGAAACAACTTCTCAATCCAAACTTGCTTCAAATTTAAACATCGCTGAGGATGACCATAACTACTGATCCCTCTGCTCCGACATCCCAAGTGGTAGGATTACAAGTATGTACCATCCAGGCGTGGTACATTATTATTAAATATTCAAGTTAGGGAAAGGCAGATGTAAATTTCTGGCATGTAAATTAGAGAATGCTTCACTTAAATTTCACTATGTGTGTTTATGTTCATGTATATACCACAGCATGTTATGGAGTCACAAGACAATTTTGAGGAGATGATTTTCTATTTCCGTCTTAGCCTGGGTCCCAGGGATTGAATGTGAAGGTATCAGGCTTGCACACTTTACCTGCTGGTCCGGCTCAACAACCCAAATTAAACAACACTGATAAGCGTCTACCAGAGTTCAAAGCCAGCTTCAACTATATACTGAATTTGAAGCCAACCAGGACTGCATGAGACATTGATATAATAAATAAATTTTTACAGAAAGGCATTGTAATTCTCAAGAAAAGAAACCAATCAAATGTTAACAGTTTTTTTTATTATTTAGAATAGTTTATTATGCTGTTAAAACATTGCCTTAAAAATACACACATACACGATCAACAATTCTCATTTTCCTGAATGGGGATGATGAGCAACTCATGGTCACATCATTATTCCCTAAGTTAAATGTCCCTGGGCACACTTTACCTTGACTTTCTGAGTGTCTGGCTTACATGTGTGTGCAACCATGCCTAGTTTCTGTGGTTCTAGAGACTGAAAAGCTTCTTGTATACTAGGTACCAACTGAGCTACTAATTGAACTACAGTCCCAGTCTCTACATGTTCATTAGAGAAACTATGTGTGAATGAGTGATAGTATTTTGTATGTGACACAGAGACAGAAAAAAAATAAAGGAAGTTTCTTTGAAATTGTGTATGTATATATGTAAGATACTGTATTGGGATTATGAATTGTATGAATTTTGGGATTCAGCAAGATGGCTCTACAGGTAAAGGCACCTGTGTGCAAATCTGGAAATCTGAGTTCTATCTCCCAAGTGTTCATGGTAGAAGGACAAAACCAATTTCTGAAAGCTATTCCACATATACCCCAATGCTCTTTTGCCCAGTATCTCTCAAATAAATAATAAAGTATTTTAAAAATAGTGCAAATTTTGACTTGATAGAGCCTTGTTTCAAATAAAAGTTTAATGTATTAAAGCTCTATAAGAAGGTTCATTCTTTGATGGTGGTAGTAGGGTGTCTCACGCTTTAGCTTAGGCAAATCTGAAGCTCCCTTTGTAACTTAGGCTGGCCTTGAGTTTGCAGATTCTTTTGCTTCTTGGTGCTAGAAATACAAGTCCATGTCAGCATACAGGATTTTAAGATGCTCATAATATTGTTTATTATCCGAGCACGGCAGTGCAGGTCTACAATTCCATTTGTGAGGCTGGGGCAGCAAGCCCAAGTTCAAGGCCTGACTTCAAGACCAACCTAGTAACAATGACTAGTGGACAACTTAGTGAGATGACTCAAAACAGAGGCAAACAAAAAAGTCTGGGATACAGCTCAATTGTGGAGTGCTTACAGAGCAGGCAGTTCAATCTCCAGCATGAACAAAGGAACAGATGAACGAGTAAGTGTTAAATAATCATATTCAATCTGGAATTTTAAGATATCCACCTACTTTTTGTTGCTGTTCCATGTAAAATAGGGGAAGGTGTCTCTGTTGGCCAGGATATAAGTTTGTCTTGGCAACAGTGAGAGGAAGCTAATTAATGTAAGTAAAAAGTTCGCTATAATATGTGACCATCGGAAGAATGAGAAGAACCACTGACCTTCTTACAACTTCTTTCCATCCTTCTTCTCTTTTTTGCCCCCGCTTAGGACTTGCTACTGTTAACTTCCCATTTGGAGAGGAAAGGGGAGATGGACCAGATTTTGTGCAAGTAGACAGAGAATTACTGGTCCCTTCATTGACAGTCTCTGACAATCTTTAACAAAGGGAGGAAAGGTACATTAGTGAAAAACAGACATAAAAATTCTTACATAATAAGGCAGTCAATTGTATAGTTTTATTACTTATTTTAAAATTAAGTGAACAAGTATTTGTTTTTAATTTCTCGGCTATTTAACACATGATAAAGAGCTAATTTTAAGAAGTTAATACACAAGGGCCAATCTAGCACAGCACAATTACAATCAACACTTTGAAAGCAGTATTTGTTTCTTCTGGGTTTATATCTTCATTTAAGCCTGTTCTGGAACTCACCATTTAGCAGTCATGTGGTGATCCTCCTGCCTCAACTGCCCAAGGATGGGAGTACTGACATGCTCCACCACACCCAGCTTTTCTATTAACACTTCTCCCAAGTTAAATTCAACAGCCTTCCTCCCACCATTCAATTTCATTAGCATAAAATCTAAAACTCAGTTTGATCTTCAAAGTATTCTTTAACCCATGGAAAAATGTTGTCAATGCACTTGTTTACTAAAAAGTTCAGCAACAAGATATTTAACCATGACACTTAATAGTAAAAGTAAAAAACAAAACTAACTTTATAGAAGCCTTGCCAGACACAGACTTTCTTTCCTCCTTTGGAAATGTAACGAGAACAGAGGGCTGTTTCTTGCTGGCCACCGTGGTAGTGGCCATGGCTGCTGAATGATTGTCACTTTTTCTGCTGCTATTGCTGTTACTGCTTTCATCACTGCAGCTGGAAATCCTCATGTTATCACTGTCCCCACTCTCGCTGGTGCTGCTGCTCTTGGACTCTCCATTCACCTTCTCTGGCTGACTGTATGAAATTGGTAGTGGATCATCAAATATAATTTGAACATTTTCTGGAGTAATTTTATTTTTCCTGTTTTTCCTCTTTGAACTGGCTGTAGTTATGGTACTATTTCTTTTACCATGGGAACCTGCCAGAGTTGTCCAGGTTGCAGATATTCCTATAGTGGTGGTGGTAGTGGCACTTGGAGGCTCTGTCAAGACTTCGGGCTCTTCTGTAAAAGCAGCAATATTCAATTAGCAAGCTCTATTTTTACCTTTAAGCGCTTGAAGAAAACAAAAAACAAGGAATTAAGTTAATATTAAACATTCTCTGGCAATAAAACTGACAGGATAAATCTGTCACCAAGAATTATCCAAAGTATAACAATTAAGTATAGATTTTATTAAGGGGGAGCAGTAAAATGGCTTACCAGGTAAAAAAGCCTGAGCATGAACCCCCGAAACACACATGATAGAAGAGAACTTCTGAAAGGTATCTTTACACACACACACACACACACAAACACACACACACATACATAATTCTTGCTATTAGTGGCAGCAGCAACAGTATTTGGTTTTTGAGTCAGGACTTCATATACCCTAGGAAGACTGAGATCTAGCCAAGAATGAACAAAAATTACTGAATCTCCTACTTATACCTCCCAAGTGCTGGGACTGCCAAGATACCCTACTCTGTCTGGCTTAATTTTTTTCTCCCAAGTACTAGAGATCAAACTGAAGGCCTAGCACACGGAAAGCAAGTACTCTACCACTGAGCTACATAACCAACCCTCCTTTTACTTTGAAATGAAATGGTCCATGCTGGCCTTAAAACTTAAAATCCTGGGTCTCGAGTCTCCCAAGTAGCTAGGATTACAAGTCTGCACTATCAGGCACAGGTTAAAAAGTACAATTTCATTCTGGTGTATATCAAATGGTTGTGTTAGGGGGAAAAAAATACCTTCAACTTTAAGTTTTTCTTTTTCTTGAGCAGCTTGGAGTTCAAAGTTCTCTTTATTTTTGGCTTCAATTTCTTCTAGTTTTCTTCTTTGTTCTTCTTTTTTCTTCCTTCTCTTCTCTTTTCGTTTTTCTCTTTTAGCAGCCAAAGCCAGCCTTCTGCTTTCTTCCCTTAACTACAAAGACAAAACAAGAAATGTAATATTACAGCTGAGTGAAGGAAAAGTAGGCACATAGTGTCATTTTATCATTAGACGATCATGAAATTCAGTGACATATGATTCAATTTACTATTTGATCTAGATCACAATGAAACCATTCTAAAGAGGTAGTCACATTTTTCAAAACATGAAGATAAAATTAGGGGGGCTGGAGAGATGGTTTAGGGATTAAGACGCTGCCTCGAAAGCAGAAGCTCCTGGGTTCAGATCCCAGGTCTCACTATATGTCCCTGTGGAGGACCAAGGATGACTTCAAGAATCATCCTAGATCGCTTCTACCTCCTTTTTGCTTCAATCTGGGATTTCCCATGTTCTGCCCACCAGGCCTGAACATGTTTCTGCCTGTCATTTTAATGAGAACTGAGATCTCTCCAATTCTCTCAGATCAATTTTAAGGAAAGAATATACATGAAAATAAAAATACATGGACCAGAGACATGGCTCAGGGGTTAAGACTCTGCCTCAAGGCTCTGAGTTCCGAAGATACCCTTAGGCCTCTACAGACACATAGGGAAAAGCATAGTTCAAATAGTGCTGTTAGTATAGCATAGTATCATTTCTCAATTTTCTCATAAGGTAGTAAGTTATTATTAAAAAAAAAATCAGGGGATGAGAGAGAGATGGCTCAGGGGTTAATACTCTGCCTCACAAGCAGAAAATCCTGAGTTCGGATACCAAGTCTCATGTGAAAACACCAGGCAGACTGGTGCCCTCTGATACATATACACAAAATTAATAAATAAAGTTTGAAAAAGAAAAAAAAAGGCAAGGGAAAAGATGAATGGTTTTTAAATATAAAAATTTTCTTTACCTTTTCCAAGTCTAACTCCTCCAGCAATATGCTGGCATTTTTGTTTGCTTCCGCAGCTTGTCTATCTTTGGCTTGCACTATTGACTCCATACAAAGATGACATTTCTTTAGCATCTCCTATAATTAAAAAAAATTAAAGACATTTATAGCCTCAATGAACATTTCATATTTAGTGAGGTTCTTAAAAACATGAAACTGAAAGTGTAAACAATAAAGAGCAGTAGCAGAAAAGTTAAAAAAAAAAAAGGTGCAGATAAGAACAGAAATGGCACATCCTGAAATATACACAAACAAAAAGCTCTTGCTTCTTTGAAAATATTAAAATAATTACATAAGCTAATTTTTGATTTGTTAGCTTCTTTGCATTTTTCAGAGATGTATATGAGGATTTTCAAATATAAATATGCACATACACATCACAAATCAATGCTGTCAGCGTAAGATATCAGGGTAAGATCAGTATTACTTCTGATGATACTGATTTTAATTTAATATCTCAATTCTTCAAAATTCTTTTATTGGGTGGCTGGAGGGAAGGTGATGCCAGGGATGAAACCCATGGACGTCAGTAAACTAGGAAAGTGTCTACCACTGAGCTGTCAACTCCAAGCTGTCAATTTCTTCTTAATTTAGTTACCCTAAATTTTTACATCATGTAAGTTTCTCTTGCACATGATTAAAAAACTGCTGCGTGCTTTTTGGTTATAAAATAAAAATCCATCAAGCATGTCTCTCTGAGGATGAATTATAAATAGCCAACTATGAAAGTATAGACACTGCCTAAAAATTTTGCTTTGAAGTATTTAATGTCACAAAATAAAAATTAGCTCAAGTACTAGTTAGAAAATAATTCTAATATGTTTTACTCGATGTAAACTGTCTCCAAAATAGCATAATTCATTTAAAAATAATAAATAAAGGAAATTGCTATATATTATTTATTAAAACTCCCTAAATTTTCTTAGTATGAAATCTAGGTTAAACAGACGGAAGCCCAGCATAGACAATGAGATGGATCTGAATAATACTATTACCTTATCAGTGATGGTTGCTATGTACCTCATACATTCAGAGTCTGATGGAAATTGATTGACTTCTTTGACTAAGTAGCGTACCACCTTCACATGACCCTAAAATATAAACAACAAAATCAGATTGAAAATATACCTAAACAAGATTCAGAAAACATACTCGTTGTACCAATACTAACTTTTTAAATGAATTTGACATTAGTGGCAGAAAATGAAGACTTATACATTGTATAAATGAAAAGGATAGCCTTTAGTTCTAATGAATTATATTTACATTATCATTGTAATTTCTAAAAAATTACAGAATAAATTCAGAAATATTCTGAACAAAAGAACAAAAATCAGTATAAAGAAATGTGAGATGTCCAATGGGGGAAATAATTAGGGAACTTACTCCTTTTCTTAATAGTTTTCTAGACACAAGTATTAATTTTAATTCTAAGCATTAAAAGTAAAACTATTACAGTTAGCTTTATGATAGGCCATGGCATAATTACAGCACAAGGATCAAGGCTAGCCTATGCTACAAAGAGAAACCCTGCAGGTAGACCAAGCTGCCTTTGAACCTGTAATCCTGTCTCTACTTCTGCAAGACTGACTAATTATAAGCCTACTTCAACATACCCGCCTGAGTTTAGGTCAGATAAAAACTGAATGCATGGAATCAAACAAAATATCTTTTCCTAGAACAATGAATTAAGAATACATTAACTGTAACAAAGTTCAAAACTGTTTCCAGTTAAGAACTGTTTCCTTTCTCTGCTCAGAACATCTAGCATACAGACCTATAATTCCAACAATCTGGATAAAAAACTGTTCTATCTTAAACATATTGGTCTCATTCAAACTTGTTATGTTGGGCAGTTATCCTCTTACCACCAAGTTATCCTCTTACCACCAAATCCAGATGCCAGGATTATAGGTGTGTGCCTGGAAGGTCTAATTCTGTCTCTCCCTTTTATTTTTATTTCTGTTGATTGTCTTGAAATAGTATTTCCTATAGTCCAGATTAGTCTCTAAACTTTCTACACATAATTGAGGAGGACACTAAACAATTCCTGGTTCTCCTGCCTCTACCTTCCCAAGCACTGGCTTTTTTTTTTGATCTGTATCTTTGAAGACTTTAAAATGAATAGTTGTCCTTCAATGAATAGTAAAAATAACACATCCTTCAAGGCATTCTCCACCACTTCCAGTCTTTAAAGGACTGTTTCCATATGACAACTGTCTTACCTTATTTACCTTTTGTCAAAGATCTTACCTCCCTAGCTAGTTTTTACCAAAATGTTCCAAAAAAAAAAAAAAAAAAAAGTTTGCTGAGAGTGACTAATGCCTGAAATTCTAGCACTGGGAAGGTAGTGGGCGGTGGGGGGCGGGGGGAGAATAAAACTTTCAAGTTACAAGAGGCAACTTTTACAACAGTCTGGGCTTCGTGAGACTCTTAACTTAAAAGGCCAAAATGTATGATAGAGACTTAAAACATAAGCAGAATTAATGCAGAACAATATAAAAGAAAGCACTGTTCATATGGAGTCAATTATGCACCCAATACAAAAAGAACAAAAAGATGTTCCTCAAAATCACTAGGGATTACAGAACTTTCACAACCTCTAGAAGGTGAGGTCTCACTCTAAGGTCAAACAAAAAGGAAAGTTTGTTAAGGGATTTAAATTACCAAAGAATAAGTAACTGGAAAAAAAATGAGGAATTATTGTAGATGAGAATGCAGGTAATTTAAGAGGGACCAAGGAAAAGATGAAGACAATACACTAGGTATCCATAATGGTAGATGAAATCTGAAAGCACAAAACTGTGGTGGCTTTGAATACCAAACTAAGACTAGACTTAGGACTACAGATGCAAAACAGTTTGGAACAGGCCTCTACCACTCTACTAGATATGCCAATGACAGATAACATAAAGAAGAATAAATTTAAATTCTGGGGGAGCAGAGGAGCCAGTGGTTATAATCCTGAATATCTTGAGGGAAGTGGAATAATAATAAGGGAAAGATGACTTCTTACAATTTAAAAATTAAGTATATTCCACATTTTGGAATCTGTAAGGGAGATGAAAAATGTTTTTGTTGTTGTTGTTTGCTTCTGTGGTACTAAGGACTGAATCCAGGGGCTTGTGCACATCAGAAAGGTACTCCAGTACTGAGCTATAGTCCTTACAAGGAATTCTGAAAAGCAAAATGGAAAAAACTATGACAATAATTGTGTGCTTGAAATTCCAGTACTAGGAAAGCTGAGGCAACAGTATCTATGGTTCAAAGCTGACCTGTGATACTTACTGAATGAATGCAGGCTAGACTGGGTGAGCAGTATTATCTCAAAGAGTATAAAATCCTTGACTGCCCAATAATAAATAATTACTTGAAGAGATAAATAGGATATTAAATGCCAAGTCATTAAATGAAATTACAAACAACTTTGTGTTATATTGAAAAGACAGAAGCTTTCTATCAAACTTGTATTCTTCTAAATGAAGCACATTGAAATTCTAATAATTTAAAGTATTATAAGCAAGAGTTTCATTATATTTTTCTAGTATTTAAAGTGGGTAATAAAATCAAAGTTCTATTCTCTCTGAAATGGTAATATAGAGAAGTATTCAGAGGTATTTTGTGAAAGACTAAATTACAACTAAGAGCCAAAGAGATGGCTCAGAAAGTAAAGGCACTCACCCAATGCCTCTATACGCAGAGTCCATGTGGAATCAAAGAACCAAGTTGCCCTCTGATTTACACTCAAGTACCTTAGCAAGCATGTGTTCCTCTCTAGCATTTTCAAATAAAGTTTTAAAAAATTAATTACTTATTTATAAGAGAGAGAGAGAGAACACATGCAATGGCACACAGGTAGAGATGACAGGACACCTTTCAGAAGTCAGTTCTCTCTACACTGTGGGTTTCCAGGTCACCAGATTTTGGGCACCTTATCCTCTGAACTATTGAACCAGCTGCTTAGAATACTGTCATAAAAACCTAACTATCTTTGATGTCCAACCTGTGTATTAGAATACCAATAGACGATTTACATATATTTACATATATTATTGCTTTCATCAAGACGTGTAAATTAAGAATCTACAGTAATCACTAGATTATGGTGTAATATGAGCAATGTGGAATGAAATGAGGATGTCACTTCTACCTTCCTAAATGCTGCCATAAGAGGTGTTATCTTTCGGTTATCTGCTGCATCTACATCTGCACCTGCTTGCACCAGTAACTGAACCACATCAAGGTGTCCACCATTTGCTGCTAGCCACAATGGAGTGTTCCCCTTCTTGTTTCGAACATCAATATGAGCTCCCCTAAAAATGAATGAGATGAAACAATAAAAGTAAAAATAATGATGATGATAATAATAATTAATAATATTCAAGGACAAATGATTTTCCTCAGAATTACACTGGATTTATAGCTATCGAATTAAATATTCATATATTTAATATTTACTTTTACTACTTTAAAAAGGATGATTGCATAAACGTGAATATCAAATTTTAAAAGTATACCTTGTTAATATTACAATCACCATATTATATACAAATAAACAGAGACACAAATAGTATCCTATGAGAAAATGTACATTTCAGGTTATTTGTATCTACGCATTTTATGTGTAGTTTAAGAAAAAAAAAAACCAAATTAACATGTAGCTTTAGAATTCAGATGGCATCAAGTTAAGAAAGATTCAAGGTAATAATAGTTAAGAACAGTCAGAAACAAATAGTACCGTTTAGGATATCATGCATAAGTCTTTAGGACTTAAAGAGAAAAGGTAAATAAGATGACAATCATTTTATTGGAAAACAAGCAGACAGCTTCTCAATGACTAAAAGCAGAAGCTATCCTTTAACCTGTCTTATAACTTATAAAGTTCAACAACTATAATAAGAACACCAACAAGGATTCCTGAGATCACATTAGACTTTTAAGATCTTCTGTTTGGCAAACAGAAGTATGGAAGACATAAGACAGCTGTTTAAATAGCACTTTAAAAACTGTACACAAGCAAGAAAAGAGGAAAATCACTCTTCTATTATGTTGGATTGAAGGGTAGGAAACAACAGGTAAATTTGAAATACTTGTACTGAATTATATTTGGTTTGTTTTAATATACTACTGCCCATAGAGAATGGAAATCAGTAGTAATATTTACGTTTTTATAGGAAGGTTATAGTGATATCATACCTGCCAATAAGAAGTTCACAAAATTTATAGTGCCCTTTATCTGCTGCTATGGTTAAAGCTGTATCTCTCGACGAGGGCACTGGAGGAGCATTAACATCAGCACCTTTATCCAGAAGAACTCGGCCCACTTCTGCATATCCTCCAGAAGCAGCTTCCATAAGTGGTGTGAGGCCAGTCTAGATTCAGTGGAAAACAAAAACATCAAAACCACATAAGAAATTGGAAATGACCAAAAAAGAGGAAACAACAGATTCACAAGTTTCAACACTAATTGTTTAAGTTAGACTCTGATCTAGTCAAGATTTCACCCTAAAACTGTGAAAAGAATTTGAATAAAACTCAAGTTTGTGATATGTACCTGCTACTAAACAGCATTTTATTCTTTAAAAACTAGACGTTATCACTTAATGTGCTATCAAGTTTGAGAAATACAGAACTATAAGTACAGTTACATAGAATAACTTCTGATCAAATGTACTTAATTTGACTAGCAAGTAATAAAACTATAAACCTACTACCATCTACATTAACCATCAAAACAATACATTCATAAGTGCTGTTGTCACAAGGCTATGTGCTTCAGGTTTGGCAGACAAACTGATGGGCTTTGGGGGAGTGACTGGATTATGAAGGTTCTGCTCTCATCAGTGGGTTAATTCACTAATGAATTTGTGATTAACAGTAGAAACTGAAGTCTATTTGGAGAAAGCAGGCCACTGGGATTCTCTATCTTCCACACCAATCCAGTTAAGAAAACGAGCCCAAAATAAATTTTTCGGGCCAGAGAGATGGTTCAGAAATTAAAACTATTGATTTGCAAGCAAAAGGACCTGACTTCAGATCCTAGATCACATGTAAAAAATGTGGTTGAGGCTGGGAAACCTCAGAGAAAATCAGTAAGGAGGTAGAGCAATCGAGGATAATACCCAATGTCACCTTCAAGTCTTCACATATACTTAAGAACCCTCCTGTATACATGCCTACACACACACACACACACACATACACACACACACGCACACGTGCAACAAAAATAAACTTTTCCTTTTATAAAATATCTATTTTGGGGTATTTTGTCACAAGGATTAAACAACAGATAAAACTTTACAATGGGTGCCTTACCTTAGCTCTGTGTTCAACATTTGCTTTTCTATCAAGCAGAAGACTAACCACTTCGGTTCTTCCCTGGAAGCAGGCTAAGGTAAGGGCAGTGTTCCGATTGGTTTCTATTTGAGCATTTATGTCAGATCCCATGTCTAACAGGAGCTTAACTGCAGCTGTATGCCCATTCATAGCTGCTAACATTAATGGAGAAATGCCCAATTTGCTACCAGTTCTAGAGGTGAAGGTAGAGGAAGAAAAATAAACATTTTACACCAAAAAAGGACAATAATATATAACATTAAGCTAAAACTCTTTGAGGGGGGAAGAATTCATTTTTAATACATTTTATTGTCATTTATTATTATTGTATGTGTGATGTTTAAGTATGAGTATTTGCATGTCATGTCACCATGTAGAAGTCAAAATAGCTGAGTCAGTTTTTTCCCGCTCTGTGGAAGAAAGGGCTCTCCTGTTTCTGCCACATTGCATACTTCAGGCTAATTGGCTCACAAGCTTACAAGTCAGTCTCCTGTCTCCACTTAATATCTGGATATAGGAGAAATGGGATTACAGACATGTCATTCCATACAGCTTTTTGTGGATTTGGGGGATTGGTCTCAGCTTATTAGGCTTTCTAGCCAACTGTTCTTACCTGCTCAGCTAACTCAACAACTCTTCTTTTGAGTCTCCTATGGCCCAAGATGTCATTTAATTGTTATATTGTTTGAAAATGATCCTGAATCTTTACCTCCAACACTCTGGGAATATAGGTAAGTCTCCACGTCTAACTAAAACTTTGTTTCTCAAAAATTATTTAAAATTGTATTTCCTTTTTTCGATCCTTGCAAATCTTGGAGAAACTACTTAAACTCCCTTGGAAATCTTCTACTCCATTCTTTCTATGTCTCGTTTTATATAATAATGAGCCAAAAAATAGATTTCCCATCATACGGTAATTGTGAAGCAGTTGCAAACGATAAGAAAAATGTAATTGCTTTTGTTTACCAGGTAGACAAGCAGATGAAGATACCTACATGCAAACCTAGGAACCCGAGTTCAAATCCTTGGACTTCTAAAATTTGATCTCCACATGCACATTCTGGGCACATTCTTACCTCTTCATCACTCTCAAATAAGTAAATAAGTTGATAAGCAAAAATTATGTCAACAGCTTTAATTACTTAAGATTGGTATGAAAAACATTTATATTCTAAGTTTGCAATAATCAGCTTTATTATGGTACTGAGAAAAGTTATCCAATTATTTATGGCATAACATTTTTAATAAAGAACTGACAGAGAGAGACTAACACTTGCCTAGAATTAATCTCAGCTCCTGCATTTAGCAGTATTTTGATGATGTTCACATAGCCACCAGAAGCAGCCAAGCTTAGAGGTGTGTAATCAGAAACATTTCTGTGCTCTTTATTTGCTCCTCGAGCTAACAGCAACTCTACCACCTGAAAAGAAAAAAAGGAAAAGAAATTTATTTTCTTAGATAAATTTCAAGTTGTATATATCTGATTTCCCCTTTCCTGTAAATTGTATATACAAAATAAGTGGAAGGTTCTTTCATCCTTTACAATAAATTAGCCTCACATGATATCAAGGATTCTTAGAAGCCATAGAGCTTTTCAAACGAAAAGTAGTTAGAAACCTATTAAGTGTTCATGGAAGATGTAGTTTGCCATCTGAAAATGAGCATTTTTGCTGTCATATCACACAGTTAAAATGGAGAACATTAAGCAAGATTTATTTCATATATACATGTGGATGTATGTAATATTTAAAATGTTTCCGCAGACTATTTTTTTTCTAAACTTCAAATAAAAGCTAATATACAGGAGTTGAAAAAGCTCTGCAGATATTAAATGCATCAATTCTGTCATTAATGCTGTATGTCTATAGACAGCGAGTAAGTCCTTGACATTTTTTATTATTAAATTGGTTGACTATTTACGCTTCCATTAATTACAGTGCATTTTGGTTGAGCTAGGTCCTTGGCAACCTGTCATGACCAGCTTTTAGTATTAGCCATCTAGTAGTATCCCAGTATGTCTTCACTGCTCTGACTACTGAATTTTTTGGAATTAAGTGCTTTTCAGCCACAAATAGAAACTTTGCTCACCATGCACCTGACATAGGTACTAGCTTTTCACCTTTGTCTTACATATAGGACATACAATAGTTAAAAGTCACTGCAGATTACAGTCTTTGTCCTTGTTCTTAGTATTAGTAATATATACCAATGTACCAATTGGGCAATGTCAAGTAAAGGTACTATTTATTATATATTAGCTAAAAACTCTGACTTGTCTGAATAAATTTTTTTTTCACATTTTTGCTTTCAGATCCAGTAAGAATAAGTGGCTTTTTATAGAGGCAATTACTATTAGGCCCTCTGCAGACCTTTCTCACTGCTGTCTTCCTATCATCATGATTGTTCTAAACAGTTTATCAGACAGGGTTTTAGAAACAAAACAAAACAAAAAATGTGATAAGGAAAAATTTCTAGCTTTCTCAAATTTTACTATATAAAGGAAATTCACCATAGTTAACTGAAAGAGACTGAAATCGTTTCAAAGAAAATAAGAATTCAATATAATTTATTTTCATAATTTTAATACTAATTTTCCAAATTTTACTCAACCTCTCTAAAATACTTACCTGTTCTGATGAAACCAAATAAAAGCAATGTGTTTAAAGACAAAATTTTCCTCCACCCATTATAATCTAATGGATTTGTATGGTTGGTTGGCAGACTAGTTTGAGTGCATATGCACACAAACGTGGTAGTAGGAATAAAACCCAGGGCTTTTTACATGTTTGCATTTATGCTCACCAATGAGCTGTATTTCCTGTCTACCCATTTTAGTAATAAAGAATAAAAATATAGTATCCTGCTGGATTTATTATTATTTTCAAATGAAGGAGGTCAGATTTTAGCTCAACACATGAAACAAATATTAATGATTGAAAGTTATACTTAAGGCTAAATTCTACTGTCATTACTTTTCGAAAACAATTATACTTCTGATCAGTATTTTATCATCAGTATTTTAACTCACTATTTACTTATAAAATTTCTGCCATCTCATTTCAATTTGCCAAAAATGTATTTTATCTAACATTCCACTAAGAATTTAGGAGATTTTCCAAAACGTTCCACAACAAATTGAGGAGTTCTTTTTAATTTACTAAAAATTTGCTGTAAAAAGTCTCCTAACATACTCATCACTTACATATAAGTTACAGAACAACAACAAATGACAGGACCGGTAGGAAGAAACAACACAGGAAAAAACCGGTTCTTTGCTATCTCTTAATGCAGAGCACTCACACCACCAACTTCATGGACTTGCTCATACCTACTGCATATATGTATATATGTGTATGTGTATGTCTCTAATTCATTTGACTCTAAAAATAAAGAATGACATCTCCCATCTTCATTGTGCCCATTTACTAGAGTTCCCATTCTTTTGTATAGAAAATATCCTTACAATTTTTTTCCCTAGTTGTTCAAGTGAGAATAAAGTTATATTTTCTTGGGCCTTCTTGCTCAGCTCCAGCTGTTCTAAGTTCTAGATAGGGCCTGCACAGCAGGAACTTACGAATATGTTTTAGAACATCTTAAACTTTCTCATAACATAAACACAAAATAAAGGAATTCCTATGGCAGGTATTATTTTAGATGAGTAGGATTTCAGACAATGAGTGACTTTTCTGGGGAGAAAGCTTATGCTAACATTGCATTTTTAATCTTAGATAGTAATCTGCATCACTGTGGTAAATCTAAATGGCAAAGCAGTATTTCTAGAGGAAAAAATATATTAATGTATATTTGCTAAAAAGAGGAGAAAAATACAACACTAAGGGGAAATGTTACCTCCTGTCTGCCCCCAGAACAAGCCAAGGACAGTGGTGTGTCCTTGGTTCTTTCTGATTGGGCTTCAATGTCTGCACCATTGTCCAGCAATATTTCCACAACGCCAACATGACCAGCTGTAGCAGCCAAGATGAGTGGAGTAAAACCTGGAGAAAAATAATGATCTTCTCACTACATGTAAAGCAAAGAAACACGGTATCTTCCAGTACATCTAAGCAATAATTTATGGCTAAAATGTAATAATTTGTAAGTAACTTTTTTTTACTTTCACAAATACTCCATAAAGTAAAATGAACGAAAGTTACCTTTCTTGTCTCGATGCTCAATACTAGCTCCTCTTTCTAGCAGTGTTTGCACCAGCTCCTCATGGCCACCAGCACAGGCAAGGGTTAATGCAGTGTCATGATTGCTCTCAGTCTGGTAAAAAAAATTTCATATTTTTGGATGTTAATGCTATACATAAAATTACAAACTTGATATTTTTTTACATCAAAACATTAACTATTTTTTTAAAGACCACACTGTTTTCAATTTGTGGCTCACAGTGACCAGACTGCACAATATTCCTGCCTCAGCTCTTTTGTGTGCAGAGATTACAGATTACAACTGTGCATCATGCTGAGGTTACGGCAAACATTTGAATGGTATGGCTTACTATTCCATCCTCTCACTGGAAACCAGCCAGATATTTTCTTTCTCTTTTCCCTCTTTCTGACATCATCACTAGCATAGTTTGAGAGGAATTTTCTATGCAGCTGAAGATGGCCTTGAACTGCTGCTCCTGCCTCCACTTCACAATTGCCAAGATTAAAGGTATGTTCAACCACATCCACTTCAGTAATTTTCTTTTTAGGGGTACAAATAATATGGGCAATTCTTAAAGCAAACTCTAAGAAAGCATAGTTTTATTTCATATGCTAATTTAAAACATATAATCAATAAAAACAGTATGGAATAAGAAATTACATTTATTTTCCTGCCCATGACTTTTTTGTTTCAATTTTGGAGACTGGATCTCATTCTGTAATCCAGAATTGCATGGGAGCAATCTTGTGGCAAGTGTCTCCACAGTGTTGGGAATGAAAGCTGGTACAACCATATTTGGCTTCAAATAGACTATTTGAAAAGACGAATGTTTGAACAGGCAGTGCAAGACAGTGATTCTTCAGGAAAAAAGTAATTGAATGCTGCTATGTATGGATGGAAAGATTCCAGAGTCTAGCAGTCTTCTCCAACGAAAGCAGTTTCAAGAGGTCAGATTAGCTAGAATTCATAAAGCAGAGTAACAGAGAGGAGAGAAGGAAGAGTACTCTCAAGAACCACAGAAGATTCCTAATATGTCTTCAGCAGAGTTCTGCTAACCCATGTACTTGAGGAAATCAGCAGAGGCCAAGAAGTGACCACTAGAGAAGATTGGGCCAAACACCAGGGCCTGGAACACAGGGTCAAGAATATTTCAGGTCCTACTAGCCAGAAAAAAAAATCTTAAAATATAGGGTATCAATCATGTCGGCTCCTAAATCAAGGTTGAATTAGTTGCTTAAGAATCACATCACCAAACTGAAAAGCAAGCCTTGAGATGAAAACATTGTTTCAAAGTAACTTTGCTGTTTTAAAAATTAGACCACCAAAATTTTGAAGGAATAAAAAATACACAAAAGACACTGTATATTGAAATTCAAAGATTATGAGAATTTCTACAACACTGAAGAATTCAACCTCTGGTAATGATAGTGACCAATTGTAGTTCACAGAGGTCAACTGACCATTAAGGTTGTCAAATGAAATGGAAGTATCTCATACATCTAGTTCTCTGAACTCATGGTGCCTAGAAAGGATGAGTGAGGTAAGTATATAAGATTTGAAATATGGCTAATGAGATGAAGGCATTCAATTTTTTTTAAAATTTAAATTATGGTAGCCTTGAGTTCAACAGCAAAATCTCATCTCAGCCTCCTGAATGTTGAGACTACAAGTGTACCTCATCAGGCCTGGCTTTTAATTTTTAATTTCATTTAAATTTTAACTCAGTAAGAAGTCAAATTTACTATTAGAAAATTTATAGCACGTCTGAAACAATGAGTAAGAGAATCTATTTTCTTCAACTATATATTAAACCAAATTAAATATAGATGAAGTACTTCTAATATAGACCAACAGATAAATTTTATTAGACTAAGAAGAGGCCTCTAAAATGAGGGGCTTTTGGTACTAAATTCAGCAGGATACAGGTAAATCAAAATGATGTGATCATTCTAACCATAATCCAAATGAATATACCAAATTCATACTTTATGTCTGAAGTAAAGTTACAAGCATATAAAGTTGAAATTTATTTCTAAGGCTCTTTTTTCTCTGTATGTTTTAATCTGGTTATGTGAAAAATTAAATGACTATGTCTCAATTTTTCTTCTTCTATTTGCTTTGGATTGGCTTTTGAGACTTTGCTCACGTTAGCAACTGAGTCTGGCCTTGGATTACTCCTGTGCACCATCATGTCCTTCAAACTCTACTTTTTCTAATGTATAACATCACAAATGTAGCTCCATTATTAAACTATATATGTCCATCACACTCAGAAGACTAAAACTTCTTGAAAGGTACTAAACATGTCTTATGCTTTCATTCTGAACTTATATGTAAGGCTATGTCTGGCAAACAACAGAAAAGGAAATAGACAACAGGTGTAAAATGTCACAGATTCAGACTATTCTAATAAACACTGTATGTAAAACATGGACTATACTTATATACAGTAGTATTATATAGTAAGAAAGGAAATGTAAATAATTGTTTAAATGTCAAACTCCATTATAAAAAAATAAAAACAAGACAAAAAGCAAAACTGATCAAGAGTCAAGAAATAAGAAAAAGCCTACTAGTCAGTGATGAAGAGGCTGGCAGAGAGCAGAGCTACTGACTGCAGAAACCAGGGATGGCCACAAGGGAGAAGCACCAACTACAACAATGGAGAAGGACATGAAACTTAAATGAGTGACAGTTCTAATTGTGTAATAGTACCTGATCTTCACTTGAGATTTATATAAATGAACTTGTGTCCAATTTCTGAAAAAAGGAAACCAAGAAATAACCTTGACAGTTAAACTAAACTAGTAAGTACTAGAGATATGGTTTTAAAAGACAATTTTCCATAGCAAATCACTGCTCTCCCTACAACCTTACAGAATAGGTTAATAAAGAGTACACTGAGGTATATACAATATCAAGTACATTTGTCTTATACCTGTCCTGTTAGTGCACATGCAATCTACACCACTTTTTTCATCATTTAAGAAGTTTTGAAAACTTGAAGACTAAAGAATTATTTCTCCAGAGGTTCTGCCTATTCTAAACACACATTATAAAGGGGACAGGGGTTCTGAAAAGGGTAAACATAAAAATTTCAGCTGATCAGTATTTCCCTCTTTATAAAGAATAAACCCAACTGACATTATTAAGCACTAATTTGTACATATAGCACTCATTCTATATTCTTTGATTGACAAAGTTGAGTACAGATTATCTTCCCTAGGATCTTACTGATTACTGAGCAAAATAACTTAAACTATGACATTTTAAATATTTTGAGAAATCAAGGAAAAATATTTCAAGTAGAGAAAGGAGAGCATGTCAATTTCCTGGGAAACTGAAGTTAGCAAATGAGTGGGTGCACTGCATTTTTACTGCAAGGACAACCTAAAGCAACTAATACTTTATGATTTTCTTTAAAGTGAATTCTGAAGGACATTTCCGTTACCATAAATAGACATCTACACAATTCTAAAATATTATTATCCTGCTTCAAAATCCATTAGTAAAAAATGGACTAATTGAGTTAAAACTAATAATAATTGACATGCAAAGAAGGAAACAGATGTTTTAAATGTGACTAATGAAAATAATTACCAATATAAATAATGAATGTCTGGAAAGTGAAGGATTTTTTTCACTTTGATCAAGTCCTGTTCCATACCACATTCTTTATAAAGACTCTACCTAAATTATATCACACAGAATTATGGTAAATAGTCAAAACTTAGTTCTTTATATCTATGAAAAAACCTCAAGCAAAAGAAAGGAAACACGTCCAGTGTTTTGTTAAGAGTTCATTCAGTTTTATATTTAAAGTGAGATCCCGTTTAGGTCACAATCCAATAAATTACCCAATATTTTGTTATATGAGTCAAATCCACAATAGATGAGAAGGGAGGGAGGAAGAGATACACAATCTAAATATATTTTATAAATTATCAACATGACTAATTTTGAAACAGTAATTCAAAAAAATCACTAGATACATGGCAATGCTAAAGGAAAAGGCAACTTTGAATGGAACTAATACACATGTTCAAAATATCTAAGCTTCCTATAACATAGGAAGTATGTCTGTTATTTTTTCTGTGTATAGGTCTGGGTATATATGTGTATGGGGTGTAGAAGAGAGTCTCATTTGTGACTATGGCGTTTCAAGAATGACTTTGGGAATCATCCTGGATTGTTCAGCCTTGCAGGGCTGGAAGTGCATGCCACTGCCACTAGCTTCCACTGATGCTTCTATGTGGGATCTGGGATCGGAACTCAGGCCCTTCTGTTTTCAAGACAATTGAAATTACTATATTACTCTTAAGTTAACCAAGTTACATTAACAGTTATGAAAATCCACATCTCATTCTGTAATGGAGCTAGGTTATACACTTAAGTTTAAGGAGGTTATCAAATGAGAATAGTCAGTAAAATTAATAACTTACATGAAAACAGGTCATATGAAAAAACAACGCAAATTTTTCAAGCAGTTTCATTATATAGCACAGGATGACCTCATGTTATCACTGCATTGAGTGCTGGGGATTATAGCCCAAAGTGAACGAACATATTTTAAAGTAAAATGCTTTTTTGTTGTTGTTTTTAAGATAGGATTTGCTGTCCTAAATCTCTCAAATGCAAGAATTGTAAAGTATGTTTGAGCTTACCCAATACAAAACGAAATAGCTTAATAGTAGTATATATAGCTAATTTTTAACTCTTTCTTCAATTATTCAATTTAAAACTCTGCAATGAAACTTTGCCCTGAACTGCAACTTCAAAAATAGAAAAGAATATGAGCAACACTTACAATAATGAAGGCAAGACAATTACATTCTTCACATTTTTTTTATGCTGTTTGTGTTTGGGTTCAAGATTGGTACCAATACTGAAACAGGTCTCATTTGGTATTTTAGACTGAACAGAACTTAAGGGAATCTTCTTACTTCAATCTTAAAGGCATGAGGTACTAATTAAATTACAAATTAAGTTCCCTTACATGGTAACTTAAGATTAATGTCTACTTTTAGGAATAGATACTACTGTGAAATAAAAACTAAAGCAATAAAACCCCAAAATTTCTATTTGTATTTCTCAGTTTACTCGAAGATCAGTAGAGGCATGAAGTACAAATTAAGTTACAAATTAAATCCCCATACATGGTAGGTTAAGATTAATGTCTACTTTTAGAAGTAGATACTAATGTTAACTAAAAAGTAAAGCAAGAAAACCCCCAAATTTCTATTTGTATTTCTCAGTTTACTCCAAGATCAAGGAAAACTAAGATGTTCACATGTGATACTAAAGAGACTTGAATACATCTTGAAAGACCATGAATAAAACAATTGGTAGAATCAACTAAATTTTAAGCATTCAAAAGATACTCAATTCAGTGCTAATCTTCAAATCAGATCTACGGTTTCATGTATTCCCTCTATCCTTTGAACTGTGGATCAAATTCAAGGACTCATGCATTTGTGGTATGCTAAATTATACCCAGCCCCCATACCAAAGCCCATTCTCAGTCCCATGATTCTTTATGTTTGTTTTTTGTTTTGTTTTTTTTGAGACAAGGTCTCATATAGCTTACAGTGGACTCAAAAGTGCTATCCTGTATTGGCTTATCTTGCCTCTGTGATTATAGGCAATGTGCCATTATACCAGACCCCAAGATACCTAATTTGTATGTGCATAGCATTGAAAAATGGTCATACCATTCGAATAAAGATCAGAGGTAGATCTTGCCTATTTCATACATATATGCAATTTATTTTTTCTCTTTTTGTTAACTTTCTTTGTTTTTCCCAATGCATCTTGACCACACCAACCATCTTTTTGCTCCCACTCTCTGTAATAATTTTAAAATATGTAGAGAAACCTGATTTAATAAAACTAATATGATAAACTATGTGAGGCTTAGAAAGAAAATTCTAGCATTCCTCAAAATTCAGAAATGAAGTCTAAGATTTCTGCCAATCATTCCTAGCTAGACACAGTGATACACACAATATCAGCACTTAGGAGGCTAAGCTGGAGAGAGTGTTTTCCAGGTCAGTCTAGGCCACACAGAAAGTTCAAATCTGCCTCGATTACATAACAATAGTCTATCCCAAACACACACAGGTATTAATGTGTAAAATGTTCCATTAAAACTCCTTAGCATCATGAAATAGACTTCCCACACTGAAATTTCAAAAGAAAAAGCTACTTCGTTTGCTTCATTTTTGTGGACACAGGATCTTGGTTTGTAGCCCTGGTATTCACTATGTAATCCTTCTGACTCTGCATCCTGAACACTGGGATTACAAGTGTGATAAGACTTTAAAATACTGGATATGCCAAGTATTTAATTTCCCAAGTGAATACAATTATATTATAGTACTTTATATTAAACAAGATTATCTAAATTAATACATCAGAGTTATGGCTATGCTACTGTAATCTAGTATAATAAGAATTCAATATTTGAACATGACATAGGACAGTGATATTTAGAGTCTAGAGACAAGTGTGCCTGAATCTGAAAGCTCCCCTTTTGTCAGGAAAGGTAACTAATATGTCTAAATGTCACTTTCTTCATCTTTATAATGGGAATTATTATAGTCACTACTTCATAGATTGTTACCAAGTTAGACAAGTTGAAAATCAAAACAAAACAAAATATATTGGATGTTATCATGAAGTTAGAAATTAATGTACCTGAAGGATCCCTAACTTGAAAAGCTGAAAAACTAGAAACATTTGGTGCTAACATGAGACTCAAATAATTTCACATTTTGCAGCATTTCAGATTTCAGGTAAAGTTGTTCAATTGGTAATCCACGGAAATGTTATAAAATCTGAAAAACACTGGACATCTCCAAAACTAGTCCTAAACACTTCATAGGAGGGATATTTAATCTTTATTTTTAATGTGTTAAGTTTAGACCAGTTAAGGTTTGTTTAACAGATCAAAGCTTTATGTAGAAGCAAGGGACAGGGTGATTGGCAGGGAAGTTCTGTAGCGGAACACTTGCATGATACATACCAGGCAGGGCATGAGTATGATTCCTATCTAGCACCTGAGATCCAACTTTACCATTAAAGAATGCTTAAACTTTCAAAATAGAACATGACTAACTTTTTCATTGTCTCATTTGTGTGTTACAACACAGCATGTCATAAAAATTATCATTTCTACTACACAGAAACTCATAAAAGTTTTATTCCATATCAACTTCTTAAAAAGGTATTATATACAAAAGGAATTTTTAATTGAAATATCTACTTGCCATAAAAGCAATTTAAAAAAATATTAACATCAAAAATTAAGGGAGAAAAGGGTATGAAAGATTATTTAATTTTTCCAATGAAGAAACTTTTCTAATTTTTGCTTAATAAGTATTTACGGCAAACTCCAAGAAAAGTTACTTAACCCAGGTTAACCTAACCCAACAAACTAAAAAGACTCAACATAAAAACTAAACAGGGCCACATTTGGGCACTCATTTATTTGAATATGCTTTAAAAAGAGAAACATTTACTTTTGCTTATAGACTAATTCTTGATCTAGTTAAAAGTCAGAAAAGTGCCTCTGGTTAAGGTTAAATATAACAGTCTTAAAGTAAAATAGAATGTGAGAAAACAATGAATATTAGACCTCTTGACCTTTGTTGAGGACAAGGCAAATTAATCTTGATAATCTTACCTTTTTCTGGGATTTCACAGTCAACTACTTTTTAAAAGAAATTGCTTACTTAATAGATTTTAAGCTTTCTAAACCTTAACTATCTTTTCTTACTTACATACATGTTTCTTCAATCCTTTATCAGTAACTCAATCATGGAGATTTATCACCTACTATCTCAAAGTCATTATTTTTCAAGATTGACATAAAGCTGGGCATGTGATTCATACCCATAATCTCAGCATTCAGAAGTGTTAAACTGGATAATGCTATGAGATCTAGACCAGTCTCGTCTACAGTGAGAATTCAAGGCCAGCAGAGGCTATACAAAGACAAATAGAATATATGATACATAAAAACATTAACTTTCACGGAAAGGTGGTGTTCAGAACTGAACCCAAGGCCTTGCATATGCTAAGCAAGCACACCACAACCACTGATCTACAACACTAGCCCCAAAACTTTGGGTAATCTACGATTCATTTTAGAAAAAATATGTATTATATATATAAATTTATTTATTCTAGGCTGGCGTCAAACTTGGTATGTACCTGAGAATGACCTTGAGGTCATGATCCTCAACTCAAGATTACATGTATGCACTACCACAGGTGACTCTGATCAAGTTATTTCTTATTGACGAATGACCTCTTCAAAATTTAAAACAAAAAGATAATTTGAAAATCAGAGAACTAGACCATCACACTGGTGACAGTCTATTCTAGTTAAATTTTTTCCCCATTTATTTTGCTTACTTAACCTATACACAGTAAATCACTATGTAGTCCAGGCTGTACTCTACTCATGCAATTCTTTTGCCTTCTGAATGCTGACATAAAAAAAGAATGAGCCACCATCATGCCTGGCTAGGTATTTCTAAAAGGTAGACTGTTAATTTTCAAATGTAGCTTGAGCCTTTGCCATAACAATCTAACTTGCTTAAAATTACCATAGGTTAACATTTTTGATGGCGTTAATTCCAGTGAAAAACCCTCTCTCCTAAATTTGGAGCTTACCTGTGCATCAATATCAATGGCAGGGTAGATAGGTAGCATGGCTGAAGGAGAGATGATAGGACTTGGAGTTGGAGTCTGAGGTTGGGAAATAGAAGCAGCCATACTGTGGGTAGGAGTGTTTGACATTGCAGATGCTCTTCCACTGACTGCTGTTGAACAAAATAACTGCACTTAATAAGGATGAAACACTGTTAGGCAAGAACAAAACGCTCTCCAAAAATATTAAAGAGACTTTTTAAAAAATGAAATACCTACAGGAGACTACTATAGCACTAACAGCTATATTCCTGATTAACTTCTGATTAAAGACTAGTCCAACAAAAATGAATATTGAATAATCCTAAATAATAATCCGGCTGAAAGGCAAATTTTCCTTTTATAAAAATAGCCACAAAACCTTAATTTAAAATAATTCTGAAAAATACTTTGTGTATTAAAATTAAATAGAAACAGAAAAAGAAAAAAATGATAAAATCATGAAATTTAAAGGGAGGAGATTGAAATTTTTTTTTTAAATTGCGATTTCCACACGTTATATTCTGGAGCTAATGACAGCAATTTCACTGTTTGGAAAGGAAGAATCTCACAATACAATTGTTTAAAATACCACCTACTGTTTATGAACCACAACAGGGGGAATAAAACATCGTGGTTCCTCAGTAGGAGTCCTTCAACTATAAAAATTAGATCCTAACACAGAAATGTATTTTCTCACAAAAAAATTATTCTGAGGTGTTAAAATGCCCAAAAATCTATTTAATAAGCATGATAATTTCAAACAGGATGGCAAGAAATAAAAACCAGTTATCTCCCATACTGTTCCACTATATATGACTTGGATGCACTATTATCCTCACCCACGTATATAGCTTAGATAATGGCTAGTTAGGTCAATACTTGAGGTGGGAGAATGCTACAAACTGAGACACAGAATAAAATGATTAGATGAAGGTACTTTATTTCCTCGTTAACTCCAGTTAATGTATGAATATTTTCCCTCTTCAATCCCGTTAATGTTGCAAGAGTATTACTTCTGAAGTATGGGCATTTAATCTTTGAATAGATCATAGATGTGTGTTACCAGAGTGTTGTCAACTACACCAGACAGAAAACAATCATGATTCACAACTGAACCCAAAACCAAGAAAAAGAGCTTATGACTCTGTGAAAAATAAAGCTGAAATTGATCTTTTAACAATTGTAAGCATGACTGTCAATCAAATCTACTTTACAAGAAATCCTAGTCAGGCACAAACATGTACTGTACATTATAGCAACATACATTCTATAATTTTACATAGTTAAATTCACTTAAAAGTCAAAGGAAAAACAAAAGAATAAACAAACAAACAAACAAAAGAAACCCCACTTTGAATCATTCAGGAACCAGATCAAGAAAAAAGGGCATATATTAATATACTGAATTTATCATCTAATGACCTTGATGTTAATTTTGCATGTTTAGAAAAGGGTTGAAAAATTGTTTTATTTATTTTCATATGTAACTAAGACTGATCCTAAACTCTGACCCTGCAAGTGTACCTCAAGTATTGGGATTACAGGCCTCAAACTTATATATAGCTGAACCTGATACTAAACTCTGACCCTGCAGCTTCTACCTCAAAAGTATTGGGATTACAGGCATGAGTCACAATACTTTGCTTTCAGGTTAAATAATTTACAGGTATATATTATATATATAAATTGCAAAATCACAGAGCTACAGCTCTTAACATAGATTTCACTGAAATGTAGTTTCACAATGAGAAATACTAAATACCCAAAACGCATAATTATGATGTCATTTTGTCTAAATCATTGATTTTTTCTTATTTTAAGACATTGTCTCATGTATCCCAGGCTGACCTGGAACTTGAATTTAAACTTGTGATCCTCTTACTGGTATTATAGGCATTAACCACCATGCCTGGTTTTATATAGATCTAGAGAATTATGCTTAAAGCTTCATGCATGCTAGGCAAGCACTTCTCAGACCTCACTGACTTTTATTTCGTAATACTAAGTAAGTTAAAAAATTTACATTGATGAGTGACTGGATTTTAGTTCACATTCCATTTGTAATAATAATTTCTTATGAAGGACCTACTAAAATCAGTTTGTTTTTTTCTTTCTGGTCAGACTGGTTGTTTTTATCGTCTTACATATGACATACACACACACAAATCAATTCCCTCATCTTCATTGGGGTACTTATGAAAAAACGATTTACTAAGACTAGCTGCCCACCACTCATAAATTCAATAGTGAAGACTATGTAAGGACCTAAAAGAAGTCTAGCTTAAAATGTGGGGATCATTTTATGGTTATGTTTTGAAAGGGAAAACTACATGCTCAAAAACATCAGGAGTTAACATCAGTAGTGAACAGGGTGTTAAAAAGACAAAGCAAAAGCAAAGTGTTAAGTGAGAGAAAGGCAGCTTAGCTTTGATTTGGCTATATTGAAAGCAAGCAAGATTTTGTTCAACTAAGTTTCAGAAAAAAGGAGAACATCATATGGCCAGTCTAATAAAGAAGAGTTAATAAGGAAGGAGAAGGACAAGCAGTGCTTAGAGAAAGAGAGCCAAATGAGGTTTCAATACATTAGAAAATCCCACATAAGAAGTAAAAATGATTTTTAGTCAACAGAAAGGACAAATATCCACCAGAAATGCAAAATAATGAGATGATAGAAATGAATGTGTATGTGCCTATATATATACATGGGGTGACATTGGGAAAGGATAAGTTGCAGGTAGACAGATGGGTACATCTAATTCTGCACTTTCTTCTCTAGCTATTTCTTTTTCCATGTAAATGAGCAGAATACAATAGTATTTCTAGGAAATGGCAAGTTTGCCATGTTCCCCAGAATGTTATATTCATTAAACGAACAAACAAAAAACTTTTTATAATGGAACACCAAGAAAACAGGAAAAATTTGAGGGATGGAATGTATCAACTGACAGAAAAAGCTACTTCACAAACTTGATAATTCTCATTAGAATAAAAAACTTTACAAGCAGCAAAATGACAACTACGTCCAAACACATAAGGTAAACTTGATAACATATCAAAAACAAATTTTCAACATTAGTGTGGAATATCCATTCTTCATTTAGTTATTAAGCAACATGTAATTCTATGGTTCTTTGGCAACTTAACATAATAGAGAACTGTGATCTAGCTAATAATGGTCATGGACATAGTAGGAAATGTCATATATTTTAGAGTCTTCTAATTTTATTAAATATTATAACCACCTAATGGTAATTAAACAGTGACTTTCAAATATATAAAAAAGTTTACTTGCTAACATGAAGATTTTTACAATTCCTACTATTAGTTATCACAAGCAAGTTTGTAATATAGTTTATTTTACCCCTATGATTTGGCTTTTCATTCCACATATTATTGCTGAGGTGTTACTGAAGAGGACTGGGAAACTATAGCAATTTTTAAATACAAAACTATCTCATTAGTTATTCTTAGTTTCTGAACGTTAGCGAAAGCCAGATAACCTAAGCATTATTATTGGTTTCTGAATGCTAGTTAAAGTTAAATAACTTAAGCATTATAAAATTTGTTTTCTTTTATAAGATGAAACTTACGTATAATTTCACCACGTTAATATTACTCAAATATAGTTTTAAAATTAGAAAAAGTCAACAATCTAGGTAAAAAAAATCAATAAATATAAAAAGGAAAAAAAATCATAGAAATTCAATTATTTACTCCTTTTCTCCTTATTTTTTCCTTATTTTTCAAATTTCCTTCTTTCCTTTCTTAAAAGAAACGAATTGTTTTTCAACGTAACATTCTTATCACTTATAACCCTATCAAATCTCATTCTACTACTTTGTTACATAATTTACATACACACAAAAAAAGGCCCCAAATAAGAAATACTAACACAATCTTCTGAAATTGTAAGGACTTATTAGAATAAAAATTCTCTGGCTACACATTTAAGAATATGCCACTTATATTGTTGGGGAACACATCTTCCCATAATACAGTTAGACACATTAACATTCACAGGGGATAAAATCACTGACATACAGTAGAATCAAACTCTACTTGTTAGGTACTTTATTATATTATAAAGATTTTTTTTGGTTTGTTATTAAATAGCCACAATCTAAAGTTTGGTACATTAGGATATAGAGTGTGCTTTTCACAAATAAGCTTCCTGATACCTTACTATTATAAACTTCAACTTTTATCAATTTTCCATTTATTATTATGAATACAGAAGCAAAAAAGTCAAAATTCAATCTCAGTATTCTGAACTTAAAGTGAAAAAACAAAACCCAAAAGCAAAAATCAAGCAATAACCCGCTACTGAGAAATCTAGATTCCAGTCTACTCAGCTAAGCCAAAGCTTCAGTCATTTGTTGTATGATCTACACTTTTAATTTGATCTGTATCCATCTGAGAACTTCTTAAATTGATCTAGTATTTCTACAGGTATACAAGGGTCAAGAGTCCAAAAATAGTTGGGTAATGGCAAAAAATTCTGGCACACTCTTACTCGCCTAAAGCAAACCATATTTGATACCTGCTCATAACAATATAAACCCACCTGCCATGATGTCATCCAGCGTGTCATTGAGGGTCTGAGCAGGGCTGGCTACCATTAACCCTTGTTGTGTTTCTGTGAGAATTCCTTGCCCCAGCCCTGCCAACTGTGCTTGGCCCAGTACTGGCTGTCCAACTATTACTCCTTGCAGTTCTGTAAGATTTGCGATGGACCCTGGAGGCAAGGGACCTGCTGCCAGAGGCAAAGCTTGAGGCATCGCCAGAGGCTGGATTGGTGCAAAACCCATCTGAGCAGCAGTCTGCTGGGGCTCATCTTTAAGCAAAACAGGATCCACTTGTTGTAACCGTGCATAGTCTCCCTCGGAAAGCTGCTCTCCAACCCCAACAGAAGTTAGTAGTCCCAGGTGTTGGCAAGACTGCTGCTGTTGTTGCTGAAGTTGAATTCTTTGAGCTTTAACCTCTAGATACTGCTTTTTAAGCTGCTGCTGAGTTTTCAGTTGTAACTCTCGTTCTACTTTTTGTAGTTCCTCCAGAATCTTTTGCTTCTTCTGAATTTGTTCCTCCCTCGTCTTATTCAGCTCCTCGATCTTCTCCTTGGTAAGTTGGTCAGCATGAGCCAGTTCCAAGGACTGCAGCTGTGCGTTCTTTTCTATGGCTTCTTTTATCCTCTGTTCCAGTTCTGTTAACTTTCCCTGAGCCTCTTCTACAATGCTCTCTGGAGACTGATTGGTGATGTAACCCTGTACATCCTGGCTGTTTGCTGGCAAATGGCTGCTGGACTTTTGTTTAGAAGCAGCTGTGTGAAAAAGAAACCCCCTCAGAAGTGCACATGAATGGCATCCTCATTACAGAGTTACTGTTGGGAGGTTTAGTGCCAACAGTTATGCACCAAGTTATCAAATCCACTGAAGGTGAAAATGCACTTTAAGGAGTTAAAACAAGTCCACCTTCTCCATTATAAATATAAAATGTATGTATTTTCAGTGCAAAGAGTAATCTTTGAAAATTAATTTCAGAATTTAAGAAATATCACACTGCTAAAATTAGACATCAGAGGGATGCAGGTCTGTGACATTTAAGTGGTGCAATTAAAGTAAATGCTAAGGCTATGTGTAGATACTTCATATGGTCATAAAGATGCAAAAACTCATCATAGGAACAGAAACATAATGCTAAATTATTAAGGTGTAGAGAAAAGTTTTTTCCACATTTAATAAGTCTGTGCCTTTTAAACTCACACACATACACGCAAAGAGTGCCCAAACCACTGAGAAGTAAATACCAAGATATTAAAATCCAACTAAAATATATGTCTTGTTGGACACTACCATCTAAAAGACAGATAAAGGAAGGATATATTCACACAACTACCTGGTCAGTAGAGAACTGGGATTCAGTTCCCTTGAAGAAAAGATGCTGGACTATGTCATTCTCAGTATCTTCTGACAAGCAGGTGACTAGTCCGATCTGGCTTAGAGGTCTAGCAACCAACTAAAAAAGGTGCCAAGGCTCCTTGGTAGTAGTGATTGAAAAGAGTTTGTGGAAATACTAAGCATTTTTGTTGGTAAAAGAATATAGGTAGCAAAAACGAAAATACAAAAACCATATTGACTCTTCAGGCAAAACTTAAAGAAAAAACTCAATCAAACTGGTAGGTGCCATGTTTGGGGACAGAACTGAAGAACATGAGTGGTATGACATACAGAAGTCAAAAATGGACCTTGGAATTCCACAGAATAAACAAGTATATCTGAAGTAATTTTGAATTGTTAATTGAGAAAAGATTTTCCAGATATAATTTATGTTAAACCAGTTACTTTAAAAGAAATTTTAACACTCAACTTCTTAATCTTTGTGCCTCATTCATATTGCTACAAAGACTACTAGATAATATAATTAACTACATGCAGTTTAACATGAATTAAAAAAAATGACTATTAGAAGAAATCACGATAACCAGAATTTCATCAAAAAAGAATCTCTTCTGAATTTCTCCTTCTAATTCTACCACATCAGTGGTAGTAACTATTCTTTTCTCCCAGTAACTTACTTTTATTCATTGACTTAAAAATATTTTAAAATTCATTGTTGGTGAAAAATAACTTTAACTAATTTTCTGTAATTTTTATAATCTGGATATGTACAAAGAGGCTTTAGCAGTATAACTGACCTTTATTCCTAATGGGAAGAGTGGTGGCAACATTGGCAGGTGGCTTGTCAGGCTCCTGAGGTGGGACAACCATGGGCAGTGCTTGAACAGGTACACGAGGTGCCTAAGACAAAATATACAACTAAGTATATCTATTCTTTTGTTACACAAATCCATCATTAAGCTAGTAACTTGCAGAGATTTACTAAACATATTATCTAAGACATCATCACACAGTTATATAGAGCATATTGCCTAAAATTATTTTCCTTAACACATTCTATTTTTTAAGAGGGGATTTAAATTCAACTTGATATCTTGACTTTTGTAAAGAAAGCAAAATCCTTTCAACTTACAATATATATAGTACTCCAGATAACCATTAACCACACCAACTACAAAGTTACCAAAAAACTCCTACTAACAACATCTATTTTAAAAGAAACTACAGTCAAAAGGAGATTAAAAGAAAAGGTTTTCATTTTGAATCTTACCCTATTTAAATCGTGGGATGGGGGGGTTAACTGAGTGACATCTGGTGGAGGGGCTGAAAGCAAGTTATTAGGATAGTCTAAAAGATAGCAAACAACACTTGTATGGCCACCTTTTGCTGCTTCAATCAACATAGTTGAGCCATCCTAAAAAAGTGAATATAAATGGGAAAAAAGTTAGTTCACAGAATTATTTATAAAAAATGTAAACAGATCCCTGATATATTGAAGTCACAGATCTAATAAAGAACACTTTACTAAAAAAATACTTGTAATGTCACTATACATACAACTTATATATGGCAATTTATGAAGTTTGAGAATGAGAAATTAATTCCAATGTTAGATGAAGCACTAGTTACATACTTTTAAACGGTGAGTAGGGTCTGCCCCATGAGCCAAAAGTAGTTCCACTACTGCCAGATGACCCCCTGCACATGCCAGGGACAGTACAGTATGGTCATTATTAGCTGTGGTTCTATTCACATTTGCTCCTGAAACAGGGAAAAAAAAAATCACATTATAGTAGAAAAACCACATTAATATTTCTTTCCTAATAGAAAATTTACAAATAACAAAGAGAGGGTTAGCAAAATTGCTTGGAGGGAGGGGAGGAGTGCTTCCTTTACAAGTCTGAAGAATTAGCTCAATGCTTGATGTACAAAAGGGTGGACAGCCAACTCCATCAAGTTTTCCTGAGTTCCACATTTTTACTAAGGTAAGTGTGTCCCCACAATTAGAGAGATGCACACACAATTAAAGAAAGCAATTACACACACACACTCACAGAAGAGCACAATGAAGCTTCACATACTCATTGCCAGTTTATGATCAAAATCAATTTTTTTCACATAAACTCACATCAATTCTCCTCAACAATAAAGAATGATTCATTTCTATCCATAAGTTCAGTATATAAAAGCAATGAATAAAAGTCCTCATAATGACTAATGTGATTACATGAAATTTTATTTACATTTTAAGCTCTTTGGTAAAAAGAAGACTGAAAAATCAATTTAAAAAGAACAATGTTTTCTATGGGCTAAATATACAAAGAATTTACAAGGCAGGGAACAAGTATTACCACCTTTGTTTGTTTTCAGGATTACCAGAGAAAAGATAGTAGGTACATTTTTCTTTCAGGTAAAACTCTCTGATTTGTAGTACTATGCTAGTTAATAGACCAATTGGAAATAAAATAACAGAAAGAAACTGTGAGTGAATTAATTAAAACCAACCAAATACAAAAGACTATAATTATTATAAATACATCTCACATCTAATATAACTCTTCAACTTTAGAACTACTTTGTGTGTTTATTATTACTCAAAAAACAACAGGAGCAGCATCCCGTTTCCACATCATAATGTATCGTTAAAATGCTGTCCAACTCTCAGAAGTCTCAATGCCTTAGCAGATAGTCATTTCAAGAAAACAAACAAGATACACACATACACGTTAAATACACTTACCTTTACTAATTAAGAACTGAACTGTACAAACATGACCTGCTCTTGCGGCTTTCATTAAAGGAGTTCTTCCGCCTTCAGATTCATGTTCCTGTTTTTAAATGAAAAATGCACATACTTTTAATTCTAAGAAACAATTACTCTTTTATGAAAATCAAAAGGATTTGCTTCTGAACCCAAATATACTAAATATCATCCTGTGAGCTAAAATTAAATACACACACACACACTCCACACACTCATCATCATCATCATCATCATCATCATCATCATCATCATCATCATCTTTGGAATGGGATGTAAGAGATTATACTCAGGGTCTCAGTGCTAGAGACCACTAAGGTATATCCCAAAACTTATTTTCAAATTAAAATAAAACAACTATTCAAATTAGAAACATGCTAGTTCATCTAAATCCACTTGGTACTTTACCCCTTTCCCTACAAAAACAATTCAAGTTGTCCATGAGCTGGCTCAGCAGGTAAAGGCATTTGTTGCAAAGTCTGACATCCTTAGTTTGATCTTTATAACTGACTCCAACAAATTGTCCTCTAACCTCCATATGAACTATACATGCAAATGTTTAAAAAGGAAGAAAAGTTGACAGTACTATTTAAAGAAAACGTGACTATGGAATTTGAACAGTCTTTGGCTAGGTCACCCCACTCATTTTTTGAAACAGGGATCTTGCCACATAGCCCAGGTTTGCATGGAACTCATTATTCTCCTGTCTTGGACTCCTGAATGCTGAAATTAAAATCTATGCCTCAACTTCTCATTATTTGAAGCAGGTACTTATGTAACCCCGACTTGTCAACTAACCATGTAATTGAGGCTGGCTTTGAATTCCTGGTCTCTCCCCATCTGCAGACAATGCTCCTGAGTACAAAGATTACAGGAGTGAATCACAGTTTCCTTTTGTGATATTTCATACCAAATCTTCCAAGTGAAGTGAAGTAAAATATGAGATTATCCTCACTGACACACATGTGCTTAGTACTTCCATCAGACTGGCTTCACACTATTTTTTCAATAGGAATATTTCTTTTGCCAACATATTGCCATTCTACCATAGTAGCTCAGATGAGTAGCTCTTTTTAGATCTCTTTACTCTCTACACATTGACTGTGCCGTTATTTAATCATTTGGCAATATGTATTTATGGAGCATTTTGCCCTATTTTAAAAAATGGGAAATTACCTGGGGAAAAAGATTATCGAATACTTACTGTTTTAACATTTTTGCTATTTAACAATATTCAGAACACATCAGGCCCATAAGTCTATAAAGCATATAAACCACATTTGCCTATTTACGTCAAAAACAGTTAATAGCTAAGGAAAAATTAATTTGGAGTAACAATAACACAAAATTTGCTTTTATAGAAAATAACTGGATAATACCATAAAAAGAAAAAAATAAGAGAATGTAGAAAAAAGTTTTCATTAAATAAAAATGGCAAAAACAGGGAACAAAGTTAAGTATTTTTTTTCTTTTTTTCTTTTCTTTTTCTGAAAAATTTCTTAAGAGGCAGAGTCTCAGCAGTGCAATTGTGAAACTTACAGTATAGCCAGGGAGTTCTCCTAACTCAGCCTCCAAAGCACTGAGAACTTTACAGGTATGAGCCACCATGCCTAGTTCTTATCTTGTTTGGGTCTGGAAAGATGGCTCAGGGGTTCAGCCTTTGCTTCTCAAGCAGAAGGAGGTCAGGTTGGATCTCCAGATTCCAAGTAAAAGTGCCAGTTGGAAATGGCAGGGACCTGCACTTCAGCCCTAGAAGACAGAGCCTGGGGAAACTTACAGGAAAGGAGGTAGAACAATCCAGGATGATTCCTATAGACATTCTTGGACCTTCACCGAAAAATACAGAGCGCCTTCTTCTACATAAACCTACAACCAGACAGGTGCGCACACCAGCACCAACACAACAAACAAACAAATAAACGAATAAATTAAATGGACAAAGCTTACCAGATCTGCTCCTGCCTGAAGTAAGACATCCGCTACATCAGTGTGACCATTTTCACAGGCATAAGTCAATGCTGTATCTCCTGTTGCTGTTGTTGCATGAACATTAGCTCCTATAGCAGTTAAAAATATGGTTATTATTAAAAAGATGAATATAACACATTCATTCTAAGTAACTATACCATCTAAAATTACAAAAAAAAAAAAAAAAGAAAAAGAAAAAAAAGAAAAAAGGCCTATGTTCCTAGAAATAAAGAACATTGACAGCATCTTTAAAAGCAAGTAAAAAGGAGGCTTGGGAGATGGCTCAGAGTTAAAACCTCTAATTCACAAGCAAATTGTCCTGAGTTCTGTCCCCAGATCCCATGTAAAAATGCCAGGCAGATATGAAGGCAGTCTGTTCTAGCCCCAAAAGGCAAAGTCTGGGAAATCCCATGAAAAAGCAATGAGGAAGTAGAGCAAAGCAAGATGACTCCTGATGTCGCTCTTGGGCTTCCACAGGCACACACACTTAAGCACCCTCTTCTACATATAGCACTGTTCTCCAACACACATGTATGCCAAAAAAAAAAAAAAAAAAAAAAAAAAAAAGCAAATAAACAACATAAGACATTGAAATTACAGTTGCAGATATGTGCCATGATGGATAAATTATTCAGAATATATACAAAAGTGTGCAACACTTTCATATACAGTTAAGTATAAAATGGCAATAAAAATTACACTGTAATGTCATGCAAAAACGTATACCTGCAGCTAATAAGTATTTAACTAATTCCAAATGACCCTCTTGAGCAGCTTCCATTAAAGGAGTAGAACACCCTAGTTCTATATCAGCTCCTGCTTTAATTAGAAAGTCTGCCACTTCCAGAAAGCCTCCACAGCAAGCCAGAGTCAAGGCAGTTTCTTGAGTTTCTTCTGTCTGTGCATTGATATTTGCCCCTAAAATAAAGATTCTAATTAAAGGTTTTGAATTTGTAAAGATATAAACAAAACACAACTGCTTATTAGTCAACTATCTTATAAATGAACATGTGCATTACTAAATAAGAACGCATTTCTCCCCTATTCCTAGGCAGTTAAAGGCAAGCTACTAAAACCACATGCACAAATCCATATGTAATGTACATCATTGGAATGATATTGATTTAGTCAAAAGGTACAAGTCATATTAAAAAAACTCAGAAAATTACATATATGACCTCATATATGCATGATAAAGACAGACAATGATAGTAACTAACATTTAATAAGCGCTTACTACTTCTTTGAAAACAATTAAAATACTTTACAAAGTGTTTACATTTCTTTATTTAAATAACTTGAATTTGTAAGAGGAGCGAATGCTAGAGATTGGAAACAAAGTCTATCACACTTCAAACTGGCCTTTTTATAACTAAGGTATATCGCCAATCTGATTTCAACTTCTTTTTGGGTGTCGGGGGATGGGATGTAAATCCAGGTCCTTGAGCATGGAAAATAAGCATTCTACCACTCAGCAATATACCCCAGCTCTTGTTTAAGTTTTATTTTTAGCTCCACTTTGCAGCTAAGCAAACTGAAGTTGATTGATTTCCTCAAGGTGACATTACCATCATCACTTCTACCATTATTAGAGATAACATTTAAATAGCCACTGCATGACAAGCACCATTCTAAGATGTTGTATGCATACACATCCCTCATCGTCAACAATCTCAAATAGAAAAACCGAGACAGAGGAGTATAAACTTTCCTCAGTTTCAAAACTGACATTCAGTGAAACTGTGATTCAAACCTAACACATCTGTTTCAAAACCTATACTTTTAAAGTGCTACTTACTATTATCTCTTCAAAAAATTAAATTCTCATTTGTGCTAATTTAACAAGATTTTACAAAGTAAGAACAAACTAAATTGTTTCACTTTTTCCAAAAAAAGGTCTTTATGCTTTGGGTTCCTAGACAGTTTCTGAGGTACATGTTGTCTTCTTTCTTTGTGGGGTTGGTTTTTGTCACAGTGTCATGCTATGTAGCCCAAGTTGGCTTAGAACTCTTATTTTCTAGTCTCAGCATTCCCTCAAACACTGAGAGCACAAGTGTGAACAAGCACATCTAGCCTGATGACTACTCTTTCAAGAAGTTAGTCTTAAAAGCAGTTTCTATTCTGTTCTTTGAAACACTAATACCATATACATAGCATTTCTCCTCTGAAGAATTCTCTTAAAACATTTGCTTAGAGAAATGTTTGATTTCATTGTTTTCTAACATTCGCATTCATGACAACCTTGGTTTTACTCTACATCACAAATACATGACTGAGAGTTCTATGTTAAAGAATTATATTTCATTTTGTTAAAACAGTACTGGAAGCTATTGTGCAGTAAATACTTTACCATCTGAGCAATAACATTTAGTGCAAAAGTATAAGAAAATAAAATTCGATTCAAAATTATACTCATGCTTTATACAGTTAGGGTTTAGAATGTTGGTAGATACGATTACCTTGGCCTAGAAGTAATGCCACCATTTCTTCATGTCCTTCACGAGCTGCTTCCATCAAAGGTGTATAACCTTCATCATTGACTTCTTCCAGGCTAGCTCCTCTTTCAATAAGTAAAGCTGCAAGTTCCACATGCCCGCCACACGCAGCCAAAGTCAATGGCGACTCAAATGAATCAGCTGGCATGTTCACTTGGGCACCACTGTCAAGAAGCAACCTGGCTACTTCAACATGGCCATCCTAAATCATAAGGAATTAAAGAAGTTAAATTAACACATTCGAAAATGGTTAAAATTTGAAAATTTAAATCACTATAGAATGAAGTTTACTGATTGTTATTCTGAAAAAAGCATAAATTTAAATTGAACGATTGAATAAATCTGTATTTATTGCCTGAATTTCTTTAGTACACAAGCAGAAAACAGTAAACATATGTGGGGTATTAAACCAAGCAGAAAAACAGTATCTCCAGTCAAGAAGCTTATCAGTCATCAAGAAAAAAATTATCAAATATATGAATTAAGAAACTATTCTAAGAGCACAGATAATATCAGTGGTAGATAGTGTAAATTTAAATAATGAAATGACAAAAGTTCAGAAAGAAAGCACATTTTTTATTCAAATGTTAAGAATAAGAAAACTTTTGTGTACTCAAAAAGTAAAACAATACTTTTGGAGGAGCATATACTTCAATAGAAGAATATAGTGTGCACAAGAAATTTTTTTCTTTTGTCATGAGTTTAAACTCAGTAAAAATAAATAGTAAAAAAGGTTATTTTCTATCACCTTGATTAATCACCTGGTCCTCTCTTGATTAATTTCCTGAATAATTATGATCAACTTCGTTCATTTCTTTTTCATTCTGATTTTCCCTCAATTACCATTTACATTACACAGATTTCATATTTTGAACACACCATACCCATTTTGGCTTCTGAACCTGACACAAACACTTCTGTGGTTACACTGTTATTTTGCAGCTCTGAAACTCTTCCCTATAAAGTTAAATCCTATACTTTCATTAAAATTCATTTTTTTAAAAAACTCAAAATTTTAGCAATTTCAATATCTACTCCCTAATAGTATCTTTTACTGACTTTTTTTTTGAACAAAGTTTTTTGTTATGTGGCTCAGACTAGCCTAGAAGTCATTCTGTAGCAAGGTTAACCTTTATCTGCAATTCTTTTACCTCAGTCTACCAATCGCTGGGATGACAGGAAGGCTCACCTGCAATACCTAGTTACTTTGACTTAAATTACAGTACTTCCATTACATAAAGCATAGGTCTGCATAATATTCCATGTTAATCTCTTTGTCCATCTATAAGTTGTTTTCTTATGAAAGGAGAGTAATAGTGATTAAATTTCTTACCAGAGGAAATGATTGAAAATAACAAGAGTATGTTCAACCCATGCAACTTCATTTAGTCCTCATTAAAATCCTAGAAAGAGGTGTTATCTTCATTTTACAGATGAGGAATTTGAAAGCCTCAAAAGAACAATAATGGTCATGTATTGATGATGAATCTTACCATGCAAGCCTCCATTAGAGCAGTATGCATTTCATCTGTTTTATGCTCTTGATCAGCGCCTGCTTCCAAAAGAAATCGCACCATCTCTAGATGTCCTAAACAAAAGCGTGTGGAATTATTTATATTTATTTTTGAACACTGTTTAAATCGAAGTGATATTTAATAGTTTTGTTAAAAGCAAATATTAAAATCAATCAAGCCTTCAATTTTCAAACATGTATTAATCATTGAAGTAATGTATCTGTGTAAGAAATTTCCAAGTATGAATTACTGTTTTTTAAATTTAAAAATAACAGTGATCTCATGAGGCAAAAACTTGGTTTCAAAATATACTGTACCTTTATAACAAGCTAAAGTAAGGGCACTCTCTTTAAATTCATTGGAATGCGTATTAATACCAGCTCCGTTTTCTAGCAGCAACCTGGCTACCTCCACATGTCCAGCACTTCCAGCTTCCATAAGAGGAGTATGACCATTTTCATTATGGTCCTCAATACTAGCACCGGATTCCAAGAGCACCTTGACAACATCTACGTAGCCTCCAGCACAAGCATATGTAAGTGCTGTATTGCCTGATTTAACAAGGGAAAGAAAAAAACCGAAAAGATGTTAATACCCAACACTAAAACAAAGTAAGCATTAAATTTACATTATGAAGGTGAAAGAAGGGCCTAAATCCACAATAAATATTATATGATACCTATGCACTTTATCTTTCAGAAATCATTCTTTCCATTTTAAACCAGTGTAATCTGAGCCTGGTTGTGGTAGCTATAATCCACGATCTCAGAAGGCTGGAGGGTTTAAGCCTCTACCTTTCAAATAGACAGTCCTGAGTTCGGATCCTGGATCCCATGTAAAAATGCTAGGTGGAAATAGTAGCTTCTACTTCCATCCTGGAAAGGGGAGTCTGGGAAACTCTAGAGTAAAAGCAAATAGGAAGCAGAAGCAATCCGGGGTGATTTTTGAAGTCACCATTGGGCCTCCACAGGCTCACAATGCCCTCGGACACAAGCACACATACCACATAAATTAGAGAAGGGGAAAAGGGAAGGGAAGGGTGGGGAGGAAGGAGAGTAGAAGAAGACAGGGAGGATGGGGGAGGAGAGGAGGGAAGGCCAAGATAGGAAAATCAATAGTTCTGGTTTAAGGTCAACCCTGGACACAGAGTGAATCCAGGGAAAGCTTCAGCAACTTGGTGAGATCTGTATTGAGTGTGAGAATGGAGCTCAAAGGCATAATGCCACGTGTAGCATGGGATCAATCCCTCACAAACAAACAAACAAAAAAACCCTAATAGCCAAATATGTGGCTAAAAATCAGTTACACTTGTTAAGATTGTAGAAATGTAAAGAACTAAGCAATTCCCTCCTGAAATCTTTTCCATTTCAAATGAAAAAAAGTTACGTTTAACTGTAATCAGAAAATAATTTCATTATCATTTTAATAAATTACATACCAAAAATCCATCAAATATATGCCATAAACCATTCCTTTCAATCATGCATATTAATTTTCACAGTAGCTCTCAATGCTAGTCATCTGATCAAGGTTATAATGATTCCAAAGATTGTTCAGCTTGCTATTGGAGCACACTAAGCAGCCCAGGCTGGTCCTGACTCAACAATCTTCCCACCTCAGTCTCTAAAGTATTGGGAAACCACGCCCAGCAAAGAATTACAACTTTTTGATAAAAATTTTCCACAAGAAAAAACAACTTTCTAAGTGAAGTAAAGATTTCAAATAGGGGCTAGTAAGATAGTTTAGTAGTGAAATTGCAGGTGTGCAAACCTCGAGACATGAGTTCAATCCCTAGAGTTCACATTATGAAAGGAGATAACTCTAAATGCTCTCACCTGACTTCCTGTTTAGCAACTGCAGTTTTAAAAAATGTTTCATATACTTTATTTTATTTAAAAAGGAATTAATTTCAGATTTTTTTATCTCAAGGAAATTCATTGCATATTTTTATATGTTTAGAATTTTTATATCAATCTATTTAAAAACAAGTTTGAGAAAGAAATAAAGAGTAGGCTAAAGTTATATCCCAAGAGACAAAATGTTTCTATAATACTTTGGTTTTTATGAAACATAATTTACCAATAGTGTGGAATGGTGGACAGGCCTAGCTTCCTATCTTTCTATTTTCCCAGTCACTTATCTTATTCTCAGAAAGTAAGAAAACGGTTTGAGAGCTATAAGCCAAAATTTTCTACTTTTAAAGGTAATCCATTCAACTCTATGAAATAATTTAAAAGAAACATAAGGCTAAATAACTGTTTCCATAAACAAAACTGAAGAAATTTCATTCAACATATATTCCTCATAAATTAACTTTATACAGATTCACACAAATCTGTATACAAGAACTGTAAAAGCTTCACAAATAAGAACACCTATGTGAAAGAATAATTTGAAAGGATGTTACTTATCAAAGTTTAAAAAGAAGTATGCATGACCTGTTGAAGACTGGGCATTGACATCAGCTTTATGAGCTAGCAGCAACTTCACGATTTTGACATGTCCTCCATTAGCAGCAGCCATTAAAGGTGTAATGTCACCTTTGATTCCTCTATCTTCCACATTTGCATGCATTGCCAACAAAACCTTAGGAAAGAAAAAGTTTGAAGACTACTGAGAAAATCATCTAATAAAAGTTTTTAACATATATGGTTAAATAATACTGTCATGGTTTGAAATGTGAGCTGTGTCCTATAGCGTTAGGGTACCTTTAAGAGATGGAACCTTGCTGGAGAAACACAGTCACCAAGGAGTGAGCCTTGAGGTGAGTTAGCCCTGCTCTGCTAGAGTAAGTGAAACTGCTCTTGAGTTGGCAGCAGCTCTCATCCTCCATAATGTCTGCAGAGACTTAGGTGGCCTCTAACTTGTGCCAACCAATCATTCCAATCTTGCCATGAAGGACTGTTTATCTCACTTCTGGAACTGTAAACTGAATAAATCTCCCTTTTCTTCTCTTAAATTGTTTTGAGTCTCAGTGATGTCTCATAGCAAGAGAGAAGAATAACCGGTACAAACACCATTATACCCATAATACATATGAAAAAGTTATATAACAAAACTGTTTTTTGAGGGCTGGCAAAATAACTTGTGAGAAGGCACTTATTTGAAAATCTAGCCACCTGTGATTTCCAGAAACCCACACAGGGAAAGAACTGATTGTGGAAAGTTGTCTTGTCTATGTGGCATTCATTATCCATCCATCCATCCATCCATCCATCCATCCATCCATCCATCCATCCATCCCCTACCCACCATCCATCCATCCATCCATCCATATTCTCTCACTCAAATATATTTTTAAAAATTTGAAATGAACCTAATGGATAAAAATATTTACTGTTTTCTTAACAAATGATAGATTTTTTTTAAAGGTTTATTTTAGTAAGGCCAACCTGTGCAAGCTCATAGTATCCAGCAGAACAAGCCAAACAAAGGAGACTCTCCCCTTCCTCGGTGTGTTCATTTACACTTCGACCTTCAATAAGTAATTTCCGCACAGCATTTACATCTCCTTCTGAACAGGCTTCTGCCAAACTGCGGCTAAGAGAAGAAGACTGTAGTCTCAGAGTACAGAAACAGAAACTGCATCACATGTACTAATTTTCCACTTTAACCACAATTAAAATGATCAATATTCTAGAATATTTTAGCTATGTAAATAAAATATAGGTCAAATTATTCTAAGCAGAAAGGTCATAATATTTTATAAATAAAATTTGCACACAAAATAAAGGGTTCAATTACATCTTTTGTTCAATCACTAGAGATTTTTTAAAATGCAATTTAAAGTATAAAATGAGACAACATATACTAATTATATAAAAGCCTATCTGAGTGCTTTCCATCAAGCAAAAGAAAAAACAGAGCAGACATGAGGTTTGAAAGATTATCAATGAATAACATATAAGGAATCTTTTGGAAGAAAATACAGTCGCATTTTAGGGAACATTTTTAAATTCCCAAAGGAAAAAAAAAGCTGAGTTCAAATTCCTACAGTTTAAGGGGGAAAAAAAAACAAACAAACAGGAGAATGAAATCAAAATTAAAGAAATATTTTGGCTTTTAAATATCCTAAAGCAAAAACTATTCTCCTGTGCACAAAGTTCATTCTAAAATTTAATATTGGAGCACTATTCTTTTATTTCAAATATAGTTAATCACCTTGAAACATTGCCCTGTCAGTTCATTTACCTTTTTCTTTACCTCTAAGAGACTCAAGACAATCATCTTAACAAAATTAGTGAACGCATCCTAGCTAGCTGGCCTCATTGTTTTCACTTTTGTTCTACTTTAGGCTGTTTTCAACAAGGCAATCCAAGACATCATCCATAAGGGAAAGCAGATTATATCATGCCTCGAATTTCACTCAGAGTGAAAGTTAAATTCCTTAGCAGTCTGCTCAGTGGCAGGATCCACAGTCACTTTTCTCTCTTTTACTTCTTTGGCTGCATGTCCTCTTTAATTCTTATTCTGATTATAGTGGTGACCTTCTTGAAATAATATAAAAAATCTCCAAGCACACAGACATTACATTACATTGTTTTTCCTTTCAATCAAGACAGACCTTATGAAAAATGCAATATGCTTGAAACATACGTGACACACATTTTTTGACACAAGGTTTCACTGTGTAGATCAAGATGGCCTTGAATTGGCTTTGATTCTCAATAGGTCTATGCTTTTGAGTGCTGAGATTACAAAGGTACACTACCATATCATTTCACCAATCATATCCATATCACACTATATATTTCCCTTATTGACAGTAATATGTTAATATGTAAATCACAATCAATGTTTAATTTCTCACTTCATAGGACAATGACAGTGCCAAGTCCCAAGATCTCGTAATCAGAATCAAGTTTAGAAAAAAATCTCTCACAATACATCTTCCCTTAAAACAAAAAAACCCAAAAAACCTTCTTGCTTTCACTTCTTCAATGCATACATATATCCTCCTTTACCACTCTAACTTTTTATTCAATTTCTCTCGTGTTATTCATGTTAGTTTTGAAACACGGCAACTTTTTAGTTAAAATGCTGATGTTTGAGCAAACAGAATATTAAATCTGGCATGTGGCACTTTGGTAACTGACATAAAACTGAACACAGAACTCACTAAACTAGATCCCAAAATTGTTGAATAAATACAATTGTCACATACACAATGTATTTCACAAAATATAAGTAATCTGATTTTTTAATGTTTCTATTCTATTTCCTGTATGAACTAGCTTTAATATACTTTTTGTATTTCCTCTTGCCAGTCTCAGCAGGAAGGATACAAAAAATTACAGACCATCAATACTTAACACTGCTAAAAAAGATAGTAACGTAGGGATAAAATCCAAGGTTAACTAAAGATAGATCAACCTAGGAGAAGAGTAACATAAAATGACCGCATCACAAAACCAAAAGAAACGGCAATATTTATCAGTTTTGTGTAACTTCTCTATTACGCTCTTAAAACTTGGTACACAGAAATACTGCACACGAAGATAAGTCTGGAAGAGTTTATAACTGCTGCATTTTTTTCTCTAAACCTATATATATATGTATATGTAATGATATACATACACGAATGTTATTACACAATGACATTCAGTCAACACTACACTGTATAAATGACACTGACACTAAAGATTATCACTTAGTGACCCCAGAGATGTTTTAGTTCCATAACACTGTGAAATCATATAAGAATATATTTATCTCAAAACTATGCTGACTATTACAAGGCAAGACAAAAATAGAGCATTTCCATTTTCTTCAGTATGGAAAAAAGTCAGAGGGGTAAAAACATTAACATATTGATGATTCTTTTTTGGACACAGTACAATCTTAACACCAGAAACCTTAAACCTGTACAAAATATTTATTGTACCTTACTCATACATGCAAAAGACTAATGAAGGAGTAGACAAGCCAGAGTGAACCGTGAGGTCCACAGAAGCATACAAGTGGAAGGGTGGGAAGGAGTGGAAGGGAATGATGAAGGGAAGGAAGGGGAAAGGAGAGAGGGAAGCTGGGATGAATACTCAAGGTATGTTTGTAAAAATAGGAAAAAAAAAGTAATGGAAAAAAACCAGTACAGTCCCTTGGATTGACATTAACATACGGAAACTAGAGCAATATTTCTTATTAAACTATGGAAAACAAAAGTCTTGTCTTTAAAGTATCTCAAACATGGCCTGAAAATTGTGCGGTTAACTAAGGAGCATTTACTTCTTTGTCACCAACATAGCATAAGCAACCAAAGGACCTTTTACAATTTATTGGCTAAAAGGTCCAGTCTTTCTAGTCAGATACTGGTGTTCTGCCACTTGTCACCCACCTACTTATGTTAAGCTAATCTCTGTTTTTAATCTGTAACACTGGAGTGAAAACAAGACAGTATTTTTGAAAACAAACAAGAGAACACATGTGAAGAAAATGCAGACTCAGACACAAAATAAATACCAAATAATTTTTGTTTCTTCACATTTTTAAGAAAATAGTCTTCCTACTTATCATAGCAAACCAAGTACTTACTTGTCCGACTGCCCTGCACTTGCTGTGCTCTCAGCTCTCATCCGTGTTAGTGCAGCAGCAGCTTCATCCAACGCACAACTGACAGACGATGTCAACCTCCGCAGCACTTCGGGGTCTGCAAAGGCTTTTCCATCAGCCGTGGATAATTTGCCTATCCCTATTATATTTTCACACGAATGTGGGGGATACAAAAAAAAAAAAAAGTGAAAGAAAAGAAAAAGAATATAGTAAGATTCAATTTACTTAAATCTACATGCTACCATAAAACTTTCACATACTACGGCAAACACTGCTAGAAATCTGACAGGGATATTAGACTTCTCAAATTTAATGATCTTATTTATTCCACATGGTTTCTAAGTACAGGGTCTTGTAGCCCTATGCCAGATACAGATCTTTGATCTATAATGACTGAGATGGCTAGGAGTCCTGAGACAGTTACATCTTTGGGAGGAAGAAAAAAAAAAAAAAGAAAAAGAAAACCTATGTTCAAAAGTTGCTAAAATGGTAGGATGTAAGTCACAATCTAATTTATCGAAAATTGCAAAAAAAGACTTCTCAAAATAAGAATGCAGAAAAAACAGATACGATGAGGAGAAAAGTTTCCAAAAAATTATTTTTGACTCGTTAACACCAGCAATGCCATCACCATCATTGTATCACTTTTGCTTTAAGTGTATTTATAAAAGGGCTACAGAGATGGCTCAATGATTAAGAATCTGCCTCCCTAGCAGAAAGATCTGAGACTGGATCCTAGATCCCACATAAGAATGCCATGCAGTAGCCTGCATTTCTGGCTCTGGAAGGTAAAAAGGAAGTAGAAGCAAACCAGGATGATTTTCAAGTCACCCTTGGACCTCCACATGCCTTCTGATACACAGGCACATAGTGCCCACCACACAAAAAAGAATGTTAGCTAAAGCTATCAACATATAGCCAAAAATGACCTAATGTAAACTAGGTTGTAGAAAAAAGATTTTATATAAAAAAGAATGAAATAAAAGTTCGCACAGATGTGCTAAAGTAAAAAAAAAAAAAGATTTTATAGATATAATTTTTCAAATTACATCTACACCTTACTGGGCATATTCAAAATCTTACTGGTAAGTTCTATATCTAAACAATTATTTAGATTTAAAAAATTAAATATTTTTTTTCAAACATCCCTGCAAAGAGACTACCTCTAAAATATCATTCTAACTCTGATGCTTAAACCAAACTGTCCATATGCATCATCTGGGTTGCTTTTCAAAAACATAGTTGCTAACCTCATCTACATCTGCAAGTAATGTATTAAGTAGAAAACAGGTCCAGGCAACTAGCTACAGTGATTCTGATGCACAAGCAAGATAAAGAACCTTTTGAGATAGTACCAAGTAGATATTATAGATCCCTGATACTGTTATTAACTTGGGAGCTTACTGAATGTAGAATCTCAGATGCTAAGATATACTGATCCAAAATCTGTATTACTGAAAAGACCAATTGATTCAGATGGTAATTAAATTTTTAGAAACACTATTAGGGGTTTGAAATAAAACAAGACAAAAAGGTCACTAACTTTTAAATAATAAACATGAAATAGAAATAACCTTATGTTTCAACTTTGCAGAATTTATATTTTCTTTCTAAAATAAAAAAAAAAACTCAAGAAAGAAAATATTACAGCTTATAAAACCAAAGATTAATCTGACAAGAAATTGTTGTGAATACAACAAAAGGTAGCAAATGATACTAAGCCTACAGTGAACCTACCTGGCCAATGGTCAGCTATGAACCAAGGAGAAACACATGGGGCCCTAAAAAGTACTGAAAACAATGAGAAACTAACAGACTTGAGGCAGGGATGATTATCTAGGTATGTACGAGAGGAAAGTGTGAATTAGGTTCCTAAGAGTTATGGCTTGGAATGATCCTGGTTTTACCAAGTAAAACATGAATATGGGAAGAAGACTCATGGGGGTGGAAAGCTGCAAGAATTGCCAGACAACATAATTATCCATAAAGGGGAGAAAAATATCTGTGACATTTTTGTGACAAAATGCCTATAGCAGTCAAATTTCATTTGTCAATTTAGATGTACAAAGATGAAAACAGTCTGCTCAACTAAGACTGATAAATATTGTGTAATTTTTTGTCACTAATATTAAAAATGTCATACAATAATCTAAATATTCCACAGTAACATCTATTCAAATAGATAAACTTTACTAAAGTGAATTATGGCACCATGAAGATAGAAGTGACAGATTTCTAAATGAACGTATTAGGTCCATTTTCAGGTAAACTATATCAACAATATAACAAATATCTGGCAGAAATAACAAAGGGCAGTAAGCAAGAAGGTAAATATAGACCAACAGAAAATAATACTTTAAAAAAAAGTTATTCATTTAAACCGCGTACTTCAAATATAGTTGAAGTGTTTTTATTTCTTTTCTTTTCTTTTTTTCTTCTCTTGTTTTCAGACTTGTAGGTCTATGTAGTCTGGCCTGACTACAGCCTACTAAATGCCAGCAAATAATGAGACTTCAGACAAGCACTACCATGCCTGTGTACACAGTTAATTTTAGTAAAGATTACCAAGATATGAACCAAATTTCAAATTAATAATTAGCCATCCTAGACTGAGATATTTCTATAGTATTATGCTGCCAGTAATTGAGCAGCAACACTCAAAAACAGAGTAAGAACATGATGAATATTCTTTGACTTCTGACATTTAATCAGGCAAACACAACCACAAAACTTCGGATGCTAAGTATAATAAAATAACTAAATTGGATTTAAAAGTAAGAAAGTAAATACTTCTCCCCTCAGAAAAATAAGAAAAAAGAGAATGCAAAAAAAAAACCCATCTTTGATAAAACTAATAAAGACTATTCAGTACACTACAAAAGGGCAGTAAATGAGTAGTAGCTAGATTATCACTTGCAGCCCTAAGAAATACAGTTAAATATGGGTGGCTCAGCTCCCTCCATACGCTAAGCATTTAGAATGCTGGTAGCCATGAGGCAAAAATTGGCAGATGTGTCCAAGAAATTAAACAGAGGAAATACTGATAATTTGGGTGTTCCCAAAGAATTAAAAGCATTTCCATATAATCACTGTTAAAAATTCTAAAAAATTCCCAACATTCTACACTGCTACTGTTTATGTCCTATATAAGGATTCTTGGGTGGAGACACAAATTTGATGGATTTTACTCCCATATCCCATTTAGTTGGCTTGAAAATACACAAAACTCACAAACTCACAAGAGGCAAAGGAATTTTTTTTCTGCTGGCGATGTACCAGATATGTATCACTACAGTCTACCTTTTTAAAACAGATGAACCTTGCTTGAATCCTTATTTAGGCAATTAGTTATAAAAATAAAGCATTAAGTCAGGTGTGGTGGTGTGACCAAAGGGAGGAAGATGGAGAGTTCAAGAATGGGCTATTCAGAAAGGACTTTAAAAAGGGATGCTTAGCTGTATTTAGAAAATCTCTTATTTTTTTCCCCCTTTGGCTAAACAGTATTGTCATATGGCTGTATTTCTCTTAAGAAATTCTTGTCTTACATATTTAAGTATTCAAATAAAATAAAATGAAATTTAGGCTTGTTTTAAAGTACAAAAATATCATGACTTTAAAGGTTCAGACTCTGCTTCACAAGCAGAAGTCCTGAGTTCTAATCCCAGGTCCCAGGTCCCATATAAAAACACCAGGCAGAAAGGGCTGCGGCCTACACTTCTGGCCCTGGTGGAAAAAGCAAAAAGGAAGTAGAAGAAATCCAGGATGATTCCCCAAGTCACCTTGGTCCTCCACGGGGATAAACAGTGCCCTCTGATACACACACACACACACACACACACACACACACACACACACACAAATTTAAAGTATGACTATCAGCACAATGGTAATGAATACAGATGAAACAAGATTGCTTGTATACTGATGTTACTGAAGTTGAATAATGTACACACATAGTCATTATGTTAACTGAAACTTCTGTAGGAAATTTTTCATTGAAATAAAGAATGTAAATCAATGAATGAGAGAGAAAAGTGAAAGAAAAACATGAAGTCAGAAGGGATTGTATATACAATTCCTAAACTAAAAAAAATATTTCTATAGGGAGAACAGAATCCACTTTACAAAACAAGACCATTTACAAAGTTCCAAAAGACAGCCTGTACCTGGGGAAATTACAAAAATCTATTACTATTTTCTATAATCTTATAGCAAATTTCAAGTCAGTCACTATTAAATCATTGTTCCAAGTAGAAATACAGTCTTAGGCTACCGTAAGAATCCCTTGCAAGTGATGTTTATATTCTACTGTATAACCCTTATTTCACATGTTTCTATTTGAAGACATCTCACTTAATAAATATTGTTAGTTCATTAACAATGAACTCAGGAAACAGCACTATAAACCAACCTTCAAAAAAACTTACCTAATATGCTTTTACATAAAACTTATTTCATAAAACCTTTTCATATAGAAGAACAATAAACACCACTTCAATATTATGCTAGAGGATGGTCAGCTTTGGTAGTTCACTCTGGCATGGAACTCCCTTATAATCAAAAGAAGTTACATTGGCCTCTCAAATACTTGTATTATAGGTTTGATCCACCTGGCCTAGATAAGAGGCCATTCTGAACAGTGAAATAAGCAGCAATGGCAGCAAAAACAACAAAAATAGACTGTTTAAGGACCTCTGTTTACATAGTATGTGAGAATCAGAAGAAAGAGCATCACATTAGTTGGGAACATGAACACAAGAAGACTCATAATTTCTACTGCTGTGGAATATCATGAAGGACTTTTGAGTATTGATTTGGGAGTTACATTTAGCAGGCACACAAATGCCTAAGTAAAAAATCCATAATTATGACTTTATTCATTAAGCAAACTCCAACAGGTCAATTTTTATACTACATTAATTTCAAAAATTTGTAACATTAAAACATGTTATAAATAATACAATTTATAATTTAATATAATTAAATCATAATCCATATTAACTTTAATACTAATGATAAAATTTTCTAGAAAACAACATTTATGGAATATCATACAAAATGAAAAGGATTACAAACTTACAATAAAAAGGAATTTTTACTTGGATTATGTGTCACTGGATAATAATGGCAACATTCCTATGAGGAATACAGAAACGTACCTGCAGCTTCCAGCAAAGCTTCTAGTCTGGCTTGTGTTTCTGGGTCTACTGTCCTAAGGTCTGCACCATCAGCAGTACCTGACAAGAGCAACTTAGAAGCTGTTTCCAGCATTGGATTCTCCAAGTCATCCTGATCCAAAATAAAAGACTCAACCTAAAAAACAAATACAGGAAAAAAGAAAAGGGGTAGAAAAAATTAATTAATGAAATTAGCAATGATAAATATTAATAGTAATCTTAAATAAACTCAACAAGGTATCAAATCCCATATTCAAACCAAAAAAATTTAAATATGTAGAATGATTCAGCAGTCTTATTTATTAAAGTTGTTTTATGTATATTTCAACTGAGATACACATGGGTTAAGTGGTTAAGCTGTTAAATGGGTCCTCCTTCCTCCAGCTCTTATGGGAGCAATTTCGGAACTATTTAATTTTAGTACTCTTTTATATATTTATGAAGCACTGAGCTTCCTGCGGAAGATAAGAGCTATTACTAATATTTACTATCTTAGAAACTAAAGTAAAATATGTAAAATAAAATCACCTTCATTAAGTCTAAAAGCTCTAGAAAGCTTTCAAACTTATATAAGAATTCTAAAATTATAATTTGTACTTTAAAGCAACTTTTCATTACAATGAACACTGTCAATCAAAATGACAGCCTTACTTTAATAATTGTGGAGAGTGTTTGTCAAATATCCAAAATTCATAACTAGTTTTTCAGTTGTACTTTAAGTTTAAAGAAAAAAAATTAGTTAAATTATCTTACAACTAAAAAAAATGAAAAAGAAAGTGAAACTTAAAGCATCTTGTTTAGTTACATTAAATGTGCAACAATGAGCAGTAGTAGCTTAGGTCTCAAAGGACAGTAAGGTTTACTTACAAGTGCTTTTTTACTTACAAGTGCTTTTATACCAAAAGAACAAATATCAGCACAGTTAAAATGACAAAAAAATCTCAGTATTATGATGAAAAATATTTTTGACTTTTTGGATACACTGAAAAGATGTTTAGAAGAACTTACTGTAAATATACCATATTTAAACAAAATTTAAAGAAATGGAAAATAAACTATTAAGAATATGAAGAAAAAGATCTGTTTTCTAAAAAGTGCTATTCCAAAGAGATAAAAAAATTCTTTTGTATGCTAATAAAACAGTAATATTATAAATATTATCACTAACATGATCTAAGTAAGTTTACTTGAAAAAAAAATCAGACTTCTGATTTTTTTTTTTTTTTTTGAGACGGAGGATCTCACTTTGCAGATCTCACTCTTACAACTTCAGCCTTCCAAGTGAAGACATTACAGCCTGACTTCCTTCTGAGATAGGGTTTGACTCCATTACCAAGTCTAACCTTGAAAACTTGGTATCAAACAGTCATCCTACCAAGTCCTGAGACTTTATAATAATCAGCCATCATCCCCAACAGAGGTAATTCTCAATGACAGTGCAAAAACTAAAACAATGCGTAATTGCAATACAATCATGGTCATGAATAGCATCGTAACACTGAAACTATACTCCACTGCTACTTAGTCAACACATACTTAACAGCATATATTTCTAGTATTTCAAAGGCAAATGGGTAAAGAACACTATAAAACTTTGTCTATAAGATTTTTCTATACAACTTAAAAAGATATTAACTTTTGAATCTCCAAAAGCAACTATTGAGATATCAAGGGTATGAAATATTTTTTTTTATTTTTGAAGCCAACAAAAGTATGGTAAAATAAGAATCACACATTAGAAATAAAGTGTTACAATTCAGGAGACTTGTGATTAGTGTTAAACTTTTAGATTTTATGGCATGAAAAAAAAATCAAAATGATAATAGTAAAAAATATCTTTTCTGTACTGAAACCTGGTGTAAGAGATGATTCTTCATAAAGGTAGGCAGTTTAACCCAAAGTTTCTCGGCTGAAATACTTATAATCATTTCAATCCAATAAGAGAAAACAAAGAGAATACAGAAATATGAACATGGGTAAAATAAACAAATAAAAATTTTTAATTAGTTTTAAAAAGTAAATCTTGAACTGCCAAATCAAAGGTTGAAATCAAAGGTGCTAAACCCTGTTCAAAGGTACTGCATACAGAAAGATGACAGAAAAGTTAAGGTTGTAAATTAAATCAGAAAGTGATTACTTGGCACAAAGTACCCTACATCATACTTAAATCTGGTAAAAATCTACATAGAAAATCACATTTCAAGTCCAAAGGAGGGTTATTTGGTTCAAAAACATTTCTTTCTCATTGACCTAACTTTTTTCCCCTTGTAGTTAAGATGCTTAAAAAATACAGGAATGCAGCTGCTCACAAAGAATCACAATGTCTTATAGCATAGTAGGATAAATGTGGTTGACCACAATTAGTTGTATAATCTCAAAATATACAATAGGGGAGACTCTGAATGTTCAAAGCACAAAATAATAAATGTTTGAGGTGATGTAAATCATCACACACAATATGTATGTTTAGAAATAAATGTCTATTTCTGTCAAATAAAAAATGTTCCAAAGACAAAAGCATTGGGGCTGGAGAGATGGCTCAGGGGTTGTGACTCTGTCTTACAAGCAGAAGGTTCTGAGTTCGGATCCCAGGTCCCACATTAAAAAAAAAAAAAAAAAAGACAAAAGCATTGAAGTTAAGTTTTTTGTTTGTTTGTTTTTAGTTTGAGTGGACCAAGGGTGACTTCAGGAATCATCCTGGATTGCTTTACCTCCTTTTTGCTTCATTCTGTTATTTCCCTGGTCCTGCCCACCAGAGTCAGAAGTGCACGCCACTGTCCCTTCTGCCTGGAGTTTTCTTTCACATGGGACCAAGAATCTGAACTTAGGTCCTTCTGCTTGTGAGGCAGTCTTTACCCTTGAGCCATCTCTTCAGCCCTAAATTGGTTTCTAAAATATTCTTTGTATAAAATAAAATTTGACAGCTTAAGAAACTGCATTTAAAATGGCTATAGGGAGTTTGGAAGGAGTGCTGCTTTCCTGAGTGGCACAACCCCTGATCTATCAGTCATGCTCAAAGTGCTCCTTCACTCAATAGTACACCCAGGGATCTGTATCATCTATGCTCTCAGTTCTCAGGCACATGTCACTACAGGCAATCCAAATGAAACTCAGTGGACCAAACATGAAAAATACAAAACAACAAAAACCATGAAGTAATTGGTCAGTGGACAATTTGCAGTGGACAAAGGTGAGTGTTGGGGAGTGCATCAGGAATGGATGAGTGTTGGGGAGTGCATCATTGTATTCATGTATGAAATTCTATAAATAAAATTAATCATAAAATATAAATAATAAAATGAATAATCAAAAATAAATGATAAAACAAAATGACTGTGAATCATATTGAATAGAACAAAAGGGGAGTGATTATTATGATAAAAGGAAGTGGCAGAAATGGGTATTTATTATTACTTCTTACCCACTTTTCTATGTGACCAAAACACCTGTCTCAGAAATATCTATACTTTAGCCCAAATTTTGTAGATTTTCCAGGTATTATGTGTTTAGATATGCCTTGGTTTTATATATATATGTAAACATATGGCACAAACACACAGATACATACTTTTTCTTTGCTTTTTGAAAACACAGATTTAAGCTTACAACCAGTAAGTATATTTTCAGGATGTATATTTCTTTTGGGGGAAAAAAATCTCAAAGAATTTGAAATTTCCCAAATGATTCTGAATTTCTTCCCTTTCCCTTTTTAGAGTATATTTAGAGTAACATAGTAGAACTCCTCATGAAATTTTCTTTTGCTTTGGAAACAGGGTAGTTTGGCCTGACCTAGAACTCATAAGTCTCCTGCCTATTGAATCTGAGTGCTGGGACTATGGCATACACCATCATATGGCTTTCATAATAAATAAATGTAATGGTATATTTTATAGTTTTTTAAGATTTTTTTATTTATTCAATTGTGCGTATATACATATGTGCGCGTGTGTGTATGTATGTGTGTGTGTAGAACCACGGACGAATTCGGGAACCACCATGGACCACCTCCACCTCCTCCTTGTTTACTCTGCCCCAGGATTCACAGGCTCCGCCCTACTAGGACCAGAAACGCAGGTCGCCCCCGGTTCTGCCCGGCATCTATACGTGGAGTCTAGGATCCAAACTCAGGACTTTCCACGTGCAAGGCAGAGGCTTAACCCCTGAGCCACCTCTCCAACCCCTATTTTATAGATCTTATAGAAACAACTGAAAAAGATCCTATACTAGGGTAGTAGAATAAGGCATGATGAAGAAATGCTATCTTCATTAATTTATTAAATACATTTACTATAAGTATTCTATGGGAAAAGACACTTTTTCAAAAGATTTATTTATCTATTTATTTAGTGTGTGTCTGTCTCTCTGTGTGTATATGTGTGTGCATGAGGGTACTGTGTGTGCCTGTGGAAGCCCCGGGTGACTTAAAAAATCCCACTGGGTTGCTCTACCTCCTCTTTGCTTTGCTCTGGAGTTTCCCAAGCTCAACCTTCCAGGATTGGAAGAACAAGCTGCCATCATTTCCTCCTGGTATTTTTACGAGGGATCCAGGGTCCCAACTCAGAACCTTCTGCTTGTGAGGCAGAGGCTTAACCCCTGAGCCATCTCTCTAGCCCCCAAAAGATGAGAGATACATCAATGTGTGAAAACCAATCACAGTTATCTAGAAACCTACTCCTTTAAGGACAGCATGTACAAATGAATAATAATAAAAAACAAAGAGAACATAATACAGTAAACATGTGGGGGAAAAGGAAATAGAACTCTACACAATTTCAGAAAGGAAAAAGAAAAGAACATCCCCTTTAACACCAATCATCTTTTTTTCCGATGTTAAAACTATAAATGTGGTTCCATTGTATAGCAATTGCCTAGTATAGACAAGTCCTGAATCCCCAGAATAGCAAAAATAAATATTCAATGCCCCTTTTCCAATCAGAAGGATCACATGCATTATTATACAATAATGGAGATTAACTTATAAAATAAATTTTTAAGTCATTTAAAAATATGTAATCTTTTATCCAAATTGTGCAGGTGTAAGTCTTTACTATGTGAACTAAAGTTAAGATTAAAAATGGAAACACAAATTGCCACTGAAATGTAACCCGTTTTATAACACAATTTGTACCTAAAAATCCTCTTCTTAAAAAATATTTAGTTATTTATTTGGAGCAGAGGGGATAGGTGAGAAAAAGCAGATACATGTACAACAAGGCACAAGGGTGGATTCAGTTCTCTCTCACCTTCCACCTTTGGGACTTCTGGAAATGAATGTCTGACCATTAATTCTGCAAACAGGAAGTTGTCAAGTGATTTATCTGAAATGCTCCACAAAAATTCTTTTTGAATCACAACTAAATTCTGGAACCTGTCTAAGTGATCTGAATAAGAAACTTAAATAATATTTTTTTCTTACTGAAGTGCCAGGGAAGAAACCGAGTCAGGTCCCTGAATAGTAGACAAACACTATCACTCACTGAGCCATACGTTCAGTCTTTTAAATATTTTCTTTAACTGAAGCACTCTTTATGAAGTTAAAAAAGCAAAAGAATACTGAGGTTAATGAATACTCTACCCATGACACAACACCACCCCAATAAATAATAATCTAACAGCCTTACAAAATAAGCAAGCTTTCAAAATATTAAGGTACATAGAAACAAGAGAAACGTGTTTCTCACCTGAGGAGACTATAAGCATTTGGGCCCAAATTCCTTGTTGCCTGACTGTTTTTTGTAACTTTATGACATTCAGCATCAGCCCCAATCTTTATTCACTAGATGCCAGTAGCAACCCAACTCATATGACAATCAAAAAAATAGTATTTCCAGACACTTCCAAATGTCCAAGTGGAAAGGAAGAAGACCCTTCGCCCTACCTCAAGCACAAATACAAACACATACACATACACTCGGGAGGGAGGGGGGAAGAACTACAGGAGTAGAAGTTGAGAACCACTGAATTAAATAGAAGCAAACAAGCAAATCTAAAATGTGGAACAGTTTGCAGTTCCATTCACTATTGGAAATAGTAGGAGAGTAAAAATTAACAAATGCTCCAAATTAAAGAGATTTGAAAAACACAACCAGAAATATAATACAGATTCTATTGAAATCCAGATTCAAACAGCCAACTGGCATTTTGTGTGTGTATATAATGTGTACACACACACACACAAACACACACACATGCGTGTTACCAGAAGGCATTTAAGTGTGTACCTGTGGAGACTCAAATCTCCACACCAGGAATCATCTTGAAGTGCACTACCTCCTTATTGCTTTGCCTTGGGGTTTCCCAGGCCCCAAATCCCAGGGCAAGAATTATAAGCCTTTTCCTTTTAATGACATTTTTGTGATGAGAGAAGAAATCTAAACATGCACTACACATTTTACAGTATGAAGGCCTGGTTATGTAAGTAAACATATCTCTTTTATAGTCACGCATACTGTAATAGTAGGAATAATGCCAAGAATTTGCCATTAAATTCATGAAAAAAAAGTTCTGTGGAAAATTATTGGGTTTTGTTTCTGGTTTTCTGTTTTTAAGGCATGGCCTCAAGCATCCCATATAAATCCCTATACAGCCAAGGATACTCCCACGACCACTTCTGGAGTACTGGAATTACAGGTGTACACATCTGGTTTTATGCATTTATGCTAGGATCACATCCAGTGCTCTGTGCATTCTAGTCAATCATTCTACCAAATAAAAGGCATTAACAGAAATTCGTAATATTAAATCTGAGAGCTACATACAAATGCAAGCTTTTATGTACTCATCTCTTTTTGTGCATGTTGAATCCTTACAGTTTTAGAGTTAGCTGATTACACAGGGCACTTCAAGTTATTTCTTTAATATTTAATATTAATCAGTAATAACATTTACATGCTAACATAACAAAGATTAGCACTTTTACTTCAAAGTAGAACAAATGTAACTAATTAAAAAAAAAAAAGGTTTTTTTAACACTAGCCACAGCTGAAACTATTTGTTTATACCACTAGCAGCAGTCACAAATCCTATAAACAAAACAGGAAGCGACATGGCAATTTGAGGATACAAAACCATCTGGACCAGCTGTGAAAACTGCATTACATTTTCAGCTCTTTCTTAAAATAGATATTGTTACTAAGAGAGCAAAGCAGTACATTTACAGGTTTATTCCAAAGGATAAGGAAATAGTATTACTTTGATTAAGTGGGCATTGTTCATACAAACTCCACTCAACAAAGATCTGCCATCAATTGTATGTGTGTCCAAAGCAAGAAGTTCACTACTAGAGACTAGAAATACAAAACAAAAATAAAGAACAGAAATATAAAAACATTTTATTATAATCAATGCATTTTATAAATATGTAATATTGGAAGACAACTCTAAACACAAACATATTTGCAAAGACAGTACTAATGATGCTGAGGAAGGAGAAAACATTTTGTATGAGCATGATAAAAGCAAAAACACTTCAGGAATAAGAAAAAGTACTGAGAAAGTCTGAATTCGTAATCTAAACTCAGGATTTCATTGTTAAGGTAAGCAATCAGTGTGTCTCATGATAATTAGAGACCATGTGAAAGGTAGTTTTAGATGTATGTGACTTCAGAGATGAAATCAATTAGAACTCATTTCAAGACAAAATATTTGGAAAAATGAAGTTGGGCTCTAAGGATAAACATATTTTAAAAAATCAGAATGTGGACAATTCCAAAATCTGGACTATTTGGCATTCAATATCGCCTGTTCCCTTTTGTCACTGCTAGCTATCAATTATTATACTTTTGTTCAGAAAGCTATCCTTTTTATTGACCAATGAATTTCGAGTGGAAATCATCTGAATTTTAAAGCAGTGAAATACATTTCAAGTATTTTAACATAAAAGTAACCTAAATCATGAAAGAAAAAAAGATTCTTTTCTTTCTTGGTTTTGTGGGTTTTTGTTTTGTTTTTTTAAATAAACCATGATCTCCTTTGGAAACCTCTATATAGCTCAGGATAACCTTGAACTGCTGATTCCCTGATTCTATCTACCCAGTGGTGAGATTACACAGGTGTACTACTGTCACCATCCTATTATGCCCACCTACAAAATGCTGTAGAACAACAAATAATTCCACAGGAAAACTAAGCTATCACTTATACACTCCAAATGAATGACCATGATGAAGTTTTTCAGAATTTTTCTGACTCTCAGAACATCATATTGTCAATCATTTTCTTTTAGTAATTTATAAAAATAACATTACTCCTATTGAAATCTGCTGGTTTTTAAAATATAGATTTTTTAATTTTTAAAAGCCATATTTGCTGTGCATTTTACTATAAATATAGTTAGTTATGTTTCCTAGTGCCCTGTGTCTTTGTATATAATGTACATTTTTTCTCATTTTATCAGATAGGTGTATGCAAAATTTCTCACTTATGTGAATTTTCCAGTTCCTTGTGTTCCTACAATTTTTGTTTATGACCATACTACTCTAAATGCGCAGCCTCATTTAGCTTGTCCTACTTATCAACTTTTATATTTTTTAGTACGTTATTATTTACTATTGATGTTTCATCTGTTACTATAAAGTATTCCACGTAGTACTTTTTGTCTTATTTCCCAAGTGAGATTAATAACCCTTTATTGCTTTTTTAATATTTATGACTATTGTAAATGTCTCTCTTAGCATAACATATACAGTTGAATTTTTCCTTATTTAACATAAACTGTGCTTCATTTACAAAAAAGCATTTTACTGTACTTTTATATCAACTTGGTGGTCATTTTGTTTAGGTCTGAGTTATTTTTTTTCCTTCCTACTTTGGGAATTATATGTTTTATTCCTGTTCTGCAGGCATTGAGTCAAACGACAGTTGAGACTAATTTTGCTTTTAATAAATGAATTAGTTCTGCTTTGGATACAAAAGAAATAAAATTCAGATATTTCTTTCTTTGAAATAAAGTATCTTTCTTTGAAGGAACATTTAGGGCTTTACTGTACTCATTGAAATCCAAAAGACCTAAAGTAAGATTTATGAATTTCAAATCAAAATATATCACTGTTACTATTAATATAAATACAGAAACTAAGAAATTGAGAAGGTAATGGTTTGTTTAATAAAACAGAAAACAAGTCCAGGACAAGTGTAGCAAAAGGACATAAGGCCTTTGGCAGGTATTAAGGAAAACACTCAAAAAAGAAAGGAATTAAAAGGAAAACTGAACAAAACTATGAATTAATAAACACAAAAGCTTAAGAAAAATCATCTTTTAGAAAAAGTGAATATTAAAACTAATCCAAGGAAAAGTCAGGAACCTAATAAAAACTGTTTGCTAAAAAAATTTCAACAGTAGTCATAGAGAGCTATATCATTCAGTGGCTCTGACTCCAAATGGATTTAGAGGGGATTTGTACCAAAATTAAGGACCAATACCATAATATAAGAAACAAAGTAATTTATTTACAAACCACAAGACACAAATGTGAAAAAATCCTAGCATATCATAATTAGCCCTACTAACAAGCATAAAAGAGAAACATACAAAAATATACCAAACATCCATATGAAACACACCTATTAGCAAATTAAACACATCAGTATTACAAAAGAGGATCTAAGAAAGACGACCAGAAGAAACCCTACAGTTTTCAATCCTGCTTGGAATACTTCCTGGCACAACTTGATTCTTCAGGCTTGCCATCAAAGAGCCTCTCCCTCTGCTATGTACCACACCACATACAATCACAAGTGGAAATCACTCAACTTGCTTGTTCTCTAAAAGAAATAGAGGATCCTTTCAGATTCATCAAAACACCTAACACTGTGGTGTTAACTGTAGTATCAATAATGTGCTAAGGTTCCTGGCACTACCTAAATAAATCCTTGCTGAATAAATATTCATGATCAACAGCAATAAATATGTAATATGCCACATCGAAATACTAGAGGTAAAAAGAAAACCCACTAAGTATCTCAACAGAAGTTCTTAATTAAATGAAACATCCATTACAACAAATAATTGCTATGCTAAACAGACTGTTTCTAAATAAAATATCTACCGAAAATGTTAAGCATATATGGTTTTTAAACTTAAGAGCACTTAATTTAAATCAAGAGCAACATGCTCAAATCAGAGATAGTAGCAAACACATCTAAAAATCTACCCAGTGGAAGGCCATTAAAAAAAAGTGTTAAAAACTATTGGAAAAATGAAACAAAATGGCAGCATTTACAGAAAACATAATCATTCTTCATGAAATCTCAAGACACTCAAATGAACACTAATGATAAGATCAATGTTTTTTAAAAAAAAGTCAGCAGCCTTCCAACAAAACAGAAGCAACTAATCAGAAAATAGATAATTCACAACAACAACAAAAGCTAAAAGATATCAAGGAATAAGCCTAACAAGAGAAGTATATAAGACCTATTAAAAAAAAAAAAACTATAAAATTTACTGAAGAACATAAAAGACACCTGAAGAAATGGAGAGGCATACCATGTTCCTGGATGGGAAGACTCAATACTGTAAAGATGTCAATTCTCCCCAAATTAATCTGTAAATTCAATGCACTTCCAATCAAAATCCCAAAGGGATTTTTAATGGAACTTGACATGTTGACTCTAAAGTTCATCTGGAAGAGAAAATACACAAAAATTGCCAAAAAAATTTTTTTGAAAAAGACAATGGGGAGGGGTGCCCTACAAGATGTCAGACATAATATAAAGTGACAATAATCAAACTTTTATGAATCCAGAACATACAATTGGGACTTTTGAAATAGGATAAAATGCATTTCATGTTAGTGGGTAAAAAGACATATCACTCAAATGAGTTATTTTGGGAGAAGGACTATGAAGCAAAAAAATAATAATAATTATCATTATTATTTAGGCCCCTACCACTGATTATTAAAAGAAAATCCAGATGAATTAAAATCTGCTACAAACATAAACAATTCTAAATTGCAGAAGAAACAAGTAAATAACTGCTCTAATATTACAGACAAGAAGGTTTTCTGCGAAAGACAAAAATGGTACAGAAAAAGAGTGATAAGGTTTTGACAATATAAAATTAAAAATCTAAAAATGCCATAAAATAAAATTGAAAGGGTAGAGCAAATTATTACCAATTATAATGTATGTTAGTAAACTCAAAAAGAAAATTTAAAATTGTACTATGCAAATAATAAAAATGGATAAAATTTTGACTATCCAATCTATAGAATATAAAATTCCAGTAAATATGTTCAACTTCACTGAAAATTAGATTTACATAAATTAAAGATGTCATACTTCCATCCACTGGCAGATAATGAAGCATTAAGGGAAATTAAGCAGAAATTAAAAATTCAACATTAAAAAATAAATTTTCTAGAAATTTGTCTACAAAAATATAAGCAAATGCAAGAAATACGTGAAATAGATTTACAACATTGGCCTTTTTTAAAGTTATATTTTACCTTCATGTTGACCAATATACTAAAGCTTACCTGCCCCTTTCAAAAAAAAAAAAATCATCTAATGCTCCTATCACCTTTTTAGCTTCACCCTTTATTCTGCATTACTTCTATTCATAAATTTAACAGTAATGACTCCCTCCAACTATCTTCCTCTCATTTGAATCCAAGTTCATTTTGGCACAGGCCTCACTTTGTTTCACCTATTCTTTGCCACCTAGTGCCTTAACATAAGCAACAATTCATGCTAAATGAATACAAGAATGAATATTGATGCACAAAGTTTTCTACTATTGGTGGTAAAACCAAGCTGCAGAAAAGCACAGTATACACCTTATTTAAGTTGATTTAAAAACAGAACTAATTTATTCATTAAAAGCAAAATAAAATTTACGCATGTGCAAGAAGATGCACATGTACACAAAGGTCAAGACTGATAAAACCTCAGCTTTTAATCAAAGAATAAAATCATTGGGGTAATTTTACCTTTTAGCTAAACCATACTATTCTGTAATGCTTAGTTAAAAAAAAAAAGATGATGTAGTTTTCTAATGTGTGATTTTATCAACAACTAAGAGAAGTTGAAAACCCCCAATTTCTTTAGACTAACTGAGGGATAGGGGGTCAAAGCAGAGCACAGTGGCACACACCTGTAATTCCAGCACATTGTAACCTGTGGTAGGCAAGTTAGTTCTTGACTGAGCAACTGTGACAACTCCTTTCCTTCCCCCAGAAAACATCTAGCAACTTCTGAATGTCTGGCAACTTCCTTCTGCTCAAAGCATGCTTATATACATCTTGTCATAATTTAAATGTACTTTGTCCTCCACAGGCTCATGTGTTTAAATCCTTAGTTGATGTTTTAAGAGGTCATGACAATTTTGGGAGGTAGAACCTTGCTAGAAGAAAAAAAGAGATGGGCCGTGAGGTGGGTTATCCCCGCCCTGCTTCTGCTAGTAGTCTGCAGTGTAAGCTCTCAGCTTCCATTATGTCTATAGTCAGCTGAGCCATCTCTAGCTTCTGCCAGACAATCATGCCATTTCCACCACAACGAATTACATCTCCCCTCTCCAATCAAAGCCAAACAAATCTCTTTCTTCCAAAAAGTTGAGCCTAAGTGTTGTCTCACAACAGCAACAACCACCACAAAAGCTGTTACAGAAATTGGTATGGAGAGTGGGGTGTTGCTGTGAGAACTTGGTAACATAATTATGGTCATTGCTGCAGTGTGGGCTGTGTACCTTTGGAACTGCTTATTGGGAGAAACTTGAAAAACTTTGGGACTTTTTTCTTCTTGGATTCAGGGCCTAAAGGCCATTCTAGTGAGAGCTTGGAAGACAGTAATACTGAGAGAGCTGCAGACAGTAGAAGCACAGATTATGATAGTCCAGAAAGGAACAGAACCTGTGTTAGGAGCTGTAATGGGGCAATGGAATTTTACTTTGGCAAAAAGAATGGCCAAGTTTTCCCTATGTCCTAAAAGCTGGCCTGAAATTAAATTCAAGTATTTACCCACAATACATTCTTCTTCTTCTTTTTTTTTTTTTTAAAAAAAAGTAGTTTATTCTATTAGTGATTCATTGGTGTGAAGCCTGTGTTACTACTTCTATTCGCATATTAGAAATACTACCTTTAAGGGTAACACATACAATTATCTTAATAATGCAGATTATACTTTGTGACTTAATTTGTATATGATAATGAAAACATGCGGATTTGAAGAATGTATTCCAATTCATCTTTTAATTAAACTTAGCCTAATTAAATAAATCTAATACATTCTGATCACTCTCACCCTCTGTTATCTTCCTATAAACTAACAACAGCAAGTCATGTGGTCCAAGCTTATCTCAGACTTAGTATAAAGTGAGTCTGGTCTTGAACTCCTGATCCTCCTACATCTCTCTCTAAAAGTGCTGGGATTACAGATATATGTCTGGACATCGGGTTTCACTATTTTTAGTGAAAAACTTCCTGATTACTGATCTCAAAAGAAACTTAAAAATTTTCAAGAGAATTTTTTTAATTCTTTTTCATTCTACATGTCCAATAAGCATTTTGGATAGACTTGCAAAACATTACTGCTTTGGTTGTATAAATTGTGAATTTTCAAGTATAAACATGAATTCAACATTACAATCAAGGTGATAAACAAAAATTTCTACCTATGTTTAATTAACTTTAATAAAGAACTTGCTGATTTTTTCTCAATTTTTATTGAGCTTTTATTATTTCATTATTGATTGTGACAATGCTGAATATATTCTGGGCACAGGTCCTTTCTCAGACATGTGGTTTGCTATGCATTTTTAAGCTGATGGCTCCATTTTTCTTAAAAGTAATTTCATAATGTTGATAAAGCCCAAACTAATCATTTTCTTTTTTATGTTTGCATTGTATTCTATACAAAATATTCTTTTGGACACAATGCAAAGTTTATATTTATATATTTATATATTAAGGTACTATTTTCACTTCTACCTGAAGTATTCATATGGGATCTGGGATCCAAACAGGTCTTTCTGTTTGCAAGGTAGAGTCTTAACGAACTTACTTTTTAAATTTTATTTATTTTCATTTATTTTAGTGTGTGTGTGTGTGTGTGTGTGTGTGTGTGTGTGTGTGTGTGTAAGAGAGAGAGAGAGAGAGAGAGAGAGAGAGTCAGACAATACTATGTGTGCCTGTGGAGGCCCAAGAGTGACTTCAAGAATGACTTCAAGAATCACCCTGCATTGCACTTACCACCTCTTTGCTTTGATCTAGAGTTTTCCCAGCTCTGCCTTCAAGGGATGGAATTATAGGTCACTATCTATTCCACCTAGTATTTTTACATGGAATTCTGGATCCAAACTTAGGACCTTTTGCTTGCAAGGAAGAGGTTTTAACACTGAACCATCTCTCCTGCTCCTACAGAGAACTTCTTAAATCAGCAGACATCAAGTTATGTCAAACTGTTTTTCTTTTTCTTTTTTCCTAGTTTTAAAAACACATTAAATAATTATCCCTCCCCCGCTTTCTTCCTCTATTCAGTTCTTTTCCTACCCTCCTCAGATGTCTTAATACTAACCACAAACATCCAAGAGTAAACTTCCATCTTAAACACCTCTCACTTTTATCTTTTGATAGGGGATCTCAACCCCCACACAGGACACAGCCTAGTGTAGTTGAAGGGCAGAGAAATAGACAATAGCAGCCAACAAGAATGCAGAGTACAGGGCAACCCTGCAATGTTCACCCGAAATCAGGAAAACCAAATCTCTCCCTATCCCAAAGCTCAAGGAATCTTGTGGAAGAGGGTGCAGAAAGAGTCTAATAGCCTGAAGATGAAGAGGTCCACTGCAAAACATTTTACTCAAGGCAGAGGTGCTCCATCCAGGACCTTACTGCAATGAGATGCCTTTACAGACCTGCATGATGACTGATTTACCAACATGCCCCCATAGACGAACAAGGATCTCAAGAGAAATAATTAAATGAGAACTTCAGGAGCTAGGGCTGGACAAGTAAAAGGAGTGCCCCTATCAGTGGGTCTGCACAAGGAAGGGCCACTTGATCTGCCATAGAGGCCTGAAACCCCAGGAGAGCAGATGATCCAGAGGAAACCCTGGGACTCATAAAAGTAAACAGACAGGAGAGTGAAAGGGAAGGGGATAAATTGACAAATGCTTTTTCTGTATCTTCTGAGATAACAAATCTTTTCTCTTTTGAATGTAATGTTATGAATTATAGTAATTGTCCAACTGACTTGAAGTACATTAGATACACAACATTTCAAGGCATTATCATAATGCTGGACTGTTGGCCAATACTTTACTAGATTTTAGACTTACATTCAAGAAATATGCTAGTTGGGGATTTGCTTTTCTTAAACTGTCATTGCTTATTTTTGGCATCTAGGCAAGGCTGATCTTGAGCATGGAGATTGGACATTTTTGTCTATTTTCCACACAATCTGTACAAAACTGGTATTTTTTAATGCTTCATATAATATGCACATGACTCATCTGGACTTAAGCTTTCTTTGTGGGAGCAAAATTTTATAATTAGAAATAGTATTTCTCTACCAGATTGTTCAGCATAATTATTGAATGAGATTTGATAGTGTTTATCCTAGAATTTGCATACTTCCTCTAAGTTAACCTTATGGGCAGTTATTCATTGTTCATTATTGCATCAAATTGGGGAATTCAACTTGGCACCTCATACATGCTAAGGAAACAATCTACAGTGATTATTTTACCTGCTTATTAGTGTATAAGGATGGGTTAACAGTAATTTCTCAGCTTTCACTTCCAATAACTTGTACTCTTTTAATCTGACCCCCATTAACTTTAATGATTCTTTCAACTTATCACAGGTTCTGCTTTTATTTCCACTATTTCTCTCATTAAAGCAGACTGATCTGCTTTAATTTAATTAGCTTTCTTTTTCTAGTTTATTATGCAGAACTTTACTGATTAAAATATGTTCTTTTTTATTATTATTTATTCAATTGTGCGTGTATGCGTGTGTGCGCATGTGTGTATGTGTGTGCGGGTGTGTGTATGTATGTGTGTGTAGAACCACGGGCGAATTCGGGAACCACCATGGACTGCCTCCACCTCCTCCTTGTTTACTCTGCCCCAGGATTCACAGGCTCCATCCTACCAGGACTAGAAGCGCAGGCCGCCTCCGCTTCCGCCCGGCATCTATACGTGGGGTCTAGGATCCGAACTCAGGACCTTCCGCCTGCAAGGCAGAAGATTAATCCCTGAGCCACCTCTCCAACCCCATTTTCTTCTTTTCAAGTATTTATTTAATATTCCAAATTTCTCTACAAACATGAATTTAATTGTCAACACAGATATATTTCATACAATTAAACTATTCTGACACATGCCATTTTCAAGGTATCTACTAACTTCCAAATACTTGGAAATGCCCTGGTATCTTTGTGGTCAAGTCCAAGAAGGCTTCTTTTTGTTTCGTATTGTTGCAGTTAGCCTGTAATATTCCTGATAAACAAACAGCTTATGAGGGAATAAAGGGTTTTCATTTTGGCATATGATAGTCCAGTTACAGTTTTTGTCCAAATTGGCAGGAGAATGCACACCAATACCAAGGGATGAGGGAACTAGTCACACCATACCTACATAACAGCCAAGAGAGGGACAATTACTTGCCAGACTAGTCTGGCAAAGTATACATACAGAAAGATGCCCACTTTCTCAACTAATTCACTCCATCTTATTCACCTACTCAGGAAGTAATCCTGCCCTCCATGGGCTGGGCCTTCCCCATCCAGTACACAATCTCCTACAGGTTCACTGTGGGCTTAACTCAACTACCAACTCTCTACAAATGTGTTCCGAGCGAGTCCTCAACTGCCAAAAAACAGAGACCTGTATCTAACTGTGACACTGATGTTGCCATACTAAGGAACAAACCCATGAACCAACCACTTTAACTCTAAGCTTGGTCTCAACCTATCTTTCACTTTTAGCTGTATTCAGAAAACACAGAGATATTTAACTGAAGTATAAAAGCTCTATTCTCAAAATCCTAAAATTTTAAATAGAAAAACATCTTAAAGATCAGTAAAGCCAGGTATGGTGGTACGAGCCTATACATAGTCCAGTACTTAGGAGTAAAATCTAGACGTATCACAAGTCTAAGGTCTCTCTCTCTCTCTCTCTCTCTCTTTCTCTCTCTCTCTCTCTCTCTCTCTCTCACACACACACACACACACACACACAATTTTTCTAAGCTCGCTGAAGAAAAAAAGCAATAAAAAGTCAAAATGTTAAGCTTTTTTTTTACAAAAATACCCTGCCTTTTAAAAAAAAAGATTTAACTTTATTTTGCGCACGAGAGAGAGAGAGAGAGAGAGAGAAAACAATGTGTGTCCCTGTGCAGAACCAAGAGTGACTTTGGGAATCATTCTGGATTGCTTCTACCTCCTTTTACTTTCCTCTGGGATTTCCCAGGCTGCAAGTCCAGGCTCTTTCTGCCTGCATTTTTAAGTGGAACCTGGGAACCAAAGTCAGGTCTTTTGCTTGGGAGACACAGAGTCTTTCCATCTTTCCAGCCCAATATCTTGCCTTTTTAATCCCATCATTTTGTTACTATCCATTAAATCTGAACAACGAAGTACATTCCAGAACACTAAACTTTTTCTTTCACCCAGTCTCTGTGTTCTTTTTTGGATCATTTCCTTCTGATCCTGTTCACAGTGAACTCTGTCCAGCATTAAGAATACCCTTAAACCGGTCCTCTCAACTCATATTTTCACTAGCTTCTATTTCTTGATCAATCATGTGACTATCCCCTCTATACTATCTTTATTCTTTGTGTCTGTCAAATTACATGCCAGGACAATTTTATCCATTTTCAATCCATAGTAAAGTTGTTTAAAAATTGCATGCCAGTAATTTTTAAGTATTTGTGTTTCTTAGTTGTGCTCCAGTTCTGTATTTTTTTTTGAGTATCTTTCTCCTGGATGTATTTCAAGCATCCGAATTAAATATCCTAAACTCATATCCTTCTATATCCTGAGGACGCATCTTCATGACGGTGATGCAATCCTTAATGTTGATTAAAGAGGAATTTTCAGGTTAGCTGGACTAAAGGAAACTACAGGCCATTCTGAACTAACAGGGAGATCAACCATCAAAAATCAAAAACTGGAGAGATGGCTCAAGGATTAAGACTGCCTCACAAACAAAAGGTCTGAGTTCGAATCCAGATCCTATGTGAAAACGTCAGGCAGAAATGAAAATGACCTGCACTTCTGGGTCTGGCATACAAAGCTGGGGAAATTCAAGAGCTAAGCAAAAAGGAGGTAGAAGCAATTGAGGATGATCCTGAAATAACCCTTGGGCCACCAAAAAGACACCCTTGAGCTACCAAAAGGGCACATAGACACACACACACACACACACGCACGTACGCACGCACGCACACACGTACGCACACACGCACACACACACACACACACACAAATGCACCTATGCGCGCAAAATCAAAACAAATCAAAAGCTGATAAACTAACTTTTGATATTGGAGATCCAACGAAAAAAAATATTCTTGGCATATCAAATAATAATTAACAAAAGTGACAATGAAGTACTAAATTATTTGCTCACTTAAAAAAAAAGAGGCAAGGGCAGGAGAGATGGCTCAGGGATTAAGGCTCTGCCATGCAAGCAGTATTTCCTGAGTTTAGATCCCAGGTCTCACACAAAAAAGTCTGGCCGAAATGGAAGAGGCTTATACTTCTGATCCAGAAAAGCGAAGCCTGAGAAACTCCAGAGAAAACCAAATAGGAAGGAGAAGCAACCCAGGGTGATTCCTGAAAAAGTAACCCTTGGACTTCACAGACACACACAGTGCCTTCTGATACACTGATACACACACACGCACGCGCGCACACACGCACACACACACACACACACACACACACACACACGACAAAAATCAAGCAAGTATAGATTTAGCTTATTTAATATACTTTAGTACTTACCTGAATATCAAAAGTATCAACTAGTATTTTGTTCTTACCTTTTGAATTACTTTGCTTGATTCTAAAGATATATATATTATATAGTCTACATTATGATTCTTGTGATTTCCATTAAATTTCAAAATACTAAGCTGAGAAAATGACTGGGGAAAGTGATATACTTTCACTTGTCATACTATCACAAGGGCCAGAGTTTATATCTCTGGGACCAGAATAAAAATGCTCTGGGACCAGAATAAAATGCCAAACATGGTGATAGCCAATCTACAATCCTAACACTTGGAAGGTGGAAAGTAGGGATCCCTGAAGCAAGCTAACTAGCTAAACTAGCTGAATTGGTGTGCTCTGGATACAAGTAAGAAACCCTACCTTAATATATAAAGAAAGAAGAGACTAAGGAAAATACTAGGTATAAATCTCTAGCCTTTGCATATACACACAAACCCTACACATAGAAAAAAAGGAAAACCTGAGAAGTTCAATATTTTTGGGTAGGGATTTTAGGCATCTATATTAGAATCAACTTAGATGCAATTAGAGAATCGCACGCGTGTGTGCGTGTGTGTGTGCGTGTGTGTGTGTGCGCGTGTGTAAGAGGGTACTGCCTTGTACCTATGAAAGTCCAAAGGTGACTTTGGAAATCATTCTGAATTGCTTCTACCTCCTCTTGTTTTTCTCTGGAGTTCCCCAGGCTCCACCTTTCAGGGCCAAGAAGTGGAGGTTGCTGCCATTTCCAGCTGGCTTTTTTTTTTTTTAACGTGGGATATGGGATATGAACTCAGGTCCTTCTGCTTCTGAGGCAGAGGCTTAACCCTTGAGCCATCTCTCCAGCCCAACCATTAGAGAATTTCTAAGCTTAACATAAAACGTATTTTCTAATTATCAGTTTTTATACAACCAAATTTATATGTAGACGTATTTCTCCTACCACCTAAAAACATCATCTAAAAAAGGACAATCACCTACGTTTGCTTCTTCGTTTGCAGAAGACACATCAGGCGAAACAATGTCTGACATACAATTTGAAAAAAAAAATCAAATGTGTAAACATTTTAAAGGAAATAACTTTTGACAGATTAAAATTTTACTTTTTAACAGATTAAAAAATATGGTGGTTATTAATTCTAAGTACTGTCACTGTAAACATCTTTTAAGTATTAGTTTAAAAACTATATAGACTTCCAACTACCTATCTGTTCATGCATATTTCATGACTATACAAGAAACCTCAGAAGAACAGGAGTGCAGAACATCCAAATGTTAAAGAACTGAGAACCCCTGATCAAATGACCCTGAGGTCTGGCTTCATGGTAATGATCAGTAATAAAAGGTAGAAAACTGTGCAGATGATTTAAAAATCAACTTTAATATTAAAGCCATTAACATATGAAGAACTAGAATAAAATTGTTTCATAATCACGATACCAACAATCTTCCTAAATTGTTTTATAAAACAGACATTTAATTAGTTGGTTTCTCCACGTCGTAAAAATGTGTATTTACACAATGAATACACTAGCTTTTTCTTTAGTACTTCCCTCAAGAATTGTCTCATGGGACTGAAATATTAATAGTTTTCTATATTTAATTTTTTGTTGTTTGTTGGTTTTCTTTTTTGGTATACTCAAATAAAAAGATTTTTAAGCTATTCATAAAACTCTGAACAATATATTATACTGTTCAAAGTATCATTAACTACTGCTTTGCAAAATTTCACTAAACAATATGAGATCATAATCATGAAAATCTACATCTACAAAAATTTATGAATCCAACATGATCCTCGCTTGGTTTTATCAATAAAATCTTATTTTCTAACTCAGTGATTTTCCTGGTATGGTTATGGACAAGTAGAAGCAAGCTTAGGAAGACTAAGTTACTTGAGTGTTTATACCAAAATTTTCCCTTCATCCTTAAAACTGTTCCATCTAAGCAAATGTAACATCAAAATATCTCAAATGGCAATGACAAAAAACTACTATCTGCATTATCAAAGAATTCTCTCATGATCTAAACATACACTGCTTAGCCTAATGTGGATAATGTCAAAAGAGCGAAACAGGAAGATTCTTCATGGCTGGGTCTGTATCATTTTTGCATCACAGCATTTCATAACTTATTAAAATAGAAATTAAAGTAAAGTAACATAATTCAATTCCTCTCTTTAGAATGCATGAAACAATGATGCATTCCATTATCTGTCTGTTTGCTATTAAGAAACAAGTCAGCACTTCGAATACTAACTATCCTTTGGGGACAATTTCCTACCAGTCACTCTAAATTGAATAAATAGCTTTGAAATAATTAGATTTTCCTAAGTGGGCATACCTCTCAGTCACAAAAAAAATAGAAAGTGGGAAACAAATGATTACAGAACTGTCACTCAGACTCATATTCTCAAGTGATTATTGTTTATACTATGGAAATCAAGACTTACATGTTCTTTATATGACAACATAAATTAAGCAACATAATGAGTAAGCTTCATATTTTACAAAAATGGGACACTGAAATAATGTGTAGGGAGAAAATTAGGATTTCACTGAAAACTTATGTAACTCTGGCCAGACAGGGCCTGTAATCCTAGTTCTCAAGAGGCAGAGATAGGAGAATCACAAATTCCAGGCTATCCTAGGAAACATAGCCAAGTTCTTGTCAGCAAGGGCTACCTAACCTGTCTCAAAAAAAAACCAAAAACAAAAACAAAAAAACAAGGAAACAAACAAGAAACACACACTAACTCCCACCAGTATGAAATACATATGAAAAATCTGTCTGGAAATAAAAAACAAAAGAAAACAAACAAACAATAAAAACACGTATGCAACTCTGTAACCAGACCACTGAGAAGGAAAAAAAAAAAAAAAAAAAAAGAATTAAAAGAAATTAGGAGGAGGAAGAAGAGGAGAAAAAGGAGGAAGAGGAGAAGACTACCGAGACACTGATGACCACAACAACCAGAACAGTGCTGGTGAGTTGGCTCAGCAGGTAAAGGCACCTGTCTGTGTAAGTCTGGCAACCTGACATTCAGGAGCCTAAACGATGGCAGAAGGAATTAACTTCTGAAAATTTTTCTCTGATTGCCATACATGCCCATAACATACTCCTTCTCTCCTCTCTCCTAATAAATATTTTTTTAGAAAATGGTTGTAATACTACTAGTACCCTTAAATAAAAAAACAAAAATAAATTCCTAATAAAAAATGCTATAATAAATTACACCTTGATTTTAAAAAAAAATCCTGAGAAAAGTACATTTAAGAATGTTGAACAAGGGCTGGAGAGATGACCCAGGGATTATGACTCTGCCTCAGAAGAAGGTCCTGAGTTTGTATCCCTAGTCCAATGTTTAAAAAAAAAAAAAAAGTCAGGTGGTACTGGAAGCGTCCTGTACTTCCAGCCCTGGTAGACAGCACCTGAGAAATCCCAGAAGGAAGAAAAAAGGAGATTAGAAGCAATCCAGGATGATTCCTGAAGTCACCCTCGGTCCTCCACAGGTCACACAGTGTGGAAAAAAAGAAAAGAAAGAAAAGAGGAGAGGACAGGGAAGGGGAGAAGGCAGGAGACCAGAGGGGAAAGGGAGGGGAAAGGGGAGGAGAGGAGAGGAGGGAGGGAAGAAGGGAGGGGAGAAGGTAGGAGAGAGGGGAAAGGGGAGGAAGGGGAGAGGGGAAGAGCAGGGAGAGGAAAGATGGGAGAGGGAAGAGGGGAGGGGAAAGAAAACTAAGAAAAAGAACTGAACAAAAAGGTGAGTACATGAGCACTCTTAAATAGCTTGATAAAAATATAATTCAGCTTCTTTTATTTGTGGTATAAGAACCTCAAAACATTGAAAACTAATATGTGTGCAAAACCAATGTAACTTCAGATTTCAACTATCATTTCCTCTAACTTCAGGGTACCCACAGAGACACCATCTCAAAGCACTCCCTCAATATTCAAGAAAAATAAGTGAATACATGTACTAATGTTTCAGGAAAATTATCACAGAATGATGACAAATTAATTATCTAAATATTGAAACCTTTAAATTACCCAGATATATGATCTAGCTTTTTAATGCAATGAAACTATTTGGTACACTGCAAATATATGCCAACAAATCAATTGAATAACAACTCAAATGTACAAGACTTCAATTCAAATTTTTGTAAAGAAAGAAAAAAAAACCTGGAATGCTGACATTCACATGGTCCAAAGTAATGCTAAGAGTTATTTCCTTCCCAGAACATAATTTACTTTTAGGCTATTACAACTTCACCCAGAGTCACAAAGGACATCAAGCCAAAACTATAAATAAATATTCCTTTCATCAGACATCTGACCTGCACTACTCCAACAAAATCAAAGTTATCCTTTTCTCCAATAATGACACATAATCCACAAATTGTGTAATAAAAAAGACTAACCTGAAGAAACCACACTGCAGATATCAAGGATGTTAAGCATCTAACACTACCAAGTCCCCTCTCCCCACACACAAAATAAAATTTCTAACAAAAAAAAATCCAAAATTTGAAGAGTTCAGTATTTGAAACTTTAAAAACAGAAGAAAACAAACAAAAAATATTACAACAACTCTAAAGCATAGAGAAAAAGTTTACTGAACATTTCCTATTCACTTCATATCTCATCTAGTCATTGCCTCAAGAATAAGACAAAATGTTAACAACCATTCTATCTATAGCTAGAGAAGTTACCTCCACACTGGGACTAAGTGAGCATCCTCAAGCTAGGGAGACTACTAGCTGGTTAAAGTGCTTATAGGCAGGGGCTGGAGAGGTAGCTCAGGGATTAAGCCTCTGCCTTGCAGGCAGAAAGTCTTGATTTCAGATCCTAGACCCCACGTATAGACACAGGGCAGAAGCGGGGGCAGCCTGCGTTTCTGGTCCTGGTAGGGTGAATCCACAGACAGAGTAAACAAGGAAGAGGTGGAGGCAGTCCATGGTGGTTCCCGAATTTGCCCGTGGTTCTACACACACACGCACACACACACAATTGAATAAATAATAATAATAATAAAATATATATATATAAAAATAAAGTGCTTATAGGCAAACAAAAGAACTAGAGTTCTGGTTTTCAGATCCCACGTAACATGCCAGGTGGGTATGGCAATCCACCTACAATTTCAGTCTCAGAAGCAGAGACTAGGAATTCCCAGAGTAAATTGATTAGTCCTATTGGCAAACTCCAGGCCTTGGGGTGGAGATAGGGGAGGTTTAGATGTTATGTTTCAGTCTAAGCAGTGTACAATCACTTCTCTGCTTTTAATGACACAGTTTCCTTTTTAAAAAATTGTTTCAGTTAAATGTCATTTATATATAAAGTACTATGCTAAATGTAAATGTTTATACATGTTACTGCATACATTCCTACTACCAAGTAGATACTATCTCCACACAGAATCATTTAGACTCATTAGAGAATTAAAGAGCTTGTGAAGCACTTGGCATAGTCCCCTTAAGTACAGTTACTTTAATACTCAATACTTAACAATTAATACACTCATTGCCACTGCCACTGTAAGTAGGCAAACTACTTATAATACCTATCCAACTAGCTGTATGATTTCATTGAATATCAATGCTGACTCATGAAATCAAAAGTCACAGGCCTTCACATTTATGAATATATAACACAAGTCCTTTAGTTTGGTAAACACACTAAGCTAATGGTTAAAAGAGACTTTGATGTTCATCAACTTTGCAATGACCAAGTTACTTCATATTTGAATGATCCTTCCATGAAGGAGCAAAACAAATTCTCTGAGAATTCAGAACAGGGAAGTTCTCAATATAATTGAAATAGCAACAACAAAAATATCCTCAAGGTTAACTAATGAAAGTAGGATCTGGCCAGTGAGGGTGTGTGAGAATGTGAATGTGGGCATCCACATCATGCATATGTCCAGACACATAGGAGTCGGTTCTCTCCTTTGGCCTTGAGGATTCCAAGGACCCAGCTCAGGGTGTCTGGCTTCCATGATGAGCGTGCTTACATGATAGTCATGTTGGATCCTACAGAATGACTAATAGTCTCATGTTCACTAATATGAAAATAAAATCTCAATATTCCCAGGAAAGTGTATTCTGATAATCAAAAAATTTCAGAAAGTATGAAGGATGTCAGTGTAAAGGAAACTTATAAAAATAAGTTGTCTACAAAGCAAAGTTACACTCATGAGTCTAAGTCTAATCCAGTCCTAACTAGTAGAAACTGCTAACATGGTTACTCAAAATGCAGCTATATGGATTCAGAAAACTTATAAATAAATACCTTTCAAAAGAGCTACTACAAAGATGATTTAGTATCACTATTAAAAATAATGGTAAACAGCAAGTAGATTTTCCCTGTTTCAACTAAAATTAGAATGATTTACCATTATCCTGACAAATGAAACAGTAACTTCCCCATGGCTCTTTCAATCTTACTTAAGAATAAAATTGAAAAGACAAAAGAAGAGGAAGAGATGAGAAACCCCTCTGATACCAGGAGAGATTGTACAGTAAAAAATATTCATAATAAACCTGCTTGTTAGTGTTAATCTTCCCATATTATTTCAGGTATAGTTTAAAAGGTTCAGTCAAATGTTGAATCCACTGTTCAAGGGAACAAAGGTTATGGTTTTTACCTTACATAACAACCTCTAACATTGATTGTACATGAAACTAGAAATCCTGGCTTTAGTTCCAAAGAAGTAAGTCTGGATACGAGAAAGAACTATTGCTTAAAACTAGAAAGACTATTTTCATAAATATTTCTAAAACTAAAATAAAAAATTGAAGAAAATACTTAAATTTTGAACTTATTTAAAAGAATGATTCCTTATATTTTACATTTTCACATTAAAAAGTCTATATAAACCTCAGGTTTCTATGCACAGCTCTTGATTACATAAATTTAGGATATTTTCAGAAATGGGGCAGAAGGACAGAACACTTCCATCACATTTGTTTGTTTATTTACTTATTTTGTGTGTGTGTGTGTGTGTGTGTGTGTGTGTGTGTGTGTGTGTGTGCGCGCCCCCGCGCGTGCGTGCATGTGTATCAAAAGGCACTGTGTATCCCTGTGGAGGACCAAAGGTGACTTCAGAAATCATCCTGGATTGCTTCTACCTCCTTTTTGCTTTGCTTTGCTCTGGGATTTCCCAGACTCCACCCACTACAGCCAGAAGAAGTGCAGGATGCTTCCCTTTCTGCCTGGCCTTTTTACCTCCGACCTTGGATCGGAACTCAGCAGAAGGGCCTCGGAACTCAGGCAGAAGGGCCTTCTGCTTTTAAGACAGAGTCTTAACCCTGGGCCATCTCTCCAGCCTTCATTACTTTTTTTAAAAAAAAATAAGTTATTAGGTCTAACCCCAAGTTATTCTTTTTATCCCATTAAGTCAAGAAGCAATGATAAGTTTTAATTATTTTTTCTAGTATATTAATTTCACAAAGTGATTTAAGATATTAAAGATATTAAAGATCTAAAATTTCAATTACACTGTATGTGTATATATATATATATATATATATGACGGGCAATTATACTTAAAGAAATGTTAATTTTTTTTTCTGATTGCACAAGAGATTAAACCAATGGTCCTCAGAGAAATAGACAGGTACTAACCCTAGCTACTGTCCCAAGATGCAATCATATTTAAAAAGGTTAAAATGTGGTCTAAAATATAAATTATAAAAATGTTAAAAATTAAACTTAATTTTAATATGCATTATATTAATAGTACTGAATTTAATTTTCCTTTTACTAAGATTTATTAAGAGCACCTTTAAAGCATTTATGATTCAAAGGCACAATTACAGAAATAGTTCAATGGTAATACAACAAAGAATCTATGTATATAAAGTTCTGCTTCAGTAAATGAAATTACAAAGGCAAAAATTACAGTAAGAAACTTCAGTTTAGTTATCTATACTGACAGTGCTATGTGTAGATAAATTCCATTGTGTATTATGAACGTTTATATAACATGAGACCTATAAGAAAAGCAAAGATTACTTTTCTGGAAAGTTAATTATAAGATAAATCTGTTTACTAGCAATATGAGGGGCTTCAGGAAATTCTTATTTTGCGCTTTTATTTTGCCATTCAATAATTATAAGTACTTAAAATTTTGGAACTGAAAAATATCAACTCTATTTTGCCTATTATTGAAAAATACTAAATTAAAATATTTTAAAACAACATTATTTCTTGCTTAACATAGTTAATGCAACAGGTATATTAAAAAGCAAAGACAAAGTTCCTTTAATAACAAGTATCAATAAACAAATTGGATAATGTAAAACCTTAACATAATTTTAATGAAAATAATGAAAAACTGTATGATAGAATTTTTAAAAAATCTGTATTTAGAGCACAAAACTATACTTACGCAAATAAGACTTCTAAAACCCATTATAAGCTAAAACCTTAAATGATCTACAAAAAATGCTAAGCATTTATTAAAAATCTATGAATTACACTTCTATGAAAACCAAAGCAAATGATCTTAAAGCATAAACTAAAAAAAATACCTGTTTACATTATTGAAAAAGTCTTCACTGAAAGTCATGTGACTGCATGTTATTACTAAAAGTCCTCTAATGAAAGCATAGGCAACACTTTTATTTAATATTTTCACTACATTTTAAAGGACTAACTGAGGAAGTTAAAGGGGGGGGAGCAGGGGGAAGAATGGAAGTTAACCACACAATTCAACTTACACAATAGGATTTAGGAAATGGGGAAAGAACATACAGGCAGTTGTCTGCAAGGAGGTAGCAACTACAATGGAATTAGCTTTTGCTCTGCAGAATCCTCAGAGTTGCTGCAATGTCAGTTCCAGGCACACACTGAGAGACTCCAGAAAATGCTCATTGATCATGCAGCACTTTATAATGCGCAGAGGCTTTTTTCTCCTGCTAGCCCCGCCTAGCTTCCCTTTGCAGCTACATACAAGCCCTCTCCTCACAATGAAATCTCTTCCTGAATGCAGTGAAATGATTAGGGAAAACTGTCCTAATAGGGTAAGTATTAAAAATATCTCTCATCATTATGAAGCCCCTTTATCCAAATTAGTTTTATTTTTCTTTTCTTTATGAGAAAAACAAGCTCTATAATCTCACAGACAAAGATATTGGGGATCTAAATTTTTTGACAATATGCTACAAGAAAGGCAAAAATCAATTATAGTTTCACTCTGACATATATTTCCCTTCACTGATACCTTTTCAAAGTGTTGTTTAAAACTAAAACAACCGGGAAAATATTTAAATTGTAGGAAAATATTGAGAGAGTGTAGCGTTAGTAACTCAAGTTTTAAGTCTAAAAAATTAAATCCACAATTATTTTATAAAGTCACATGAAAAATCTAGGACAGTACCACTTAAACAATTAGATATATATGCCTAGTTTTAGGAAAAATCACTAGTTGTTTCTAGCAGCTAGTTGCAGGCATAGCTGTAGGCTTAGATAAGGAAATGAATTCTAAGACATGATATTAAATCTACTCAAAGCTGTTTGCAGACCCCACCTTCTAATGAGTTAATCTAAAGGTCACCACCAGCACAAGGGTTTTTAATCAAGTCTCAACCCACCTTTCTCCGTTTTTCCCTACCAAATGAATCTGCAATTTATGAAACACTAAGTTCAAACAAAATAATTCTAGACTTTAGAAATCATGTTAACCAAACTGAGACATTCTCACACGAAATAAGGTCTGACTGTGTCTTGCTTTTATGTTCTGCCTCTCTCAGCTCTCTCCTCTAATCTATTCATCTGTAAAATAATTCCAGCAGATAAGATTTCTTTGTTCAGATTTCATTTACAAACCTAGCCCTACCTCAAGAATGTCTTCTAGAACATATGCTTCCATTTCAGCCGCTGTTTCCACCATGTTTTATCAAACTGCCATGTTTCTTACTGCACTATGATTAGATCATTGCCAGCAGGAACACTCCTCTGTGTCAGCAAGGGAACAGGAAATGGAATGTTCTATTACATGCCTAAAGCGGCTTAGCTGCTCACTAGCCAGGCATCTACCAAAAGAGCAGGGGTGACTCACTGTGTATTTTTTAAAGATACAGAAGCTCTATTCCAAAGCAAACTTCTGTCACGTAATTTCAATAGATAAAATAAATAAAGCCTCTTGTTTTATCATTTTGAATTCTAAAGCCCTAAAATTTTTAAGAAGAAATAATTACCTATTTTTAAAAGAGTTATTTAACGCATCTGGCTTTCTGGAGAACAAAAGAGGTTAAAGTGGGTTACGAAGCAATTTATCCTTAGTAAAGCTATGTAGTGAGATTAATGGCTATATTAAACATGCAAAGAAGAGGCAAGATAATGCCAATTAGGAATCTGCAACATCAAGCAAACAGACTGTACAATATACATAACTATAGATCTTGATTTGAAAATTATCAAGAGCAAATACTTTAAAAGAGACATTTAAATAATAAACTGGTTTCCTATAAACCTGTCTGTCCATAAATACCTACAAGTGTAAAATTAATAAATAAGTGACTTATGATTACTAAAACGTATTTATTTATGCTTTCTAAAATAGTACTTTAAATGTCATTCACTAACCACAGAAATCAAGTTTTTTTATTTACCATAAATACTACTGTGTATCACAAAATGTTCTAGGTACAGCCAAAATCGATCAAGTTTCCTCTAAACAGATTCATACCAGAAGAAATAATTATCTACTTTACTACCTAGTTTCTGTTGCTAAGTAGGCAACCATTCTTACTGTGTAGCAGGCAGTAGATGGGCTTAATGCTTTTTAAAACATGCTTTACAACTCAACAATGTGAAAAGCAATTTAAAATAATATCATGAACTTTCTCTGCCCCAGACTCAAACCAGGGCGGACTCCCTGCTCTTCAGATAAGCCCCTAGACCAATCCCAAGACCCTAGGTCACCTGAGCAACCCATCAGCAGCCAGTCTGCCTTTCTAGCACTGGGGAAGGAAGGCCCCTACGCCAAGCCCCGGTCCCCAGGCCCCAGGTCATCTGCATATCCCACTAGTCATTCTGATTTTCTGCCCTGGACCAGGACCTGGATCAGGGTGGACTCCCTGCTCCTCAGAATTCAACAGAATTCAGAAGAGAAAATCCAAGCAAGGGGCGAGGGGACCAACACCATTTATTTGAAGTCCTCTAAAACCATCCCATATTAGGAAGAGAATCTTCACCTTCAGCTCTAAGTAAATCTTTTTTACCATCTTGTTCCTCTCAATTATTACTCAATGTTTAACATTTCCATATAGCCACCCCAAAACCCATACAACTTCAGGGACTGAACAACTCACCCTCACATGCCATCAAGGAAGTAAACCTAAAAAGTGCACTACCATACTAGTCCTCAATCCCTGTCTACTAAATGTGCCTTAATTGATGTACTAACAATCCAACAGCCTCATCTAGGAAATAACACCAATACCAGACAATCATATGCAACTCCAAGGCAAACACTAGCAATAACTGCTCAAGTGTAGTATTACTGTCTAATTCAGTTCAGCCAAAAACACACAGAAACAAAAAGAAAGACATAAGAGATAAAACAAAAATGCCCAGGTCACAGCACAAATCCATGATAAACCAAAGCCAAGACAACAAATCTCTTACAAAAAGAATCAACCCCATAATGATAGAATCCAACCAGAACAAACTCACAGACAATAGCCAAAAAAGCCATACTCAAGATAATGATTTTCAAAGCCTGATCTTTACTATGATCAAAACAATGGGATATGCCACTGAATCCTTACCCCTCACTAGAGGGGAGGACTCAGAGGGAGGTTTGGCATTCACACAAAAGGATGTGTCAGGGGATGGGAAGGAGGAAGGGGGAGGCATTGAGAGAAGGGAGGGAGGGGGGATAAAAGGAAGGCGGAAAGGGGGGAAGAGTACAAGGGGAGATGACTGGGGAGGGGAGAAGGGAGGGAGAGGACAGTGGTACCTGTTGAACTTATATGATTAGGAAAAAAAATAAAATGTGGGAGAAAAAATCATGAAATATATCAAATATCATGATATATATATCAAAAATATCAAGAGCTTACTATGTGTCACTGAAATTATTTTTCTATACATTAACTTATTTAATGCTCACACCCTGAAAAACACTGTTCTTACACCATTTTAAAGATGTGGAAATTAGAGCACAGAATATAAAATAAAATTACTTTATTACTTTATTATTCTCAAATAAACTGATTTAGATGGTGAATCCAAATAGTCAATTGTAGGTTTTCTGAGGATAGCCTGTGTACTTCCTGGGTATATTATCTACATTCTTACATATAAGGAAACCTAAGACTCAAAATGGGCAGGTATGTAACAGAGCCACATTCTAACAGTGATTTAGTGGAATGGCAAACAAATATAGACGCCATAAATCATGATTTCCCTCAGACCATACCTTGTGTTTATATTGATGAATGAATGGTTACATGGTGGCTTCTCAAAATAATTTCCACTGCTGAAACCCGGTATGAAGTTTAACTAATTAGCAAACTGAAGTTTACGTATTTCCTAATTTGAAAGACAATTATTTCTAAGCTTTAAATAAACTGTTTCATCTTTAAACTTAGCAAAAATTCTCTTCCTCAAAACTTCTTTCAATATAAGAAAGAAAAGACAAGTTCGAATTCAAGAACTCAGAAGTTGGAGCACTTGTTTTTTCCATAAGCCTTTTCTTTGCTTAATACATTATGACCCCCTAAAACTCAATCAATCACTTTGTTCCTTTCTTCTATTACATGACTATGGAGGTGATTCTCTTTAGTTTTCTTCAGTTTGCTTTTTTTTTTTTGTTTTGATACTGGGGACCAAACAAAGGACCTTGTGCATGATAACACAGATTAAGCTATGGACAACCCCTCCTACCAAAGTCCCATTCAGAATGTTTGATGGCATTAACATTTGTTCTTTACAATATTTTCTGGCAACTAAAAACAGCATTTGAATAAAATTTAAAATTTGGGTTTATGAAATTTTTACTATACATCAAAATAATTATTTTCCAATATGAGCCAGTGTTACAGTAGGCAAAACTTTACAACACATCTATCTTAATATTCATGACTGAGTCACTTTCAGCTAAACTGCATTTAATAAACCAACACAAAACAAAGTGCCATGAACAATGTTGAACAACAGCAGTTTGGTTCCTACACAAGATTTGCATTTAAAAGGGGGGGGAAGAGGGGAATATCCAGGAGGAAGAAGGGGGTCAACAGGAGTGGAAAGGGGATGAAGAGAGTGTTGGGGATGAATATGTTCACAATACACTGCACCTATGCATGAAACTGAAAAAAAAAAAATTAAATAAAAATCTGCTTAATGTTAAGGCAAAGAAAATGTAATATAGCACTTTTAAAAAGTCCTTCACAGTTCTCCAAAATGATTCCAAAGGCAGACCATGTCTTCTGAAGGCAAAACTATTAAAACAAAAATAAAAATTAATAGACTAAAATATGCAAACTCAAGCCAAGACATAAAAAATATGAAATATTTGATGAAATAAGATTCAAATATCCAGGGCTGGAGAGGTGGCTTGGGGTTAAGCCTCCGCCTTGCAGGCGGAAGGTCCTGAGTTCAGATCCCAGATCCCACGTATAGACGCCAGGCAGAAGCGGGGGCGGCCTGCGCTTCTGGTCCTGGTAGGGCGGAGCCTGTGAATCCCGGGGCAGAAGGAGGTGGAGGCGTCCATGGTGGTTCGCGAATTTGTCCGTGGTTCTACACACACACAGACACACACACACACACACACACACGCGCACAGTTGAATAAATAATAAAAAAAAATAAAAAAAAAAAGATTCAAATATCCAGTGAAGTCTCACACAAAAAGGGAAGACACTTAAGTATCTAGGATCAACACTGGTTCTTGACAAGGGAGAAGACAAAAACAAAAAAGAACGTTCACAAATGTGTTACCAGGCAAGCAATTATATCAGCAACACTTAATACTTTCTTGATATTTATTCGGCCAATGTTTATATACTTTTTGATGGTGGCAATCAACCTGTGATCTTGTGCATACCAGAGGCAAGGACTCTGTCACTGAGCTACATCCCAGTATAAAACTTTAAGCAATTTACTATAAGGAGCTTGTTCCTATAACTTTTTTTCCATTATAAGAATGGTGAGACTTAAAAAAATCCACATTTTCAAGCAAAACTATGACAGATAATGAAATGATTCCAGTCACATAAAAACTAGAAAAAAATTATTATCAAAAACCAGTCATCCCAGTCAGAATGGCTAAGATCAAGAACACAAACAGAGAAAAGGGAACACTTATTCATTGCTGGTGGAAGTGTAAACTAATACAGCCTCTTTGAAGATCACTGCAGAGGTTCCTCAGAAAGTTAAGAATGGAACTACCATATGACCCAGCGGCATCATTTCTAGGAATATCCCCAAAAGACTGTACATCTTATTACAAAGACACTTGCTCATCTATGTTCATTGCAGCTCTATTCACAATACTGAGAAAATGGAATCAGTCAACATGCCCATCAACAGAGGAATGGGTAATGAAAATGTGGTACATATATGCAATGGAATACTATTCAGTCATTAGGAAGGATAAAATTATGGAGTTTTCTAGTAAACCAAACAATATATCTCAGACACAGAAAGACAAATGCTGCATGTTAATTTCTTATGGCAGATGCTAGCATTGATTTCCTTACTGAAATATTTTGCTTGGAAAGTAAGAGTCAGAAAATTCGAAAGGAATCAATGAGTGAGAAGGTGGAAAAGGATGGTTAAGGTGAAACCTTGGAAGAGGAAGATACAGGATATATACCAAGGCAAGTAAGGTGAGGGAGGAAATAATGGAAAAAATACCTAGGAGGGCATGAAGGGATGGTATATAAGAGGAGCAGAGGGACTCGAAAAAAAAAAAAAAAAACCCTAAATTGTGGGATGGAACCCCATAGGAACTTCCTATATTATTAATATGTCAAAAGACATTTCTTTTAAATTTGTGTGTGTGTGTGTGTGTGTGTGTATGAGAAGGCACCAGGTGTTCCTGTGTAGGCCCAAGGGTGATTCCTTTTTGCTTTGCTCTGGGACTTCCATCCAGGCTGGAAGTGCAGCTGCCTTCATTTCCATCTGCTCTTTTACATAGGTGCTGGCATCCAAACTCAGGACCTTCTGCTTGCGAGGCAATACCTTAGCTATTTCTTCAAAGCCCCCCCCCCAAAAAACATTTCTTTTAAAAAAAGGAACAAGAATGAACAATCCCTATGCAGCAGAGAGAGGTAAACAGGGGGAAAAAATGCCCTGAGCTGGTCCACTTTGAACCCAGTGACAATTACAACTATACTAGAAGTAGCAGAATGTGACACTTCCTGATAAGTTGCTAGTCAGAGAGGTCTCAAAGGACTCCAAACATTATAGGCTTTTTTGCCATTGCTCCTGGTTACCTTCCAAAAAAACTGACAGTAAGACTCTACTACTGAAGATGCAACACATAAGGATCACAGGACATGGGCAAAATAGATCAATTGAAACTCCTTTAAGAGCTTCTTACTTACTGGATAGCTTACACAGTACTGGGGAAAAAATAATAAAAGGTCTCATCAACCTGGGAGATCTGTAAGTTGCAATAAAAATCACCATGGCAATAGGTGACCACAAGTGTTAATGGTGGCCTGAGTATCAAGGACAGACTGAACTTAAAGGCCGCTTGTCAGAATGGAACACAATCCTGTTGCTGCTAACTAGAACAAGAACCTATAAAAGGGAAAGGAAGTAGGTCACTAGAGAAGAACCAACTACAAACCTTTAGCAAGAAGACAGTACACCAAACTGCTCTGTAAATACTTGTTATTATACACATAGACTGGAAGGGAGCACTTAGCACTCAACCAGAAGACTTTTTCTACAACAGAAGGTGTTTATTACTGAAAAGCACAACTTGCCAAAAAACAGAAAATCAGGGTCTGTGTACTGCTTGTCTCTAAATAGGACATAAAAGCTTTACCCACCTCCAACACAAGGCCCAGGGAACATTGCAGGAGAGGGAGCAGCAAGATTTTAAGAGCCTGTAGTGGGAAGGTAGTAGACCATGCATTATCTCCTGGATATGACATAGCTGTGTTATACAAGATTTCATGGCAGGTATGTATATTTACACAAAATTGCATGGGAACCATCTTATCAGAATCTCACTATAACATGGAAAAGATCTCAAGAAGCACCACATCTCTCTGAGAGACTGGTGAGTTCTGATGCTGATGGGGAAATAAAGGAAGATGCTTTCCTCAATGGTATATTCATTGATCTAGGATGCTTGCTGGAGCATGAACCAGGTCCAACATAAGTCACCACAGATTAAATAAAACACAATGGGGCACACAAGCAAAAATATTTGAAAATAGAAGGGAGTCCGACAGGGAAGATCAAGGATTGTAAGGGGAAAAGAAGGGGAGATGGGATTTGGGACCAAGTGTTGAAAATATTATAAAGTCACTATAACATAAAAAAACCAGTCATTACTTTATATCTTTGTTTTCTTCTTACTATGTATAATGGTTAGCAGAAATATAAAACCCAAATCATCCACAAAAGATCTTAAAGATCTAAATAGGAATTTAATGAAAAGATTGTGACAAAAATTTTTGAAAGTCTACACATCATTAAAAACTACATCTCTCCTAAACTAGTCATGATATAAAATGACTGTAAACTTAATATGCCTAATCACAGCAATATTCTTTGCATCACTGTTTGTCTTTTATTACAAATATGTGGAAAACACATAAAATGTAATACTTATTAAGGGGCTGGGATACAGGTCAGTGGTAGAGCATTTGCCATGCATTATCGAGGAAGGCCCTGAATTCCACCTTCAGCACCACAAAATTGAAGAGAAAAGTAGAACTTTCTATCAACCTTTAAGATGCAACCAACAAATGCTAATATCCTACACTTTTTGTGCACATACTAGATTAAGACTATATTTTGTAAAACAAAATATATTATGTGTGGCTGGCCCTGTTTTCATGGGTTCTGTATCGATGCATTCTTACTACTACAGATCAAGGATAAAAACATCTTCTATAAAGAACAGGTGAAGAAACACAGTACAACTATTTACACAGCACTAACACTGTATTACGTCTAAGAAATCTAGAGAAGACTTAAAAAATGTGGGAAGAGGATTGGGGAAATGATTCAATGGATAAAACCTTTGCTTCAAAACCAAAAAGACTTAATTCAGATCCCACGTAAAAATGCCATGCAGATATGGTAGTGTAATTCCTGTAATTCCAGCCCAGAAGGCAGAATTAAAGTAAAGCAAAAAGGTAGAAGAGCAATCCAGGATGATTCCTGATGTCATCCTTGCACCTCCACAGGCATACACACTAAAGTGCCCTTTTGTACACATGTATAAATGCCTGCACACACATGTTCCCCCAATGTTCCACAAACACACACACACACACAAAAAAAATCTAAAAAACATGCAGAAGGAGATAGGAAGTGAGGAAGAAAATGTATTCAGAAGACTGTTTGAAGAATCATCATAGTTTCTACATGTGCAAAGAGGAAGAAAATCATTACTTATTGAAACACAGGCAGCTATTTATTTTTGCAGGTCCAAAGAAAGAACAAGGCACACACAAATAGAGTCCACATCTTGAAGGACATCAATGAGAACATTTTCAGATCCTTTCTTCTACAGTTGAGTCATTCACAACAGAATATAGTCACTTTCATTTTCAAACATATTTCTCTTCTCACACACACACACACACACACACACACACACACACACACACACACACACACGCATGCACGCACCCATGTGCACGGGTGGAGAGCTAGGAGATGGCTCAGTGTTTGCTACTCAATTAAGAGGACCCAGAGTTAGGATCCCTAAAACACATAAATGTTGGGTAGTTGTAGCAGCCTGTGTATAATTTCAGTCTCAGAAAGTAAAGACTACATACTCTCAAAAGCTAGCAAGCAAGATTATCCCTATAGGCATCAAGGAATAAGATGGAAAAGCAATGGAGGCTGATTCCCAACACCTCAGGCCTCCATAAATATGCACAGGTGATATCTATTAAAAAATCTGAATCTGAAATCAGGATTAGTAATCAAAATATAGACATACTTTATTCCTCAAATTTTCACTTTTCAAGTAATGTTGGTTATACCTCCTCTCATTTTTCTTCCCTTTATCAAAAATAATCATGCAATTATTCTTACTAGATGAATGTTTTTATTTCAAAATATTCTACAAGGAAAAAAAGTAAAAAAAAAAATTCTACAAGAAATATATAGCTGGACAAAAAAAAAATAAAGTCAAAAATCTTTCTGTGATAAAATACAAATTCCACCTAAGATTTTTTTTTTTTTTTTTTTTTTTTTGGTGTGTATGTGGGTGCCCATGTATGCACTTGCAGAGGCCAGAAAAGATATTGGTGTATTGTTTTATCACTCTCTGCTTTATTCCTTTGAGACAGGGTCTCTTACTGCCCCAGAGCTAGATTGGCAGTTAATGGAAATCCTGGATATCCTCATATCTCTGCCCTTTACAGAGCTGTAGCTTATAGAAACATGGCTACAACCCAGTTTTGTATGTGGATGTTAGGAGTCAAACTTAGGTCCTTAATACTTGCACATCAAACATTCTTACCAACTGCAGTAATTTCTCCAGCCCCATTTAAAGTTTTGTTTTTACTTTGTTTTACTTTAACTTGGGAATCAACTACTGAAGGGATGTCTCTGCCATCTACTTAATATACTAAAAAATCCAGAATTCTGTAAAAAATATTTGGACATAATAAGTAAAATATTGCTAGATATATTTAGCTCTCTTTTGATTTACTTTCAAACTACTGATTTTTTTTTTCAAGACAGGTTCTCACTATGTAATTAGGATGTCAATGGAACTTGCTATGTGATTCAGGCTCATCTGGAATTCATGACCTTCTTGCCTCGGCCTCTCGAAGGCTAGGACTACAAGTGTGCACCACCATATCCAACAAATTACTCATTTTCAAAGGAAAATATGCTAATGCGTATTTCGACCTTTCGACCACTGTACAAAAAAAATTCATATATACTAGTCACATAGATAAATTTTAAAGGGAACATGTATGTGTTTGCAAGAGCGTCGCTCTCAGGATGCAAAGGCTGGCCTCAAGCTCCTCATCTTCCTGTCTCCACCTGTGCTCCAAAGTACTTAGATTATAGGTATAATCACCAAGTCTAGATCTTTAAGAGTATTTTGTAAGGTTCTTGTTTTTACTTTCTGTGTGTGTGTTTGTGTGATTACAGGTGCACGTATGCCATGACCCATGTAAAAGTCAGATGACAATCTCAGCTTCCATATTGTTTGAAACAGAGTCTCTTGTATTCATGTTGCGTATTCCAGGCTAGCTGGCCCTGTATCTACCTCTCATCTCACCATAGGAGTACTGAGATTACAAATAACTAAGGCAGCTCCATGTTGGTTCCAAACTCAGATCTTCAAGGCTGCACAGGAAGTGCTTTACCCACTGAGCCATCTCCCCAGCCCCAAGGATTTTTTACTAACACAAAACACTGAAGAGTTACCTGAAGAGTTCCTTTTCGCATATAAATATTTAAAGATGGGATTAACATTAACCAGAATTTAGACAGGTAAACTTCTATATAATGTAGAGGAACACCTATAAAGTTGAAATAGTGAGGTTTAAGGACATAAAACTGCAACTTCATAAATTAAAAATACAATATAAAAACCACTCAGGAATATATTCTAAGTGGAAGGAAAAATATTCTATTTATAATACTTTTAGTAAGTATTTTTAAATATTTATTTTATTTCCTAAATTAATTTTTTCAGGCTCCTATTACAAAAAAAAAAAATCCAACGCCCAATAAATTTCTTTTTTTGATGTTACTTGAAAGATTATCAGTAGTATTTTCACCATTCAATTATTTCAATTATTGTACTTACCAGATGGGTAAGCTCTACAATACACATGACAAACAAAATTAAATCTATAATCTACATGAACTCCATCCTTACTCCTCACAAAGTTTACCATCTGTCCAAAAACGCTCACTGATTTTTTTTTCTGATTAAGTACAGTCCCCTTCTATTATTCTCTAATCAAATTATTAAAACAAAATCTAGCGTAGAAAAATACAGAAGATAATTATTCCTACATGTACACATCTACATGTGCCTAATTATACAAAGGAAATGAAACAGTCTTATCCAAACACAAGTAAAATACTAAGTATAGAAAAAACAGTGTCTGTTGACTGCACTTACTATGTCTCTTCATGATGGGTCACACTATGAATTCTTTACTTTCCTAATATTTTACAATAAAATCTATGCACATAAACTGATAAAATACTTCTTGTTTTAAAGTTGCAACACCACACTGGAGTGATGGCTCAGGGGTTAAGCCTCTGCCTAGCAAGCAGGACTTGAGTTAGGATCTTGGATCCCACATAAAAACACAAATGGAAATGGCACAGGCCTGTAATTTCCACCCTGAAAGACTGAGCATGGGAAACTCCAACGCAAATCAAAGAGACATTAGAAACAATCCAGCTTGACTCATGAAGTCACTCTTGGGCCTCCACAGGAACGCAGTATCCTCTGATACACATGGACACACAACACAAACACTCATGCTAAAATAAAAAAATGGTTACAACACTCCCTCCCAAATATATTTGCCACTATACAACATTTTCAAATCAAAATAAAGACAAGTACATATACAACATGTACTTCTTCTATTCACTTACTTCTATTATTTGGATAAATATATTGTAGATACTGTATTTTCAATATGTTTGACAACACCTAAGTATTTTGTGATCCAAACTACTACTACTGCTAACAAAAAGAAATTACAATAAAACATTTATACCCAATATTCATACATCCTACACATATATACAAGGTTGGCACAGCAGACCTGGGAATATACATAAGAAAAATTTTAAGCCAAAACCAAAGAAAATAATAAGGATATAAAAACTACTCAAATGTTCACAAGGCCCCATTGTTGTCCCTTACTCTTCCTCTTGTTCCTTGGTAGTCTGGGGATATATATACATATATTTTGCTACCCCTCTCATTCTTGTAGATCTATAACAAATCTTAAATGGCTTGCCTGTTTCTTTCAAACTCTAAATTCAATGCATTAAAAAATACATTACATTAAATTTATTTGTCTCTATCCATATAAGGACTAGGCTACAAACTGGTCCTAAAGAGAGGATTACTAGGAATTGTCACATAAAGATAATCTCAATGAATGACTATAATATTCCATAGTCAGACAGACAGACATACAGAGAGACAGATAGATAGATAGATATCTGTGCACTATTTTTATACAAGTAGACAGAATGAAAAGCTGATTTCTACTAGGTGTGGTGACATGCAACTGTTGCCCGAATGATTCAGAAAGCTAGGGCAGAGAAGATTGCTTGAACAAGAGACTTTGCAACCAGTTTGGGCAACATAGGGAGAATATACCTTGAAACAAAGAACAAATAAAGAAAATCTATCTTATTCACTATTACTCTGTACTACCTTTGTCATCACCACAGCAGTATCTCAGAGTCACATCTGTGCTAAACGTAACTGTTGCACAAGTGAGGTGTTGGTCAGAGAGCTTCTGGAGAGTCACAGTGGTCCGCTTACATTAACACACTGGGATCAAAACTGCAGTATGCCAATGTCTCTGGCCTTTTATGTGGGATCTGGAGACAGAACTAAGGTTGCCAGCACTTTACCCAGTAAGCCTTCTCAGCCCCAGAAGGGAATATTAACTACATTTTGATGTGTAATAAGGTATCTTACTTGTATTCCTTATGAAATCAAATGTGGAAAACCCCCCCCTTATCTTTCTTATTACCAATTTCTTATTAGAGCCAAATGGTTTTTAGAAATTCTATCAACTCCCATCCTTTTTAGGCAAATATACATCAATTTCTTTTGGTGATAATAACTAACATTATTGGACAGCTAAGCAATGGATAACCAACAACTTACAAAATGTTTAAAAACACAACTTAATTAACAACTTTAGAATGCTTACACATAAAAATTTACTATCTCCTGAAAAAAAAAATCTTTTTTCTAAGTATTCCTTATAGTGAAGTTATTCTAAGGCCATAATGTCTTAATGTTTGATTTTTCAGCATCAGATTCCTTAGAAAGCTATGAACAATTCAAGAGGAATAAGTGTAATAAGAATACTTAGGCCTTACTGACTAAATCGATCATATTTTCAACTTTTAGGCTTATAATACCCTAACAGTTTCTATCTAAAAAGGGGGGGGGTGGAGAGAGGACTCAGGGTGGTTAAGACTTTGCCTTCCAAGCAGAAATGATGGTGCTCAGAGACAGGGAAAATCCCAGAGTGAAGCAAAAAGGAAGTAGAAGCAATCTAGGATGATTCCCGAAGTCACCACTGGTCCTCTACAGGACACATAGTGCCCTCTGGTTCTCTTTCTCTCTCTTTCTCAAAATAAATATATTTAAAAAAATTTTTTTAAAAATCTGAACACAGTCTGTTCTGCAAAAAGACCATGATCTGACCTAAAACTTAGTTTTTGAAGCACATTATATCTATGTAGAAATAAACAGAAGATTTATCTAAATTAAAAGTAGCACCAACATAAGAATTCCTTCATGTAAAAAATAACTGTGTGAAGGAGATAAACAATATTCCCCTGGTAAACATAAGATCAGTATCCTTAGAAGAGGAAAAAGACAGTTTTCTATTCCTATCTAATTTTTCTAATTGGTCAGACCACAGACACTCAACCTCTAGTAAGTGCGACTCTCCTCTATCACATACACCTCTTTATGGTTGTCTCTAACAAAAAAGACTCCTCTTCTGAGACAGTCTTGCTAAGGAAACACAAACTTACCTCAAACTCACGATTCTATTGCCTCAATTCCTGAACACTGAGATTATGTGTCACTATATCCACCTTAAAATTTAAAAAAAAAAAAAGCTTCTTTTAATATTTTTTTTATTTTATTATAGTGTGTGTGTCTGTGGGTACATATCACTGTGTGTGCCTGAAGAGGACCAAAGGTGATTTCAGGAATCACCCTGGATTGTACTATCTCCTTAACTTTGTTCTGGACTTTCCAAGGCTCCAACTTCCAAGGACAGAAGTACAGACTGCTACCATTTCTATGGTACGTTTTCATGTGGGATCCAGGATCTGAACTCAGGTCTATCTGCTTGTGAGGCAGAGGCAGAGACTGAAGCCATTTCTCCAGCCCTTAGGATGTTATGTTCATCCTTAGAGTTCTGTAATTTTTGCCAGGTATGACTAGACACAGATCACTTTCAATCCATCATGCTTGGTACTAGACAAATTCTTTGTATTTGAAAATTTTTATCTTTTTTTTTAATTCAGACATTTTTCTTCAATTATTTCCTTTATTATTCTTTGTTTCCTATGTATAATTTCTGATCTATTTCTAGAACTCATTATTTATGAATTTGAAAACTCTCATACTTCTTAAATTTTCTCTCAATTTTCTTGATTGTGCTTCATGAACACAAGTAGGTTTCACTCTTAATTTCAAATGAATAATTGTGTTGGATAATTGCTAAACTGTTTTGTCTATCCATTATTATTTTCTAACTCTTTCTGGTTGTTTGTCCCTTATTCCAATGTAACTATGGTTAATCTTTGCAATGTGTAATTAAATTTGATTTTTCTTTCAGATTCTCACACTGTAGCCCAGGTTGACCTAGAATTCACTATGTAGTCCAGATTAGCACTGACTTCATGGCAATCCTTCAGTCTCAGCCTCCCGAGGGCTACTACTACAGCTATGAGCTCAAATCTGAAATCTTGAGCTATGTTTTTCCTTTGACATTTTCATCTGAATTATATCTTAGATTTATTGTTTTGTCGTTCTTGATCTCTATCACATTGCTTGACTACCCTACTTTCATGCTGGTGAATGAGACACTTTGGAGAGTATATATAGCGAGTGTGGGCATTCTCTGGAGTTGTTCAGAATTTGTTTTCCAGTGGCTTCTCCCACAAACAGGAAAACTATAGATTTTTTTTTTTTTTTTAATGCAGGTAGGCACTAAGACAACAAGTCAAGCAGGTTGGAAGCAAACCAAACTGCTTTTCCCCAGACCAGTGTGTTTTACTGTTTCTATTTCTACCTCAGGTTGCAATTCCTTGGCAACTTTAAACAGCCTTTTGGAACACTGGCTTACATTTTCAGGATAGCTACTGAAACTTTGGGCCAAAGGAAAGTCAGCACTGCCACCAGCATTGTTTAGTCTAGATAGAAGAAGTCAGCAGGATGTCTGAGACATTCAGTACTTTGGGCTTAAGCAAGTCCTTTAAAATGGTTATATTCACCCTGACTAATAGCTTCTGCTCTTTGTACTTGTTGACTTAAATCTTGGAGCATTCTGAGGTTCTGGAAAATCTTGAGCTTACTTCAAGTATCCTGGATTCCAGTTTCCTCTTGAATTTTTGTCATCTGACTCTATGGACTTTCTTTTTCAGTTTTTTTTTTTTTTTTTTTTTTGATCCCCTACAGAACCTGTAACACACTGTGAACTATAACCTGTCTTCCCCATGCCCTTGTTCTAGTAAGATAATCCATTAGAGACAAATGTATTTCATATGGCTTGGATAAATGGTAGCTTCATTACTCAGATCTGACTGGCTGTATATCCCATCCTGTTCTCCTTTGATATTTACCTTTGCTCCAATAAATGCAAAACTTGTATTTGAAAAAAGAAACTACAAGTGACCAAAAATATTGGAGAAAACAGTACTGACAGAGTCTGGATCTAGCTATGTACCTAAGCTGAATCCTCCCTCACTTCCCTACCCATACACACAGATCAAAAACAAATCAAAGTTATCAATCTAATGAAGTCCTTATTACTGTTAGGGTAGCATGATTACAATGGAAATAACTACTATGTTTCTTTAGTATTTAAAACAAATTTTAAAAACCACCCTGAGAAAGGACTTAAAGGAAAAAGCTGCCTATGCATATTTAAATTCACCTATTTAAAAGATATTTTCATCCATATCCATAAAACATATCTGAAGAAATCAAACTATAGTTTCATGGTTGGCTAAACATATAAAGAAATAGATATGCACCACATTAGTTCAGACCCTGGCTTTCCACATGATACCTCTTCTATTGTCTAAGCAGGGAAAGCAAATATAAAGACTAATTGTACCGTAGAGTTTGTCTCAGATTCAAAGTTCCAATGATTTTAGAAAGGAAAATAAAAGTGAGGTGAGTGGTGATTTAGGATTTCCTAATCAATTACTGTCAAACAAACAAACAAACAAACAAAAAGCCCCTCCAAAGTTACATGGGAGCAGGTCCTACAAAATTCTATCATTAATTGCATTTCTGGGCACAGAGAAAGGGAAAAGGTTATTTACACATTTTTAATTTTTGGAAGATATAGAAATCAAGAAATGTCACTGAACTCCCCAATGAATAAAAGACAAAATCTATGGCTCCCAGAGTTGACATTCGTAACTTGTGGGTCATAAAGCCCATGCCTCAAGAACTTTACAACCTCCTTGAACTATTTGGAAGTGCTATGTGATTTATTTAAGTGAACACTGAGAATAGGCCTACTTTATTGACAGAATCACATTAAAGTCTAAACTTAGAAAAATTACATAAAAAGGGCTGGAGAGATGACTGAGGGGTTAAGACTCTACCTCACAAACAGAAGATCTTGAGTTCAGATTCCAGGTCCCAGGTAAAAACACCAGGCAAAAATGGTAGTGGCCTGTATTTCCCGCCCTAGTGGGAGAAGCCTGGGAAATCCCAGAACAAAGCAAAAAGGAGGTAGAAGCAAACCAGAATGATTCCCAAAGTCTTCCTTGGTCCTCTCTAAGAACACACAGTGCCCTTTGATACACACACACACACACACACACACACACACACACACACACACACAATTACATAAAGAAAACCATTCCTGACTGAAAAAGAGCACCACCAACTTCAATTCCAGAATTTTTGTGTAAGAATTAAACTCAAAGTATGAAAACAAACCAATGAGTAAGTAATGTAAGATAGTGTATCATACCAAATATGTAAAGTACCTTCATTGGTTAGGGTCCAACTCCTTAAATTGTGGGTCATGTAATAATGTGAGGGTTGTAAAAATCAAGGTTATTTCTGGCAGCATTCATCCATGTTGCACCATGCAACTTACTGCAGCCCTTTACTGTGCAAACTGTAACACAGTACCAACTAACCATTACTGAATTATCTCCACTCAGATTTACTACTACTATATATGCTTTGAATTACAGTGTCTTTATACTACATACAATGTTTTCTGAACTCCGAAAGTTTAAATACAGAAAAGACTTTTGATACTCTCTTAAAGTCATAGCAGAACATGCATCAAATTTCTTTATATTGAAATTGCAATGTGTTTGAATGTTTGACTTTAAAAGTTACTGTATTAAGTTGCTGGCTTATCACATAAAAATTATGAATTTTGATGTTACATTAGGAAAGAATTTACTTATTTATGAGAAATAGCATTCCCAAATCAGACACTATGTTCTGCAATATAAAATATTCAACTAAGATATAATGAAAAATAAGTAGATCCATCTCAGTAGTATGCATTTTCACTAAATGATAAACACACACACACACCAAAGAAATCAGCGAATGTTTGATCTGTATACGTATTTGTATATCAATCTTATTTATCTATATATACATTAGGATGAAAATTTTCCAGGTGAAAAGAGAGTGAGTGGAAAAAGTTTGAGAAACCCAGCTGTAAAGAAATCTTGTTAAAGTCATTAGCTCCAAAAAGAAAAAAATGAGGTTAAATAAAAATAATCCCTAAATCACACAGAACTAAAAGAAGATTCAAAAGCAAGATTCTAACTCAATTTCGAATCACGTCTGTTCAAGCAGAAATAATGTTAAGAAAAGAAATTTTACAATTTCAATATATATGTAACTTTAGGTCAGGTACAATATTTGTAAAGTATTCACATACATAAGAGTGAATATTAAAATCTGACTAGTCTCACTATTCTTTGACTAACTTTTCATAAAACCTGCTAAGGACAATTAGTATTTAAGGCATACAAATCTTAATGTATGTTGCTCATGATAATAAATTCATTCCCTTGTCACAAAACTGTTGTTTTGATTTCCATCAAATATGAAAAAAAGGTGCTTGTACACATTGAGAAAAAAAAAAAAAAAACACTACAATATCAAACCTGTGGTTTTTTTCTATCTTGCTCTAAAGGACAATAGGACCTGGTTAGATAAGGCAAAATTGGGTAAAAACTTAAAAACTATTTTTGTACTTATACTTGGAAAGAGAATTCAGGTACTGCTACACACAGAAAGTTAAACTCAATGGTAAAGGGTGCCTTCAACTATATTTACATGGAAGCAAAATTAAGATAAAACTGAAAGACCAGAACACACAATGAGTTAAAATAATAACGGTATGGTGAACTATTAAAATTTTTCAAGTTCTGTGAAATTTGAAAATACCTTCCATTTAAAAATTCTAAGCCTCTAATAAATCCACATTTTCTCAGCAGATTCGACAATGTCCTGGTTATCAGGAGTGTCTAAACCAAATAATCAAAATTTATTGACACTTCATTAAAGAAACCATACACTTCACTTGTGCTACTGGCTCTGCCTAAAATAATTAGCACACATACCTGATTGTAACTGAAACCTTTTATTGGCAATCTATAAATTCAGTATAATAATCCCAATAAAAAAATTAGGATAGAAAGTAAGTTTTTCTTTCCAAGTTATAACCCCTACTAAAAGAATATATTACCATGTTCCTTTCATGTGAACATCTGAAAGATTAGGTCCATATGTCATACTTAACTTGACAGTGTGACTCGAGAGGTATAACAACATTCTTCCGAATTCACATTTTGAGAACTTACAATACCCAGTCAACTACAGTGGTGTATTCTGATTTGATGTTTTAGCAATAGTGAAAGACAGTATGTTGATTTACTTTTACAATCTATAAAATACATCTCAGTATCAGCCACACCATTTTTCCCAAGATGTAATAAGAGAGCAATGATACTAATGACATCCAAAGTTTTTGGGGAGTAAGAAGATCCCTATACTAAACTTAGACATCATTTTTATAATTTGTAAATAAGGCCTACATGAAAGATGAATAAACTAGTTAAGTTCTACAATTTATACAAAATATATTTGTAAAGTAATTACTGGAAAGGTCATAAAAGGACAGGAAGGAATTAGAAGTATTGGAGTTCAGAGAGCCAACTTTGATGTGAGACTGCCCAATCTCCATTTCTACTATTTATCTGATTTTGAGAAAGTGACTTGTATGTCTTCGTTTTTTTTCATATAAATGGGAATAATATTCTCATCTACCAGTATACATAAAGCAATCACATAAAGCAATCAGAATTGTGCCTGGCATATACTAAAAACTTACTAAGACAGACATTATTTGGGTTATTTATAATTATTGAATGTGTAGGAAAGTATTATCTGTGGATGACCTGGTCCCTAGAAAGGACTACCTAGAAAGAATATATATGAATAGGGCTGTTAAGCTAGAGAGATGACCACAGCAGGTAAGGGTGTTGTGCAAGCAAGAGGACCTGATTTCAGATAACAACTCCTTTATCAAAACAAACAAACAAACAACAGGCATGGCCACATAAGAATCTATAACCCTAATGCTATTGCAGTCAGAGAAAAGGATTTGGGAGCCTGTTGGCCACCAGCTTAGCTCAGGTCTCTCAGCGAGACCCTGTGACAGAGAACTAAGTCAGAGGACAATAGAGCAGAATACTTGACATTCTCCCCTGGCCTCTGTACACAACTCCCCCACCCATCCATATACATCACACACACATACACCACACTGTAAATGGTGTTCAACTAGCAGTTCTAACACCACTACCAATCAGTAGTTTGGGGAGGCAAAATGAATCCATGGGTAAGGCACACACTTACAAATCTGATGACCTGAGTTGGTCCCTGGAAGCTCACATGGTAGAAAAAAATTGTTCTCTGACCTACTCCTGTGCACCATGACATGCACATGTGTGCAACTGTTCACATATGCTCTCTGAAATAAAATTTTTGAAAAAAAAACAGCAGCAAAAAGAGTTTTGAAAAAATGGTGCTAATATGCCAAGATCCTTGGAGGCAAGGGATTGACAGCCACAGTAGTGTTCCTATGCTTAAGGAGAACACAAGAAAGGGTTCAGGGAAATGCCACTGGGTCCTTGTACGTCATCGGAGAGGAGGGCCCAGAGGAGAGTCAGGCATACACAATAAAGGACTCTCTGGGAATTGGGGGGGAGGCACTGGGGGATGGGAGCAGGGGGTTCGGGGGGAGGAGGAGGGAGGGAGGGAACTGGTCTACCTATTAAGTTTGTATGAACGGAAATAATAAAAAATGTATAAAAAAAGTTAAAAATTAAAAAAAAATGGTGCTAATATGACCACTAACAAGGAGAGAGGGGACCATGTTACAGCAGAGCAAATAGGCCACCATCAAGAAAGTAATGAGACATCTGGTTAAGTTCACAGACTTTCCTTCCTGATCATTTACAACAGATGAGGTATGATCTTACCAGAAGGGGAGGACATATAGTCTGGAAGATAAAGTAACCATTTTGCAAATGGGCGATTGACCCCTCTCTCACTGCAGTTTCCTACATCTACCTTTGAATATACTCTTATAACAAGACTCTTAATTTAACAGGTCTTTATCTCTAGCCAGGGGGCAATATCCAATACCCATCAGGATGGAGTGAAGGGCATTGCAGGAGCAGCAAAACTGAAAAAAAAAATCAACAAACCATAATCCAGAACATCAGAGACTCTGTATCAACCACCTGGAACTAGGCCAGCCTAATCTCTCCCCATCCTGAAGCTCAGGGAAATTTGCGGAAGAGGGGGCGGTAAGAGTGTAAGAGCACAAGGATGGGAGGAGTAATGATATGCAAGATACTCCACACAAGTTAGGGCCGAAGCAATCATATTTGGACTTTGCATACCCTGAGCAATGTCCAACACACTATTGACCCCACAAAGTCTAGCATTTGCTAAAGGCACTAAGATCCCTGGATACAAGGGCTTGACAGCTACAGTAGTGTTCCTATGCTTAAGGGGAACATAGGAAAGGGTTCAGGGAAATGGCGCTGGGTCCTTGCACCTCATTGGAGAGGAAGACCCAGAGGAGAGTTTGGAATGCACAATAAAGGATGCTCTGGGGATGGGAGGGGGAGGCACTGGGGGATGGGGAGGGGAGGGGGAGAGGAGGGGACACAGGGGGGTGGGGAGGTAGAGGGAGGGAAGGGACTGTTGTACCTGTTAAGTTTGTATGAGTGGTAATAAAAAAATAAATATATAAAAAAAAGAAAAAATGGTGCTAATATGAATAACATGACAGCTACACAGAGAGCCAAGTACTGTGTCTGGCACTGTCACTTGAAAAAGCAGGCTCACTAGAGTTAAGAAATACATACACAATCAGAATTGTTCAAAATGACTGAATATCAAAACCAACAAAATTTCCACAAATTGGAAAACAAGTCATGATACCTGAAAAGAGAAAACTTCCCAGCCAATAAAAGATGTATTCTGTGTATGTGTGCTACAAAACATTGGAACATTCATAGCTTGTATAGTCCTGTGCTAACAGTATATGGAAATAATGTGTTATGTATGTCTGTGTACATGTGGTATAAAACATTGAAATATTCATAGTCTGTATAGTCTGTGCTAACAGTGTGTGGCAATGATCAAGACAATCTAGATAAAACTAATGACATTACACAAAAGAATACCACATGGGCTCGTGTGAGGGCACAGCGGGTAAAGATGCTTTCCATGCATGTCTAACAACCTGAGTTCAATCCTCAGAACCCACGTAAAGGAGGATAGAGAGAAGAGAGTCCAGTTTTTCTCTGACCTCTAAACTAACACTATGGCATGCATGTGCCCACACAGAGGATGATATTAATAATAAATAATAATAATAATAATTTTAAAAAATGCACACTACTGCTGCTGTTCTTTTCTTTTTCATAAAAATGTTCTTATTTTTTGTTGAAAATCTAGAGGAGAGGAAAGGAAAGAAGCCAAGGCTGTTTGTAGGCTTAAAAAAAAGGAGTGGAGGAGAACCTGCTTGGAAAGACTACATGTGTCATGCACAGTAGCACTTGCTCACAATCCCTATACTCAGAAGGCTCAAAAAGCAGGACTGTGAGAGTTAAGCCAACCTAGGACAACACAGCAGGTTTGAAGCCCATCTGTGCTACATATCAAGACTTAATTAAAAAGGGGAGGGCACAGGGTTTGGCATGTTACTCAGTAGAGTGTATAGTATACAGTTCAAAGCTCTGGATTCAATTGTTATCCCAGCAAAAAATGTCAAAAAAAGAAAAATTCCACTGTGGATTAGATGAAAACACATAAAATTAATTTATTACACAGACACCTATCAAATATGTGAAATTACTTAGTACAACTGATCTGCGCATGTATGTTTATGGAGGGATACACATTCACTTGTGTATGAGTACATGTGTAGACCAGAGGTCAATGGTGAGTATTTTCTGCAATACTTTTTCCATTTTACTTTTTGAGGCTGAGTGTCTTACCAATCCCAGAACTCATCAATTGGCTAGCCAGCAAGCCTCAAGAATCGTCCTATCTCCATTTCCCCAAGGCTAAAATTAAAGGCACGAGTGGCCATGCCCAGTTTTTTAAACAACCAAACTTTTGATTGTAAGTCTTCAGCTTATACAAATAAGATACATATAAAGATAAACATACTAAATAGAATTAAAATGATCTTAACTGTGAAAATACAGGAAATAAAGGTAAGATTTCATAAAAGAACGGACTATGAACTAGCTAATTCAACCACCATTTGAAAATATAAAATAACTTGTCTCCCTCCATGAGCCTTCATAAATGTGAAATAAATGAATTAAATGTAAAAATAAAGGGGGGAGGGGAGACAATGGTCAAATAAAAGCAACATAAATTTTCACTAACTGATGAACACCATATATAAACAAAATGTGATACACACATACAAGAAACATAATGCTTTAAAAAATGGTGCCAAACTCTATAACACAGATAAATCTTGAGAATTTTTAAACTGAAATAAGATAGTCACAATAGTCATCATGATTCCTTACGTGAGCTATGTAAGAAGAAAAGCTATGTAGGAAGTAGAAAACAGAATGGCGGACATCAAAGGCAAACAGAGGTAGTAGAGAACTGCTATCCAATGGAACTCCAGAACACTTTGCAAGATGAAAAGTTCTAGAGACCTGCTGCACAACAATAAAATATGCTTAATATTATTGAGCTATACACTGAAAATGTTAGGGTTTTAGAGTGTACTGGTTATAACTGAAGGGAAATTTAGCTATTAGAAAAAGTATGAACTGGGCTGGAGAGGTGGCTCAAGGGTTAAGCCTCCGCCTTGCAGGCGGAAGGTCCTGAGTTCGGATCCCAGTTCCCACGTATAGACGCCAGGCGGGGGTGGCCTGCACTTCTGGTCCTGGTAGGGCTGAGCCTGTGAACCCCGGGGCAGAAGGAGGTGGAGGCTGTCCATGGTGGTTCGCAAATTCGTCCGTGGTTCTACACATAAACAGACGCACACACACACAGACACACACACACACACAGACACATACATGCCCGCGCACATACATACGCACATGTGCACAGTTGAATAAATAATAAAAAAAAATTAAAAAAAAAAAAAGAAAAGAAAAAGTATGAACTAAAGTAATTTAAAATACTGGAGATCAAACAAAATACTTGATCAAACTCATGTCTAGCATTTCAGTCCCAAATATAGTTAAAAAGTAACATAAAAGATTGAAAGTGAAACAGGTACATACAAATTATATTCTGTAAAACATAAATCTTTACAAGGAAAGAAATACTTAGTCTAGTAACTATTTTTCCATGTGTGTGTGTGCGCGCGCACATGCGCGTGTGTGCATATGTGTTTTTTAAAGGGCACTGTGTGTCCCTGTGGAGGACCAAAGGTGATTTTGGACATCACCCTGGATTGTTTCTTCCTCCTTTTTACTTTGCTCTGGGACTTCCCAGACTCAGCCTTCTAGAGCACTACTATTCATTCCCCCCTGCCGGGTCTCCCCCCCCCCACCATGGGCTATGGGATCCAAACTCAGATCTTCTGCTTGTGAGGCAGAGGTATAACCCCTGAGCCACCTCTCCAGCCCTCTAGTTGATTTTTTAAAAATCTAAAGTAAAATAATATTGACAGAAACCTAAATCAAAATGTTTGAGATCAAATCCAATACTGTGCTAAAATAACAGTACATCATGCCAAATATCCCAAATCCAGATTAATATTAGGCCATCTAGGACTGTGCACTTATAGAGAGAGGGAATAATGACAAAGGAGGATTTCAATAAACATCAAAAATTGGCATAGTGGCATACACCTTTAATCTCAGCACTCAGGGACTGAGAATTATTAGTTTTAGGCCAGCCTGGGCCTAAATAGAGCACTCCAAATGCAAAAAAAAAAAAGAAAGAAAGGAAGAAAAAGCATGACAATTTTTATCACATTATTTCTGAGAGCTTAATGAAATAAGAAAAAGATAAACTATACTGAGAAATGATACTCTCATTATAGTTAATGCTAGCCCAATTATCAATCGCATTCATATAAAGGAAAGCTTATTTTAACAGCTTCTATTAGTTCTGATATTGGACATTTTAAGAATATTTAAAGCTAATGCAGTAAGAGAAGAAAAAAACAAAGTATGCATCAAAAAATAAAATACAAAAATAACCTGCTGGAGTTAATATGACAATTTGAAAATTCAACAGAATAAACTAATGAGATTCAATTTAGTTGTCATACAAGATAAAATATCAAAATCAACAGTGTTATATCCTCCAACAATAACTAATTAGAAGGTGTAAAAGGAATATTTTCATAGCAATAAAGGAATGTAAAATAATCCACAATAAACTCCACAATAAATGTGTAAAATTATATGAACACTGTCTAATTTTATCAAAGAAATATGAAAGTCCTGACAAATAAAAGCACACCATGTTTCTGGGTTAGAATACCTGACATGATACATCTAACTTCTCCCCTAAATATTTTTTAGCCATTTACACTGAAGCATATCTCAACAAGTTGAACATCCAAACTCCTGACAAACAAGACCAATGACAGAAAACTGCTTACTAGAACATCAAAGCAGGCTACTGTCTACATTTAATAATATGAAGCCATAAATACCAATGAGTTTTGACTCATAGAAATACCAATATCACCAAGTTCAACGATAATGATTAAGACTGATGTGAACACAGGAATGAAAAAATGACTATTAGGAATTTGGAGAGTTAGATAGACACTTGAACACACACACACACGCACACTCATGCACACACACACCCCTCTTTAAAGTGATTCCAAAAACATATTTAATACTATTCAAGTTTAGAGAAGAATTAGGTCTTCTATTTTTCAGCCTAGTCAAATTTGAGGCCAAAATGGAAAGATAGTTTAAAGAGGAAGTATAGAGAGCAATTGCCCTTCAATGATCCTGGACAGAGGAGATTATCTATTTTGAAACACAAAAGACAAAGAAAAATAACAAAAGAGCAAGGGAAGAACATCCTAGGAAGTGAAAGGACCCCAGCCACAAAACTAAGAACCTTCCAGATCAGAGTGACAATGAATGAACTGAAAGGAACAGAATGAGACTGAAGCAATAAGAGCCATAAATAGTAGAGGCCAAGTTAGGAGCTTGGACTATATTCAAAGAGCTATGAGAACTGAAATTAAAGCCATTTCAGAAAGATTGAGCTACTTGTTGCATGAGTAATAAATTACATCTTTCCAAGGAGAAAAGTAGGAGAAGAGAGGCTAGAAAGGGCAGGGGAAAGGATAAGCCTTTGAGTTAGTACATCAAATAAAGAGGTTACAACAGTTAAGAGATCAGTGAGAGCTACTCTAAATGTAGCAACAAGAGCAAGAAGCAGAGATTTAAGATATGGTTGTGGGAGATTACCCTTTCCCTGCTCAGTCACCCACCATGTCAACCTTAGCAACAGAAACACTTTGAGAAGCTGTTTCATGAGGCTCAGTTGGAGATAAATCCAAGTCCCTCTAGCTCACCTTCCTACATGGAGTAGGAAAACACAATCTAATACCACACAAGGGACCCTTTCCTTAATGACAATGAATGATTCACGTGAACCCATTACCCAACTTAGCCCAATAGTATTATTTCAGGAACAGCATTTTCTCCTATACTGTTGGTAGTCATAGACACTGCAATCCTAGAACATATGTAGCATATTAATTATTTCCCAATAATCACACTTCCTTTCTTATTTTAGTAAAAGGGCCAATTCTCTACAAACTTTACTTGGACACATGGCCACACAGCAAATTCTAGGTCATGGAACTAAGGATGGACCCACAAGGATGTACGAGGAAATGATAATTCCTTGGTCAGTTCCTTGAGAAGCTATGCTCATCCTGTTTCTTGTGGCCTGTGTATTAATTTACTAGGACTACCACACAAAAGACCATGATTGGGTGCCTTAAACATTGTCTCACAGCTCTGGAGGTTCTGTGTTTAAAACCGGGGTATCAGCAGATTTGACTTTTCTCCTGAGATCTCCTGTCTTAGATTACAGATGGACACATTCTTCCTCTAGCTTTTCATGTCTCTTTTGCTTATTTATGTGTGGATCTCTAGTTTCTGTATACAAACATCTGACCTGATTTAACCTTAATTACCTTTTTAAAGGCTAAAAACAGTCATCCTCTGAGGTGTAAGATTCAGTCCAAGAAGCATACAATATAAGCATAGATTAGACTTTGTCAATCAAATGAACACCTCAAGGCAGAATGTCAAAATTATCTGTGGTGATAAAAATGTTCTGTATGGGGCTGGAGAGGTGGCTCAGGGGTTAAGCCTCCGCCTTGCAGGTGGAAGGTCCTGAGTTTGGATCCCAGATCCCACGTATAGAAGAAGCCAGGCGGAAGCGGGGGTGGCCTGCGCTTCTGGTCTGGTAGGGCGGAGCCTGTGAATCCCAGGGCAGAAGGAGGTGGAGGCGTCCATGGTGGTTCGCGAATTCGTCCGTGGTTCTACACACACACACAGACACACGTACGCGCACATACACATGCATATGCACACAGATGAATAAATAATAATAATAGTCACTGAGGTAAAAGGTAAATAAAATTAAAAATTCAGATGCTACCAGTTGCCTTTCAAAGACTCATTAGTTATGTGTTTATGGAAATAGAGAGCATAACTTAAGGGACATACAGTAGTAAGACAGTCACTGGAAGGACAATGGAACATAACACACACACACACACACACTCACACACACACACACACACATTTGAGTAAAAAGACTAAGAGTAACATAAAAGAAAGTTTTATTCTGTGTGAGCAACATTTGTCTGAGTCTTCTTGCTCAAATCATTCACCTGATAACTCAAACAGTAAATTAGAAGCAAAGCATTTTCATAAACACCTAAAAACTTTCAGTTTCCTATCTAATAACTTGGTGTTTCTCAGACTAGAAAAGACAGCTACATAGTTCTCTAAATACCAGGAGATAATTTTGTGAACTCAAGGTATTTTTTTTTTGTCAGACAGTAGCAAAAATCAAACTAATTTAATTGCTGTCTTACCTGTGATGTAGCTGAATTCTAAAAGAAATCATATTCTTTCTCCCAAAAAAGGAATTCCAAACAAAAGTTTAGTCCTTAACTCTTGTCTTTATCAGCTCTTCCTTCCCAACTGCCTGTGGTGATAGGAACAAACAGCTCCTACCTAAGTCCATTGGATTCTACTGCCTAAGCCTATGAGTTAGTACATCAAATAAAGAGGTTACCAAGAACAGTTAAGAGATCAGTGAGAGCTACTCCAAATGTAGCAACAAGAGCAAGAAGCAGAGATTTAAGATATGGTTGTGGGAGGTTACCCTTTCCCTGCTCAGTCTTTCCTCACTTATTTGACTTAGCCAGTCCTCACAATCAAGTAATTCCCAATAACAAAATTTGAATGTTATCAACATCAATCAATCATTTGACTATAAATTCATCAGATATAAACCCCCCTACCAGTTCTGATTCTTTGGCTAATCCCCGATTGACAAAAACTATTACTTCACATATATTCAAGTAGTCAAGAAACATGAGAGAGGGGGAGGAGTAAACTTTAAGAAACCTTCTGGTAGTAAACCTACCCTGATATACAGAGCTTAAAGCAATGAAGTTTCCTAGAATTGACATATTCTTTAGTGCCTACTACAATACATTTCAGATGTAGCCAAAAGTGACACCAAACAAGAAAGACAAATCGCCCAAAGGGCAAAATCAAGGACACAGACAATAGTCAAAGGAATGCCCACCACCTCAATAAAGAAAAACTAATCTACCAAGAACTTTACAGTGATCACAGCAGTTCTTATAACTGCTGCCCAGAACCCTCTCCTTATTAATAATTATTAATTGTTTTTAGTTTATAGATTACTGGACTGAATGTTGGAGGTGACTTATTCTTTGGCCTGTATGTAGAAAGTGCATGAGATTTTTATTTTTCTGTAAAAAAAAAAAGAGGTATGGGAAGAAGGGTGTTTACAAATGTTAGATGACTAGAAATCTGAGCTCAATTCTTACAAAGAAAAGTTTAGACAGGAGAGGTAAATTTGAGTCATATAAATAGTATAACAAATAGAAGATGAGATAAAAATCACCTGAGACCAGATACAATCAACTAAAGAAAAAAAAAAGATGAAGTACTAAAAAACCAAAGAATGTGTACTGAGGTGGAGAAGGAAGAAAGATCAGAGAGAGTAATAATACATAAAGAAACTTAGGCATACTTTTAAGAAGCAAAGACTGGTCAATTACAAAAAAGAAAAAAAAAGGGTAAAGAAACGAACACAATAATCGAACACTATATCCAAAAAGAGATCCATGTTATTTGGAAAACAAAAACACAAATGACAAGAAGATTTCTAAGAATATTTAAGTTTTGGGGTAAGGAAGGTCTTCACAAGTCATAAAAGAATATGATTTACTAAAAAAAAAAAAGTAATTCTTCCATATTTTGAAAACAATATTAACAGAATACATTCAACAAATAAAATACCCCATAAATATAAATAGCACCAAGTTATCATGAAAAGGACAATACAAGCCCAATATGTAAGAACTAAAACAGGAAATTCTCAAAAGTAATACGAATAAAAATTAAAGACAAAAATTTTCCTCCATCTGGACTGGCAAGATGACTCAGGGATAAAGGTGCATGTGGGCAAACCTGGAGGCCCCATTCACAGAGAGCTGACACAAGGAAGTCGAAAATTAATGTCCAAAAGTTGTACTTTGACCTCCACATACACCTGCACACACACTCCCTTCCAAAAAAATAAAATACTTTTAAATATATCCAAACAAAAACAAAATTTTAACAGGTTAAAAACCAAAGAAATCTGATCAAATCTGGCATTGAGTCCACATGTGATGACAATAAAGTTTGGGACTCCTAGACAAAACTGAGCATCACACCCAGTTAGAAATCTTACACGGATCCAATGTAAATAACAAAAGAATTCTTCTAAAACTTGAGGTTCCAAGCATCTCCCACAATTAAGCTAATAAGGGAACATTTATGAAATATTTTTCAAGATCTGCTTCATGAAAATCCAGAGTATGTAAGATGCTAGCATGTAATATACACTTGTGTCCAGTGGAAACAACCCGTCTTCCGACCTGACAAAAGCACTCTAGAACATTTTAAAGAAAAGAATACTCAAGACAGAGCTGGGTTACCAGAAGTACCCCTTCGCAAATATGCCTTCTTTGTCACATTACTTTCTTAGAAGCAGTCTGCAAAAGTTAAATCCAAATAAATGGTTGTCAGTATGCTCATTAACTCTGCAATGAGACTGTTTCCAAACAAGATGGAAGGGGAAGAAGAGGTAGTCACAGATCTTTCTGGGTATCTAATTAAAGTTTAACACATCTACTATCGAATAGTGGGAGAACTTAAGGGGGGGACTTGCAACTTCAGGTTACTTTGTACAGTTCCTGAGTCAACGACTCTTATTTTAAAGGAAAGAATGATTTTTTAGCTTAATAAAGGTAGATTATTTTGGAAAGGGAACATTTTAAAAGACAGGATAAAGCAAAAGATTGTCCCTAAAGAGAGACTATGAAGTTTTCACTGCTAGTAAATGTTTACTTCCAACAGTAAAAATGTAGACATACTTATTTGCATTCTCTGTATTTCTTTAATTTTTTTTTTCTGGACAAGGAAAAAAAGAAACACTTGTGATATCTAGTCTATCCTTAATAGTTGCTTTACTGAACAAAAAGTTACCTTCCCCTTTATTATCTAAAGGTTTTAGCATTATTTGAAATCCCAACATCACAGGTATAAAATTCTATAACATAACCAACAGATAGATACAAGAATGAATAATAAATCTATCAATAAGTAGGTTATATCTTATTGTGACACTTATTAGATCTATGAATTTGACCCTCATTTAGACTAGAGTCTTTACCCATAAAAATGAATGTCCCAACATTTTTATATTTCTGAAACTCACATACCTTAAACATAATATATAGCTAACCATTTTAATCCCACTTCTACACTTTCTCAACCTATGTTTAGTCATTTTTAAATGTCTAAATTTTTAAATGGCATATTTTTAAATGTATGTCTGAACAATTTTGTTCACAACTGCTTAATCAATACAGCTCAAAATTAAATAATGTGATAAATGCTGTGGTACCAACTTGACAAGGTTATGGTGAAAATAAAATGAGACTACATGAAACACTGTGTGTGTGTGTGTGTGTGTGTGTGTGTGTGTGTGTGCGCGTGCGTGTGTGTGTCTCATATGGCACTATGTGTCCCATGGAGGCCAAGAGACTACCTCCATTTGCTTTGTTCTGGAGTTTCCAAGGCTCCTCCTTTCAGCCTTTCAGGGCTGAAAGTACAGTGCCTAGCACTTTTACATGGGATCGGAAACCCAAACTCAGGACCTTTCTGTTTTGGAGGCAGAGTAACCCCTAACCATCTCTCCAGCCCCATGAAAACTGTATTAATTCATTTAAGTTTCATTAACAATGCTAAAAAGTAGGATCTATCATCACCACTTACATACAAAGAACTGAGGCAGAGGGAGATTAAGTAGCTGGGACAAGACTAAAAAATTACTAAGTAATGGAAAAAGAACGGAATAGAAGCTCCCAGTGCATATCTTAATCATAATCATGCCATTGCACACCCAATCACTGGGTTAAGTATTGGTTTCTATTAAGTTGTTAAAATCTGACTATACCTAGAGATTTAAAACACTTATGAGGCCTTCAACAATCAATGCCTATTACGTTAACCGGCTTTCCCCTTTAACATTTAGGGAAGAGTTCCACAACTCTGGGAAGTTGTAAGAAATTGCAAGATGTTGAAATCCAAACGTCAGCTATTCACAGGTTCTGGCCATAAGAAAGAAGGAACAAACTGTTCTTTTTCTTGGTTTCCGAAATTAATTCTGGATTCTCCCTAGAACAGGTACTAGTTATTAAACTGAAAATCTTTTTATGCTGTTCTTTTTTTTTTTTATCAAGTCTTGAGCTTATTCAATACAGGATAGGCAATAATAATTATAATAATGATTATTATTAAAATAGAAGGACTGTTTCAAATCTTAATATCTACTGTATAAATAATGTTACATCAGCCGAAATGGAACCGGGAAATAAAACAACCCAGCTTGTCTGGCTAATCTGAGATTCTATACATTTAACAGAAGAACCTAACATTTCTGCTTTAAAAACAAAGATTTCAAAATTAGCTTAACCAGATTAATTTTGAAATATTTTCACCTTTCTCCATCATTCTAACTACATTCTCTTAACTGTAACAGACTCTCCCTAGCCAAGAAAACCCTTTCCATATAACAGCACCAATTTATATACTGCCTCCTATTGTCAAAGATTTATTCTGTAGGTTTATCTCTTCATTTAAAATCACTGGTTACCTACCAAAAAGGTGCAATTCCAATCTATTGCTATTGTTCTTACATTTTATGCATTTACAGTGAAATTACATTTGAATTTAAATGCCCAATTGTCCCTATGAATTCAATTTTAGAATCTACTTTCAAACTACATTCAAAAATGAATCCAGTAGAATGCAATGTTATTTCTGAAATGAAGCAGAAAGTCTTGCAATTCTACCTTTCTTCTTAGTCCACAAAGTGTAAGACAAGTTCAACATGGCTTCTATGTTGGGAAATACCTTTTTGTTTCTTTGTTTGTTTTCCTGGTGACTGTCCACTGAGAGCCAAGAAAATTACACATTTTCATTTTATATTGTGTCAAATCAAAGAGAGGGAAAGGGAAAGCTCTTGACCTTAAACTTTCTTTCTAGATAGAGATAAGGCTATGCAAGCTATTGAAAACCTGACTATCCTATTTTGAAATACTTTGGGGAAAACCCATTTCTTAAAAACCTACTCTAATGTTTAAAGGGGATTATACTTTGGTTTTTCGACATTCAGACAAAACTTTAAACTCACCCCCTTTTCCTCCCATTTTTCCTTTCAGCAGATATATAGAATACTCAACTAACATTTCTTCAGTGATGAGTCTTAACATTTTGATGATTTTTTACTCACAGATCACATCATCTACATTTTTAAATGTAGGGTAAAACAATGACTATAAAAAAGCCCTAACATATTATGATTTTAAGCCACAAGACTTCCAAACTCCTGAAAGTAAACTTCTGCCGATGTGTCAGGAAAATGGTGATTAAAATAAAAGCACTCCACAACTCATTCATCTTTACAGTGCAGTAACCATTAGTTTGCTTCTTTAGTTTGGTCAAGAATTAAGGCAGGGATCCTCTTCAGTCTGCTCATTCACATCATGTGTATGGAATGTCTTTTTAACTTTTAATCTTTAATTGAACTTTCTTATACACATTTCATCTGACTCATTTTCATAACAAAGGAGAAGCCTATGGCTATTCCACTGCTCTAGTTGATCAACATCAACATATATCATTTTTTATTTCCTAAAGAAAACAAACTGTATTCACAAAACTAATGGAACTGCAAATCTGAGAGCCATCCATGATTTAAGGACTCATTAGGTCCTTAAATCTAAAACTACCTAGACAGGTGGAGTTTGCAGGAAAATATTCCTGTAAGTATTGCATTCAAGTATCATAACCTTGTTCCAAACCAGAGTTGGACAGTTTGCTGAAAATTTAAAAAATCTTAATATTAGTATTTACCACAAATGCACAGTTGCCTTAAACTTGAAATTCAGTATCTATGTTTTTGAAATGGATCAGAAGGGAGACATAAGGAGATAAACTATCATTTTAAAAATAAACTCTTGGGACTTTTAAAAACTTTTGATTTCTCTTTTGGAACTATCAGATACAAATTGTCCTTAAGCTCTGTCTTTTTAAAAAAAAAAAATAAGGATGCTGGGCTAGATTATTTCTAGAACATTTATCACTTCTGAGAATAACAAAATAAATTCTAAGCTCCAGAACAGACAAGGAGTCCATCACACCTTTCTCACAACAACAAAAAAATTAGTCAGATGCTAGCAGATTAATTTTTTTCTCTATTTGAACAGAACCTGGAGGAAATAAATGCAATTTTCAAAAAAGCAGCCTTTCACCGTGATCTATTTTGGTGGAAGTAAATAGATAGCAAGTAGTACTTGTTGATAATTCTCATAAGTCTTAATCAGCTTAAAAAAAAAACTTTTACTCTCTGCTTCCATAAATTACTTCTTTCTCCAACGTAAAAATTTTATAGCTTCCACTTCAGAAAAGAGACAAGAGCGTTAGTTATAAAATGGCTAGTTTCTTGGTTATCAATATGGTGTGTTTTACTAAGCTTCTGGGTTAAAAGGCCTTCTTTAAGGAATAAAGTCCCACAACGCCGCCTGTCTGTAGACCTGGGAAAAATTATAAACAGTTATTATGAAACCAGATCACTAGGACAAAATCATGGGGCCTTCCTATCCTGACTCACTACAACCCAGCCTGGACACAAAGTAGACTCTCCCCCCTCCTTATAAGCTGAAGAACAGCAACTCCTCCTGTAAGTATTCCTTTCTAGGGAAGCATTTGAAGATGACGATGTATACATTGCAAAGACTTTTAATCTACTAAGTTGTTTGCAAATGTACATGAACATGATATCCGTTCAATCAAAATCTTTGAGAAATCAAGGAAGTGACGATGACTTCAGCAGCCACCTTACACACACATACACACGCGCGCGCACACGCACACACAACTGCAGCACGACAGTATGGAAAACTACAGCTTCTCACGTGTCTCCAGACACACTTAGCTCCGAGTCCACCACAATCTTACCTCCCCTCCAGTCCTGCTCCCTTCCACTTCGCACTGACAGAACTCTACCAACCTCCACGAGACACAGCTACCTATTACCTTACCCCTCCGGTGCTGGCCCCACCTCTGCCCCCAGGAATAAGGTGGCCCGACCGGCCTTTCGAAAGCCCACTCTCGTGCCCGCGGGTGCGCCCCACCGACTCCCTCCATCCTTGTTCTTAGGAACCGGCCCGGGATCGCAGGCCCCTCGGCCACTCTGAGCACCCCGAGGTCCTCCCACCCCACGTGTCAGCCGCCCTCCCCCACATCCCCACACCTCACGACTCGGGCCGGGGAAAGAAAGGGGACAGCCGAGAGCCCGGCCCCCGAGGTGGCTGGAAGCCCCGAGCAGCCGGTCCCACCGCAAGTCCCCTCCCTCCCTGGCCGGCCGGCCCCCCTCCCTCGCCCCCACCGTCCTCCCTCCTTCCCTCCCTCCCTGCGAAAGCAGGCCCTTGCCTCGGAAACCTCCTCCTCCTCGTCGTCGTCGTCCTCCTCTTCCTCGCTGTTGTTGCTGCTGGTGCCGCCGCCGCCGCCGCCGCCGCCGCCGCCGCTGTGGTCGCTGTCGCTGCTGCTCTCGCTGCTGCTGGGGGGGCGGCAGGTCCGGTTGCGCTTGGCCTTGTGGTGCGGCTGCTGCGGCGGCTTCTTCTTGAGGAGCAGGTCGCAGACTCGCACCATCCCACGAGGAGACGAGGCCGGGCGAGCGCCGCCGACCTCCGCCGCCGCGGGGGGGGCCGCCGCCGCCGCCGCCGCCGGGGGGCTCCCTTCTGCCTCGGCCGCCGCCGCCGCCGCCGCCGGAACCGTCGCCTTCTCCATCCCCGGGGACAGCGCGAGGGCGCGGACGGGGAAGGGGCGTGGGGGCTGCGCTCTACCGCGACTTCGGCCGCACCGGGGCCGACTCCGCGCTCTGGGCCGCCGCCGCCACCGCCTCGGTCACCTCTACTGCCGCCGCCGCCGCCGCTCCGCCAGCTCTCACCTCGTCTCGCGATACTAAGGGCGGGGAGCCCGGCGATGGGAGGGAGCGAGCGAGCGAACGAGCGAGCGAGCTGGGGGTGGGGGGGGGCGGGAGCGGAGAGCGCCCCGGAGAGCCCGAGCGGCGACGCGGGACGGCCGCCGCCGCGGCGTGCGCGGCGCGGCTTCCGAGGCGGGCGGCGGGAGCGCGGGGACGGCCGGGGCGCCCGCGAGCGAGCGCCGGGATTGCTCCTCTCCTCCGCGCTACTTCCCGACACACGGCCCTGCAGCCCTCCCTTCTTCCTTCCTGGCTGCTGCTGAGAACGCAGCCGCAGGCGGAAGCGCGCGTGACGCCATCAGCCGGCGCCCGGGAGCGGCGGCGCGCGACCGGCCGCCGGTGCGAAGGGAAGCAGCCCGGAGCCCAGAGCGCGGCTCGGGCGGATGGCGGGGGCGCGGGGGCGGCCCGGGCGCGGGGGGCAGCGAGGCGGCGGCGCTGGGGCGGCCGGCCGCGGCCCGGCGGGAAGCAGGCGGCCGAGGCGGGCGGGCGGCGGCGGCCCCGCTGCGCCCCGAGGCCCGGCCGCTCAGGTCCGGGAGGTGGGGCCTCGTGCCGACCTCCTGGACGCGCTTTCATTCCTGCACTTTTTTTTTTTTTTTCCACCGCCAAATCGCGAGGGCTTTGGATCTTCAGACTTGGCTTCGTGTGAGGAGAAAGAGACTCCGACAAAGTTTTTAGTCCCGCACCGTACACTTCCTGAACCTGACTTTTACACGTGTGCGATGTTAAGGAACTGAATTGGACAATGTCCAAGATCTCTTCGGCTGCGAAAAGGAGGATGTGCGAGCTGTGCCAGACTTGGCCTTCAGTTCCCCTGTTTTTACCAGCGCCGTTTTTCTCTCTGCAGCCAGCTTCCTACGTAATCATCTTTGGCTTCTGAGTTCATTGTATTGCACGAAGAACTTGCAGAACGTTTGAAATATAGTTCAGGGTTTTGGAGGGGTTGGTTGACTTGTTTCTGACAAAGGGTTTTCCCGAGTCATCCCAGTACTTTCCGAGCACTTCGCTGATGAGCATCCTTCTTTCCAAGTGCTGAGATTATCGGCCTGCACCACCGTGCCAGGTTCGTATGGCTTATTGAACTCAGAATTAGCCATTTCTGGTCTAGTACGAGTATAGTGGCATAAGGAAAATAAAACAAGCATCAAAGACAGATGTACTGGCACCAGATAAAAAGTATGTCTTAACTGACAGTGTTGCCATTTTAAGACGGCTATGTTTAGCCGGGTGCCTGATTTTTTTTTTTTTTTGAGGCAATTTTCTTTTTAACACTGGCATACCATATGAAATGTGGGCAGTTGCCAGTACTCTACAGAGTACCACAGAATTGGTGATGACTAAATCAATTCATTCAAGAAAAAAAATTCCATCTTGTGCCTACTATGTGCGTGATTTCTGAAATTTTCTGTCTCCATAGGCTTGCCATTATAATAAATGCTATAGTAAATATATGTAGAGTGCTAAGCACCTGCCTATTCATCTCCACTGTTTGCTGGGTTCCAGTGTAGAACAGAACACTGCATTCTGTGTCTTACCACTGTAGATTTAGATTCTGCAATTTCAGCCAGATTTCTATTTTACATATGCTTCAGCGCCTTTGTCTCCCTTTCCACTTGTATATCTTTTGCAATTTTTAAATCCCAGCTCTATTTTATTATGACTTTCAAGTTTAATTACCCACAAATTCCTTTGATTTTTCCAAATGCTAGAAATTTTCTGATTTTTCTTTTCATCAATATTAGGGGAATGAGAAACTCCTTGCTCTTACGTAAGATCAATTGTCCACCTATATTCTAATTCTAGTTCCCTTGTTTGTTCTCTATTTGTTATTTTCCTCTGTTCAGTCATTCACAAGTTTTGGTTCCATAACATCTTTTTGTAGCTTGCATTGATAGTTATTCATTCCTTCACAGTCATTTTCTTTGAAAAAAAATTTGCATCCAGTGAGGTTTGTCCTTTTTTTTTTTTGTTTTTGCTATCATAATTAGACCTAAATGGTCGTAACTTATGCATCTACTCCACTATAAAAGATGTTCCTATGGCTGGGGAGATAGTTCAGTGATGAAAGTGTTTGTCTCACAAACAAAATAACAGTTCAGATTCCACTTAAAATGTTGGGTGTGGCAAGCAGCCTGTACTCCAACGTAGGAAGACTAAAACTGGGAATCCCCAGAGCAATCTGACTAGCCAGATTAGCTCTATCGTTGAACTTTTGATTAACGATCCCTGCTCAAAGGAATAGGGTAAAAGAGCTATTGAGGATGATTCACCATATCAGCTTTAGGTGTCCACATGCATGCACACGCATGTGCATGTGCATTTGCACACATGCATATGCTCTTAAAAATGATGATCTTGAATAACATCAAAAATATTTAAACAGTCAAGACTCTTGAAATGAATTTTTGTGTATGTGTGTGTAGTATTCTTCCCGTTTTGGACCTTGTACAAAAGATTGCATAGCCATTATTTTCTTCTTAGACACACAACTAAATTTGTTTCTCATGTAATTGAGGTCTAGATGATAAAGTATGAATAGCAACAATGTGTTCATTTTTAGTCTACTGAAATCCTCAGTACCCTGTTGATACCAATGGCCTTAAAATCTTTACATGATGCTGATGCCAGAGTCAGGAGAGTGTCAATTAGAAACACACCTTTTTATAAGAGAGAACATTGAAATTTAAGAAGTTATATGTTACAGAAGCTGGAATGACCATAACTAATACAGAAGTTGGTTACTTCTAAGGCAATATGTTAACTTTGGTGATAGGTTAGTGACAATTCAGAGAATAAATTAACTAATTTGAGGCTGGGAACAAAAAAACATGCTTTTAGTGGTTAAGTAGCTGATAAAATGGACATCTGGAATAACTAAAAATCATATTATCTATTGAGACTAGATCCAGAGGAAATTGTGAAAAGATTAAAAGTAATAGGGTTGTGGAATTTTACTTTTAATAAGTAATACCCTGAAAAAATTAAAACGTGGGAAAATTTGGAAAGGCTGGAAAAAGTTTCTGTGGACCTTAAGTATTAAAAGTGAAACTGAAAGTTTTTTGTTGTTGTTGTTCAGTTCCATTAAAATTTAGTCCTGCAACAGGTATTCAGGTCCAAGACATGGTTCCTTTCTCTAAGTCATTGTTTCACACAGCCTCCAAGTGGCTGAAATAAGGTTCTGGAGAAACTGACAAGGGAGCCAGGAAACACAGAAATAAATCAGGCTGGAAAATAGGTTGCAGCTGGCAGGGGAAAGCAGTTGAAGATAAAACTAAAAAATTGAAGAAGAAAAGTCAAAGGACTTAAAATTTTGGAGTAATTTTACCATTAATGAAATTAATTCAAACATTATTGTTGAAATATTCAAATAGTGGGACAACTGTTCAATCTCATAACTTTCTAAGTAAGAAGTACAAAAAAATATATAACAGCACCTAAGTATTCACGTCAGATACTAAGAAATATTGATGAAACAGACTAGTATTAGATGTTATACAGAAAAAGTTGACTAGTGACTGTCTCCCAAAAATTAGAACTGGACTACATCAAAACTTCTCCCATTTTTAAGGATTAAAAACATTTTCTACAATATTTCACTATTTGGTGTCAGTATTGCACAGCATCTCAATTGTTTCACTTTTCCAACTGAGAAAACATACTTACCTATCCTTGTTCTACCACTATACAATGGGCCTGTCTTTTTAGTGTATAGATCACAACTGAACTTAATGAAGCAGATGGCACATTATCAGAGTTAGAGTTCTATCCAATGACTGGTTAGAAGTTCAGGTTTTCTCCCTTGAGATATATGTTCTATGAGGGAAAAAAATGCTAAAACTTTTTTTTTATCAGAACAGTGAAGTTTTACAGATGCAAGATTCTTTTTTTTTTTTTTTTTTTTTTTTTTTTTTTTGGGAGAGGGACAATTACATTTATTTCCTAGCCTCTCTTAAAAATAGATGTACATAATTATAGGTAGGAAAATAGGTTCTAACTAATGTAACAGGAGTAGAAGTGTGTGTTCCTATTCCAGTACTGGTCCGTGTTAACACAGAAACGATTTTTGAAGATCTCATTCCCTGCCAGCTCAAGGCAGTTGAATACACTTGCCTCAGAAGTCACATGTCAAAGATTGTGAAATCACAAGATGGAAGATTGATTTCCTGAGGCTTCACTTGGAGGTTAGCTGCCAATGAAGAACGTGTCAGAGTTCATACAGATTCCTTTGTGTTAACCCAGAAAGATTTGCGAGTTTACACTAATGTAGACCTGACCCCATTTTTCCCTGAGAACATTCATTCACTGCTTAAGCCTAACTTGTAAGCCACATGAGTGGATCTATAGTTGAGGCCAGTTAAGTACCTTCAGCCATGGTGATTAATTCAGGAGTAGACAGTTTAACGAAAAGCGAATGGAAGAACCTCGCCATTTTTTAAAAACAATGTCGAAGAAATACCTATCTCTGGAATTAAGAAAAAACTCAAACTAACTCTGGCTTTGGATATGATGTAGAGAGAACTTAAGAATTAAATAATTACAGTAAAATGGAAATCTTGATGATATCGTGGAAGAGAAAAGAGCATATAAAGTGAGAAAAATCACCTTTCTACCTGAGTCAAATCCCAAGTATGTAACAGATACTCCCCCAAAAATTGGAAACTCAGAAACAAAGCTTGAAGCTTTTGTTTTGCTTATCCAAACCTTTGGAAATCTGCATAACATGGGTAATGATAAAGTGAAAATGGAAGAAAGTATGTTCAGCAGAGAAAGTCAGATGGCTACTCATACACCTGTATCTCATTGGATAGCACTGGGTGAAAAGGAGATGCAAAATTCCTTAAAAGGCATATAACTTTAGGTCACAAGACCCAGTTGGTTGTCAAGGGCAGCAGAGCAAAATGGAAACAGTCTCAATCCACATAAAAGATGCTATTGATTTTGTTTGTTGGTTTTATGCGTGGTCTTTTGTTTTCATATTTTTGCTTTGCTTGCTTTGAAGTATGCTGTTGAGAAGACATAAACAGCCACAAGTCCTGAGGTAAGGACAGCAAAAAAGATCACTCTGAGAAAATGGTTTGCAAGATATATCAACAGTAGAACTTTCAAAAACAAATTTACATAGCAAGTAAACAGTAGATTTATTATTAATAACAATGCTTCAAATTTTGAATTGCTGTGAATCCCAGCACCTTAAATAATAACTAATTAAATGGCATCAAGGTATGTCCAAAAGATCTAAATGCAGAAAATGAATGAAAAACTACTTGCAAGATGAGGTTGAAAAGATAAACAGAAGACAGATCACTCAGGCCTGCAGAGCATGCATTGATCATCTTAGTCTAGATGCTGTCATAGTTAGATACAGGTGTCAACTTGAGGTGGAGAGTTTGAACTCTGGACACATTTGTATAGAGTTAGTAGGTGAGTTAAACCCAGAGCTAACCTGAAGGATATAATCTAGTTGATGAGGAAGGCCTAGCCTATGGTGGGACTAGTCTTTGGGCACATAAATAAGACTGAGCGAACTGTTTGAGAAAGTGGGCATTCTGTGTAGTTGGCCAGACATGCTGGTCTGGCAAGTAAGGTTTGTCCCATTCTCAGCCATTATGTGGAGATAACGCAGTTAGTTCTCTCGGTCCCTTGGTGATTGTGCATGCTGTTCAGCCAAGCTAGATTAAGAATTGTAACAGAATAATCATAAGAGAAAATAAACTCCTTACCTTAAGCTGTTTTGTCATGATTTTACCAACAGTGTGCAGACTAACGACAGCAGAGGTTGAAACTGAAATCATTCTCTCTTGTTCTCTCTCAGGTTTGTTCATCTGTTAGCCTTATATAAGCATCCTTCTCTTTTTCCATCATTTTTATTTGACATGATGCTATTTTACCCTTTATCTGATATACTGATAATAAACAATGATATACTGGTCATTGTTTTCTAAAATTAATAATTTTCTTAGACCATTGTGCTACAACTAGAAAATAATTAACCTGATGGCTAGAGAATAGCAATCTAGCAAAACTAGTTGAGTAGAATAATTATGTGATGATAATTGCATTAATAATTGTTAGTTAATAATGAGCATATCTATTTTTGATGCCATATCTCTTTATGTAGGCCAGGTTTACTTCAATCTCTCAATCTTTTCACCTTAGTTTTCCAAGTGCTCTGATTACAGGCATATGCCACTACACCCAATTTAACACATGTTTGTATTAAATTTTCTTTTGTCCTCCCCAAAATTTCTTTTGTTCCAAATTTTATTTAGGTTGAAATTATAATCCTACAGTGGATAAAAGAGCAAAAGAATGGAATAACCTAAGATATTTCTAGATAACAGAGAACAAAAATATTAAAAATATGCCAAGGAGATCTGCAGTAAAATAATGTGCATTAAGGCTTGGTTACTGAAAAAATGGAGCTCCCCATAGTTGAGCTTTGTGACCCATTTTAGGCTTGTTGGTTTAGCCATTTCTGTCCTTTGTTTGGAAGACTTGGTGATTATTACATAGAACTCCTATTGAAAGATTGTGTACCCCAGAATTTTGTAACTTTCAATCAGAACTTCAAGGGAAATACTGACTGTCAGGATTTGCATTCAGAATAAGTTAGTATGTTAACAATTTTAGAAGAACAATTCCAGGTTTTATCTTTCTCAAGACAAATTTAGTTGGAAAGTGATCTGGAAATATCATGAAGAATCCAGAGAGTTTCAAGGAAAGATTTCACTCATTAAAATAAACACAGGAATTCACCCAGGGATCTCCTGGAACCTACATGCAAGAATATTTTTGGTAATGCAACTTAACCAATCAAGTATAAGCAAACTGATATTTTGCATATACCTGAGTTGAAAAGGCAGGCAGGGTTTCTGGACTGGCATATAACAAACTTAAAAGATACCATATCTGGGCTAGAGAAATGGCTCAAGGTTTAAGATTTTGCCTCAGAAGCAAAAGGACCTGAGTTCAAGTTCCCAGATCTTACATAAAAGTGCTAGGCAGAAATGGCAGTAGTCTATGCTTCCCACCAGGGAAAGCAGAACCAGGACACCCTGAGCAAAGAAGTAAGGAGACACACCAACTTAGGATGATTCTCAAAGTCACTTTTGGCCCTCCACAGGCACACACAATGTCATCTTCTACACATGAAAAAGAAAACGCCATGTTCTAATCACTAGTAAAATATTCACCAAATGAAAATCAACAACTCTTTCTAGATAGTCCAGAAGACTGAGTTATCAGGGAAATCTACTGCTACAGGATTTGAGAAACAGACCCACAGGCACAGAGGACCCCAAGAGCAGAAATGTCTGTGGGAACAGCTTCTTGGGGAAGAAAAACTTGCGCAGCAAATCGTTTTTCTGGAGACTCCAAATGGACAAGTCTAAGAATGAAAAACTTCAAAGCGACCTAGTCATGAGCGAGGGATGCACATCTTTTGGGAGTTTGACCTCTAATCACTACTAGGACCTCCTAGTGAACAGCTAGAAAAATCCTTCATGCTTCTGCTTGTGTCAGAACCTTTTGAAATACATCAGAGCATTCTTTTCTTCACAAGACCTGCCCTTAGGAGAAAGATATGAACTTACCAGAGGTTTTTTTTTTTTTTTTTTTTTAAAGCCTGCCTTATCTGGGGGAAGGAAAACAAGCAATTCCAGTTGATTTTAGTATTCAGGGGTAAAAGAAAATGTCCACCTCATTCTAGTCATTCTGTCCCAAATAAGAAGTGAAAGCAAAGGAAAAACTGCTGAAAGTTCACAGTGCCGAGTTACAGGCTCACTAGCACACTGAGACCTGGTTAACAGACTATGTCCCCTCCCACCCCACAGTGCGTTTCTGTCCCTTTTACTTAGTACTTCATGGTCATCTTTCAGCAAAACATTACATGGCATAAAAGCAGCAGAGAACCTTCTAATAATGAGACTTGGCAGGAAATATTCTGATTGTAACTGATGTATTATTTTCTTAATGCAGAAGCTTGGCAACAGTGGTGGAATGATTTGAAGACATGCTTTAGCAATGACTGCCTGATGTTGACAGTAGTAGTCCCTTGTTCGTCCTCTTCTGAAGGGTGGCTTTGGAAGCTTGGAAGCGCCACTAAAATCTACTTGGTTTATCTAATACAATAATTCTGAAAATCATTAACGCCGTAGATCCCTTTTTCTGCTAGAACAAGGAGACTATATTCTCAGAGACCTATTCTCCACCAAAGAAGTAACACAAGTGGCTATGGAAGATATTTTTCTCAAGAAAATGGGAATCATGATTGGTTATCTGATCTGGGTGGCTTCATGGAAGCAGTGATCCTTGTAGTATCAGTGAGTGAGATCTCAGGAATATTTTGGCTGTCTAGAACGCCTGCCAAACACAAAGTTTGAGCAAACCACATAAGAACACTGCGAATGAGGAGTGCAGCTTTCTGGGAGAGGTTGTCTACCTGGAGGAGAAAGAAAAAAAAAGGGTTGAATAAAGAGCACATCAAATGTGGTGTTTTAAATCCCTGTGTCTCGACCTGCAGGCACTAAGAATGACTCAGTAAGCATCTGTGATTACACTGAACCAGATACTTCATCTTAGGTCTGGAACATTCGTACGTGAAAATGAGCCACAGAGCTGATATTCCAAACTAGAACTACAAGTTCCTTTGTGTCTCTCTTTTATGTCAGCTTCTAATCTGACATAAATTTGTCTATATTTGTTGCATCCACACAATTTTTCTTTGTTAGTTGATTCCTATAATAAATGAGATTGATTGACTTCTTAATTTTTTTTCTTTTTATTTTAGTGTTGTATACATGGATATAATGAATTTATGATTTTTTCACTTCTTAATCCTCCCCTTCTTCTCCCCTTGTAAACCCCCTTCTATTTTCAAGTTTTTTCCTTTACATGGTTTGCTGTATTTCATCTATTTTGCCTTTAATGGTGTATACCTGATATGATTAATACTTCAGCAAGTATTAAAGATCAGTGGATACACGATTGAGAAAAGCACTTTCTTTTTTTCCCCCTATCAGTATTAATCCTCATCAGTTTCTCAGAGAGGTGTGGAGTTTCTTGGGATCTTTCATCTTTCATGTGAGATGTTGATAGGACAGTTCCTATGCAGTTCTCCTGAAAGTATGCATATCTGCTGTGAAATCATGGATGCCACAGCCCTGTTGTGTCCAGGAGGTAATGTCTGGCCACCACGGTCTTATTTCAGGGTCTTACAATCTTACTGTCCCCTCTTCCTCAATGTTCCCTGAACCTTGGATGGGGGAATGCGTGTGGATTAGATGTTCTGTTTAGAGCCAAGCAGTCCACAAACATTTACTTTCTGCATTTTTTTCTGGTTCTGCTTTTCTGTAGTAAACACCTTCTGTTTTGCAGCCTTGTGCAGTGCAAGAATAGCAAAATAGACGACAAACAACCAGAATACAAAACACTGGGACCCTACAATGTTCACTTGGAAACAGGCCAGCCAAATCTCTCCCTATCCAAAGGCTCAGGGAACTTTGTGGAAAAAGGAGTGGCAAGACTGTAAGAACCTAAACATGGGGAGTTCCATCGCTGGACAGGTCACTCCACTCGAGATAAGACAGCCACAGCCAGGAACACAGAGCAATGAGACTTGATCTCATCAGACCTGTACAGTGGTTGACATGTCAGTATGCCCCCATAGACTGGCACAGATCTCAGGAGAAACAGTTTCAGGCAGTAGGATCCTTAGGGATGAGTCAGACAGAGGTAGAGAAGTACCCTTATCAGCAGGCCACCCAAGGAAGGACCCTTTGGTCTGCCACAGAGGTGTGAACCCCCATGAGGGCAGATGATACAGAGGAAATCATGGAGCCAAAAGACAGGAGAAAAAGGGATAGTAGACTGGACCCACGAATAGGAGGAGAAAGAGGATGGGAAGAGATGAGAGCACGAGAGAAGGGAAGGAAGAAAGGAGAGGGGAACGAGGGAGGCAAGGAGCATGTATAACTAGGAATTTAAAGTATTTAAAAATAAATATAAAAAAGAATCAAAAGAAAAAAATACCTTCTGTTGCAAAAAAGATTTTGAGGTTGAACACTGTGTGTTCCTCCAATCTATGGGTATAATAACAGGTATTTAATGTTTTATGTTTGGTGTAGTGTCTTCATAGATATACATTCATAGCCTGAACTTCTTCTAGGACCTATGTTCTCCCCTTTCATAGGTTCTTATTCTAACTTATAGTAACAGGAACATGCTCCCTTCTGTCCAGCCAGCCTTAAATCTGATCAGAAAGCTATCAATTGCCTCCTTGATATTCATGCCACTATTACACTGATAGTCACTTCTCATTATGGTGATTATTATTTGCAACTTGCAACTTTCACAGATTGATGGGACCTTTGATTGTTCTTTTCTCCAAGTAGTTTTCACAATACTTTTCTGGTACTATGTAAGCTATCCAGGAAGGGGGACGTTTCTAGACTAGTTTCAGTTGTCGGTTTTTCACCCATGTCCCGTGATCCATATGTGCTGCATCTTCAGTGATAGAATCTTACTATCAGTTTCTAGAGGAAACCAAAAGCAATAGCAAAAGCCTATATATCCACTGTTTGGGGGACCTTTGAGACTGCTCTGATCAACAACTTACCAGGATGTATCTATCACATATCTATTATTTCTAGCATTGTTTAATTGCTTTTGGGTTCCAGATGGAGCATCACATGGCATGTTTTGCTTTGTCCTATCTTCCTTTGTCTGTGCTGTGTATAGGGACTGTCTATTCTTTTCCTTCTTTTATTTTTAAAAAAAGTTTAATCTTTCTTTCTCTTCTTTCTTTCTCTCTCTCTTCTTTCCTTCCTTCCTTCCTTCCTTCCTTCCTTCCTTCCTTCCTTCCTTCCTTCCTTCCTTCCTTCCTTCCTTCCTTCCTTCCTTCCTTTCATTTTCCCTTTCTTCCTTTCATGTGTATTGTGTCAGAGAGCACTATGCCCCTGTGGAGGACCAAGTGTGACATCCTGGATTACTTCTACCTCCTTTTTGCTTTGCTCTGAGATTTCCCAGGCTCCACCCATCAAGGCTGGAAGTACAGGCCTTGGCCATTTTTTCTGCTTGATGTTTTTACATTGGATCCAAACTCAGGATTTTCTGTTTGTGCAGAAAAGTCTTAGCCCTTGACCCATCTCCAGCCCTCTTCTTTTTTATATAAATAGATTTTTGGCATATTAATATTGTAGGAGGTTCCTATCTGATTGCATCCCACAATTCTAAGGCTTTGCTATTTACCTTTTCAACCATTTCTACACATCATCCCCTCATCCCACCCTAAGTATTTTCCTCCCTATTTCCTCCTTCACCCTGTAACCTGTGATATCCTATAGCTCTTTCTCTAAAGTCTTCTCCCTACCTTTCCCTACCCTCCCTTTTGCTCATTGGTCCCTTTCAAGTTTTCTCTTATAGGAATATATAAAGCCATTTCAAAAGCCATTGAAGCCAAATGCTTCAGTCTGTTGTTCAGTGCTAGCATCCGCATATGAGAGAGAACATGCAGCATTTGTCTTTCTGCATCTGAGATGTTTCACCTGATTTTATATTTTCCAGCTCCATCAGTTTCATTTCCTAGCAAATTCCATAATTTCATCTTTCTCTTCCTTCCAGGAGGCTTAGTATTATTCCATTGTGTATATGTACCATATTTTCATTGCCTATTTGTATTAGTTGTGGTTCTCTAAAGGATCAAAACTGATAGGAGATATATATATATATATATTATATATATGATACATATATATATATATATATATATATATAAAATTAGCTCACAAAGAAAATCAGTGTAGCCCAACATTAGCTGCCTGTGGTTGCTCAGTTCTTGAGCTGAATATCTCAGAAGACCAAAGGATCCCTAGAAAGTCTCAACTTCAACCACACTGGAAGCTGCACTCTGATGTCTCAATGCACAGCAAGTAGGCCAAAGATGCTGGGCTTGGATAGCAGTGATGAAGAGTGGCCAGGCTCAAGAGACTGGGCTCCTATGGCAGAAATGAACAGCCACAAGGCCCAAAGAAGTCAGGCTCTGACTTCTGCCAAGAACAATAGCAGTGGTGGCAGCAGAAGCAGCAGCAGCAACAGCAGCAGCAGAGAAAGCAGCAACAAGCCAGCAGGACATTCAACACAGCAAGCCCACGCAGGACTAGAGTGGTCCAGGCCCTCCCCCTTGCACCTCCTTTAATACTGTCCACCACTGGAAGGCACCACTCACTATGGGCTGGGTCTTCCACTCTAACAATCACCGACAGGCCTGTTCAAGGGTTTACCTAGCAACTCTTCGTAACTATACCCAAACAGTGTGCAACTGTCAAATTGACACCTAAATCTAACTATCACATCATTCTGTTGTTGGGCAAATTGGCTGGCTCCATTTTTTTACTATTGTGGATAGAACTGCAGTGAATGTGGATGAACAAGTGTAAGATGGAGAGTCCTTTGGGAATATTCCCAGAAGTGGTATAGCTGCGTCATATGATAATTCCATTTTTAGCTTTCTGATAAACCTCCACACTAATTTCCAAAATAGTTGTACCAGTTTACACTCCCACCAATGATGAATAAATGATCCTCTTTCTCCACATCTTCACCAGCATTCATTTTTCCTTGTGTTTTTTATCTTGGCCAATTTGACAGGGGTAAGAGGATATCACAGGGTAGTTTTAATTTGCATTTTCCCGATGATCAGGGAAGTTGAGCACTTTTTGAGGCATGTGTTTAACATTTGAATTTCTTTTTGGGAATCTCTTTTTAGCTGCAGGGCCCATTTTTAATATGGTGTTTTCTTTCTTGGTGTCTAATGTTTGTTGAGTCCTTTGTATGCTCTGGAGATTAATCCTTTGTCAGACTCATAGTTGGCAAAGATTTCTCCCATTCTGCAGGTTGTCATTTTGAACATTAAGAGGTTTTATTTTTTTTTTTTTTTGCAGAACAGAAGCTTTTTAATTTCATGAAGTCCCACTTTTTGATTGTTGGTCTTAGTTCCTTAGCATTTGGGGTCCTGTTCACAATTTTTTTTACATAGGTCTATCAATTCAAGTGTACTGCCTACTCTTTATTCTAAAAGTTTCAGAGTTTCAGGTTTAACATTGAGGTCTTTGGTAGGTTTGGGGTTAATTTTTGTGTGAAGTGAGAGGTATTTGTCAATTTTTACTCGCTTACTCTTCCAATTTACCCAATGTCATTTGTTGAAGATGCTCTCTTTTCACCAGTGTGTATGTTTGGCACCTTTGTCAAAAATCAAGTGCATGTAGAAGTGAGAGCTTATATCTGTGTCCTCCATTCTAATCCAATGATCAATGTATCTGTTTTTGTACTAGTACTATGCTATTTTTATTACTATAACTCTGTAATATAGCTTGAAATCTGGTGTGATGATACCTCCAGCAGTATTTTTCTTGTACAAGATTGCTTTGGCTAATTGGAGCCTTTTGCCCTTTTATATGAATTCTGAAATTTTTTCCCAGTTCAATGAGGAACTGTGTTGTGACTTTGATTGAGATTGTTTCAAATGTATTGCCCTTGGTAGGATGGCCATTATCACAAAATTAATCCTATCAATCTATCAGTGTCAGAGGTCTTTATACCTTCTAGTATCCTCTTTGATTTCTTTCAGAAATGTTTGTAGTTTTCATTATATAGGTCTTTCACTTCCTTGGCTATGTTGCATGGAATTAATTATCTCATTTCTTTCTTGGCATATAGACTCTGGTACATAAGAAAGCTACTGATTTTTATATATTCATTTTGTAGCCTGCCATTTTACTGAACTTGTTTATTTCAAGTTTCTTGTGGAGTCATAATGCTTTCTTAAGTATATAATCATATCATCTGCAAATAGGGACACCTTAATTTCTTCCTTTCCTATTTGTACACCTTTTATCTCCCTCTCTTGCTTTATTGATGTGGCTAAGACTTCAAGAACAGTATTTAACAGAAGTGCTAAAAGTGGATAGCCTTGTCTCATTCCTGATATAAATCAGAATGTTTCAGTTTTTCCCCCATAAAGGATAATGTTTGTTTTAGGCTTGTTGTGTATAGCCTATATTATGCTGAGATATGTCTCCTCAATTCTGTTTTCTCTAGAACTTTTTGTCAAGTGATGTTGAATTTTGTCAAAAGGCTTTTCTGCATTTATTGAAAGGTTTTTGTCTTTATGTGATGAATTACATTTATTGATTTACATTTGTTAAATCACATTGATTGACATTTAGATATTCATCCATTTGTACCATTAGATAAATACCTTTTTGTCATGATTTATTATCATTTTTGTATATTGTTATATTTCATTTATTAAAATTTTGTATGGGCTGTAGAGATGGTGCAGGGGTTAAAGTCTTTGCCTCACAAGCAAAAAGACCTGAGTTCCCATCCCCAGATCCCACATAAAAATACCAGACAGATAAGGCAGTGGCCTGTAATTCCCACCTGGAATCTGAGAAACTCCAGAGCAAAGTAATGAGGAGGTAGAACAATACAGGATGATTCCCAATATCACCCTTGGGCCTCCACAGACACATACACTTGAGTGTTTCCTGTATACACACATGCACACACACACACTCAAAAAACTTTGTTAGGAATTTATGCATGTATATTCATATTTATTTGTATGAAGTTTTTTATTATGTTATCACTTGATATGGGTATAAATTTCATCCTTAAGAATGAGTTAGAATGTTTTCTTACAATTTTCAGAAAGTTTGAGTAGAACTGATATTTTCTTACCTTTGCATTTTATATAATTTACTATGAATTCTTGCAGACCTACCATTTTGTTTGTGGGGAAGTTTCTGTTATAAATTTAATTTCTTTCTTTCTTTCTTTCTTTCTTTCTTTCTTTCTTTCTTTCTTTCTTTCTTTCTTTCTTTCTTTCTTCCTTCCTTTCTTTTTCTTTCTTCCCCAATCATACAAGCTCAATAGATACCCCCGTTCTCTCCCTCCCTCTTCTCCTCCCCAGTCCCCCTTGCACTCTTCTCCCCTTTTCCCCTTCCTTTCACCCCCTCTCCCCTTCTCCCAGTGCCTCCCCCTTTCCCCCTCCCATCCCCTGGAGCATCCTTTTGTGTGAATGCCAAACCTTCCTCTGAGTTTTTTACTCTAGTGAGGTGTAAGGACTTACTGGCATAGCCCAGAGCCCTTTTCTGGGCTCCCAGTTTAGTATGGGAACACTATTATGACTGTTAATCCCTTGCCTCTAAGGAGCCTAATAACTGGCTATTTCTTATCATCAAGTTTCCTTTTTAATGAGTTCGAGCAGTCTGTATATTTCAAAGATTCCATTGTAAGTTCTGCATTTCTGAAAATGCCATTTATTATGAAATATATTTCATCTCATATCCAGAGTTCTTTTGATTAGCATTAGTGTTTTTTGTTTTATGAATTATTTATTTATTTGTTTGTTTGTTTGTTTGTTTGTTTATTTATTTATTTATGTGTGTCCTCATCCATGTGTATCATAGGGCACACCTGTGGAGGCCCAAAGGCAATTTCAGGAATCACCCTGAATTGTGTTACCTTCTTTTGCTTTGCTTTGTTCTGGACTTCCCAGAATCAAAAGTACAGGCTGCTGCCATTTTCGCCTGGCATTTTTACATGGAATCTAGGATTTGATCTCAGGATCTTCTATTTTTGAGACAAAGTCTTAACCCTTGAGCCATCTCTCCAGCCGTGTTTTTTTTTTTTCTTTAACTAGATTATCTACTAAATCTCTTTATTTCTAATCTTTTAATTTGTGAGTTTTAGATGAAAGAGCACAATCATTTTACATTTAATATAATTATCTACATATTTGGACTCAGTACTAACTTGCTATTTCTGCTTTGTTCCCTGTGTTTATCTCTGTCTTCCTCCTTTCTTCCTTTCATTTAAAGCAAATGTGTAAGTGTGAGTCTGTGTCATCTCCTTTATTATATTAATGATATTAGCTATAAATCTTTAAAGCTCCAGTTTTAGCTGTTGATATAAATTAAATTGTGTATCTTTATCATATTCTACCATTGAATGATATTATATTGCCTAACACACATCATAAGAATTTTAACAAAAATATTCTAGTTTCCTCCTAGCTATTGCACTTTATGCCTCATGTTTTGCTACTACACTTTCATAAATTCCATGCTACATTATTGTGATATTGATTGTTTCCTTAAGGAATCCATTGTCAGCTGAATCCCACTGGTGCTGTCTGGATGTGCATGGGCATGGGACCATGAATCAGAAAGAAACATAGCAACCATCAACTCTCACAAGTTCCTTAGGTAGATATAAAGCCTGTGAGCCCATCTGTGCTGGAATGTTGACTGACTTGATCCTGTGTGGCTAACCACAGCTGCCATGAGTTCATGAGTGCAACAGACATTTATGTCCAGAAGACCGCCTTTCATCACACTCCCAACCTCAGGCTCTTAACATTCTTTCTCCCTTATCCTGTATGATGTTTTCTGAGCCTTGGAGATGGGGTAGAGGAAAGGTTGTTAAAAATATCTCATTTTGAGCAAAGTATTCAACAATCATTTATTCTCCGCATTTTGGCCACAGCATTTTGGCCAGCTTTGAGTCCTTGCATTACCTACTGCCTATTACAGAAAGAAGCTTCTATGACCAAGGCTGAGAGCAGCACTAGTCTATAGGAGTGAACATAAATATTTAGAAGGTAGTTTAGCAACCAGTTCATTTGACAAAACAACAGTAGTAGGATCCCCCAGGGCTTATGACATCCCTAGCTATGAGTTTTGACCACTTTTATACTACCAGATTTGATTCCCTTCCTAGAAACAAGTCTCAAATCTAATCACAAAGCAGTTGCCTATCAAGTCAGCATTTATCCCAGGGGTACATCTTACCACTGAGGGAAGGTTTCTCTTAGCATTCCATCTGATGACTTCTAGGCTAAAGTTTTCACTGGCAGTCTTCATAGGATCTACAAATATTGTGATTCTTTCCTCATGCATATTGTTAATTTTCTTTCATGCATGCTGGATTGACACTCACATGTTTATTCAGGCGACATTCTCTTTATCTCTCTGGGGCCTCTTCTCTGCAATGTTTCTTCCCTGGGACATTGTCCTGCCAACTCTACCCTCTTTGACTTACTCAGCTTCCCAGATGTCGTTTCTTACCTTAGAATTTCTCTTCCCTAAATTTTAGGAGAAACTTTTTCCAGACAATTTCTTGGCCTTGTGGTGTGGCTTCAATTATCTGCTTCATTCATCAGTATCTTTTATTATCTGATATCCTGTTTATTGTGAGTCATTGTTTCACAGATTTTGTCTAAATTTTTCCCTAGTTGTTTCAGAAAGAAGGGTAAATCCAATCCTTGATTAGTTTGCTTGCTTTGACCTGAAGCAAAATTCCAAAATGACTTTTTATATTTTACTCCTCATAAAAGTGATCTTTTGGGACCAGCAAGAGTGAAGTGTCTGGTCATAGACCCGGCAAACTAAGTTTGATTTCCGGAAGCCCACCTGGAGGAAGGAAAGAACTGACTTCTGAAAGTTGTCTTTAGACCTTGCCTCATGTACCCTGGTATACATGTTCTCTCTCTCTCATAAATAAAATATTTAAAATGTTTTCTCACTGTTGATAGAATAAAGTCCATCATCCTTAGATAGGCTTTCAAAAATCACTGCCTCTTGTTTAATCTCATGTGACTCTTTACTTCAGTCAAACAAGCCATCTTTTAATTGTTCAAAATAAGCAAGCACTTTTTCTTATACTACCATCAAGCTTTATTTACTCCATACTTTGTGCTTCGTCCTTTCACATAATTACTTACATATAATTTTCAGAGTTTGTCTGATAAATCATCTTCTAAGGGAAACCATCCCTAGCTTCTTTCAAATAGTTGCATGTATTAGTCAGTTTGGGTTAAGTATCATGAAATACCTGAGGCAGATCACCTTTGTAAAGCAAAAAGGTTACTACTTACAGCTTTAGAAGCTAAAAGTCCAAGACTAGGGATGTAGTCTGCTTTATGATGAGAGCCCTCTTGGCCTCATCACATCATAATAGAGTGCATCATGCCAGGAGCATGTGTGGAAGCAAATCACAAAAAGGGACTTTAGTCTTACAATCCTTTCTACAGACAAACACCTAACTCACATAAGTATCTCCTATTAGGTCCCACTTGTTAAAATCCCACCTCCCAACATGGGCATACTGAGGTCAGAGAGGTGACACATGAACCTTGGCTAAAACCATCCAAATTGTAGTATGATTTTTATTTTTATAATTGTCTCCTTCAGCTTGAAAATCAATACTAACATTAAAGAGTTATGGTGTTATATTAAGTACTTTTCCGAGAGAATTTCCATTTGTAAAATTTCTATGATATAGTGCAATGCATATGCTTCAAAACAAATTAAAACATCATTTTAAAACAATCTTACTTGTTACGACAATAGCATTTTATTAAATGCTTTTGAATAGGATCTGATACTGTTTAACTTCTACCTAGTCTTCTTTGAATGAAGCTAAATATTATTTTACATGTGAACCTCATCTACAATTTGTTATCATGAATAAGTTTAAAATATCAAAAAGATAGTATTATAAGAGTAGGAGAAGTGATATAGAATCAATCAATTCTTCAAGAAACAAGATTTAATTATATTTTAAGATTTAATGATATGCAGGCTTACAAATGGAAAACAACAAGGAATAGCAATGTTTAATAATATAACTGCTTGTATTTACATTTGTGTATTCTATGGCCTTCACTTCCTTCTCGGAAAAGTTTAGGACAAGTTAGTAAGTACATCAACCACTGGAGTTTAAGGGACCCAAAGGTAACAAGTCGGGTGGATTAGTCAATTATTTGGAGCAGTTAGATGAAAAGGAAAGCTGAAATCATGTAAAAAACATTGGCTACAGAAAAAATATGGAGATCAAGTGGGTGAAACTAATTGTTATGAAATATGAAGAATGAATGTTAGATTAAAGGCCAGAAGACAATCCCAAGTTATGAGCTATGTTATTGTAAGGATGCTATGAGAAAAAGGAATAAAATAACAACAAGCTCAGAGAATTTAGCTCTTCAGGGTTAGGAAGCCTGAATCTCCTGGAGCTCTCGATTATCACATGAGGAATCATGTGATAAATATGTGAGACAGGCCAACTTACAGGGTATTGGCTAGAGACTGCTTGCCCAAGCCCCACACAGTTCCCTATCTTGCCCAATTAAGAGAAGGAAGATTTTCCCAGGGTTTTCCCACAAAAGTATAAGTTCTCTTTAGAAAGAGTTTCTATTCTAACTGTGTGCTTGAAGTAGCCAAACTTGGCCATGACCCCAGACACTGGCCTGCCATGTTCTAGTCATTATAATTATTATGCATATACCTCCCTGATTCCACATTTGTACTCATAGTCCTTCTGGCTTCTAACTCTGGCCCCATTCCAAATTTGTACTTCTGGGTCGTGTCCTTTGAACCAGACTTTGGTATATTTGTTTTCTATTTCTGATTCTTGGCTTGCTTAAAAAAAGTTGCCAATGGTCATTCTCAGTTCAGAACACTTCATTTTTTATTAATCTGCAGGAAACTAACACCCATGTCTGGTCATGAACCACTCACTGCCTCTACTAAAATCCATTAGTCTTTACACATAAGCTTAGCATCAGTGATTATTCATATGATTTGACTTTAATACTGTACTCACAGAAGGAAACACCAGGGCTAGTTATAACAATGGCAAAGTCCAGATCATTCCCTATTGTGTATTTTGGCTCTTTCTCTCTAGCAAAGACACTGGTCACATTGATTACAACAAAACAGGAGTGTGTGCAAGGTAAACCTCAAAGTTGAAGGCTTCTACTATACGCGTCAAGAAACTTGTTGCTGTGTAGGTTAGAGATTAACTAGTGATGCGTGTCTGTGTTGGTAGAAGTATCAGACTTCAAGTCAATTTTGAAATGAGATGATAAGGCTTGCTGATATATTAGAAATGGCATGTACCTCCCCCAAGTTTCTGATGTTTCTATTTCTTTTAGAAGATGAGTTTCCCTCCAGTTTCAGTAAGAAAATGAAGATCACCAAAGAAGAACTTCCTTCTTACCTGCCAGAAAATATGCTGTTAATAGTCCTAGAGAAAACAGAGGACAGGCAGATTCAGGCTAAAGCAAGAGAGTAGAGAAATTTCTAAGGATATAAGGGAAATGTCTGGATACTTCCTGGCTGCAATATAGGGCTCTTTACTAAAGCTTGGAAGGCACAGAAGGGGAGGGTACTGATCTGTAGGGAGGAAATGGGAGAGTGATGATGATGAGGAGATCACAGACGGATGGCAATGTCTGTCACACTGTTGCAGTCCACCTGCATGGTTGCTGATAAATGACCATCAAACAGCTTAAGGAACAAGGGGTTTATTCTCTTACTACCAAAGTCCTTGTTTCCCTCATCACAAATTGGGCTCAAACAATGTCTCTCAGCAGTTGGCCCACTAAACTCTGAAGAATGGTATTTGTAAATCCACAAAGTGAAAATTCTCAAGAATTTCCAACTTTGTCCAGCAGAACCGTTCAAAAGCCACAAAATCCACATAGTCAGATTCATCAGCAACACCCCACTTCCTGGGTACCAAATTCTGTATTAGTTAGGGTCCTCTAGAGTCACAGAATTCATAGAACGAATAAAATATATATATAGGAAATTTATTGAGTTGGCTTACAGATATGGCCGAGGTAGTCCAGCGAAGGCTGTCAGTAGCTGAGGTAGTTCCAACGATGGCTGCCAAAAGCTAGTTGCTCAGTTCAGCTGGAGAATTCCTAGAGTCTTAGTCTAGTGGAAGGTCAAAGGAACCGGTGGCCGGAAGAAAGAACGATTCCTAGCACAGATGCAAGAAGGGATCTGTTCTCCTTGGTGGCTCCTTTTTATATGATGCAGTATTGGGAGAATCCTTTGAGAGCTTTGGAGTTCTGATAGGATCTAGGGCGTGTACTATCCTTTCAAGTAGTCTCAATTGATCCTTTTCCAGAGGTGGTCTCAGCCCAGCTTAGTTAATACTCTGTGTGTCAAGTTGACACCCAGGCTTAACTATCGCACACACATTAAAGCATGAAGAAAGGTATAGTAAGTTTCCTGAAAGAATCAGATGGTTGGCCAAAGGGGGATATGAGGATTTAACTAGCAGATATAAATATTAGTAACTAGGGTAGGGGAGGGTTTCCACAATGCTTAATATGGAAATTGTGAGGAAAAGCAGTGAGAGATGACACCCGTATTTTCTGAAAAGGGGCATATAGAACCTATTACAGGACAACTAACTTCTCTGTGGTAAGGAAGAGTGACTTGATCATATGATTTATTACTATTGTCATTATGGGGATATTATATATATATATGTGTGTATATATATATATATATATATATGGCATATACTCATGAAAGTTTTCTTTCTAAGAAATTGGGGGAGACAATCTAATTCACAATGGCTTAAAATAAACCTAGAAATATTAGATGATGGAACCAACCCTGGTGATCATGGAAAGAAAACTAATATTGCAAAAATGGTTATGTTACTAAAAGTGATCAAGAGATTCACTGCAATGCCCATTACAATTGCAATAACATTCTTTTCAGAGTTAGGAAAGAATGGCTTAATATTCATATATCCTATAAAGCTAAAGCAGTAATTAGCAGAAAGAACAAGACTGAAAATTCACAATACCTAATCTCAAATATGGTATATAAATATAGTAATAAAAATAGCATCATACTGACACAAACAAAGATACACTGAACAAAAGACACAGAAATAAACACACAGTACAGCCATCTAAGTTCTCACAAATCTGTCAAAAACATACATTTTGTGGGGAAAGACAGTCTCTTTAACAAATGGTGTTTGAAAAATTGGATTTTCACATATAGAAGAATGAAACTGGGTTCATATCTCTCATACTGCACAAAAACTAATCAAAAATGGACCAAAGACCTTAAAGTGAGACCTAATACTTGGAACATTCCAGAGGAAAACATAGGCAGATCTCTTCAGATATAGGAACAGGGAAGGAGGATCTGAAAAGTATTTCAACAGCACAGGAAATAATCATAAAAAACTTAAGAGAGTGAAAAGACAACCTATAGAATATGAAAAATATTTGCCAATTACACATCAGACAGGGTGTTCATATTTAGGATATATAAGCTATAACAAAAAATAAGCACTAAAAAACCCAAATTACTCAATCAATAAATGTGCTAATGAACTGAATATAGTCTCAGAAGAATAAATACAAAATGGCTAATAAATACTTGAAAAAGTGTGTTCAACATTTTAACCATGGGAAAATGCAAATTAAAACTGCTTCCAGATTCCATGGAATGACTATCATGAAGAAAATAAATAAAAAACAAAGGCTGGTGAGGATGTGGTGAAAGAGGAGCCTAAAGACTCCAGAAACGGGAATGTGAATTCGTACATTCACTATGAAAGTCAAAAAGGAAGTTCCTTAAAAAACTAAAATAAAATTACCATATGATCTGGGTATCCCATTCATAGGCACACATTAACATGCTAAAAATGTACTTTCACATTTCACATTATCAGTACACTATGGCATTATGGCATCAATATTCTCTCTTCCCTCTCCCTCTCCCTCTCCCTCTCCCTCTCCCTCTCCCTCTCCCTCTCTCTCTCCCTCTCCCTCTCCCTCTCCCTCTCCCTCTCTTTCTCCCTCTCCCTCTCCCTCTCCCTCTCCTTCTCCCTCTTCCTGTATTCTCTCTCCTCTCCCTCTTCCTCTTTCCTCTCCTTCTTCCTCTTCCTCTTCCTCTCTCTCTCCCCCTCCCTCTCTGTCTTTCTCTCTCTCTCTCCCCTTCCCCCTGTGAGGTGAGGAAGCTACTTTGCTACACACTCCTGCCATCATAGTGTTCTGCAACCTTACACAGAATCCTCTGAAGCTCTGAGCCAGCTTAAATCTTCTTTCCTATAAGCTGTTCTCTCTTGTCAGAATCTGAAAACACTTCACTTCTAAACATTATTGTTAGATTGTTTCTATTCTCTTAATACTTCAACAGTGGGGTTGAAATTTCAATGCTTGAAGCTTTGGAGTACACACTCAAACGATATCTAACAACAGCAAGAGGGCATGACTAAAAATTTATGAAAATGCAACATAATTTAATTCACAAATTTTATTCTATCTTATTTTACAAATTAATCCTCAATGCATAAAATTTAAAAGCTAAACCTTTGTTATTTTAATCTGAAGATCACACATTTAAAGAGCCAGAGGGAATATTTTTAAGATAAACTTAAGACATGGCTGTTATGATTTTATATTTTAAAGCAAGAACAGATCTCTTGTTTTGTTTTTGAGACAAGGTCTCACTCTGTAGCCCATCCTGGGTCAAACCTGTGGTCCTCCTGCTCTGGCCGCTCAAGTGCTGGAAGAATAGATGTTTTCAAAACCATTTACTTGCTGTGGAGTGTTTGCAAGCAAATTATATTTTATTGAGAATTTAATGTATATCGCCTTAGTAAAACTTTTCTTATTTTTTTTTTACAGATTATTCTTTTAAAAGTCCAATCAGAAGAAGTTGGCTGAAGGTTAACAACTTAAAAATCATTGTCCTGTAGAGTATTTTGACTGCCTTTAATGAACTTGACAGGAGTGCATACACGACATTCATCATTCCTTGTTTCCTATACTCTCCACATCTCCAGATTTCACTCATGCTACTTTAAAGAACGAGAAGCTAAAACAATAGCTTGCTCTTACTATTCTAGTATGCTTATCCAATAGTGTTTTATTTCAGGGTTGTTAACACAGGAGTCTCTGTTCTTGCATGAACTATGCTATTGATGATTATTGTGACAACTTAGAAGTGTTTTACTGTCACAAAAGAGGCAGGACTAACAGGGAAAGTCTTCCCTTGCATAAGCAAAAAGCTTTATGCTGCCTTGAGTAGCATAAATCTAAATGTATAAATACCTGTTTTCAGAATTCAGAAATACTATTAAAATTTGTGCAAAAATCACACTTCAAAATGTGTAAACTGACCTGAACCTGTTATACAATTTATTAGCAAGACTGGCAGAATATCTTGGAAATAAAACAATTCATTTACTCACAAGAATATAATAAATGCTCTCATGTAATGTTATCAAATGTATTTACATTCTCTCTGCTCCCTTTCTTTTCTCCCCTCTATTTTAGTTTCATTACATGTTCATACAACAAAATATATGATACAAACAACTTGGGGAGGAGAGAGGGCTTAACTGGCTCACAATGCCAGGTTACAGTCCATCATTGTAGAAAGGAGGTAGTGGCAAATGCTTGAAGCAGCTGATCACATCATATCCTCAGTAAGAACAAAAAGCAATGAAATCCTTGTTTGAGATCTCTCTCTCTCTCTCTCTCTCTCTCTCTCTCTCTCTCTCTCTCTCTCTCTCTCTCTCTCTCTCTCTCTCCAGTTCAAGACTACCTGCTTAGGAAATAGTCCTGTACACTATCATGACGTCTTCCCACACTGATTAACCTAAGTCTTTCACAGACAAATTTAGAGGCCCTTCTCCAAGGTGATTCTTGTGTCAAGTTGACCTTCGAAAGTAATCATCACACCCTCATGTTGCTTTTCTCCTGTACATTTGATGGCTGATATTGATAATAAAGAGAAATTACCATTCTTAAAAAACTTCAACATATTTTAATAAATCTAAGTGTTATTTTCAGGATAATCATAGTTACTAAGAGGTAAACAAATATGCAAAATAATTTAAGTAATCAGAAATGTTACTATGCAATATAATGGTTAAATATATATATTTATTCATTTAATTTTCATCAAAGAAGCATATTGATTTATCTACCAAAATAAATCATTGGGAGATTCTGGCAAAGGGCATTTCAAGAATAACCAATGATTATCTAGAACTGAAATGGAAGGCCAGAAAAATGATTCAACAGACAGAGGCACCTATACTGAAAACCTAGTAACCTCTATAGTAATTTGGTACCTACAGACCACATGGTGGAATGAAAGAACCAACTTCTGAAAGTTATTCTCTGATTTCCACCAGCAAATAAATGAAATATAAAATAAAAAGAACTGTTGAAGCAGAGTTCTGTGTTATGTCAGTTGGGAAAGACAGGCCATACATATTAAAACAAGATGGACAGAGAAAACAGACAGTTGTCTTGAATATGAGCCACAACCAAAATTCACAAAAGCAATTTTGATTTTAAGCATTGGTTTTCAATTGGGCTGCTCTTTCAAAGACAGCTCACTGTGGTATAGAACACAGAAGAATGTGAGACAGCAGGGGTGACTCATTGTGAAGAACAGTTAAGATGTTTCCTGAGCTAGCTGCATGTGATAATTAAACATGATAAATCAGGCATTTTAAAACACAAAAATCAGAGAAGTACATTAGAATGAATTTTGTTTAATCAAAAGGTGAACATTGGGCTGGAGAGATAGCTTAGGGTTTAAGACTCTGTCTCACAAGCAGAAGGTCCTGAGTTCAGATCCCATTTTCCAAGTAAAAGTGCCTACAGAAACAGCAGCAGCCTGCACTTTCAGTCCTGGTAGATGGAGCCTGAGAAATCCCAGAGCAAAGCAAAAAGGAGGTAGAAGCAATCCAGAGTGATTCCCGAAGTAACCCTTGGCCCTCCACAGGGACACATAGTGCCCTCAGACACATGTGCACATACACACACACACACGAATAAATACATAAATATTTAAAAAGGTGAACATTAAAATGAATTAAGTGGTTTGTGTATAACTTAAAAAGGTGTATAAAATATAAAAAGAATACATGTGAATATTTCAATTAAAGTGAATAATTGGAAAATATTCACCTGAATAGTGTTAGAAAGAATATCTGTATCATAAAGCAGTTCATAAAAAGTGACAAATATAATAAAGATTTTCTCCAAAAACCTGGACAGATAGAATAATTTAATTGATTGAGGTTGCAGTTACTCTGCATTGCTGCTGATGAAATCATGATAAAATGGCTTAAGGGAATAAGGTGTTTACTCTCTCTTATGATAGTCTGGTTACAGCTCTTTCTCCAGCATGTCAGGAGACCAACATCAACACCAAAGGCTGAGGGAACTGGCCAAATCATATCCACATAACGGCTGAGAGAGGGACAATCTTTATTTGCAAGACCAGCATGTCTGACCAAGTAAGTATACAGAAGGATGCCAACTTTCTCAACCAGTTCCCTTCATCTTATTCGACTGCCCAGGGGCTAATTCCACTCACCATAGGCTGAGGCTTCCCCATCAATTAGACAATCTCCTGTGGGTTTGCTGTGGGCTTAACTATTTATTCTCTATCAATGTACCCAAAGCTAGAACCCACAATTATCTAGTTTACACTTGTATCTAACTATAAGTTACCAATAATGAAAAATTAATGATGAACTATGTAAATAATAAAAACATAATTCTTATTGAAAATTTTATATCTATTACTACAGCAAGTATTTTAGGAAATGAAAATAATTTATGGTGAGTTGATGGTAAATCATTATATTTGTTTTGTCATTAGAAGTTGCTCAAATTATTCAAATACTTTGTGAATTATTAGACAGCAAATACAAAGATTTATAGATGCATTCATTAATAATTATTAAAATTTCAATGATAATAATTGAAGGAATCTATCTTTGTAAAAAATACCAAGAAAGAAAATCAATATGCATTGTCCTTTCACATGCTATGGAAAGGAAAAATATAAATGACCAATGATAAAAAAGCCTATTTAAACTATGGTGCAAGTATTCAGGAATTATTTGCTGCCCATTTTAGGAGTATTTAGGAATCACTAGAATCCAATAATTAAAATCGAGGAAAAATTATATTTGTTCGGAAGATAGAGGTAGTAAAAAGCCTACTGGTTCAGAGTAGAAGACAAAGAATGGTTACCAAGTCCAAAGTATGCAATCATAACCAAAAGGAGCTTACTGAAACAATGTTAATGAAAAAAATGTGTTTGTTAAGGATAAGGTTGCTTGATAATGGAACCAACTCCCCCCCCCTCCCCGTTCAAAAAAAAAAAAATACAGGGAATTTGAAAACAAAGCAGTTGTGCCTGTTCAACACTGACTATGACCCTAATTTACATTGCTAGAAATTCACAATGCTATCATTGGTCCAGGTGTTCAAATTCTATTAGGGACTCTTTGTTGGCTACACTCATTAAGCAATGTCTCTATTGCCCGGGATCCCATGCGGCCTCACTTACCTAGAGGAAGAGACCATGATAGGTCAAAGCAAACACAAAACAAACATAGCCTCCAGTGTAAATTAATAAATTGCTTTAGTTTCATCATTTAGTTCCATCCATTGCTTTGAGATTCATTAGAATGAAGTGATATCACTGAATTCTGCCAGTTCTCAGGCAGAGAGATCAAATCATGTGTCAGTCTGTAAGAAGGAAAAGTGGGTGAAGACTTTACCAGTTCTTCACCATGTGAATACTTTATGGACATGACTGACTATCTGGTTTTCCACAGGTGATGGCCTACATTTCCCATATAAACTTTGACTACATATTGAGATGATAATTATGAATCCATCTAATAAATATGAAGATATTTTATGCTATTTTATCTGAAAAAAATCACAGCATAACATTTTGTTATAATACATATATTTCATCTGAAAAAATATAGGATAACATTTTGCTATAACTCATATAAATATTACCACAAGAACAAAGAAACACTGACTTATTTGGGTCATAGGTATAACAGTCATTTATTTTTATTCTGACTTTTTTATTTCATAAGAAAATCACGGACAAATAAAGGCAGATTCTAGCTATAAAATTTTCTTGAAAAATAATTTTTTCATTTTTATTGTTTGTACCACAGTATGCACGTGGAGGTCGGAGGACAAATCTGTGGAGTTGTTCCTCTACTTCCACGAATGTTAAAAATATTTAAACAATACTACTTTTATAAGTTTTTCATGTCTAATTAGCCCAATTATCTACGTGTGACTGATTTTATGGAGGCCAAGAAAAGTTGTGTCAAAACATAGGTGCTAGCTGGATCTGGCAGAGCATGTCAACACTTAGGAGCCAGAGGCAGGAGGATTGTTTTAAGTTTAAGGTGAGCTATTTCCATAGTGAGCTCTAGATCAGCCAAAACTTCAAAATCCTGTCTCACAAAACAAAGAAAACAATAACAACAATGATAACAACATTAAAAGGTGATTGTTTAGCTTTCTAATTCAAGGACAAGAAGTTCATTGAATGTTAAAAAGCATTTTCTAACTACATTTAAGACTCCAAATAATTTCTGATAAATTGCTTTATATTAAACAGACAAATATAAAAGTTGGCCATGAGTGTTTGAAACTTCCATTCTAATGAGGAGATGAACTTCCAGATTTGCTGGCTTTCTGCTCCTTTGCATTAAGTTATTGACATTACTAGCCATCAGATTCAACTTTATTAGATGAGTCATTTTTATGTATACACTTAAACACAATGGAACTGTCTACTTTCGTAAGTAAAGATTTTTATAAAGTATCCTGGTAAGCAAGTGTCATATGAAATAGAGTTTGCTGTTGAGAGCTACCAGTTCCAATTTGTAGAACAAATAAATGAAAATGCATTAGTTGGCTCTTCAAATTTTTTAGTTCTCCAATTTCTGACTTAATCAATCATGGATCAAAAGTATTTCAAATTAAATCTGTGTTGAACATGGACAGATCATTATTCTTGTCATTCTTCCTAAGCAGTACAGTCTAACTTTTCACACAATATTTACATTGAACTGAGTATTATAAACAATTGAGAGATGATTTAAAGTCCACAGGAAGATGTTTTTAGGCTTCATGTAAGTACTACACTACTTAATTTAGGTGATATGGAAACCTATGGTATTCTAGGGATCCTAGAACCAATCCTCAGATCTGAGGGATGACTACATAGGTTTGCAATTTAAATTTTTACCTTACATTCTTAGTATCAGTAAAGTAGATGGTATATTTAATCTCTATACTTGGAAATCTGAGAAAGGATTATGAATTTGAGGCAGGTCTAGGTTACTTGATAAGTAAAAAGTCAGCCTGGAATATATACTGGGGCCCTGTCTCAAGAAGCAATAAAATAGCATTTAATATTTTTCAAACAGAAGTTTGATATAAACAGGAATGCTAATCACTCCAATTCTGACCTAGTCTTTCTATCTTTCGTCTTTTTAATCATATTGAGACACTCAGTGAGTCTACATCTCCCTCTAGAGTATGAAAATCGTCATTCTCACTCATTTTGAAACAAAAATAGTCTATCCAAGGGAATTTTCTCAGTGCCTCCACAGTTCTGCATTTTAAGATTTGTCATCAAAGTCTATTTTTATCACTGGGCCTCCTTGTCTGTCCTCCTGGCTGGTGTGGCTTTATCCGTCACTGCCATATTTAGCATAATTTCTCAGATAGTGAAGTAAACAACAAGGAATCATGGCTATAAAATTCAGAAAAACTGAAGTATCTCTAGAAAAAATGAGAAGAGAGTAGATTAGACTATTAAGAAATGGAGTTAATTTTCTCTGTGGACACTTAATATCTCTGAGTCAACCTTCAAAACACATCAAACCCAACTTAGCTGCAATATATTTGATTAATCTTTCTGACTTATTCATAATGCAGTCAGAGCTAGTCAGAAAAGTATCTGGGGCTGGAGAGGTGGCTCAGGGGTTGAGCTTCTGCCTTGCAGGCAGAGGGTCCTGAGTTCGGATCCTAGACCCCATGTATAGATGCCAGGCGGAAGCAGGAGCGGCCTGCGTTTCTGGTCCTGGTAGGGCGGAGCCTGTGAATCCCAGGGCAGGTAAACAAGAAGGAGGTGGAGGCGGTCCATAGTGGTTCCCGAATTCGCCCATGGTTCTACACACACACACACACACACACACACACACACACACACACACACACACGTGAGCACACACACATACACGCACAATTGAATTTAAAAAAAAGTATCTGCTGTGATACATGTGTGTACATGTTAGGATGTGTGTGCACATGTGAATGTGGGTGTGTGTGCAAATGTGTGCACATGCATGTGGAGATCAGAGGTTGGTGTTGAATGTCTGCCTCAGTCACTGTTCACCTTAGTTTTCAAGACGGGGTCTCTTATTGAAACTGGAGCTCACTAGTTGGGCTAGACTAACTGACCAGCAAACCCTAGAGATCTTTCTATCTTATCTCCCCAGTGCTTAAATTACAAGTGGTGCTGCCACACCTGACTTCTTAAGTGGGAGCTGGGGACTTGAACCCAGGACCTCATGCTGTGCAAGGCAAGTACTTTACTGACTGAGCCATTTCCTATGTTTCTCTCCTCTCTACTAGCATCAACTTTTTTAGTTGTGTTTTATTCTGAAGTAAATTTTACCTCAAAGATCTGGGACACATTTACAGGCACATATTGTTAGAGACTAGCTAACTTGTGGGTTACTGATGCTAAACCCCACCCATTGTTTCTTTGGTTACACTAGACTGCTTGTTCCTCACAGTAATCCATGTGGGTCCGTCAACCACCTGGACAGGAGTCAACCTCCAGGAAACCTCACTTACCCGAAGTCATATTAAAACAATGGGGAATAATTATCTCCTTAATGAGATCGTGTGCACAGAAGTTTCTTCCCAGTCTCATTCTCTGTGGATGTTGGCAGAGACAGAAGGTCAATTCACAGATGGAGTCACAGAGATCCAGTAGGAGAGAACAAAAAAGAATGTGCAAAATGGAATATACCAATTTCTTTTTTTTTTTAACATTTTTTATTATCTCCGCTCATACAAACTTAATAGGTACACGAGTTCCCTCCCTCCCTCCTTCTCCTCCCGACCCCCCTGTTCCCCTTCCCCTCACCCCTCCCTCGCCACCCCCAGTGCCTCCCCCCCCCAATCCCCAGAGAATCCTTTAATATGCATGCCAAACTCTCCTCTGGGTCCTCCTCTCCGATGACATAAAAGGACCCAGTGGCATTTCCCTGAACCCTTTCCTTTGTTCCCCTTAAGTATAGGAACACTATTTTGGCTGTCAATCCCTTGCCTTCAAGGATCTTAGTGCTTTTAGCAAATGCTAGACTTTGTGGGGTCAGTAGTGTGTTGGACATTGTGCAGGGTATGCAAATTCCAGTTATGATTGCTTCGGCCCTAACTTGTGTGGAGTATCTTGCATATCATTGCTCCTCCCATCCTTGTGCTCCTACACTCTTACCACCCCCTCTTCCGCAAATTTCCCTGAGTTTCAGGATGGGGAGAGATTAGGCTGGCCTAGTTCTAGGTGGTTGATATAGAGTCTCTGAAATTCTGGATTATGGTTTTCTTTTGCGGTTTTGCTGCTCTTGCAATGCCCTTCACTCCATCCTGATGGGTATTGGATGTCACCCCCTGGCCAGAGATAAAAAGCTGTTAAACTAGAGTCTTGTTATAAGAGTATATCCAAAGGTAGATGTTATAAAAATAGGAAACCACAGTGAGGGAGGGGTCAATCACCCATTTGCACAATGGTTACTTATTATCTGCCAGACTATATGCCCTCCCCTTCTGGTGAGATCACACCCCCTTAGTTGTAAATGATCAGTAACGAAAAGTCTGTGAACTTAACCAGATGTCTCATTGCTTACTTGCAGTCCTTGATGGAGGCCTATTTTCTCTGCTGTAACATGTCCCCTCTTTCCTTGTTTCTGGTGTGGCCCTCCTACCCCATCCCTCCTGTTCATAATCCTTGCAATTACTGTATTACAAAGATTTATCATCGAGTGTCTCTAGATGGGCTGGGTGGGTTTGGTACTAGGAGCCACCTATTAGGGAATACATATGGCGCTTAATTTTCTGTGTCTGGGATACTTCACTCAATATAATTGTTTCTAATGACATCTATTTCCTGGCAAATTCCAGTAATTCATCATTTTTAATGGCTGAGTAGTACTCCATTGTATAGATGTACCACATTTTCCTTATCCACTCATCAACTGTTGGACATTTGGGTTGATTCCATGACTTTGCTATTGTAAACAGTGCTGCTATGAACATGGTCGCACATGTGCTAGCGAGGTGAACCTCTGCTGCATGGGGTGTTATTCCCAAAATCCCTGAGAGAAACGATCCCATTTACTATAGCCCCTAAAAAAATGAAATACCTTGGTATAAACCTAACCCAGGAGGTAAAAGACCTTTACAATGAAAACTTTCAAACCCTCAAGAAAGAAATTGCAGAAGACACCAGAAGGTGGAAAGACCTCCCGTGTTCCTGGATTGGCAGAATCAACATCATAAAAATGACCATCCTACCAAAGGCAATATACAAATTCAATGCTATACCAATTAAATTCCCAAAGCAATTGTTTAAAGAAGTTGACCAAACAATCTCAAAATTCATATGGAGGCACAAAAGACCCAGGATAGCAAAGACAATCCTGAGTAACAAAAACACTGCTGGAAGTATTACCATACCAAACCTTAGTCTATACTACAAATCCATAGTTATAAAACAGCCTGGTACTGGCTCCAAAATAGACACACAAATCAATGGATAAGGATTGAATACCCAGATATAAGCTTACACAACTACAGCTATTTGATCTTTGACAAAGGGGCCCAAAAAATCCAATGGAAAAAGAACAATATCTTCAACAAATGGTGCTGGCAAAACTGGATCTCCACATGTAGAAGGTTAAAACTGGACCCATACTTGTCACCATGTACAAGACTTAATTCCAAATGGATCAAGGACCTTGATATCAGGCCAGAGACTATAAAAAACCATAGGTGAAAGGGTAGGGAATTCCCTCGAGCTGATTGGGTTAGGTCAAGAGTTCCTAAACAGACATCCAATGGCACAGTCACTGCTACCAACTCTCAACAGTTGGGATCTTGTGAAATTAAAGAGCTTCTGTTCAGATAAAGAGATTGTAACAGGAGCTCAAAGGTAACCCACAGAATGGGAGAAAATCTTCACTAACCACATATCTGATCGAGCTCTATTGTCCAGAGTGCACAAAGAACTTAGAAAACTAAACTCCAAGGAAACTAATGGCCCAATTAAAAAATGGACCCTGGACCATAAAAGAAACTTTACCAGGGATGAAATTAAAATGTCTAACAAATATCTTAAAAAATGCTCCACTTCCTTAGCCATCAGGGAAATGCAAATCAAAACTTCCCTGAGATATCATCTCACCTCCATCAGGATGGCAAAAATCCACAATACAAACAACGACAAATTCTGGAGAGGATGTGGAGAGAGGGGAACTCTGCTACATTGCTGGTGGGAATGCAGGCTCATACAGCCACTCTGGCGAGCCGTCTGGATATTCTTAAAGAAATTAAAGACTGAAATGCCATATGACCCTGCTATTCCACTTTTGGGAATAACCAATTTCTTAGTAACCTGATTTCATAAATGACTCTACGACTTTTGCAGTATCGATTCAATTAAGAGTGAATTCCTGGGCTGGAGAAAGGTCGAACCTTTGCCTCACAAACAAAAGGACCTGACTGTGTTCTACACTTCCAGCTCTGGAGAGTGGAGTGTGGAAGACTCCAGAGCAAAGAGCGAAGTAATAAGGAGGTAAGGAGGTAGAGTAATCCAGGATAATTCCCAAAGTCACCCTTGGCACAGTTACACATACTCAAGTGCTCCCTTTTGCACACACCCACACACATGTACACACCCACATCTGCATATGCAAAAAAGAAGGTGAATTTCCAGGTCTAATTCATACACTTATACATAAATGCATGAATACCAGGAGCCAGCTAATGACTACTGGTACGACTGTTGCTATCTTAAAGGATGTCTACAGCACTGCTCCTGCAGTGCCTTCAGAATTTCCTGCAGTTCTGAATAAACACGTTTTATTCATCCAACATTTTTAGTAAAATCTTGGTGAAGGATGGTCATTGTGGTATGCTCCTTCCTTCCCCAGACTGAATATTATCTACCAACTAATCCTGTGATGATAGCTGCTTGTCCAGCTGCAAATTCTCATAGTGTCATGTAACATTTTACCATCCTATCTTTGCAGATCTTAGGAGATGCCTTTGTTAAATATTTTAAAAATTATGTTATTTTTCTTCTCTGGGCAGGTAAAATTATTTTAATACCCAAGGACTTTCTTGGGTACTAAATTAAGTTATAACAGTATTACAAATCAAATTATGTTATAACTAGAGAAGAGGAGTTCTTCTGTCTTCAATGGCAAATAGTTTTAGGGATGAGAGTTTTGTATGGTTGTCTTGGTACTTTTAAGCTAACTGATGAGCTTCTGTCTCCAATTCCATTCATGTTCTCATAGAAGGATTTATATTTTCTTTTTTTTCTATTAAAATGTAATTATACATTTTAAAATTTTTTTACCAGTTCCCTCCCTCCCCCCTCCCCCCTCCCCCCCAACCCTCTCCTCCCCCTCCTCTCCCTCCCCATCCCCCAGTGCCTCCCCCCCAATTCCCAGAGAGTCCTTTATTGTGTACGCCTGACTCTCCACTGGGTCCTCCTCTCCGATGACATATAAGGACCCAGTGGCATTTCCACAAGCCCTTTCTCTTGTTCTCCTTAAGCATAGGAGCACTACTATGGCTGTCAATCCCTTGCCTCCAGGGATCTCGGTGCCCTTAACAGATGCTAGACTTTATGAGGGCAACAGTGCGCTGGACATTGCGCAGGGCATGCAAAGTCCCATTATGATTGCTTTGGCCCCAACTATTGTTGAGAATCTTGCAAATCGTTGTTCCTCCCATTCTTTTGCTCTTACAATCTTACCGCCCCCTCTTCCGCAAATGTCCCTGAGCTCCAGGATGGGGAGAGATTAGGCTGGCCTAGTTCTATGTGATTGATATAGAGTCTCTGAAGTTCTGGATTGTGGTTTGTTGATTTTCTTTTGCAGTTTTGCTGCTCCTGCAATGCCAAAGACTTTAAAAACCATAGGTGAAAGGATAGGGAACTCCCTCGAGCTGATTGGGCTAGGCCAACATTTCCTAAACAGACATCCAATGGCACAGTCACTGTTACCAACTCTCAACAGTTGGGATCTTGTGAAATTAAAGAGCTTCTGTTCAGATAAAGAGATTGTAACAGGAGCTCAAAGGTAACCCACAGAATGGGAGAAAATCTTCACTAACCACATATCTGACAGAGCTCTACTGTCCAGAGTGCACAAAGAACTTAGAAAACTAAACTCCAAGGAAAACAATGGCCCAATCAAGAAATGGGCCCTGGAAATTAAAAGAAACTTTACTAGGGATGAAATTAAAATGTCTAACAAATATCTTAAAAAATGCTCCACTTCCTTAGCCATCAGGGAAATGCAAATCAAAACTTCCCTGAGATATCATCTCACCTCCATCAGGATGGCAAAAATCCACAATACAAACAACGACAAATTCTGGAGAGGATGTGGAGAGAGGGGAACTCTGCTACATTGCTGCTGGCAATGCAGGCTCATACTGCCACTCTGGCGAGCCGTCTGGAGATTCTTAAAGAAATTAAAGATTGAAATGCCATATGACCCTGCTGTCCCACTTTTGGGAATAACCCCCCATGCAGCAGAGGTTCGCCTCAATAGCACAAGCTCCCATGTTCATAGCAGCACTGTTTACAATAGCAAAGTCATGGAATCAATCTAAAAGTCCAACAGTTGACGAGTGGATAAGGAGACTGTGGTACATCTATACAATGGAGTACTACTCAGCCATCAAAATGATGAATTACTGGAATTTGCTGGGAAATGGATGTCATTAGAAACAATTATATTAAGTGAAGTATCCCAAACTCAGAAAATTAAGCGCCGTATGTACTCCCTAATAGGTGGCTCCTAGTACCAAACTCACCCAGCCCACATTGAGACACTCAAATGTAAACCTATGTAACACAGTAATTGCAAGGATTATGAACAAGAGAGATGGGGTAGGAGGGCCACACCAGAAACAAGGAGAGAGGGGACTATGTTACAGCAGAGAAAATAGGCCTCCATCAAGGTCTGCAAGTAAGTAATGAGAAACCTGGTTAAGTTCACAGACGTTCTTTCCTGATCTCACCAGAAGGGGAGGGCATATAGTCTATCAGATAAAAAGTAATCATTTTGCAAATGGGTGATGGACCCCTCTCTCACTGAGGTTTCCTACTTTTATTACATCTACCCTTGAATGTGCTATTATAACAAGACTCCAGTTTAACAGCTTTTTGTCTCTGGCCAGGGGGTGACATACAGTGCCCAGCAGGATGGAGTGAAGGATTTATATTTTCTTGCAGAATATCTGCAAGATCAAATAAAGCATAGATTGGACCTCAGAAATATTATGACAGTAAGTCACAACCAGATTGATCTAAGGATCTTTCAAAATTAGAGAAGAGCTGTCATTACTGGCTGCTATCTATATAGCAGCCATGTGCCAATGTGATGCTTCCACAAATTCAAGAAAGACATAAGATTCAATTTTTAAGGGTTGCATTACTGAAATGTCAATCCCACTGGGAATCTAAGTTATTTTTCAGCTTTTCCTAATTATGTAATACAAGTATTATTGCTTATTAGAAGTATTGGCCCAGAGCTCTGCTAAGCAATTTTGCGTGACTCTTCTTACTCACTCTTCTTAATGACTGTGGGAGGTAGGTATGATTATCATCTGAATGAGAAATATTAGCACCTATCCTAATGTACAATGACAAAAGTTCAAAACCTAAAGTCCTAAAACAGAATGCTTTCTCTTAAAATAGAGACACGGATATAATATTTATATATTTGACAACTGCTAGGGGAACTTTTTAAAAGGAAAGCTTCCCTAGGAAATATATGCGAATGAATCACTAATTAGTTTTTTTAAATGAGAGACCACTAGATGGCAACATTTTCAAGTTTTTTTTTTTTTTAAATTAAGACATATTCAATACTGATTGGTTTTCTGTGAGTGGTTTTACTTGTAGGAAACTTTGTCCAGTGATGAAATATAGCCATATGAGTATTAATTGGGACAAAACACAAAGAGCTGTTTCTATTTACTTACAGTTTACTTTAGTTTGAGATTGAAGATTAGTTTCTTTGAAACTTAAGAATTTTTCCTGGAGATTTTTCCTTTATGTCATACTTCTGCCATTAAGTACTTTTTGTTTGTTGAAAATCAAGAATGTCAAACACTTCAGTAGTACTTTTCAGAAAAAAATGTGCTATAACAAACTTTAGTGACTACTGATGAAAGTTGTATTGCCTGGAATGCACCTCTCCTTTATACAGTATATCTTGTATGCCTTAGGAATCCTGAGTTACATTGTGCCTTACCTTATAACATCTCTCTCACTAAGGCAGGCAGGTAGTCTTCTGACGGCACCATCTTAATACCATATACATGATCCCTTTGAGTCTTTCCTATATTACATATGCTCTAAGAATATACCCATGTGTCTATCTTCTACTGGCTGGAAAGCACCTCAAAGGCAGTCTTCATGGGTATATGAGAGAATTTCCTTAGAAATTTTGAAGGTAGTTTTTGTGAGTCAGAGAGTACCCAATTTTAAACATGGATGATGACCAGCATTCACTTTGGCTGCTCAAGTTTTTGAATTTCCTTTGAGTAATATAATAGGAGGTAGAAACCCTACTTTGCAGTACAAACATTAAAAATATAAAATGCTTGCCTTGTTCAACTTCCTTTATAAACATGGCTATTGTTTGGCGAAGGCTACAGTAGAGTTCTCATTAAATTATTTCCATGGTGTGATATCAGACATTCTTTTTGATGAACCCTGGTTTAAAATTTAATTTATTTTTATTTTTGAATTTATTTAATTTACTTATTTAATTTTTATTTATTTTAATTGTTTTGGTTATTTAATGATTCTATGAACTACTAAAAAAATCCTTTAAGAAAAATTCTATTCTGCCTAAGTCAGTTATACTTGGTTAAATTTTTTTTTTGTTTTAAGAATAGATTCTATTTAAAGTTTAAGCTGGCCTTAAACTTATAATTCTCTTGACTCAGGTTCCTATGCTGGGAATATAAGCAAGCATTATCTCATGTGATCCTGTTTTTATTTTTTTAAGTTTCTGGTTAAAAATGCTGACTGATAGAAATTGGAATCAGGAATGGACAGGGAATATAACTTCTAAATATTATGAGACAAGATGCATGAAATTATAAAATGTTTCACCTGTATTTTTTTTAAATTATTTATTCAATTGTGCGTGTGTATATGTGTGTGTGTGTGCGTGTAGAACCACGGACGAATTCGGGAACCACCATGGACCGCCTCCTCCTTGTTTACTCTGCCCCGGGATTCACAGGCTCCACCCTACCAGTACCAGAGCCGCTCACCCCCCCCCCCCCCCGCCCCGGCTTCCGCCTGGCGTCTATACGTGGGGTCTAGAATCTGAACTCAGGACCTTCTGCCTGCAAGGCAGAGGCTTAACCCCTGAGCCACCTCACCAGCCCCTCACCTGCATTTTTTTTATTATTATGATTTATTCAACTGTGTGCATATGCATATGTGCGCGCGCGTGTGTGTCTGTGTATGTGTGTGTGTCTGTGTATGTGTGTGTGTCTGTGTATGTGTAGAACCACGGACGAATTCGTGAACTACCATGGATGCCTCCACCTCCTTCTGCCCCGGGATTCACAGGCTCTGCCCTACCAGGACCAGAAGCGCAGGCCGCCCCCGCTTCCGCCTGGCGTCTATACGTGGGATCTGGGATCCGAACTCAGGACCTTCCGCCTGCAAGGCGGAGGCTTAACCCCTGAGCCACCTCTCCAGCCCCTGTATTTTTTATATACGGTATTCAGTGCCTTAATTTTAACACCTTACTTAAGAAATATTGCTACGTAAAAATAGGCCTCCATTAAGGTCTGCAAGTAAGTAATGAGAAACCTGGTTAAGTTCACAGACGTTCTTTCCTGATCTCACCAGAAGGGGAAGGCATATAGTCTATCAGATAAAAAGTAATCATTTTGCAAATGGGTGATGGACCCCTCCCTCAGTGAGGTTTCCTACTTTTATTATATCTACCCTTGAATGTGCTATTATAACAAGACTCCAGTTTAACAGCTTTTTGTCTCTGGCCAGGGGGTGACATACAGTGCCCAGCAGGATGGAGTGAAGGGCATTGCAGGAGCAGCAAAACTGCAAAAGAAAATCAACAAACCACAATCCAGAACTTCAGAGACTCTATATCAATCACATAGAACTAGGCCAGCCTAATCTCTCCCCATCCTGGAGCTCAGGGACATTTGCGGAAGAGGGGGCGGTAAGATTGTAAGAGCAAAAGAATGGGAGGAACAACGATTTGCAAGATTCTCAACAATAGTTGGGGCCAAAGCAATCATAATGGGACTTTGCATGCCCTGCGCAATGTCCAGCGCACTGTTGCCCTCATAAAGTCTAGCATCTGTTAAGGGCACCGAGATCCCTGGAGGCAAGGGATTGACAGCCATAGTAGTGCTCCTATGCTTAAGGGGAACAAGAGAAAGGGCTTATGGAAATGCCACTGGGTCCTTATATGTCATCGGAGAGGAGGACCCAGTGGAGAGTCAGGCGTACACAATAAAGGACTCTCTGGGAATTGGGGGGGAGGCACTGGGGGATGGGGAGGGAGAGGAGGGAGAGGAGGGGGTTGGGGGGAGGAGGGGGGAGGGAGGGAACTGGTAAAAAAATTTTAAAATGTATAATTACATTTTTAATAAAGAAAGAAAAAAAAAGATACTACCTAATGCTTAAAAAAATACTACCTGTTTACATTAGAAAACATTATAGTTCAATTGTGTTGAAAGTGAACACTTTCAGCTGGCTCTTCTGGACAATTTATATCACCACACAAACTAGACAGAAAAGGAATTCAGGTGTTGACAAAGGTGATTAGTTCCATTTATGGAGGTAACAGGCTTATCGTCATGCAATAAGAGCAGAGAAGATGGCTAAAAGTCTTTTTGATTTTTATGGATCTCATTTTTTTTTTAGTTTTACAATCATATTGAGTACTTATCCTTGTTTCCCTCCATATCCCCTCCCTCCCATTCCCCCCTTTCCCTTCATCAATCTATTCAATTCCTTCCAACCCTCCTGCCTGGCCACCCCAGGGATCCCTCTGGCTTGTCTGCTCTTGTGGGGGTTTGGGCCTCTGTGGCATACCAAGTTGCCCTTCCTCAGGCCACCCCATTGATAGGGGGCATTTCCCTTCACTCATCCTGCTCTAGTTCCTAAGGCTTCCACTTTATGTTCTTATCTCTCATGAGTTCCTCTATAGTGAATGGGGGCATGTTGGTATGTCAGTAATTATGCAGATCTGGTAAGGACAAATCTCACTGTAGTGAGTTCCTGGATGCAGCAATCCTGCTTTGAATGCAATGTCTTGTCCAATGGTGGACCTTCCCATCTTTAGGGTTTTACAGTCTTACCGTCCTCTAAGCCTTAGGTTCTCTAAGCCTTAGGATGCGAGAGATTAAGTTGGCCTGATTCTGGGTGAGCATTTCTGGGTCACTGGTATTCTCCATTATGGCTTGCTGTTGTTGTCCACTTCATTGCTCTTCTACTGGCCTAGGCTCCATCCTGTCAGAGTGTTGATATCCTCTATCTCTGTTTTAGAAGACTTCTTGGTTGAGTCCTAAGTACTCTTTATATCTATGGATATAATAAAAGCTATCTACAGAGAAGTTTGGTGTACTGTCTTCCTACCAACAGGTTCATGGACTGTTTTTCCCTATTGAGCTATTTCCTTCCTTTTTAGGTTCTTATTCTAGTTAACAGTAATAGGAATGTGTTCTATTCTGACAAGTGGATCTTGAGTTTGATTAGAAAGTTATTGGTTGTCTCCTTGATATTCATACCATTAGTATACTGTTTGCCGTGGTGATTTTTATTTCAACTTGCAGAACTCATGAGTTGATGAAGCCTGTGATTCTCTCCCCCAGTAACTTCTACAATATTCCAATTACCAATACTGTGGAAGCTATCCAGTCAGGAGGAAATTCTCAGATTGGTTCCAGTTGATGCATTTTTCCCATGTTCTACGATCCATATGTGTTGCATCTTCAGCAATAAGAGTCTCTCTGAGTGTTTTTTGGAGAGCAACCAAGAGCGATGGCAAAAGTCTATAACGTTTGGGGCCATTTGAGATCTCTGACCAACATTTTATCAGGAAGTGCCGCATTCATGTTACTTCTAGTATATTTTTAATTGTCATTGGGTACTAAGTGGATCAACTCGGGTTTTTTTGTTTTGTTTTGTTTTTTTGTTTGTGTGTTTCACTCTATTTTCCTCATTCTGTGCTTCTCTGAATAGGGGCTACCCATTCTTGTTCCTTTCTTTAAAAGACATGCTTTGACATATTATTAGAATATGAGGTTACCTCACATAATCTTAAGGTTTTTCTGTAAGTACCTCTGTCTCTTCTGTATCCCATCCCCTTATTCACATATGGGCATTTCCCTTCACTCATACAGCTCTAGTCTCTAAGGTTTCCAATGTATGTTCTTATCTTTCTTGACTTCCTCTATAGTTTATGGGGTCATGTTGGTATGAAAATATGAAAAACATAACTTGATTTCCTGTGGCTGACTCATTTTGGAGTTCCTGGAATAAAAATCTACTTGATCACTTCTGTGTCTTTTTTTCATTGCTGGAGTTGATTTGCTAATGCTTATATTTTTATTTATTCTTTGACAATTTATATTATATGTTGATCAAATTTACCCATACCCTTCTTATTATCCTTCTACTTTCTCTGAATTCTTTATTCTTCCCAATACATTCGCCTCTTATTACTATGTTTTTTTTAAATGCCCCCAGGTATTTTCCCCAATTATTCTTTCTCTCACCCTATTTGCCATGGCATCCCAAATCTCCCCTTTAAAAGGTTTCACCCTAACTGCTCCTTTCCAACTTCCCATTCATTGGTCCTATTAGATTTTTCTTGCTCATACAGTAATTCTAAGCCAAATACATTGACAAGGATATCAGTTCTAGTATTTGCCCATAAGAGAGAACATGCGGTGCTTGTCTTTCTGTGTCTGAGATACTTTGCTCAATATTAAATTTTCCAGTTTCATCCATTTTCCAGAAAATTCCATAATTTCATCCTTTCTGATGCCTGAATAGTAAGTAGTCCATTGTATATATATCTATCACATTTTCATTACCCATTCTTCAGTTGATGGGCATGTTGGCTGATACTATTATCTCACTATTATGAAAAGAGCTGCAATGAACATAACAGCTTCTGTTCTTAGCTTACTATTTATTTTTTAAATTCATGAACTAATGTTAAAATTTTCTAATGTTCCTTTTTACCAATTGAAATAATCATCAGTTATTTTTTTAATTTATTAACATGGTGAAAAAGATCAGTTGATTTTCTTGGTTGACTCATTTTGGAGTTCCTGGAATAAAAATCTACTCAATTACCTTTTCTTAGGTGCTAGAGTTGAATTGTTAATGTTTATAGTTTTATTTATTCTTTGACAATTTATATTATATGTTGATCATATTTGCCCCATATGCTTCTTATTCTCCTCCTACTCCCTCTGAATTTTTATTCTTTCAAATGCATTCACCTCCTATTACTATGTATTTTTTAAATATTTAGTTAGTTGATTAATTAATTAATTCAGTGTGTGCTACATTAGACCTGGCTATTGTATAGTGTGTGTGTGTATGTATGAGTGTGTGTGTGTGTTTCTGTGTGTGTGTTTTGCTGGGAATTGAGCCCAGGGTCCCCCACATGCCAATATGTCACATTACTATAACAGAATAGATGCTGTGCCCTTTGTTAGCCCTTTTCTGCAATTCACTTACAAATTAAATTTTCAGGCAAATTAAATAATGGAGCCCAAATAACATCTGCTACTGTAGTAAAAGAAATTCTGGGGAAATGCAACGTTTTATGTAGCTCCTGCTCCCTCTTTTTTGTTATCTGGAGTGTATGTAAAGCAGGATTATCTGTTTTTGAAAGTTTTATGAAATACGCCTGTAAATTTTTTTCGGAGAGAATCCATTAAGTGTACAAGTTCAATCTATGTGTTTAAAAAGGTACATAAGAAGTCATATCTGTTTTATCTTATAAATAAATAAAAGGGTTTTGGAAATATTCACAAGTAAATGATTATGTTAGAATACCTTTGGGAGAATTGGTGGGGAGTGGGATATTGTGGGAAAGACACTTTTTTCTGTATACACTTCAAATATTTTAAGTTTAAAACCCTAAGTACGATATATAATAACATAAACTTAATCTGTTATTTTGTAATCTAAGAATTTTCTCATTTGTCTGTAGTGCTTGCCTTTTCATACCCAATGCTGCTTTTTATGTTTTTAATCTATAGCTTGCTTATCTTCCAAATAAAATTTTTGGTCAGTACACAAAGAAATTTGTCTTATTTTGACCTGTTCATGCATATATGTCATTATACTTTGTTACTGTTCACCTCCTCTGCTGTCCCTATTCCCTCTTCTTCCTCTCTCTCTGGTTCTTTCATTCCCTCAAATAGTTTGCCCTTTTATGTTCATGATACAGATCTTTCATTACCCTATCTTATTCGCCCTCTTCCTCCAGACCTCTTCTTTTCTTCAGGCCTCTACTTCCATGCCCTACATGTATGTATATATAAAATAAATTTAAATATAAAATATAATCTATATTTTACAGCAATATTATTTATTTTTATGACTGCTTTTTGCTTCTGTATTATTTATCTTTTTTTCAAGTAATTGGCTTTCAAATCTGCTATTATTTGCCTGTTATTTCCTACTTTTTTGGTACAATTTTATTATTTCCTACTTGGTACTTTTTTGGGGGCTTTCTATACTCATTCTAAAGTTTTTATACTTAACAAATTCCATTCTCTCTTGTTCCTCAAACTTTAAGTAAAGCTTTAAGTTTCCCTATTGACTTATTGTAAGTCTATTCTAGAGGTTTTAGTACATGATACTTTGCCAAGTTTTCTGTCCACTTTAAGAAAAGTAAAATAATTGTTTATTTATGTAAACTCATCCTTTAAAGATAACTGGTTCTACATAATGTGGCATCTTATTTCTGTGCACTGCATTGTAAAATAAAACAAAAGATATCTTATTCTTATTTAGAAATAAAAATTGAAATGTATCTATTCATTTTTGGTATTTGAGTTAAATACTTTGGGGACAGTCTCACCTTAAAAATAGAAACAAAAGACAATAGCAACAAAGTCTCCACAAAGTGTAAGTTATCACTGAAATTATGCCATAAAATGTTTTCATGCACTATGTGTTTTCTATGAAAATGAGGCAAAAGTTTCAAGTTTTGTTTTCCTAGATTTTTTTTTTGTGGTCTTTTCTCCTTTTCAGTTTTTTCATACTTTCTTCTCTTTTTGTCCTGTCAAACCCAGAAAAATCTGAGAATTTATTATTTTTATTCATTTGTGTTATCTAATTAAGTTTAATCTACATGCTTTATTGAGAAAACACATCTGTATGGATAGTAACTCAATGCATAACAACCAACGCAGAGAATAAAACTTGTCCATTTTTCATTTAATCATTTTTATGTGTTGGGCATGTCATACCTTCTTTCCCAGTTGGTTCGAGACACATTGCATGCTATTTTATATGATAGTTATCCTATTGTGCTAACAAAGAACCAGAAATAATTTTTATTCTGTGTTTTAGTATTGCTTGTTGACCTTCTTTCGATCCCATCTCCCCTTCCCTTCTTAGCTGCTAGTGACACTCTTCATCCCATTCTTCTACAAGATTGACATACTGGTCTCAGCAAATAATTCTTACTTATGCCTAGCTTATTTCATGTAATGCAATAGCCTTCAATTCCATCTACATTTCTCTGAATGATGTTATCTCATTCTTTTCTAATGGATAGTTTTCCTTATCTATTCAATATCTTCTTAAGAATATTTGAATTGATGTCACGTAGCCAATATAAATTTCTGTCTTTAAATTTATTTTTATTCTTTCACAGTTTCATACATGACTGTGTCACTACCGATTCAGGGAGTCCCTAGCCCGGCTCCCAGCTACGGACAAGCGTGGGCACGTACAGACATGCTCCAGACATGTCCCAACGGAGGACCGTGCAGGTGGAGGGATGAACAACCAATAGGAAGCGGCTGTCTAACCTGCACCTGCAATGGACACCTAGTAAACAGCTAAATGACTGGTGGCTGTCTCCCTCCTCCCTCCTCCCTCCTCCCCAGGAGGGATAGCAACACCTGATTGGACCCTGACCCTATATAAGTCCAAACGCCCTAAATGACTCCGAATCAGCTGCAGCTAGTCTCTGCTTGCTTCTCACTTGATTCCCAGGGTCTGGTGGTGACCCCATCGTCGGCTCGCCTCGAGCCCCCCCCCCCCCCCCCCCCCCCGCGCGCGCTCGGCCGGGGATTTGGCAGCACATGACTACAGTGAATTTGTGTAATTTCCATCCCTTACAACTTTGTGTCATCCCCATTCTTTTCTCACTGCAAACCATCTTCTTACCATCAAACCTCCTTCCTACTTCCATGTCTTTTTGTATATGTGACCCTCTAGGTTTTATTTGGATTGCTTCTACTGGCATGTGCTTTATTTAGCCCTTGCTGGAGCATGAATGACAGACATATCAGTGAGTATATTTACCATTGAAGAAAGTAGGTTAACTTGAATTTCAACCACCCATCTATATTTAAGCAGCTGCAATAGGTAAAAAAATTTTTGGAGAACCATCAGTGAGACTTTGAAATTTCCTGAAGCATATAAATACAAAACCCTAGAAATAGGCTCGAAATTCCACTTTCAGGGTAACTCGAAAATGGAAGAATATGATAAATTCATTTTTCCCTCACTTTTAAAAAATTTTGCTTCAAGCCTGGTACTTTAAGAAGACCATTCAAGCCACAGCTTGGTTAAGAACTTCTGAGGATCTGTAAGCTGTTTAGGGGTCCTGCCCTACCTCTGACAAACTCATAGAATGTCTTTCCATTGCATGCTTGTTTCTACTTTTCTGCCAAATCTTAAGTGGATCAGTTGCCCAACTCTTGGCAGTTTCTCTTCATATGGATATTTATTTAATTACTTTTTTGGCAAATTTATCTTGATTATACAATTCTAGAGACACATGTCAGTCATTTACTGTGTGCAAAACAAAGCACAAAGTGACAAAATGATTCTAGCTATTAGTTTGTAAAATTTTCCACTGTTATGATGTCTAGGAATATGTATATGTATAAGTATATATGGTATTTCTAATGCTGGATTTGACATTTGTGCTGACATGCGGCTTCACTGTTATAATTTTTTGGCTACTGATATTGCCTTGCCAGTTATTTCTTGTATTGGATTTTTAGATTTCTTGAGAAGACTGCATCTTCATATTTAGTGCAATAACTAGGAATAGATTTCTAAATATTTTTAGGCATTGAAATGTGTAAACAAGCTTTTTATACAACTAGCTCTCTAAAAAATCATGTACTCATTCTAAGTTTATTATAAAGTTAACTAATATGAAGGGTATATGCCAAATGACTTAAAAATAAACTGTATGATGCTTTTTTGTTGTGAATTCTATATAGTCAATTGATTATTTAGAATTTCTTTATTGATTTTTTACCAGTACCTTATAGCCATATGATTTATAAGATTGAAATAGAATATGTGCTATTCATCATAAATGTTGGTTGATCTTTTTACATTAGCAAGATAAAAATGAGAAAGCAAAGATGGATGGACATTGGAACTTCTCTAGTTTGCAATCATGTATGTGACTTCTAAAACAGATAGTAGTTTTAGAGACTGAAAGAATGCTTCTCCAGTTTGGTTGTATTACTCACAATGTGATATGACATGCATGACAAACTTCAAGGCATTATTAACATTTTCTTCATAATTCTCTTATGTTGATTGTCAAAACAACAAGCCAAACACAGATCTATAAAGTTGCACAAAATAAATAGAAGTAATTTTTCTTCTTCCAATTAAGTACTTTGTTATACATATAAGATACTCATCAAGTAGTAGCATAAATTGAATTTTCTAGTTGGCAATGGTTACTTTTGGTATATGCTTTCATTTGTGCTGATCCACATGTAATTTGACTTACCCCATTTCTCATTCATTCATAAATTGTTCATATAAGCAAAAAGATGAATTCTACTGTAGAGGGCAGATAGGAAAGGGCTCTTTATTAGAGATTTATCTCTGATTAGTAATAGAACTCTAAGTAAATCATTTCCCTGTTTTCTGAGTGTGGTTTCTCATCTATAAACCAAAAGACTGAAAGATAAGGTCTTAAATGTTTCCTTCCAACTCTGTGATTCATAACAAAGGTTGATAATCATTCTTACATATTTACTGTTTTTCCTTTGAAAGTCTGAAATTTTCCGTCTTGTGCCATCAGGCTTAGCCATGTGACTTCATGATGTCTTTTTTGGGGGGAACTGTTAAGTTTCTAGGTTCAGTGATATTGCTAGGCAACTTGCATCAGAAAGAGTTGAGGTATGTCATGCAGTCACCTTGGCTGGCAGTTATTTCTTTAAGGACTTTAAAATAGCATTCCATACTTTTGTGGCTTTGAGGTCAGCTAATGAGAATTTTGATTTTTCAGCCTTTGTAGGAGAGTTGGTGTTTTCTCTTAGTTTTTGGTTGTTTCTTTCCTTTCTATTTTTGACATCTTACTTATGTCATAAAATGTTCTTTCCTACACATATCTATTTTGGTTTCTAAATGAATTTTTTTGTATTCAAATGTCTATTTTTTTCTGTAGACGAGAAAATTTCTACTGTAAATTTTTTTAACGTTTTTAGTATTTATCTCAGTTCCCTCTTTAATCCTATGGTTTTGTAGGTTGATTACATTGCAGAGCTCTTTGACAATGTAGTCATGCTTTTTTGTTATTGGCATTTGTGTTAGTTACTCAACTGCATCCCACTCTTACGTTGCCCAATGAGCTAGTTTCATCTTTCCATTGCTGAACAAATACAGGACCTAAGCAACTTAAAAGAACAAGAGGTTTATTCTTCATTTATCATTCTGGTTACAGTTCATAGTCCAGCCTGGAAAGAGAATGCATTCCGACATCAGGAGCCAAGAGAACCGGCCATGCATATCCACGCAATGTCTCTCCTTGACGTTCTTTCTTTTGCTTGGTCTATTGACACTTCCTAATGTCTTTTTTTCATTTATTGAGTTTTTCACTTGCAGTATTTGTTTTTTCCAAACTATGTTTCCTTGCTGATTTTTTTCTTTCATGTTCCTGACTTTTTCATCAACATTAATGATTTTTTTTTCATTTACTTTGCTTTTTTTTTTTTAGTAGTCAGTTCTCTTCTTTCACCATGCAGGCTTCTGGAATAGAATATCACCAGGTGCCTCACCTTCTGAATTATCTTGTCAACCCATTTTGCTGTTTTTTTTTTTTAACCTCATAGTGCTGATTTTTTTAAGTTCTGGACAGAAACTTGTCTCCTTGTTCCTACCCTTTTTCACATAACTGGCAATTTTGACCAGAAAACTTTTGAAATCTTCATTTGCTGTTTTCCAATTCAACATCCTTGAGTTCAGTACCTTACAAAATGTAATCCTTTGGAGAGTTATGTTGACTTTTTCATGTTTCTTACATTTCTGTGCTATGACTTTTGTATCTTCTGGCTTAGAAATTTCTTCTTTTTTTTTAAAGAGTGGATTATGCTACTAAGCATCCTACTTTTGAAGCCTCAACTCTTAGTGGTACTTGACAAAGAGGAAACAAGCTGCTACATAAGCAGAAACAAAACTATCCAAGATACAGAAATACTCCAGTTATAGCCTGTAACCATGTAACTAAAAATGGCAAAGATGTTGCAGAATATATAATGAAACTAAAAATTACCTAAGCTAAGTATGGAAATTATAAATGAGTGAAATAGAAGGATAAATAGGAAGAGAGGAAATAGAGGGGAAGCAAGGTTTTGTGAAAGACAAAGAAATCGGGTGGAGAAAAATGCTATGTAGGGGAGGAAAAAAGAGTAAGAAATTAGAAGAAAGAAAAGATGGAGATTCAAAAACAAAAAGATTTCTCAATGATGAAGAAAATTTCAAAACCAAAATTAGATAAATATAAGAAAGGGAATTAAAAATAAAAACATAATAATATTAAAGAATAAGTGTCGATATGGTAAAGTCAAAACACTACTATGTGTAGAGGGGAGGATATGGGGGGAAAAGTAGGGAAAAGAAAAAATATTATCTATAAAGAGAGAAAACATGCATAGAGAAAATTATATGAATTTATGAAAGAGAATAAAGACAAAAATACACTAACATTAAAATCCTACTAAATGTGTGGAAAATGTAAAGAAAAAAAGAATTACAGAAGGGACAAAGGAAGTAGTGAGACTTCTTTCTGGGCTCTCAAAAACTGGAGACTGTTATATACATGGAGTGGTGCCAGCTGAACGTGTGGATTTTCATTAGGTAACAGCATACTGGAGCTGTCTTCAGTTTTAATATCATAGTTTCTCATAGTTTCTCTTTTTTATGCAGCTGGGGACTGTGCTAGCTAATCTTAGCTTTGCACTCTTTGGGGTGGGCAGATTCTCTCACATTCCCAAGACTCTCCTGATCATACCCTATGAGGCAGCTAATGTCTTTATTTTTTTAAACCTGAAAGTGTCTCTTAAGTGTAATTGCCCTGCTGGCCAGATGCTGCTGTATCACGCATGCACCTGGAACTTCAGAGGTAAGTTCTACAGCAGTGAGCATTGCACACCCTAGGATTTGAGGCACACCAAATTTGGGCTCTCTGATCTCTGATTGTACCCTGATCTCAGAGCCCTGGAGTAGCTCAATTTTTAACAATAGATTCTCTCTCAAGATGATGCCCTATCACTTGTCCTCTAAGTTCAGAACAGTGAGGAACTGTGTTGGTAGAGCTGTGTTCTGTTTGCTTCTCTGGGTCAAGCAGTATTTTTCTGTTCTTTATTTTTCTTTATCCCCCTACCATCCTTTCACTCCTTTTATGAATTTCTGAAGTTCTTCTCCCATTTCTCTCTTTGGGATAAAGTCTACCTTTTCTCATTCTGACTCTCTCCTTCACTATCTCACACAAAAACATTCTCCTAAGTTTTCATTGTTCAGATATTACAGATCGATACAGGGTGGATATATTTGTCAGCAATTCCTTCTTTCTAATGATCAATTTAAGAATGAGACTTCTGCTTTGCCTCTCCTGCCCACTCAGGACAGGATGCTGGCTCATGGTCCTCCTTCCCAGGTAAGTTCCACTAGCCCTCAGGTCACCCGCTCGTCCCACCAGCCAGCCTGAGTAACATCCAGGCTGCCCTAGGCTTGGGTGAGGCACTCCAGCATCTCCATCAGTCCCTCTGCCCCTCTGGCCCACCCGGACACTCGCTCCTGGTCCAGGGAGGACACATTACTCCTCAGAATGCAAAAGAGTCCAAAGAAAACTCAAGCAAAGCTTAAGGGGACAAAGGCCATACATCTGAAGTCCTCTAAAATCATCCTATCACATGGAAGAGATTTTTCACATCCAGCAAAAAGATAAGTAACCCCCCCCCTTTTTTTTTACCATCCCACCTTTTCAATTATTAATCATTGTAGAATAACTTTTCATACAGCCACCCCCAAACATATACAACTTCAGGGACTATACCACTCACCCTCACATATCACCAAGGTACTAAATCGTAAAAGTGCACTACCATACTAATATTCACTCCCTGTCTACTAAATCTGACTTAATTGATGCACTAAAAGTCTAGTAGCATCATCTAGGAAATAACAATACTACAGACAAACGTAGCCAACTCCAAGGCAAGCACTAGTAATAACTGCCCGAGAGTGGTAATACCAACTAAATCAGTTCAGTCAAAAATACACAGAAACTGAAAGGTCTTAAGAGACAAAACAACAATGCCCAAGTCAAAGTGCAGATCCATGAGAAACAAAACCCAAGAAAATAAATCTTCCACCAAAAGAATTAACCCCATAATGATAGATTCCAACCAGAACAAATTCCCAGAAAATAGCCAAGAAAGCCAGGCCCAAGATAATGACTTTCAAAGCATGATCATTACAATGATCAATACTATGAAAGAGGAAATCTGGGAGGAGTTAAGGAACACAACAGAGGAAGTGAGAAAAACAGTTCAAGAAACAAAAATAGGCATAGAGCAGTTAAAACGGTTTCAGGCAGAGTTTAAAATCGAACTAAAAAACAAGTTATCTTCAACCAAGAACTGAACAGAGAGTCTTACCACAGAACTAACGAAACATAAAATAGGATTTCAGATATTGAAGACAAAGTAGAAGTATTAACCAGCTCAATGGAAGAAGTTGTTAAAGCCAAAAAGATACTTGAGAGGAATAATCAAGAGTTATGGGACATCCTGAAGAAGCCTAACATGCGCATTCATGGAATACCAGAGCAAGAATCAAAATACCACACCTGAGGAATTTTTCAAATTATCATAAATGAAAACTTCCCTCATCTAAAGAATGAGAGGCCCATTCAAATACAAGAGGCATTCTGCACCCCAAACAGATATGACCAAAATAGAAACTCACCACGGCAAATAATAGTCAAAACACTTCACATTCAAGACAAAGAAAAGGTGCTGAGAGCTTCAAGGGAAAAAAAAAATAAGTGACTTTTAAAGATAAACCTATTAAAATAACAAATAACTTCTCAAGGGAAATAGTAAAAGCAAGAAGAGCTTGGAGAGATGTACTTCAAGTATTAAATGAGCAAAAATGTCAACCCAGGCTGATATACCTGGCAAAACTACCCGTCATGATCAAGGGAGAAAGAAAAGTTTTCCAGCACAAACACAGCTTGAAGGGATACATGCCCACCAAACCAGGCCTTTAAAAAATGCTAGAAATGATACTTAAGCTTAAAAAAAACAAAAAACAAAAAACAAGCATATCCAGGAGGACAGAAGGGAAGTATAATACCACCAAAACCTAAAAGCCATATCATACACTTACAAAAGCCACTAAACATAAAAAAGTCCAGAATTAAAAATAATTTCTCCATTATAACATTAAATGTCAATGCAATTAACTCACCAATCAAGAGACACAGATTACAAACTTGGAATAAAAATCACAATCCATCAATCTGCTGCATTCAGTAAACTCATCTCACCGCAAAAGATAGGCACATCCTAAAAATAAAAGGCTCGTCAAAAGTTCTGCAAGTTAGTGGAACCAGTAAACAGGCAAGGGTAGCCATTATGCTATCAGACAAAATGGACTTCAAACCAAAAAAAAATCCTAAGAGACACAGATGGATACTACATTTTAGTCACAGGTACAATTCATCAAGAAGACTTCACAATACTGACCATATATGCACCTAATATGAGCTCCTCCACATTCATTAAGCAAACCCTACAGCATCTAAAGCAAGAAATCAACCCCCAAATGATAATTCTTGGGGACTTCAACACCGCCCTCTCAACATGGGATAGATCAACAGGTCAAAAACTTAACAGAGACACATTGGAACTTAATCAAACCCTTACTGAAATGGACCTTACAGATCTCTACCAAACTTTTTATCCACTCACCAAAGAATACACATTTTCTCAGCAGCATATGGAACTTTCTCCAAAATAGATCACATATTGGGCCACAAAATGAATCTCCACATATACAGGAAAGTTGAAATTCTAGTGTACCAGACCACAATGGTCTAAAGCTTGACATCTGCGACACAACAAACGACAGAAAATGCACTAACTCTTGGAAACTAAACACTATGATGCTGAATGAGAATTGGATTCAGGAAGAAATTACAAAGGAAATTCAAGATTTCCTGGAAGCGAACAATAATGATGCAACTTATCAAAATCTTTGGGACACAATGAATGCTGTCCTAAGAGGTAAGTTCATAGCTCTTAAGGTCTACATCAAAAAAATGGAAAAATCAAAATAGATAACAATACAGCTTAAAGCTTTAGAGACATTAGAGCAATCCGATCCCAAAAGCAGTAGAAGAAAGATTAGAAAAATAAGGGGAGAAATATCTGAAATTGAGATTAGGAAAATGATACAGAGAATCAACCAGTCAAAAAGATGGTTCTTTAAAAAAATCAATAAGATTGATACACCCCTAGCTAAATTAACCAAAAGCAGGAGACAGAAAACATAAATTAACAAAATTAGAAATGAAAATGGAGTTATCACTACAGATACCCAAGAAATTCAGAGTATTATAATGTCATATTTCAAAAACTTATACTCTGTGAAGTTTGACAACACAAAAGAAATGGATGAATTCTTAAGTAAGCACAACTTATCTAAATTGAATCAGGAACTTTTGAATTATTTGAATAGTCCTATAACATATGAGGAAATCGATGAAGTAAAACTGAATCTTCCCACCAAAAAATATCCTGGACCAGATGGATTCAGCACAGAGTTCTACCAGACATTTAAGGAACAAATAACACCAATACTCCTTAAACTGTTCCATCAAATAGCAAAGGAAGGAACACTACCAAATTCTTTCTATGAAGCTAATATCATCTTAATCCCCAAACCTAATAAGGATATATTTATAAAAGAAAACTATAGGCCAATCTCTTGGATGAACACAGATGCAAAGATTCTCCACAAAGTCTTAGAATATCAGATTCAAAAACATATCAAAAATATCATTCGTGGGAATGAAGTAGGCTTTCTCCCAGGCACACATGGTTGGTTCAACATATGCAAATCAATAAACATAATTCACCATATAAACCAGTCCAAAATTCAAGACCACATGATACTCTTGATAGATGCAGAAAAAAAAAAAAGTTTGACAAGATCCAACAGCCTTTTATGATCAAAACCCTAGAGACAGTTGGAATGGAAGGAACCTTTATCAATATAGTAAAAGCTGTATACAACAAGCCCACAGCAAGGATTATTCGCAATGGGGAAAACTCAAAACATTCCCACTTTGATCAGGAACTAGACAAGGCTGTGCACTTCACTACTTCTATTCAATATTGTATTTGAAGTCTTAGCTGAAGCCATAAGACAAGAAAGGGAGATAAAAGGGACAAATCGGCAAGGAAGAAGTCAAGTTATCTCTATTTGCAGATGACATGATCATATACCTGAGTGATCCTAAAAATTCCACCAGGAAGCCCCTGGAACTAATACAGAAGTTCAGCAGAGTGGCAGGATACAAAATAAATGTGCAAAAATCAGTGGCCTTCCTATATGCCCAGAATGGAAGAAGTGAAAAATCCCTGAGAGAAACAATCCCATTTACTATAGCCCCTAAAAAAATGAAATACCTTGGTATAAACCTAACCAAGAGACTTTTAAAATGAAAACTTTAAAACCCTAAAGAAAGAAATTACAGAAGATGGAAAGACCTCCCATGTTCCTGGATTGGCAGAATCAATATCATAAAAATGGCCATCCTACCAAAGGCAATATACAGATTCAATCCTATAACAATTAAAATCCCAAAGCAATTGTTTAAAGAAGTTGACCAAACAATCTCAAAGTTCATATGGAGGCACAAAAGACCCAGGATAGCAAAAACAATCCCGAGTAAGAAAAACACTGCTGGAGGTATCACCATACCAAACCTTAGTCTATACTACAAATCCATAGTTATAAAAACAGCCTTGTACTGGCTCCAAAACAGACACACAGATCAATGGATAAGGTTTGAAGACCCAGATATAAGCTCACACAATTACAGCCATTTGATCTTTGACAAATGGGCCTAAAGAATCCAATGGAAAAAGAACAGCATCTTCAACAAATGGTGCTGACAAAACTGTATGTCCACATGCAGAAGATTAAAACTTGACCCGTATTTGTCACCATGTACAAGACTTAATTCCAAATGGATCAAGGACCTCAATATAAGGCCAGGGACTATAAAAACCTTAGTTGAAAGAGTCGGGAACTCCCTCGAGCTGATTGGACTAGGCCAACAGTTCTTAAATGAAATCAGATAGCACAGCACTACAACCAACTCTCAACAGATGGGATCTTGTGAAATTAAAAAGCTTCTGTTCAGATAAAGAGATTGTAACTCGAGCACAAAGGCAACCTATGGAATGGGAGAAAATCTTCACTAACCACATATCTGATAGAGCTCTATTATCCAGAGTGCATAAAGAACTTAGAAAACTAAACACCAAGGAAACAAATGGGCCAATTAAAAAATGGGCCTTGGAACTTAAAAGAAACTTTACCAGGGATGAAATTAAAATGTCTAATAAATATCTTAAAAATGCTACACATCCTTAGCCATCAGGGAAATGCAAATCAAAACTTCCCTGAGATATCCTCTCACCCCAGTCAGGATGGCAAAAATCCACAATACAAACAACACCAAATGCTAGAGAGGATGTGGCGAGAAGGGAACTCTCCTACATTGCTGGTGGGAATGCAGGCTTATACAACCACTCTGGCAAGCTGTCTGGCGATTCTTAAAAAGTTAAAGATTAAAATGCCATATGACCCAGCTATTCCACTTTTGGGAATAATCCCCCATACAGAAAAAATTCACCTCAATAGGACAAGCACGACCATGTTCATAGCACACTGTTTACAATAGCAAAGTCATGGAGTCAACCCAAATGCCCAACTGTTGACGAGTGGATAAGGAAAATGTGGTACATCTATACAATGGAATACTACTCAGCCATCAAAAATGATGAATTAATGCAATTTTCTGGGAAATGGAAGGAATTAGAAACATATTGAGTAAAGTATCCCAGACACAGAAAATTAAGTGCTGTATGTACTCCCTAATAGGTGGATCTGAGTACCATACCCACTTAGTGACCCTCAAAGATAAACCTCTGTAATACCTACAGTAATTGCAAAGATTATTAACAGGAGGGAAAGGGAAGGAGGGCTCTGCCAGCAACAAGGAGAGAGGGGATGATGCTACAACAGAGAAGATAGGCCACCATTAAGGACTGCAAGTAAGTAATGAGACATCTGGTTAAGCTCACAGACTTTCCTTCCTGTTCACTTGCAACTGTTGGGGTGTGATCTCACCAGAAAGGGAGGGCATACAGTCTGGCAGATAGAAGGTAACCATTTTGTAAATGGGAGACTAATACCCCACTTACTGTGGTCTCCTACTCTTATTCCATCTACATTTGAATCTACTCTTGTAATAAGACTCTATTTTAACAGCCTTTTATCTCTGGCCAGGGGGTGACATCCAATACCCATCAGGATGGAGCTAAGGGCAGTGAAGGAGCAGCAAAACTGAAAAAAAAATCAACAAACCATAATTCAGAACATCAGAGACTCTATATCAACCACCTGAAACCAGGCCAGCCTACTCTCTCCCCATCGTAAAGCTTAGGAAAATTTGCAAAAGAGGGGGCAGTAAGATTCTAACGGTCTAAAGATGGGGAGGATCAGTGATATACAAGATACTCCACACAAGTTAGGGCCAAAGTAATCACAATAGGACTTTGCATGACCTGCGCAATGACCAACATATCGTTGATCCCTCAAAGTCTAGCATGGATCACACGCACTAGGATCCTTAGAGGCAAAGAATTAACAGCCACAATAGTGTTCCTATACTAAAGGGGAACACAAAAAAGAACTCTTGGTAATCTACTGAATCCTTATACCTCATCAGAAAGAAGGACCCAGAGGGAAGTTTGACATGCACACTAAAGGATGGGGGGGGGGGAATGGGAGAAAGGGAGAGAGGGAGGAGGGGAAAGGAAAGGGAAAAGGAGTGAGGGAGCAAGGGGATCCAGGGAAGGGTGGAGGGAGGTAGGGGAATGGGGTACCTATCAAGTTAGTATGAGTGGAAAAAATAGATAAATTATAAAAAAGAATGAGACTTCTACAGAATTAAAGTGATTTCTCAACTCCTAAACATTGTTATTTTAAAGTTAGTTAAAGGAATGGAAAAATCTTTATGCTTACTAATTAATGCTTCATCTGTGGTGCAAGAGCATTGATTCATATTTTTCTCTCAGCTTTCCATAGCAAAGGAAACTGGAAGGTGAGCTCTTTTGTCAATGGCAATGACTAATTTCCATGAATCTGCATCTTTAGTATCATCAGGATACATGTGCAGGACTTTTCACTAATTTGTGTTCTTTTTTTCCTGTTGTTTATTAACTCTCTTAAAAATATGTTGAGTACATTTTTGAAAGGTACCTATATCATTCTTAGAGAATTGCAGATTTTATATTTACTTCTCTTGTGGATTCTCATAAGCACCACTTGATTCAGCTTCTGTGTTCAAAGCAAATTTTCATGATCTTCATATACAAAAACTATATATAAAAGAACATAATCACTATAATAACTAATCTTTCAAATAATCTTATTGACACACAATCCACGTACATATAATTCACCCATTTTAAATACCTAGTTCAAGAGCCTTTAATATATTCATGTGTTTCTACTAGAACAATTTTAGGCCATTTGATTACATCCCCCAAAACCCTAGCATATCTAGCCATCATGCCCCAAGGTCCTTATTCTCCTCAGTACCAGTTGGATGCTAATTTACTTTCTGCTGAGCTCCCACTTTGGAAAATTCACTTAAAGAGAATCATGCTTGTGATCCTTTGTGATTTGTTGGTGGTTTATCTATGTCATTGCATGATTCACTACTTCTTTTCATTATTGCACAATCTATTGTATGCATAGGCTACATTTAATTAATTGTTCATACATTGACGGATATGTGAGTTATTCCACTTTGCTGTTAGAGAATAATGCTGCTCTGAGCACTAATGTTTACTTTTTGCATGAATATGTTTTTATTTCCATAGGGTATGTGCTTAATAATGGATTTGCTAGGTTATATGATAACCTAATGTTTGACCATTTGTGGAACTGTTTTCCAAAATGGCAACTACCATTTAACAGCTTCATGAGCAAAGGATGAAAGTTTAAATTTCTTACTCTCACTGATGCTTGTTATAACCCCTGATTTTGATAGTTATCTTAGCAAATATAGCTGTTTTAGCATGTGAATGGCATCACCTGGTTTTGACTTACATTTACGTGATGGCTAATGATTCAGAATCTTTTGTGTAATTTTTAGCTATTCAAATATCCATTTTAGACAACTTCCTTGCTGATTTTTAAATTGATTATTTATCATTTTCATTACTGAATTGTAATAGATCTTTTATATCCTAGATGCAAGTTACTTATCAGCAAAGGTATGCACAAATTTTCCTCCAAGCTGTAAAAACTGATTGAGTTTTCACTCAATTGATAGTGTTCTTCGAAGTATGAAAGTTTTCAATTTGGATAAAGTCTACTTTATTTTTGCTGTTATTGTTGTTACTAGTCTTTTTTTTTAATACATTTTTTATTATTTCCGCTCATACAAACTTAATAGGTACACCAGTTCTCTCCCTCCCTCCCTCCCCATCCCCCAGTGCCTCCCCCCAATTCCCAGAGAGTCCTTTATTGTGTATGCCTAACTCTCCTCTTGGTCCTCCTCTCCGATGACATACAAGGACCCAGTGGCATTTCCCTGAACATTTCTCGTGTTCCCCTTAAGCATAGGAACACTACTGTGGCTGTCAATCCCTTGCCTCCAAGGATATTGGTTCCTTTAGCTGATGCTAGATTTTGTGAGGTCAGTAGTGTGTTGGACATTGCGCAGGGCATGCAAAGTCCTATTACGATTACTTCGGCCCTAACTAGTGTGGAGAATCTTGCAAATCATTGCTCCTCCCATCCTTTTGCTCTTTTTTTTTTTTCTGTTTCTTTTTTTTTTAATTAAAAATTTAATTATACATTTTAAAATTTTTTACCAGTTCCCTCCCTCCCCCCTCCTCCCCCCCCCTTCCCCCAGTGTCTCCCCCCCAATTCCCAGAGAGTCCTTTATTGTGTACTCCTAACTCTCCACTGGGTCCTCCTCTCCGATGACATATAAGGACCCAGTGGCATTTCCATAAGCCCTTTCTCTTGTTCCCCTTAAGCATAAGATCACTACTATGGCTGTCAATCCCTTGCCTCCAGGGGTCTCGGTGCCCTTAACAGATGCTAGACTGTATGAGGGCAACAGTGCGCTGGACATTGCGCAGGGCATGCAAAGTCCCATTATGATTGCTTTGGCCCCAACTATTGTTGAGAATCTTGCAAATCGTTGCTCCTCCCATCCTTTTGCTCTTACAATCTTACCGCCCCCTCTTCCGCAAATGTCCCTGAGCTCCAGGATGGGGAGAGATTAGGCTGGCCTAGTTCTATGTGATTGATATAGAGTCTCTGAAGTTCTGGATTGTGGTTTGTTGATTTTCTTTTGCAGTTTTGCTGCTCCTGCAATTCCCTTCACTCCATTCTGCTGGGCACTGTATGTCACCCCCTGGCCAGAGACAAAAAGCTGTTAAACTGGAGTCTTGTTGTAATAGCACATTCAAGGGTAGATGTAATAAGAGTAGGAAACCTCACTGAGGGAGGGGTCCATCACCCATTTGGAAAATGATTACTTTTTATCTGCTAGACTATATGCCCTCCCCTTCTGGTGAGATCAGGAAAGAACGTCTGTGAACTTAACCAGGTTTCTCATTACTTACTTGCAGACCTTGATGGAGGCCTATTTTCTCTGCTGTAACATGGTCTCCTCTCTCCTTGTTTCTGGTGTGGCCCTCCTAACCCATCTCTCTTGTTCATAATCCTTGCAATTACTTTGTTACATAGGTTTACTTTTGAGTGTCTCAATGTGGGCTGGGTGAGTTTGGTACTAGGAGCCACCTATTAGGGAGTACATACGGCGCTTAATTTTCTGGGTTTGGGATACTTCACTTAATATAATTCTTTCTAATGACATCCATTTCCCAGCAAATTCCAGTAATTCATCATTTTTGATGGCTGAGTAGTACTCCATTGTATAGATGTACCACAGTCTCCTTATCCACTCCTCAACTGTTGGACATTTAGGTTGATTCCATGACTTTGCTATTGTAAACAGTGCTGCTATGAACATGGTCGAGCTTGTGCTATCAAGGCGAACCTCTGCTGCATGGGGGGTTATTCCCAAAAATGGGATAGCAGGGTCATATGGCATTTCAATCTTTAATTTCTTTAAGAATCTCCAGACGGCTCGCCAGAGTGGCTGTATGAGCCTGCATTCCCACCAACAATGTAGGAGAGTTCCCCTCTCTCCACATCCTCTCCAGCATTTGTCGTTGTTTGTATTGTGGATTTTTGCCATCCTGACCGGGGTGAGATGATATCTCAGGGAAGTTTTGATTTGCATTTCCCTGATGGCGAAGGAAGTGGAGCATTTTTTAAGATAATTGTTAGACATTTTAATTTCATCCCTGGTAAAGTTTCTTTGAAGTTCCAGGGCCCATTTTTTAATTGGGCCAGTGTTTTCCTTGGAGTTTAATTTTCTAAGTTCTTTGTGCACTCTGGACAGTAGAGCTCTGTCAGATATGTGGTTAGTGAAGATTTTCTCCCATTCTGTGGGTTGCCTTTGAGCTCGTGTGACAATCTCTTTATCTGAACAGAAGCTCTTTAATTTCACAAGATCCCAACTGTTGAGAGTTGGTAGCAGTGACTGTGCCATTGGATGTCTGTTTAGGAAGTGTTGGCCTAGCTCAATCAGCTTGAGGGAGTTCCCTATCCTTTCAACTATGGTTTTTGAAGTCTCTGGCCTGATATCAAGGTCCTCGATCCATTTGGAATTAAGTCTTGTACATGGTGACAAGTACAGGTCCAGCTTTAATCTTCTGCATGTGGAGATCCAGTTTTGCCAGCACCATTTGTTGAAGATGCTGTTCTTTTTCCATTGGATTCTTTGGGCCCCTTTGTCAAAGACCAAATGGCTGTATTTTTGTGGGCTTATATCTGGGTCTTCAATCCTTATCCATTGATCTGTGTGTCTATTTTGGAGCCAGTACCAGGCTGTCTTTATAACTATGGATTTGTAGTATAGATTTGGTTTGGTTTAGTATAGATATAGGTTTGGTATGGTAATACCTCCAGCTGTGTTTTTGTTACTCAGGATTGTTTTTGCTATCCTGGGTCTTTTGTGCCTCCATATGAACTTTGAGATTGTTTGGTCAACTTCTTTGAAGAATTGCTTTGGGATTTTGATTGGTATAGCATTGAATCTGTATATTGCCTTTGGTAGGATGGTCATTTTTACAATGTTGATTCTGCCAATCCAGGAACAAGGGAGGTCTTTCCACCTTCTGGTGTCTTCTGCAATTTCTTTCTTTAGGGTTTTAAAGTTTTCATTGTAAAGGTCTTTTAACTCCTTAGTTAGGTTTATACCAAGGTATTTCATTTTTTTAGGGATTATAGTAAATGGCATGGTTTCTCTCAAGGCTTTTTCAGTTCTTTCAGTCTGGGCATATAGGAAGGCCTCTGATTTTTGCACATTTATTTTGTATCCTGCCACCCTGCTGAACTTCTCAATTAGTTCCAGGAGCTTCCTGGTGGAGTTTTTGGGATCCCTCAGGTATAAGATCATGTCATCTGCAAAGAGGGATAGCTTGACTTCTTCCTTGCCGATTTGAATCCCTCTTATGTCCCTTTCTTGTCTTATGGCTTCAGCTAAGACTTCAAGTACAATATTGAATAGAAGTGGTGAGAGTGGACAGCCTTGTCTAGTTCCTGATCGAAGTGGGAATGCTTCCAATTGTTCCCCATTGAGCATAATCCTTGCTGTGGGCTTGTTGTATACAGCTTTTATTATATTGATAAAGGTTCCTTCCATTCCTACTGTCTCTAGCGTTTTGATCATAAAAGGCTGTTGGATCTTGTCAAAGGCTTTTTCTGCATCTATCGAGAGTATCATGTGGTCTTGGACTTTGGACTGGTTTACATGATGAATTACATTTATTGATTTGCGTATGTTGAACCAACCTTGTGTGCCGGGGATGAAGCCTACTTGGTCCCCATGAATGATGTTTTTAATATGTTTTTGAATCCGATTTGGTAAGACTTTGTTGAGAATCTTTGCGTCTGTGTTCATCAGGGAGATCGGCCTATAGTTTTCTTTTTTAAGTGAATCTTTATTAGCTTTTGGGATTAAAACGATATTAGCTTCATAGAAGGAATTTGGTAGTGTTCCTTCCTTTGCTATTTGATGGAACAGTTTAAGGAGTATTGGTGTTATTAACTCCTTAAATGTCTGGTAGAACTCTGTGCTGAATCCATCTGGTCCAGGACATTTTTTGGTGGTAAGATTCGAGATTACTTCCTCGATTTCCTTATATGTTATAGGACTATTTAAATAATTCACAACTTCCTGATTCAATTTAGGTAAGTTGTGTTTACTTAGAAATTCATCCATCTCTTTTGTGTTGTCAAACTTCACAGAGTATAGGTTTTTGAAATATGATGTTATAATTCTCTGGATTTCTTGGGTATCAGTAGTGATAATTCCATGTTCATTTCTAATTTTGTTAATTTGGGTTTTCTCTCACTTGCTTTTGGTTAGTTTAGCTAGGGGTGTATCAATCTTGTTGATTTTTTCAAAGAACCAGCTTTTTGATTGCTTAATTTTTTCTATCGTTTTCTTAGTCTCGATTTCAGATGTTTCTCCCCTTATTTTGCTAATCTCTTCTCTTCTACTGCTTTTGGGATCAGATTGCTCTAGTTTCTCTAAAGCTTTAAGCTGCATTGTTAAGTTGTTTATTTCTGATGTTTCCATTTTTTTGACGTGGGGATTAAGAGCTATGAACTTACCTCTTAGAACAGCTTTCATTGTGTCCCAGAGATTTTGGTAAGTTGTATTTTCGTTATCATTCACTTTCAGGAAATCTTGAATTTCCTTTTTAATTTCTTCCTGAATCCAGTTCTCATTCAGCATCATAGTGTTAAGTTTCCAGGAGTTAGTGTATTTTCTCTTGTTTGATGTGTTGTGGATGTCCAGCTTTAGGCCGTGGTGGTCTGATAGGGCACAGGTTAGAATTTCAACTTTCTTGTATATGTGTAGATTCATTTTGTGGCCCAATATGTGATCTATTTTGGAGAAAGTTCCGTGTGCTGCTGAGAAAAATGTGTATTCTTTGGTGCGTGGGTGAAAAGTTCGATAGAGATCTGTGAGGTCCATTTCTTTCAGGGTTTGATTAAGTTCCAAAGTGTCTCTGTTAAGCTTTTGACCTGTTGATCTATCCCATGTAGAGAGGGCGGTGTTGAAGTCCCCAAGAATTATCGTTTGTGGGTTGATTTCTTGCTTTAGACGCTGTAGGGTTTTCTTAATGAATGTGGAGGGGCCCGTATTGGGTGCATATATGTTCAGTATTGTGAAATCTTCCTGGTGAATTGTACCTGTGACTAAAATGTAGTATCCATCCGTGTCTCTTATAATTTTTTTTGGTTTGAAATCCACTTTGTCTGATAGCATAATGGCTACCCCTGCCTGTTTTCTGCTTCCATTTGCTTGTAGAATTGTTGACCAGCCTTTTATTTTTAGAGCGTGCCTATCTTTTGTGGTGAGATGGGTTTCCTGCAGGCAACAGATTGATGGATTGTGATTTTTAATCCAAGTTTGTAATCTGTGTCTCTTGATCGGTGAATTAAGTCCATTATCATTTAGTGTTATAATGGAGAAACTATTGTTAATTCCAGACATTTATTATGTTTAATAGCTTTTATAAGTATATTGCTTCGCTTTTAATGGTGTTATATTTGCCTTCTGTTCTCCTGGATATGCCTGTTTTTTTCTTCACGCTTGAGTATCATTTCTAGCAGTTTTTGAAGGCCTGGTTTGGTGGCCATGTATCCCTTAAAGTTGTCTTTGTGCTGGAAAATTTTTCTTTCTCCCTCGATCATGACTGATAGTTTTGCAGGGTAAATCAGCCTGGGTTGACATTTTTGCTCATTCAATACTTGAAGTATGTCTCTCCAAGCTCTTCTTGCTTTTACTGTTTCGACTGAGAAGTCATTTGTTATTTTAATAGGTTTGCCTTTAAAAGTGACTTGTTTTTTCTCCCTTGAAGCTCTCAGCACCAGTTCTTTATCTTGAATGTGGAGTGTTTTAACTATTATTTGCTGCGGTGTGCTTCTATTTTGGTCGTATCTGTTTGGGGTGCGGAATGCCTCTTGTATATGAATGGGCCTCTCTTTTTTTAGATGAGGAAAGTTTTCCTTGATGATCGTTTGAAAAATTTCCTCAGGGGTGGTATTTTAGATTCTTGCTCCGGTATTCCATGAATACTCATGTTAGGCTTCTTCAGGGTGTCCCATATCTCTTGGATATTTCTCTCAAGTATCTTTTTGGCTTTAACAACCTCTTCCATTGAGCTGGTTAGTACTCCCACTTTATCTTCGAGGTCTGAAATTCTGTTTTCTGCTTCATTAGTTCTGTTGATAAGACTCTCTGTGGCGTTCTGGGTTGAAGATAACTTGTCTTTTAGCTCAGTTTTAAACTCTGCTTGAGTTTGTTTTAACTGCTCTATGCCACTTTTTGTTTCTTGCACTGTTTTTCTCAACTCCTCCAGATGTCTGTTGTGTTCCTCTTCAAAGCGATTGATTCGATTATGTAATTCCTCCGGGATTTCCTCTTTCATAGTATTGAACATGGTAATGATCATATTTTGAAAGTCGTTATCCTGGGTCAGGCTTTCTTGGCCTTTTTCCGTGGGTTTGTTCTTGTTGGAGTCTAACATTATGGGATTAATTTCTTCAGTGGGAAATTTGTTTACTTGAGTGTTGCTTCTCATGGTTTTGCACTTTGACTTTGGCATTGTCATTTTAACTCTTAAGATCTCTCAATTTCACTAAACTGAATTATTTGGCCTGGGGTACTGGTGGGCGGGGCCCGAACGGGGACTTACCTAGGGCGCTGGGTGAGGCCCGGGTGGACCGAGCGCGTGTCCCGACCAGCGACCGGTGGAGCGGGGTGGGGTGAAAAGGGAGGATGGGCGCGTCGGGGTGGAGCTATTTAACCCGAGGGCAGCTGGGGCGGGGCCCGGGCGCAGGGGGAGGTCCTCCTCGTCCCTCGGCCCCCGCGCGGCTCCGGCTGGATGGTGGGAGTCGGAGCCGGGTCCCTGTGGACTGACCTGGGGTCCTAGGGCGCGCGGTGAGGCCCGGCTGGACCTCGTGTGCGCGTCCCGACCGGAGGAGCGGGGTGGGGTGAAAAGGGATGATGGGCGCATAGGCGTGGAGCTATTTAACCCGAGGGCAGCAGAGGCGGGGCCCGGGCGCAGGGGGAGGTCCTCCTCATCCCTCAGCCCCGGCGCGGCTCCGGCTGGATGGTGGGAGTCGGAGCCGGGTCCCTGTGGGCTGACCTGGGGTCCTAGGGCGCGCGGTGCGGCACGGCTGGATCTCACGTACGCGTCCCAACCGGCGGAGCGGGGTGGGGTGAAAAGGGCCATCCTTTTGCTCTTACAATCTTACCACCCCCTCTTCCGCAAATGTCCCTGAGCTTCAGGATGGGGGGAGATTAGGCTGGCCTAGTTCTATGTGGTTGATATACAGTCTCTGAAGTTCTGGATTGTGGTTTGTTGATTTTTTTTGCAGTTTTGCTGCTCCTGCAATGCCCTTCACTCCATCATGATGGGCACTGTATGTCACCCCCTGGTCAGAGACAAAAAGCTGTTAAACTGGAATCTTGTTATAATAGCACATTCAAAGGTAGATGTAATAAAAGCAGGAAATCTCGGTGAGGGAGGGGTCAGTCACCCATTTGCAAAATGATCACCTTTCATCTGCCAGACTATATGCCCTCCCCTTCTGGTGAGATCATACCCCCTCAGTTGTACATGATCAGGAACTAACGTCTGTGAACTTAACCAAGTGTCACATTGCTTACTTGCATTCCTTGGAGGCCGATTTTCTCTGCTGTAACATGGTCTCCTCTCTCCTTGTGTCTGGTGTGGCCCTCCAACCCCATCCCTCCTGTTCACAATCCTCGCAATTACTGTATTACATAGGTTTACCTTTGAGTGTCTCAATGTGGGCTGGGTGAGTTTGGTACTAGGAGCCACCTATTAGGGAGTACATACGGCGCTTAACTTTCTGAGTTTGGGATACTTCACTTAATATAATTGTTTCTAATGACATCCATTTCCCAGCAAATTCCAGTAATTCATCATTTTTGATGGCTGAGTACTATTCCATTGTATAGATGTACCACAGTTTCCTTATCCACTTGTCAATTCTTGGACATTTGGTTGATTCCATGACTTTGCTACTGTAAACAGTGCTGCTATGAACATGGTCGTTCTTGTGATATCGAGGTGAACCTCTGCTGCATGGGGGGTTATTCCCAAAAGTGGCATAGCAGGGTCATATGGCATTTCAATCTTTAATTTCTTTAAGAATCTCCAGATGGCTTGCCAGAGTGGCTGTATGAGCCTGCATTCCCACCAGCAATGTAGCAGAGTTCCCCTCTCTCCACATCCTCTCCAGCACTTGTTGAAGTTTGTATTGTGGATTTTTGCCATCCTGACTGGGGTGAGATGATATCTCAGGGAAGTTTTGATTTGCATTTCCCTGATGGCTAAACAAGTGGAGTATTTTTTAAGATATTTGTTAGACATTTTAATTTCATCTCTGGTAAAGTTTCTTTTAATTCCAGGGTCCATTTTTTAATTGGGCCATTGGTTTCCTTGGTGTTTAGTTTTCTAAGTTCTTTGTGCACTCTGGACAGTAGAGCTCTATCAGATATGTGGTTAGTGAAGATTTTCTCCCATTCTGTGGGTTGCCTTTGAGCTCGTGTTACAATCTCTTTATCTGAACAGAAGCTCTTTAATTTCACAAGATCCCAACTGTTGAGAGTTGGTAACAGTGACTGTGCCATTGGATGTCTGTTTAGGAAATGTTGGCCTAGCCCCATCAGCTCGAGGGAGTTCCCTATCCTTTCAACTATGGTTTTTAAAGTCTCTGGCCTGATATCAAGGTCCTCGATCCATTTGGAATTAAGTCTTGTACATGGTGACAAGTATGGGTCCAGCTTTAATCTTCTGCATGTGGAGATCCAGTTTTGCCAGCACCATTTGTTGAAGATGCTGTTCTTTTTCCATTGGATTCTTTAGGCCCCTTTGTCAAAGATCAAATGGCTGTATTTTTGTGGGCTTATATCTAGATCTTCAACCCTTATCCATTGATCTGTGTGTCTATTTTGGAGCCAGTACCAGGCTGTTTTTATAACTATGGATTTGTAGTATAGACTAAGGTTTGGTATGGTAATACTTCCAGCAGTGTTTTTGTTAGTCAGGATTGTCTTTGCTATCCTGGGTCTTTTGTGCCTCCATATGAATTTCGAGATTATTTGGTCAACTTCTTTGAAGAATTGCTTTGAGATTTTAATTGGTATAGCATTGAATTTGTATATTGCCTTTGGTAGGATGGTCATTTTTACAATGTTGATTCTGCCAATCCAGGAACATGGGAGGTCTTTCCACTTTCTGGTGTCTTCTGAAATTTCTTTCTTTAGGGTTTTAAAGTTTTCATTGTAAAGGTCTTTTACCTTCTTGGTTAGGTTTATACCAAGGTATTTCATTTTTTTAGGGACTATAGTAAATGGGATTGTTTCTCTCAAGGCTTTTTCACTTTTTTCATTCTGGGCATATAGGAAGGCCTCTGATTTTTGCACATTTATTTTGTATCCTGCCACCCTGCTGAACTTCTCAATTAGTTCCACGAGCTTCCTGGTGGAGTTTTCGGGATCCCTCAGGTATAAGATCATGTCATCTGCAAATAGGGATAGCTTGACTTCTTCCTTGCCGATTTGAATCCCTCTTATGTCCCTTTCTTGTCTTATGGCTTCAGCTAAGATTTCAAGTACAATATTGAATAGAAGTGGTGAGAGTGGACAGCCTTGTCTAGTTCCTGATCGAAGTGGGAATGCTTCCAATTGTTCCCCATTGAGCATAATCCTTGCTGTGGGCTTGTTGTATACAGCTTTTATTATATTGATAAAGGTTCCTTCCATTCCTACTGTCTCTAGCGTTTTGATCATAAAAGGCTGTTGGATCTTTTCAAAAGTTTTTTCTGCATCTATCGAGAGTATCATGTGGTTTTGGACTTTGGACTGGTTTACATGATGAATTACATTTATTGATTTGCGTATGTTGAACCAACCTTGTGTGCCGGGGATGAAGCCTACTTGGTCCCTGTGAATGATCTTTTTGATATGTTTTTGAATCCGATTTGGTAAGACTTTGTTGAGAATCTTTGCGTCTGTGTTCATCAGAGAGATCAGCCTATAGTTTTCTTTTTTAAATGAATCTTTATTAGGTTTTGGGATTAAGACGATATAAGCTTCATAGAAGGAATTTGGTAGTGTTCCTTCCTTTGCTATTTGATGGAACAGTTTAAGGAGTATTGGTGTTATTAACTCCTTAAATGTCTGGTAGAACTCTGTGCTGAATCCATCTGGTCCAGGACATTTTTTGGTGGGAAGATTTGAGATTACTTCCTCAATTTCCTTATATGTTATAGGACTATTTAAATAATTCACAACTTCCTGATTCAATTTAGATAAGTTGTGTTTATTTAGAAATTCATCCATCTCTTTTGTGTTGTCAAACTTCACAGAGTATAGGTTTTTGAAATATGATGTTATAATTCTCTGGATTTCTTGGGTATCAGTAGTGATAACTCCATGTTCATTTCTAATTTTGTTAATTTGGGCTTTCTCTTTCTTGCTTTTGGTTAATTTAGCTAGGGGTGTATCAATCTCATAGATTTTTTCAAAGAACGAGCTTTTTGATTGGTTGATTTTTTTCTATCGTTTTCTTAGTCTCGATTTCAGATATTTCTCCCCTTATTTTGCTAATCTCCTCTCTTCTACTACTTTTGGGATCAGACTGCTCAAGTTTCTCTAAAGCTTTAAGCTGCATCGTTAAGTTATTTATTTCTGATGTTTCCATTTTTTTGATGTAGGCATTAAGAGCTATGAACTTACCTCTTAGGACAGCTTTCAATGTGTCCCAGACATTTTGGTAAGTTGTATTTTCATTATCGTTCACTTTCAGGAAATCTTGATTTTCCTTTTTAATTTCTTCCTGAATCCAGTTCTCATTCAGCATCATAGTGTTAAGTTTCCAGGAGTTAGTGTATTTTCTCTTGTTTGTTGTGTTGTGGATGTCCAACTTTAGGCCGTGATGGTCTGATAGGGCACAGGTTAGAATTTCAACTTTCTTGTATATGTGTAGATTCATTTTATGACCCAATATGTGATCTATTTTGGAGAAAGTTCTGTGGGCTGCTGAGAAAAATGTGTATTCTTTGGTGCGTGGGTGAAAAGTTCGATAAAGATCTGTAAGGTCCATTTCTTTCAGGGTTTGATTAAGTTCTAGAGTGTCTCTTTTAAGCTTTTGACCTGTTAATCTATCCCATGTTGAGAGGGCGGTGTTGAAGTCCCCAAGAATTATCGTTTGGGGGTTGATTTCTTGCTTTAGATGCTGTAGGGTTTTCTTAATGAATGTGGAGGGGCCCGTATTGGGTGCATAAATGTTCACTATTGTGAAGTCTTCCTGGTGAATTGTACCTGTGACTAAAATGTAGTATCCATCTGTGTCTCTTATTATTTTCTTTGGTTTGAAGTCCACTTTGTCTGAAAGCATAATTGCTACCCCTGCCTGTTTCCTGGTTCCATTAGCTTGCAAGATTTTGGACCAGCCTTAGGATGTGCCTATCTTTTGTGGTGAGATGAGTTTTCTGAAGGCAGCAGATTGTTGGATTGTGGTTTTTTATCCAAGTTTGTAATCTGTGTCTTTTAATCGGTGAGTTAATACCATTGACATTTAATGTTATAATGGAGAAATTATTTTTAATTCTGGACATTTTTTATGTTTAGTAGATTTTGTAAGCATGTTGTTTGATGTTTATGTTTTGGTGGTATTATACTTCCCTTCTGTCCTCCTGGATACTCTTGTTCTTTTCTTCAAGGTTGAGTATCATTTCTAGCATTTTTTGAAGGCCTGGTTTGGTGGACATGTATCCCTTCAAGTTGTCTTTGTGCTGGAAGATTTTTCTTTCTCCCTTGATCATGACGGATAATTTTGCAGGGTAAATCAGCCTGGGTTGGCATTTTTGCTCATTTAATACTTGAAGTATGTCTCTTCAAGCTCTTCTTGCTTTTACTGTTTCCATTGAGTAGTCATTTGTTATTCTAATAAGTTTACCTTTAAAAGTGACTTGTTTTTTTTCTCTTGAAGCTCTCAGCACCTTTTCTTTGTCTTGAATGTGGAGTGTTTTGATTATTATTTGCCGTGGCGATTTTCTATTTTGGTCATATCTGTTTGGAGTGCGAAATGCCTCTTGTATTTGGATAGGCCTCTCATTCTTTAGTTGTGGGAAGTTTTCATTTATGATGAATTGAAATATTTCCTCCTGTGTGGTATTTTGGGATTCTTGTTCTGATATTCCATGAATGCGCATGTTAGGCTTCTTCAGGGTGTCCCATATCTCTTGAATGTTCCTCTCCAGTATCTTTTTGGCTTTAACAATCTCTTCCATTGAGCTGGTTAATTCTCCCACTTTGTCTTCAAGATCTGAAATTCTATTTTCTGCCTCATTTGTTCTGCTGATAAGACTCTCTGTTGAGTTTTGGGTTGAAGATAACTGTTACTAGTCTTTTATATTAACTGAAAAACTAATTCTAAAGTTACAAAAGTTGATGCCAGTGCTTTCTTCTAAGAGAGGTGTGCGTGTATATGTTTCTTACTCTTACATTTAGGTCTTTAATCTATTTGGAGTTTTTTTGTATCTACTGAGATATAAAAGTCTAATAATATATTTGGCATGTGACTATCCAATCAACCCAGCACAATGTGTTAAAGCTATTGACTAATCTTGACATTCTTGCTGAAAAATGGTAGACCACAGATGGGTGGACCTACTTCTGGACTCACTTCTGCCATGCTGATGTATGCATGTGTTCTTAAGCCAGGAGGACCATGTTGTCTTGATGTTTGTAGATTTCTAATAAGTTTTGAATAATCACCTTTTCCAATCTTGTAAAACAATCATCTTCCCCCCAACTTAAAAGATTTTATCAAGATCAGTCTTATTTTGGGGTCTGTATGTTGTATGAACATTACATATTCACCATGGATGCTCAGTGGCACTTCAGATGTGCAGTGACAAGAGGTTGACTTCTCTTTTGTCTAAGAAAATAGTTATGTATTTGGATTTCATTTTATAATATATGTATGTGAAGAAAAAAACGAAGTCAGAAAAGAGAGAAGAGTAAAGCAAATCGTCTGTAGAGATGCGGGAGACAGGAAGGCAGGAAGAAGCCATGAATGCTGCTTCTCCAAGAATTTAAGGAAATATCTTTGTCCATAATTATTTTTAAATAGTTTAAATAGTTGGTCTGCCTATAAAGGCTTGCAGCCTCTTTTGCAAACATCAAGGAATGTACTTTCAAATAACTTCTTGGAATCCTTTCTAAGAACTTGCTTTTAAATATGGGCTACTCTGACAAAGAACAGGGTTAGCTTACGCTAAACCACTTTAGTTTCTTGATTGCTGGATTTAAATATGTGTGTATATTTAAATCTGTTAAAAAAACAATAAAGTGATGAGAAAGCACAGGCCAAGCCTGTAGAAGTTAACCTGCAGTTCTGTGTTGGCCCTGGATTTTCTGTCTGTTACATTTGTAAAAAAACTTTGCTCAAAAATGTTCTCCTTCATGCCACTCTTGGGAGGAAACTTCAAAAAACTTAGATGCAAGTAGCTCAAATAAAAGGTAAGGCTGTTGGAGATTATAGCAGATATTGATACAACACGAGGTGGCAGTCTTGTCCCAATAAGCACTGTAGACCAGTGTTGGGACTTTAGAAGAAGGATTCAAAATGTCCTAAGATGGGGTCTATAAACACCTTTGGAGCTATGGTTGGCAGACTAAAGTGTTTACTGGACACAGAGCCTTAGGCGACCTTTGTATAAAGTATCCTGGAATAGCAGTACAGTACAGAGGAACCAGTGTCTGAACTGTGACTTCTAACACACTGCTAGTTACCTTTATTATTCTGTTTTTATATCATACACTAATCTTTACCCTGCTATTCCACATGCGCTTAAGCAATATTAAATGATAGTAATTCTGTGTTCAAATGATATCTCCTTTTGGTCTTCTCAGTAACATTTCACCCATCAATCTTCACCCATCATTTAGTCCTGAAATATCAAAAGTCCCTTCTCTGTTGTTGTCTTTTATGACTATGCATATGTTCTAGCTGGAATTTTCTTCATTTATCTTTGTAAATGATTCCTACTCTTTTATTCTGAGTCTACACCAACATCACCTATTCCTAGCAGCCCATCTTGACTACATCTAATGGGTAGGAATGTAAGGACTGAAACTAGCATATGTCCACTTTCCTATAGGATGTGGATGAGATCTTTTGTTTCTGTTAAAGTCTAATGGTCTATGTACATTCCAATCTATTTGTTTATTCATGAATATTTGTTATTTTCTGGCTTCATCTTCAAATTGGTTAGGTTTTCATTGTTATGTGATGGCTAGCATGTTACTTCCAGTATGGAATTTTCCTCTTTATGTAAGTATAGAAGTGTATTATTTTGTCTCCTACTTAATTTGTTCAGTAAATACTTTTCCAGTATCTGTGCATAAGGTACTATTTTAAATATTAAGAATATAGGGTATGTTTAGGGTAAGGAAGGGAATAATTGGTAAAAAATCCTAGAGGGCTTGAGGGAATGGGATACAGGAAAGACAGACATTTCACCCATCAATCTTCACCCATCATTTAGTCCTGAAATATCAAAAGTCCCTTCTCTGTTGTTGTCTTTTATGACTATGCATATGTTCTAGCTGGAATTTTCTTCATTTATCTTTGTAAATGATTCCTACTCCTTTATTCTGAGTCTACACCAACATCACCTATTCCTAGCAGCCCATCTTGACTACATCTAAAGGGTAGGAATGTAAGGACTGAAACTAGCATATGTCCATATGGAAAAACTCTAGGATTGTAGGAGGTAATAGCATAGGAACCTCCATATGCTAATAATATGTCAAAAATGGATTTTAAAGAAAGAAATAAGAATGGGAAACCTCTAAGCAGAGGAGCACAGGGTGAGGAAAACAGGGTGAAACAAAAAAGTCCTAAGTTGATCCACTTAGTACCCAATGACTATTAAAAATATACTAGAAGCAACAGGAATTTGTCAATTACTGATAAGATATTGGTCAGAGAGGTCTCAAAGCTCTCCCTCAAACATTGCAGACTTTTGCCATTGCTCTTGGTTGCTCTCTAAAAAAACAGTCAGTAAGACTCTATTACTAAAGATGCAACACACATGGATCACAGAAAATGGGCAAAATGCATCAACTGGAATTGGTCTGAGAATTTCCTCCTTGCTGGATAGCTTACATAGTATCAAGGAATACTGGCGAAGAGAAATAAGGACAGGCTTCATCAACTCATGAGAGCTGCAAGTTGCAATAAAAATCACCATGGCAACAGGGAACCACCAGTGTAAGAGTGGCATGAGTATCAAGGAGATAACCAACAGCTTTCTGACTTAACTCAAGACCCTCTTGTTAGAATGGAACAGATTCTTGTTACTGTTAACTATAACAGGAACTTAAAAAGGGAAAGAAAATAGATCAATAGGGAAAAATGGCTAAGGAGCCTATAGATAGGAAGACAGTATGCCAACCTGCTCTGTAAATAGCTACTACTATACCCATAGATTTGAAGAGCACTTAGCACTCAATTTAGAAGTCTTCTTCTACAACAGAGGTAGAGAGTCTCAACACTCTGACAAGATGAAACCTAGACCAGTAGAAGAGCAGTGAAGTGGACGACAACAGCCAGCCATAATGGAGAATACTGGCAACCTGAAAATGCTCACCCAGAATCAGGCCAATCTAATCTCTCCTCATCCTAAGGCTTAGGGAACCTAATGGAATAGGGGGTAGTAAGATTTTAAAAATGTAAAGATTGGAAGGTGCACTGTTGGACAAGCTGTTCCATTCAAGGCAGGACTGCTGCACCTAGGAACTCACTGCAGTGAGACTTGTCCTTGCCAGATCTGCATAATTACTGACATACCAATATGTCCCATATATTATTGAGGAACCCAAGAGAGATAAGAGTATACAGTGGAAACCTCAAGGACTAGAACTTGATCAGTGAAAGGAAATGCCCTATTAGTAGGGGGCTGGAGGAGGGGCAACTTGGTAGACACATAGGCCTGAATCCCCACAAAAGCAGACAAATTAGAGAGAACCATGGGGTCCATAGAAGTAGCCAAGCAGGAAAGTGGGAGGGAGTGGAATGGATTGATGAAGGGAAGAGAGAGAGATGGGAGGGAGGGGGAATTGAGAGAAACAAGATAAGTACTCAATTTGCTTGTAAAACTAGAAAAAATTAATGAAAAATAGCTTAAAAAGGATTAGAATAATGGTGACAATTTTATGAACTAATTTTTCTTGATATTTATTTTTCTTTAAAGTTATAGGATTAAATTTTGTCTGTATTGTGGGAAAATAAACTGATAATAATAAGTTTTTCCTTGTGTAATAACTTGTTTTCTCTATAAAACAGATAAATTGTCTTTGGTTGTTTTCTAGCTACAGTTTTTATTATTAATTGCCAAAAATCATTAAACCTTGCTCATAATAACACTACCTGCCAGCTAATTAGTGTTATCTTAAGGGTTTCTCTCAATATTTATTATTGCTTCTTGGGATTTAAGATGATACCACCACTCCGGGACTCTGATAGCAACCATGGAACTTGTCCTTCTTTTCAGGATCTTATGCAGAATCATGAAGAGTCAGGGTACTGATAAAAACCACTAGGTAATTGTTACAGTTAACCTGCATGGTTGCTGATAAATGACCATCAAACAGCTTAAGGGAACAAGGGGTTTATTTCTCTTACGATTCTCTGGTTAACAGGAGAACATGCACCAACTCCAGGGCCAAGGGAACTGGCCACACCATCACCACATAATGGCTGAGAGAGGGAGGATCCTTACTTGCCAGACCAACATGTCTGGCCAAGTGTACGCAAGGATGCCAGTATCCTCAACCAACTCCCTATATTCTGTTCATCTGTTGTGGGCCTAACTACAACTACCAACTCTGTACAAATGTGCCTAGAACTCAGACCCTCAACCATCAAGTTGACACCTGTACATAAGCATGACAGTAATTCAACACACTTTCACAAATGTGTGGGCAAACTTTAGAAAACAAAACTGCCAAAACCAAGACAGCAAAATAGGGAAATACAAAAATCAGGTTTGGTGAAGCCTGATAAGGGATCAGAGAACAGAACACAGGAAACTGTGTGAATGACTAAGTGAAGTGGAGCCTTCCATGAAGATGGGACTGATTTCCAAGCTCTGGGCAAGCAGGGAGCAAGTAGCACCTTCATTGCTTCATTTACCCAGCAACTCCATCTGCGTCCAGGTTTCCACAACAGAAACCCCATGGGATCCAGAGGGCAATGAACAGAGCCAATGTTGGCCAGTCTTCTGCACAGCATAGATTAGAATGGGGAAAAGTTTCATGCTGGCCTGGACAAGTGAAGGATAGAAGCTCAGTCCAGAACTTAACATGTCCCAAGCCTGGAACACTCAGCTATTCACTACTATGTTAAAATAAGGCGAATTTAATGCATTTTTTTTGCATTGTCTACATGGTAACATCAGAATAATACTCTAATGTTCTCTTTTTAATTTTTTAATTATTTATTCAATTGTGCATGTATGTGTGTGTATGTATGTGTGTGTGTATGTAGAACAACGGATGAATTTGGGCACCACCATGAACTGCTTCCACCTCCTCCCTGTTTACTCTGCCCCAGGATTCACAGGCTCCGCCCTACCAGGACCAGAAATACAGGCCGCCTGGATCCCCACAAAAGCAGACAAACCAGAGAGAACCATGGAGTCCATAGAAGTAGCCAAGCAGGAAAGTGGGAGGGAGTGGAATGGATTGATGAAGGGAAGAGAGAGAGAGATGGGAGGGAGGGGGAATTGAGAGAAACAAGATAAGTACTCAATTTGCTTGTAAAACTAGAAAAAATTAATTAAAAAATAGCTTAAAAAGGATTAGAATAATGGTGACATTATTCTATGTGGGGTCTGGGATCCAAACTCAGGACATTCTGCCTGCAAGGCAGAGGCTTAAGCCCTGAGCCACCTCTGCGGCCTCCTAATGTTCTCTTTTTTGAAAAATATTCTTTTTTATGACTTTTTATGAAATTTGTTCTTTGACAATTTCATATGTGCATATAACGTATTCTAATAATGTAACCCTACCTCAAGTTCCTTTCCCACATTCATGTCTTTTTGTTTCATAGTTCTAGTTTTGTTTCATAGACTCATTTGATCACTATCTAATCCTTTTTGAGTAGAAGCTGAGTGTATAAAGATAGTGTCTCAATGACTGATTACATCATCAGGTGGGTGGTAAGAAACTTGAATCCACTACCAACTATCAAGTATTGAGTGCATGATGAATTAGGCAGAAGAGCAGAGGGAAGGACTAACAGACAGGATGACTGGGAAGAATTTCTGAAGGAGTTGATTTGAGTGTAATCCTGTTCAAGTTGGAGTCTTTGCTCCATATTCTCTAGCTTCTTGATCTCATAGTTAACACTTTGGTTATCTATTGTAACTGATAGATAAGCCTCTTAGATTTCTTTCCTTGTTCCTGACTGCATCTTTTAAAATCTTCTTGTGCTTCATTAGGTTAGTGAACACGGACTGAGAAGGAGCTGGGCTGGATCTGCACTGGATGACTGTGCAAGTACTCAAGGACATGGGGTGAAAGGGAATCATTGCACAGGATGTAGCAATGTGCACAGTTAAAACTAAATGCTATCATGAACCTCTGGGAGCATAAATTTCAGGGCACATCTTCGAATCCTCTCTTTCAATAAACTACAGAATAAACTATGAAGTGTACATAATCATGACAAATGGTGTGAACATTTTTATTTTCTTTTTACTTTTTAATATAGTTTCCATATTTTATTTTATTATTTTTGTATGTGTGTCTGTGTAGTCTCTGTGTGTGTGTGTCTGTGTGTAGGAAAGGGCATGGCACTTTGTGTGCCTGTGGAGGCCCAAGCGTGATTTCTGGAATCACCTTAGATTGCTTCTACTTTCTATATGCTTTGTTACGGAGTTTCCCAGGATCTACCTTCCAGGACAGGAAGTGCAGTCTGCCCCTACTTCCCCCTGGCATTTTTAGGTGGGATTCTGGATAGGAACTCAGAACCTTCTGTTTTTATTAAACAGAAGCTTAACCCCTGAGCCATCTCTCTGGCCCTGATATGAACATTTTGAGACACATTGTCACGTTATCTTCTAAGAAATCATATATTATGAATATAGGCATAACGAATATCACACAGGCATGATATCATATATGCTATGACTGTTTTTTCATACTTTTTGATTTGTTGGCTTTCTCCTGTCAGCTGGCTGCTTGTGTTAGTCACCTTGGCAGTGATCTTGGACTCAACAGCAGCAATGGGCTTCGCTTCACCTTCTTCATACATTCCCAGAACTTGCTTAGGCATTGCCTCCCACCTGATAGCGTGACCTTTAAGACACTGTGTCTTTATATGCTCAGCACCTTCTTAAAGAGAATTCAGTATCAGTCTAATGAGTCAAGGAGGGGAGAACATAGAACTATAAGTACAGGAAGACATGAATGTGGGAAAAGAACTTGAAGGAAGAAGGAGGTAGAATAGGGGTGGGAGGGATTAGAGAGAAGTGGGGGTTACAGCAATTAGAACAGAGTGTATATATGTGAAATTGTTAAGGAGCAAATTCAATAATACATATATGTGTGTGTGTGTGTGTGTGTATACCTGCTCAGATATATAGGTCCTGGCTATCTTCAAGATTCATTATGCTATTCCATTTTTGTATGTTTAAAGATTTTTAAGTTAATTATTTCTATCCTATTTTCCATGGGTTAAGAGGTTTTGATTCATGAGAGGAAATTCATGTGTATTGCTATTCCTGAAAGCAGAAATACCCATTTTTTCCATCATCTCTATTGCAATTCTAGTTACATATTCTTTCAAATTTTTTGTTCTTTCTCTCCTTTTTTGATTAAGTATATCAGAAGTTATAAAATTTGCTAACAATTTTGAACATCTTTTCCCATAATTTCTTTCTCCAGTCATAGCTTTGGGAACAAAAAAAAAATAGGCTGTTCCGATGGTTCAGCTGGTAAAGATGCCTGCGTGCAAAGCTAGTGACTTGAGTTCAGTCCCCAGAGCACACGTGACAAAAGCAGAGAACTGGCTCCTGAAAGCTGTCCTCTGATATCTATATATGTGACATGGCTCTCTCTCTCTCTTGTTTTCTTTTTCCCTTGTTTTCTCTCTCTCTCATACAGGTCTTCATTCTGTAGCTCAGAGTGACCTTGAACTTGTAGCAACCTTGGGTTCCTCAATTCTGGAATTACAGATATGTATTACAGTGCTCTGGCTTGTGTTCTTGAGATACTGAACGTACTATACATTGACAGCATGATCAGTATCAAGTGGTAAGTTTGAGTCAGTTTTCAATTGTGGCTTATTTTCTAACCAGCCTATTGGCCTTGGGCAAAGTTGTCTATCTTCTCCAATAACAAATTTTCTCATTTCTCATGAGAATAGCCTGAAATAAAACCTTTACAAGCCAGTGCTTGGCTAGGATAAGTGTTCAATAAATGTGGTTTTCTAATTGTCATTACCTATGTCTGATCACCATTGAATATTTTCCCTGTCATGTGAACATTACTGAAATGCTTATTATCAATTAATGCTCTAAAGTTCAAAGGTGTAACTTAACGTTTAAAAATTACCATGGCCATGGAATGAACAAACAAACATTTGGATGAACACCAAGAAAGCCAGAGGTGGCTGAAATATTGGTAGGTTGACAAAAATAATTTGGATTGCTTAATGGTGCACAAAGGTAATGCAGAATCTTCTGTTTACACATACAATATATTCATCTTTAAATTTTCCTAAGGCATCTAAAAATTAGGAAAATTAAATATTTTTATAGCATGTGAGTATATTCTATTTATTCACTTTGAGATACTGCTGACTTCTAGAGGGGAAAGAAAAAAATATCATTTTCCCCCTTTTCTTTCATACAAATTGCTTTTACTTGAACACTTCTTGCCTTATAGTTTATGAACAATCTGAAGCACATTGAACATTTAAATAATTGTCTGTAAGCACCAGTAGTAGCAGTAATTTTCTAGGGTTCTTGATCTCTATCAGACTGGGTAGCTTTCTTTGTACAAAGCACTCAGTGGCATGCAAGATTTGTATAATTAGCTCAGTTCAGCTCCACAAATATGAACTGAACGAACACCCATGGTAGTTCAGCAGGTACTGCTACAAAATGATAATATAGCATATAAATTATATATATTAATGATATATATTTAAATTACCAGTAGGTTTATTGTCTTAGTAAAAACTTTAATGGTATGCTATGTGTCTGTTTAGGCTCCAAAATCAACTGTTAATCTGGTTATAATAGCAATGCAATTTTAGTTTTCATAATAATACATGCTCTAAGAAAAACCTAGAGGCATTATCACAATTTTTACAAAAGTCTAGTATTTGAATTCATGGGTCTAGAAATTTAGCTTGAAAATCCTTAGGTGTTTATTTTGGATAATCCTATTATATTACAAAATTTACTTACATGATTTTTGCATAACTTTTAGTTAATTAAAACTAAAGTTCTGAAATGCTCAATATCTTTCATTTGCACAATCTGTCTTTGTATTGCTTTATTTCTGAACATACTGCTATCCTCTCAAACTCTGATTTTCATTAAGCTTGTGGAATTAAATTAGGCTGGTTTAATATTACTGCTAATCACACACTTTCCATAACTGCTGTCTAATTCTCTTTGTATTCTGAGACACAGATTCAAAACAAGCAATCTGCTGTTTAACTATGCCTAGCAACACTGTCTTGTTTGAGAGGGACCTATACTCTCTTAGGATTTAGACATGACAACAGATCCAGATAGGTAAGCAACTTATAAAAATCTCAGAGCAAATTAGAATAAGAAAGATTAGAGTTCAGGTTCACTTTTTCTGTGTTTGGTGCCCTTCAAAAGTGATGTGGATTTCTCTCATCATTGATAGTGTCACAGAGACTTTCCTTGTGACAGAGAAAAAAAATTATATTTACAAACTTCAAAGTGCTTGGTCTCCCTGACAAAATATGCTTGCATCATTTATCTTTTGAAAATTTTCATGGGGAGTGTTTAATAGAAACAAGATTGCTCTCACTCTGTTTTACAAAGTCATCTGGAAGTCCTGATATACATTATGTAACTGAATAAACAGAGAAAATCATTTGCAATTTGGCAAGACCACTAAATCAAATGGAAAATAAAGAGATCAGAAAATTACATTAAGGAAATCCTTAGACTGCATTTTTCCATTTTCGAAATGCTTCTTTTTCATTGGCTTTGGAAGTACTTGTAGAATAATTGATGCTTTGAGAAATGAAGAACCTCCTTGTTCAGTTGTGCAAATGTATATCCCCAGTTTATACTTCCCTTCCCAAATAATTTTTTCCGTGTGTGTGTGTGTGTGTGTGTTTTGTGTTTCTGTATGTATCAGAAGGCACTGTGTGTGTGTGTGTGTGTGTGTGTGTGTGTGTGTGTGTAGGCCCAAGGGTGACTTTGGGAATCACTCCAGATTGCACCATCTCCTCTTTGCTTTGCTCTGGCATTTTCCAGGCTCTGCCTTCCAGTACCAGAAGTACAGGCTACTGCCAATTCCACGTGGCATTTTTATGTGGGATCTGAGATCTGAACTCAGGACTTTCTGCTTGTGAGGCAGAGTCTTAACTCCTGAGCCATTTCTCCAGCCTCACCCTAAATCTTTTAAAAATATAGTTTTACTCACAGTGAATATTTAGCTTCCATTCTGTTTTTCTTTCACTTAATGCAATAATAAAAAGGACCATTATACCTTCAAATAAGAAAATTCAAAAGAGAAAAGTAAAGTTTTCAGGTACTTTCATTTATTGGTATTTAACAATAAATCAGTCTCTGAAAGAATGAGCAAGTTTTTAAATATAAAATTTATAAATGCAGCTGTCAAGTTAAAATCAGAATACATTATTGCTATATTCTGAATGAAAGAGTTTTTTTTCTGTTCATGTGGAATATGCATCTTTTAATTTTGCATTTCTTCAGTTTGTCAGGAAAGTTTTTTCTTACACATTTCTATGCTCAATATTTTTTTTCCTAAATGCAAATCAAAACTTCCCTGAGATATCATCTCACCCATCAGGATGGCAAAAATTCACAACACCAAATGCTGGAGAGGATGTGGAGAGAGGGGAACTCTCTTACATTGCTGGTGGGAGTGCAGGCTCATTCAGCCACTCTGGCGAGCTGTCTGGCGATTCTTAAAGAAGTTAAAGATTGAAATGTCATATGACCCTGCTATACCGCTTTTGGGAATAACCCCACATACAGCAAAAATTCACCTCGATAACACAAGCACGACCATGTTCATAGCAGCACTGTTTACAATAGCAAAGTCATGGAATCAGCCCAAATGTCCAACAGTTGATGAATGGATAAGGAAAATGTGGTACATTTGTACAATGGAATACTACTCAGCCATCAAAAATGATGATTTAATGCAATTTGCCGGGAAATGGATGGAATTAGAAACAATTATATTGAGTGAAGTATCCCAACACAGAAAATTAAGTGCTGTACGTACTCCCTAATAGGTGGATCCTAGTACCAAACTCACTTAGAGACACTCAAAGACAAGTCTCTGTAATACCTATAGTAATTGTAAAGATTATAAACAGGAGGGATGGGGAAGGAGGGCCCCACCAGAAACAGAGGGGACCGAGTTACAGAAGAGAAAATAAGCCACCATCAAGGACTGCAAGTAAGTAATGAGACATCTGATTAAGTTCACAGACTATCCTCCCTGATCATTTCCAACTGATGGGGTACGATCTTACTAGAAGGGGAGAGCATATAGGCTGCCAGATAGAAGGTAACCATTTCGCAAATGAGTGATTGACCCTTCTCTCACCTTGGTCTCCTACTTCTATTCCATCTACCTTTGAATAGACTCTTATAACAAGACTCTAATTTAACAGGTTTTTATCTTTGGCCAGGAGGTGACATCCAATACCCATCAAGATGGAACCAAGGGCATTTCAGAAACAGCAAAACTGAAAAAAAAATCATCAACAAACCATAATTCAGAACATCAGAGACTATAACAACCACTTGGAATCAGGCCTGCCTAATCTTTCCCCATCCTGAAGCTCAGGGAAATTTGCGGAAGAGGGGGTGGTAAGATTGTAAGAGCACAAGGATGGGAGGAGTCATGATATGCAATATAACCCACACAAGATAGGGCCGAAACAATTATAACAAGACTCTGCATGATCTGCGCAATGACCAACATATCGTTGACTCCTCAAATTCTAGCATGGCTAAAGGCACTAGGATCCTTAGAAGCAAGGGATTAACAGTCACAATAGTGTTTCTATACCTAAGGGGAACACAAGAAAAAGTTCTAGGAAATGTCACTGAGTCCTTACACCTCATCAGAGAGGAGGACCCAGAGGAAAGTTTGATATACTCATTAAAGGATGCTTCAGAGATGGGGGGAGAAAGGGAGGGAGGGGATAAAGGAAGGGACAAAACGGGGAGGGAACAGGGGGGTTCAGGGAGGGGTGGAGGGAGGGAGGGGACAGGGGTTCCTATTATGTTTGTATGAGCAGAAAAAAAATTAAAAAAAGAAAAGAAAAACTAAAATAAAAAAAGATTTTTTTTTCCTAATTAGCCTAAGGTACCCAGCTTTTTTTTTTTTTTTTGTCATGACATTTGTGCTTACTAAATGAATATAAAGAGAAAGAAAGATAGAGGCTGGAAGACGGCTTAAGGCTTAAAACCTTTGCCTCACAAATAAAAGAACTGAGTTTGGGTCCCCAGTTCCCATGTGAAAATTCTGGTCAGAAATGGTGGTGGCCTGCAATTCCAACCCTGGAAGGCAGAACTTGTGCAGCCTCAGAGCGAAGCAAGAAGGAGGGAGAGTCATCCAGAATGATTCCCAGTGTCACCCTTGACTTCCACAGCCACACTTAAGTACCCTCTTGGACACACACACAGACACATACACACACGCGCGCATGCACGCACGCATGCACACACACACAGGTGCCCATGAATGCAAAAAAAAAATCTAAATTTAATTAATAGATTTAATTTTGGGAGGTTCATGTATCCCAGGCTGGCCTCAAAGGCAGCTCAGAATGACCTTGACCTTCTGACATGCCTGTTTCTACTTTCTAAGTGCGGATTATAGGTGTATAGCATCATATCAGGTTTACGTAGTGCTGGAAAATCAATCTAGGGCTGTGTGCATAATTTGCCAACTGACTAACACCTCAAGCCCTCTGAAATTTACAAACCAAGCAGAAGAAGGTAGGTTATAGATAAAATGACTCAGGAAAATGTTAATTTCTGCATGTGGAGGTTAGGGAGTTGATTTTCTCCTTCCATCTTTTGTGCTCCAGGGATCCAACACAGATCATCAGGCTTGTGTGATCAGTGCTTTTACCTGCTTGAAATGTCTCGCAGTCTAAACAAACATTTTTAATGTTTTATCAGTAGCATATATGTAATATATGATATGATTTTATATATCAAACACAATATATATGCCAATTATTCCAAATAACACAAAATGGCTTACCAAATAAGTGAGTCATTCTCTAATCTAGATCTCTTGGGTTCCATCCAAAGGCAAAGAACTGTTCATCTGATCTCTTTGGTGTGCTGTGTATTTACCACTCTACAGAGAGGCCTTGGTCTGGTTTGGGGCAGAATGGATGGAGCTGTGTGAATGAATAAGACAAGACATGTGTTTTATATTCCTGATCCTCCTCCAGGAAACAAATCAGACGGAAAAGTATCAGAGATGGGTGTCCTTGCCAACGCAGGAGCAGTACACATCTGGATGGAAGCAGCGGTAATGCCCTTTTACCCTCCTGAGAACCATAAGAGCACATGGGCCCTGTCCTTTCATACAGCTCCATTCATGCCTCCAGGGGAGGCTTACTGCACTGAGGGTGAATTAACTATTTAGACAAAGTAAAAGAAAACAGAAATAGACTGAATTATCAAAAGTAGGATAAAGAAGAGGGAACAGAAAGACATGTGCCAGCTAAGGATGGGGGTAGTGGGTTGAAATACTGTCTTCTGGACAGGGCATGTCTGACGTTTGTGTGCACTCACAACAGCTGTGTTTAGCTGTGAAAGACTAAGGCAAGACCCAGCCAGACAGAATGTCAGCATGGATGGGAACTGGATTCATGAGGCCACACTTCTAGTCAGGAAGAGCTATAAATAATTGATGGCTGCTGGGGAAGGGAACTCATTCTATTGTATAAATGCTGGTAGATTGCCCATGACTTTGTGGTTGGCCCCACCCACTTGTGCTTATGAGTATAATTAATGGGATTCAATGGGCCTTTTTACTTTAAACCAAACCAAACCAAACCAAAGCAGGACATGAAGTAGAAGGGGGAATATGTTGGGGGCTTAGGAGAAAATGCAGGGGTTGATGTGATCACAAGACACATGTTATACTTTTGTGAAACTGTCAAAGAATGAATAAAAATAGTATAGTGAAAAAGCAGGAGAAAGATACTTCAAAAATTAAAATTTTGTTATTTTTTCTATCACTCAGTGGGGGATAGGAGGCAAAAGCAAGAGGAGCCCAGTTTGGGCAACATATTAAGATCCTAGTTCTCATTAAGTCGGAGGTGACCTGCTTTAGAAGTAGGGTATTTGCAAGTTTAACTAAATTTAGATGAGGTCATAATGGTAGATGTTAACACAGTTTGACTGGTATCTTCATAGAAAGGGGGCATTTGGATACAGAGACACACTAAGGGAAGATGGTGGCCAGACACACAGGGAGAACATGACACGATGATGGAGACTTGTAGTGATTGCTGTGTGTACAATACAGAGACACAGAGGCCACCAGAAGCTAGAAGCTAGGGGAACCAGCTTTTGTAACAACTTAAAAGAGTCTTGCCCTGTGGTCATATTGATTTTAGACTCCTTGCTTTCAAAACTGTGAGAATGTATTTCAGTTATTTTAAGTCATTCAGTTCTTAGTATTTTGTTACTGCATCCTGAGCAAAGTAATGTAGTATATGGTCAATAGTAATCCAGATGATGTATGCCATATAATTTAGAGCATCAACAGAGATGAGAGAAGCTCGTAACTCTGAAGATAGAAATCAAAGATGGTATGAAGGGCTGAAGGAGTAAGTAAAGTTGAAAGAGCAATTAGTTTTTCAAGTCTCCCTTGTTTTCTGTATATAGATTTATTCACTAAAATTGTTGAAACTCCAGATTCAAGAGAAGCCAAGAATTAGGCATTACATTGAAAAAGAGGTGAAATAAGTACAAATATTTTAAAACATGAGATACTACCCTTGCCCCTTTCTACACTGAGCAGCTGAATATGGATAACCAAACTTATGTATGGAGGAAATGGAAAAATTTCCTCTCAGAAGAAACTGGTTGACCTGAGAAAATCTGGTTGTCCAGATATATTGGCCACCTGCAGCAAAGTGCTGTCAGGAAATGTCACAGAGCTCACAAAACTTCAAATTAGTATTTAATTATTAATTAACCTGTATTAATCATAGGTATGTATAGATAGTCAATGATTACTTGACATTTGACAGGAATCTCTGACATGGGAAATTGAGAATTAAACAAAAAACAGACTCTATTTAGAAAAATCAAGAAGTGCTAGTAAGAACAACAAAAGACCCCAAAGAATGCATACAATTTTGATGGGAAGACAAATTGAGAAAATTACTTAGAAAGTAAAACAAAAATGCAAAATAAATAGAAAAAGAATGTGGGAAAGATGGAACAGGACAGAAATGAGAAGAAAATTAGAGGTCTGAATGGGATTTCAATAGTTAAAGTATAGGCTGGAGAGATGACTCTGGGGTTAAGACTGTATCAAAAGCAGAAAGTTCTGAGTTCAGATACCAGGTCCCATAAAAAAAAAAGCCAGGTGGAATGCCTGCTGGGCTGAGCCTGGGAAATCTCAGAATGAAGCAAGAAGGAGATAGAAGCAATCCAGGATGATTCTCGAAATCACCCATGGACACATATATCCTCTGATGCACACACACACACACACACACACACACACACACGCGCACACACACACACGCGCGCGCACACACACACACACTAAATAAATAAATAATATTTATTTATTTATTTTTAAGATGTTAAAGTATAGGATATTCAGAAAGATAAAGAGAAATCACTGATGGAACAACTCAAGAGAATTTCTTTGTCTCCAAAGACTTTAATTATTGTTCAAAAAGGCCCAATTTTGATCTAATGCAAGAAAAGAGCCATACTAAGGTACTTAATGAAATTCTGGAATACTGGTGAGCAGGAATTGCTACATATAGAAAATCTACAGAATAGAAGAAAATATTTAAATTTAGATCTGTATAGGTTTAGTATCTAGATTTTTTTACTTTCTTTTTTTATTTATTTCTTCCACTCATACAAAGTTGATAAGTACCCCCATTCCCCTCTCTCCCTCCATCCCTCCCTAGATCTCCTTGTTCCTCCCCGCTTTTCCCTTTCCTCCCCCCCCTCCTTTCTCCCAGTGTTCCCTCTCCCATTCCTGGAGCATCCTTTAGTGTGCATGTCAAACTTCCCTCTGGGTCCTCCTTTCTGATGAGGTGTAAGGACTCAGTGGTATTGCCTAGAGCTCTTTTTTGTGTTCCCCTTTTAGTATAGGAACACTATTGTGGCTGTTAATCCCTTGCCTCTAAGGATCGTAGTGCCTGTGATCCATAATTTGCAGAAGAGGGGGCGGTAAGTTTGTGAAAGCCTAAAGATGGGGAGGAGCAACGATATGTACGATACTCCATACAAGTTAGGGCCAAAGTAATCATAATAGGACTTTGCATGACATATCATAGTATCTAGATTATATAAAGAAGTCTTACCCCTCAACCATAAGTCAAACCACTTAATTTAAAAAGTTAAGAATCTGGTTGGATCTTTCTGCAAAATAGACACACGAATGACCAGTAACAATATTAAAAGACTATCAATATCATTAGTCGTTAGGAAAATAAAATCACAATGAACATAATTTTCATACCTATCTGCATAGTTATAATAAAAAATTAGAATATAAGTTTTGGCAAGGATGTGGAGAAACTGAGATCCTTACGCACTGTTGCAGTCACTTGGAAAGAGATCTGGTGGTGCCTCAAATGCTAATTTGGAATTTTATTCTTGGGTATGCTCAAGAAAATCATAAATACACCTTCCTGTAAGAATTTATGCACAGATGCCTATAGAGGTGAAATTCATATCAGCCCAGATGTTCATCAATGAATGAATGGATAAATTGAGGCATTTCCATACAATCCAATACAGGATTATGCAGTCACAAAATGAAACAAAGTACTGATATTGGAATAGACAACGAATAAACATTATGCTAAGTGATGGATGGCAGACTGAAAAGGTCAATTTATAATCCCTTGCCTCTAAGGATCATAGTGCCTGTGATCCATAATTTGCAGAAGACTGAAAAGGTCAATTTATAAGAGATACCCATAATAAGCATATCTATGGAGACTAATTGCTAAGAGATACATGGAAGGAGGAATTCAGAATGATTGCTGACATGATATCAGGCTTCTTTTGGATGAGGCACAAGTTTTTAAATTAATTTATTTTTTATTCTTCCACAGTTTCATATATATATTATGATTTTTAGTCATTTTTCACTCTGGGTTACCATGTCTCAACCCTGCTTCTCCTACTGAAAAACTTCTTTCCAAATTCCCCGACTACTTTCTTGTCTTTCTTTTTTGTATGTGTGACCCACTGAGCTTGATAAGGGCTGCCTGGATTAGCATGTGTATCAACACATGCTGGAGCATGAACAAGTGAGCTATACCACGGAAAAAGTGGCACACTTTCCCCCAGGCAGCAGCAACTGTCAATAGTCCTTCAGTGAGGGCCATGATAAAATGTTGACAGCTCCAATTTATGCAGGTAACCATAGCTGCAATGACGTCATGAGTGTAACGGTTGGCCTTGTTTTATGTCTAGAGGACACTTTTTGGTAACTCCTCCTCTACCTCTGCGTTTTCCATATTTTTCATACTGTCTTACATGATGTTCCCTGAGCCTTGTGGGAAAGGCAGGTGACATAAATGCACTCCACAGTCACTTATTATCTGCACTTTGTCCAGTTGAGAGACTTCCAAAAAGCAAAAGACTTTGCTGATGAGGGCTGAGAGCTGTACTAATTTATGGATAGAAAGACATACATTTAAAAGGTAGTTTGATACCATATCTAATTTATACTGTTATGATTTTTATGTATATAATTTGTGAAGTATTTAGTTTTTTCTTTTTTGTTCAATGTTGCATACATGAATATAATGACTTTACAATATTTTCAATCTAGCCCCCTCCTTTTCCCCTTACAACCCTTATGTCCCCTGCATGACTCCCTCCTATTTTCAAATCTCTTTACTCATGCAGCCCAATGTGTTTCATCTAGTCTGTGATGACTTATGCTTGATCTGATTTATGCTCTAGCAAACATCCTAGATCATTGAGTATACCATAGAGAAAAGCATCTTCCTTTACTTCCCCATCAGCATTATTCCTCATCATTCACAACATAGGACTATTGATGACTTTTCTCCCCACTAACCTGCACAAAACCTTCTGGCAAACTAGTGAGCAGAGAGGTTCCAGACTGACTATTTCATGTTCTGTTACTGAAGTCTCTCTTTTCTTTTAAGTTACAGCAATAGCATATTATATAAGCTGTATATGCTGTTCTGCATACACCTCAGTTTTTTTAGTGCTGGGGGTTGAACCCAGGGCAGCATGCCAAATAATCCACTATTCCCAAGAAGTATTTTAGAGATCATTTCTCATGCATTTATAAAGAGTTTTTTCTTCCTCTATGCAGATAGTAATATTCTTTTGGAATTGAAACATTGTTGAGGGCATTTAGATGGGTGGAAGTCCATTTTAAACTCAAGATCATATCATTCATAGCATATAATTCTATTGAAGAATATACTTTGCTAAGAGTTATCCTGTTACTCCATTGGTGATTTTGGATGCACACAAGAATGAAATCTACTCCAGATAGTGAAATTGTGCACATTTGGAGCCTAGAGTGACTTCAGAATGGCATATAATGCTGGTTATTTCTCCTTTATTCTCCCTTCCTATATGACCATATATTTTCAAATTTCACTGGATAGTAAACATAGAAGCAAGCAAGCAATCAAAAAAGTTTTCCATGTGCAAGTGGGAAGAGGCGAGTCATACAAAAGAGAGGAAACTTAGTGACCCTTGTGTTTTGGGGACAAATGCCAAAAGTCTGTTTAAAATAAGGGAGATATCATGGAGACTTTATTGAAAGTGATGTGAGAATATTGGCAATAAAAATGGAAAAACACGCAAGGGAGGCCTGTCTGTGCTTTTTTGGGGTGCTGTTGTTGAGTTCTTTAATTTGGTGTTATGTGACCTCTCCTTCCTGTGGTTGGTATTTCATGGCCAGAGTCAACAAACTTGCAGAAGGACTGGCAAAATTTTGTAGAAGAGAACAGAATTAGGCAAACATGCGTGGGTGGGTTCTTTGGGATAAGCCATGCTGTGAATGTTCTAGATGAGTTTTCCATGTGACATTGGACTTACCGATAAAGTCTTGCCAAAGAGACTGTTACCTCCTAATGGTTTGGGCCACTGGGCTTGAGACCTGCTCAGAACATCATGTTCTTACCTCAGTGTGTTCACAAGGACAGACTGATGATCAGTTTGGGGACACTACCTAGGACTTCACTTCTTTTCTGAGTTAACCCGAAGGGGCTACCCTAAAGCATGAGTAGGATATACATTTGCAAATCTATCAATTACCTAAGGTACTATGCTTTACTCTCTGAGAGCATGTTTTGCAGTATGCTTGAATTTAATTCTGTTAAAATATGAAAAGATATATTATTCTGTACTTGTACTATACTATACTGTACTATACTATGAGGATATTTGAAAGTCTCTGTCATTCAAAATATCACAATTCAATCTTCCACACTTAAGGTGAACACTACACTCTGAAAGTACTGTAGTTGGCTATCCTCATGGACCTTGACAGACAAATTCACTAAATACAGTTGTTCAATCCTACTTTCAGGCCCATGCATTGGTCCATAAGCTCAGCATACGTGCCTCTTACTCATTTATGAACAAAATTATTTACCCACTAATAAGTCATCCATGCTCCAAGAAGTACTCAGGCACTTACTCATGTAGGCATCCCAGCTGAAACCCTGGGAACCCTTCTCCGCCCTATACACAGAAAGATGTTGAAAATAGGATGGAGATTTGTTGGAAAGGAGAAAGCATGAAGTAGAAAATGAGAGAGGATGGGATTGGGTAGTAAGGGGTAAAAATGGCATGAACTAATTGTATTAATTAATGAAGATTTAAAGAATAAAAAAAGATAATTTTTTTAAAAAGTAAAAGTGAAATGATACCTATGGAAAGACACCCAAAGTTGTCCTCTGGCCTCCATATACACCCACACATATACACATGCATACGCCATATACAACATGCACATAAACATACACACACCTACATATACACAAAAAATTCAGTACTGTAGATTTTAAATCCTTCTTGCCACCATGCAATTGTTCAGATGAGTGCTTTGTGGGAGAGTCTCATGAGAAGCAGTGCAAAGCTATTTTGTCCTTTTTCTTAATCTAGCTGAATCCCTTCATCCTTGCTTGTAGTATACACTACTAGATCTCAGAGTGGCATTCCAGATAGTTCTAACCTCATTTCTTTTGAATATCTCTTTTGCTCTTCTGGTTCTTCCTTTGGCAAGGCTTTCAATTTCATTTTGAAGTAGAATAGAATGTCCCTTATTTACACTTGCTGTATTTATGATTTGTTAAAGAAGGAAAAAGGCCCTGTAGATTGAGACCATTCAAGTTTTGCTTTTGTTATGCAGATGAATGATATCAAACAGTAAGACCTTTCTTAGCCCAGAGATTATTGTGTCACTTGAAAAGTCCGTGATGATAGATGAATATTAGCTTTCTTTCTCACTGCTTTCTTGAAATAAAAATTTTAATCTTCCCCAAAGCATTGAATATGGAGACAGTAACACAGAAGCAAGTAAAAAAACAAAAATATTTTCAGAACCCTTGTTAAGGGCTGGTGAGATAACTCAGTGGATAAGGCACTTGTTCACAAACCTAGAGACCCGAGTTCAATCCTAGGGAGCCCACATGGTAAAAGGAGAGATTATCCTCTGACCTCCACCACTGCACGGTGGCATGCATGCATTCTCTCTACCTCTCCCTCCCTCCTCTTCCTTCTTTTATTCTCCTCCTTATTCTCTCTCTCTGTAAAATAAATAAAATATTTGAAAAATCCTTGCTAAATTGTCATATCTGTCTCTTTACTTGCCTCTGCCACTTCCTCTTCCTGCTTTGAGTAAATTGACTACATTCATCTTAGAAATACCATATTCTATCAATCCAAAGTTCTCCTAACTTTCTCTGGGAAAAGAGCTTTTATCTGGGAAACTACCAGTTTCTGTGTTATTTCTTTTTTATCTTCATCTAGTCCATGTCCTCTCTAAATTCGCCATTCTTCTTTGATCCATTGGCATGGTTGGGTCTCCTGCCTTTCTGTATCATATCTAATCCTTCTCTGTATATCTCTTTGGCCTAAAACACCCTGGCTTTTCTGTTTATTGATGAGTATTTATTGAACACCAATTATGTACAACTGCTTCTTTTGGTGTCTTGTATTGCACCAATTTGTGGATTTCCCTGTTTTTGTCATCCCAAATTGGCTGAATACCTCAAATTTTGAGAGCCCTTGTCTATTTGACTACATTCTTTCTAGTACTGATCATAGAGCCAAACACATTTTAAAATTTTAAATTTTTTTATTTGTGTGTATGTGGTGTGTGTGTGTGTGTGTGTGTGTGTGTGTGTGTGTGTGTGTGTATGTGTGTATCAGAGGGCATTGTGTGTCTGTGGAGGCCTAAGGGTGATTTCAGGAATCATCCTTTCTTTATTGCACTGCTTCCTCTTTGCTTTGCTCTGGAGTTTCCCAGATTCCATCTTCCAGGACTGGAAGTATAGGCTGTCACCATTTTTATGTGGAATCGGGGATCTGAACTCAAAAACTACTTTTGAAGCAGAGACAACCCTTGAGGCATCTCTCCAGCCCTTGTATTTCATTCTATAAGTAACGGATAGCCATTATTGTTACTATTGTTTGCTAAAACAGTGTCTCTCTGTGACCTGATTGGCCTGAACCTGCCGCTGCTTAGCCAGGCTGGCTTTAGAACTTGCTACAACCTTTCTGATATCAGACAGTTTTGAGTGCAGGTTAACATGTGCAGATTATAGTCTGGAAAAAACTGGAGGAGTAATGTGCAGGATGCTTGTGGTTTGAAGTAGGTGTTATTTAACACATTGCTAGAGAGAGAAAGAGAGGAGAAACAAAGAAGAAAAGGCACAAAGAGATTTAAATTAAAAACTAACCGATTGATTTAATGGGAAAAGAATTTCATGGTCAGGAAATAAACAGTGCTTTTAGCAGATAAGAAAGAGAACATTTGGTTTGAAAAGAAGATGGGTACAAGAATAATGTGGTTTCTTTGTTGTAAACATAGAAAAGGCTAGTCAAATGTCACTGACATGCATGAAAAAGGTGGCAGAAAACCTTTCCTCTTGGCAGTGGGTCCAGGGACATGAAAAGCAGCTTCTCAGAAATGAGGGGAACAGTAAATATTCAGAGGAGGTTGAAGAAGACATGAATAGCTGTCAAACAGATAATTGCCATGGATCATAGCTTTAGCAGATTTCTCATTTGGGAAGAAACTCAGGACAAAATGAACTGGAAATCCTTGCTCAGAACGAGGTTGTGCATATTGATTGTTACACTTTTCAGGAGAAAGGCTTCAGGATTTCCCATTTCAGCTTTGTTCCAGTCTTGAGTGGGGCCTGCCTCTGCGGGCATCCCACATCCAAAGACTTCTTTGCCAAAACAGCAGTGTCACTAGAAGACCTACAGGATTTTTGACACGCTCTTGAATAACTGTGACTGTTATTTTCTTTCAGGTTTAGGGAATTATAAGGGTATTGTGAAACAAACAGAAAGAGGTTTGTCATATTTATGACAAACTTCAAATAGTCATAACTCAGTATCATTAAGATCATTTTCTTGAAGAATACAGCAGAAAGGTGGAGGAGACTTTTCATATGAAACGCAGGTGATAGGAAAGTTAGGAAATATTAGAATCTTTGCAACCTGCAGATGAATACATTTTGTCTGTACAATTCCATGCAGTTCCTTACCAGAGAAAAATTCCATGTCTAAGGCACAGCACTCATTAAACAACATGTAAGTTATGTTCAAGGTTTTGTTTAACTCAAAGTGATATAATATCTTACAAGTTTTCCAAACAAAAGTGTCTGGTTCAAAGTTCTGTGACATGTAAACTAAGTAATCAGTGAGGTTCCGGTGGTGCTCTGTTAAAATTTCAAAGGTTGCAATGCGTGGGCTCCAGGGTTTGCTTAGAGAAGCAGTGGTAACCTTGACTCTCTTGCACAGAAGATAAAGTGTACTAAGCTAAGGCCCACCATCTGTATTTTAATCAGTCGTGTTTATCCGGAGGTTTAGGTAATCATGCAATCCCACTTCAGGTTACTCTGGTTCTTAAAGCGGGATCACTGCAGCTTGCGTTTCCTTTGTTCCCCACCCCATCCTCAATTATAAATTGTTCTTAGAGTTCAATTTTAATTGGTTTACTCAACTCTATATAAGATGGCCTATCAACTCAGTGGTCTTATAAATAGCAGTATTTGTTATTTGATTGCTAAACTTCAGTTTAGGCTTTTTCTTGGTTAATTTTTTAGCTGTTGAAACAGAAATAGACTTTAATTTATCTCCTAAACTACATGCTTCATTTTCTTAAAAAAATAAGTGATCTCATTAGTTATCAAAAACTGAGTTCCAAAGAAAGTATTAAAAAAAGCAGGGTGGTGGTAAGATTGCTCAGTGGATAAAGGGGCCTTCTGTACAATCCTAGACCCGAGTTCCATTCCCAGGACCCACATGAAGGTGGAAGGAGAGAACCGATTACACAAAGTTGTCCTCTGACTCCCACATGGACGCTGTGGCGTGCACATTCCTTCTCAGCCCTCTCGCCACAATAGTAATAGGTAAAATATTTAAAAAACCCAAAGCATCAAAGATAGTCAATTAAAGTTGAACCTCATCCAAACTTACTAAATTGTTTTTGTTGGTCAAGAACTTATATTTAGTAAGCACCTTTGGGTTTGTCATTCATCTTTATCTCCTTGCATTTTTTTTCCTTGATAAATTCTCAGTTTTTTATAGGTTCTAAAAACAGATTTGCATTCCTACTTTACACCGTGTAGTAAAATCACAATTGTTAATTGTCATCTCCTGACTTCATTCTTTTGCCCATCATAAAGATAAAAATTCTTTGGGAGAAGGAAGGGGAGCAGAATTTACTCTGACATTTTATATTTGGCATTTATGTTAAATATAATGGATTTTTGACATCTAGACAGTAGAAGGTAAATCTTCCTAACCCTTCCATGGATTATCCTTTTTAAGTAATGTCAGAGTGAGAGAAGAATGAAAATGTGTGTGAGAGAGCATATGAGAGAGAGACAGAGAGAGAGAGAGAGACAGAGACAGAGAGAGAGAGAGAGAGAGAGAGAGAGAGAGAGAATGTTTGCCATATGCATGAGTAGCGGTCAGAGAGCAGAAGACAGCTTTTTGTATTTCTTGAGTGCTAGAGCAATAGAAGGGTACTACACTTGAACATAAAATAGCTAGATTTTCATCCTGACTCTACCACTCACCAATATTTGAACCTCAGACAATTTTGTTTTATTTTCTGTATTTTCCTCATTAACTTCCAGTGTTATCAATACTCTATAAGTAATTTTGTTGCATAGTTATGTATCATTATTATAATCTTTATAAGATCTTGGAATAAAAGACTGCCCAATAATAACTGTAACTCAGTTATGAAGATCATATTCTGAACAAAAATAAATACTCATGGATAAACAAGTGATTTTGTTTTCTCTGTGAGCTTATGGGAAGCTTTAAACGGAATGACATTAAGTCATATTTAATTAAGCTTTTTTCCCCACTGTGCTGGGAGATACAATCTGAAGCCTTGCACATTACCCAGCTGCTCTAGCCAAGAGTTATGTCTCCATCTTTAGACATTCTTTTAACTTAACATCATATTGAAAAATAAAGCCAAATAAAAATAAGTTTGTGTCAGAAAGTTCGGATGGTGAGTTAAATCATTCATTCTGAAAGTGATAAATCGATGAGTAAAATTCTAGGAGGAATACTACTATCCATTAAATGTGCCTACTTCATTGAAGGAAGAAAAAAATTGGTTACTTTTCTACAAGGCAATTAAAATGTGCATTTGTTCAGCAAAAGTCTCGTTCATTTAACAGATACTTACTTTGTCCACTAGAGAGAAAGTGAGAATCAAGATGGGTAAAGTTTTAATTCTCAAATACCCTACAATCTAAAGTGAGAAACCAGGTGTGTATCAAAGGCCTTTGGAAGGCAGGATGGAAATACATATTGCAACAAGAATGGTCAAGATACCTGAATTTTTCATGGGATTTTCATTTTCAAAACACACAGCAAATATCATAACAGTAAATGGAATTCCCTGATCATAACATTTTTCCAAAGACAGATTACTTTTAACTACTATATCAAAGCAAATTGTCAGGAGTTTGAGTTTCATTTTCTTATGTCATTCTAACAACACATGTATGTTCGGTCCTAACTTGGACCTAACCTGGTTAATATGTAGGGAAGCTGAAAAAGTTTTATGAGTACTAAGAGCACTGATTTTGAAGCAAAGTGCCTGAATTTGCACCCTGACTCCAGTATTTGTTGGCTATGTGCCCTACAACAAACTAAACCACTTAACTTGAGGATGCTTTACACTCCTCATCCGCTAAATGAGCAAAATAATAGCAGTTCAGAAGATTGATTGTATGTATATGTGTATGCTTAGAAAAATGATGTGTTTATAAGTATTTTTATTTATTTTTTTCCTGGAGAGTAAAGACGCACTATTTTCCAGCTGCATCCCACACAGTCCCGACTCTTAATAACAGGTTAATCCTTGGTCTAAAAATAAATCTATGCTTCATAATAATTTCACAGGAATCAAAATATGGAAAAGAACTGGTGCATCATCAGGTCCTTTTGCAGAAGAGGAAATTGAGACTTTAAAGCATTGAGTTACATGCACATAATATATTTTGATCATATTCATATGTCATGAGACCCGTTATTATGTAAAGTTAATATATGTTAAAAAAACATTTAAAGAAGAATTGGAGAATTCACTGAAGATGTGGAGTGGGATTTTATAGTGAATGCAGCTCTTTGGGGTTTCCCAAATCATATAAATAAACTCTTATCTGTACCTTATAAGCCAGTCAAATAAGCTCATTTGGTTTTCAAAAAGAAGTTGAGTTACTTGTTAATATCGTTTAAATAATCCCCTACTAGGCAGCTAAATAAAATCTAGCTTAAAATTACTGGCCATCATAATTCATTTGGTATCATGAACTGTCTGGATTGGTTAAGCCATCTTTGGAATTCATTCCAAAGATTCACCAAGTTGAACTAGATCTTGTAGATTTGACTTATTTAAGATTATAAAGGGGATGAGAAAGCTCAAAGTTCAAGTTTCTTGATTTGAATTAATCAGCATTAATTAATCAGCATTAATAACTCAGCATATGTGTGCCAAAATGGATAAAGCACACATAACAATATGACTATAATAGTTTATTGTTTTAGGAGAGAACTCTTTAGGGAACATATTCACAAACTTATTTTTTTTTAATAAAGATCTTGTTGCATCTTAATTTTTGGGGAGGGGTTAATCAAGATTCTTACTGATCTTCAGACAATGTCACTTTCCCATGTTCAATGACATATCTACAATGTCTTAAATACAAAGGCATGAAAGAAAGAAGTGATCAGACATACAGCATTCAAAATTTTAGTGATTATCAGACCATTTTAAAGATTTTCTGGATATGTAGAATTAATTGAAGATTTTTGGGAAATTATTTGAGTCACTCACTTGTTCTCTCATTTACTAAACAAATGCTCATGCATTTACTCTATGCCAACCACTACTTGGGGAGGGGTCTGTCCAGCCTCCTAGATTTTATCTGATTTTTTTTAGCTTCTTAATTTTCATAACTTTTTTTAGCAACTTCTTATGGTAATAATTTATGAGAATGAAAAAATTTATCCCAAAAGTCAGTTGTATATTCTTCATCTATTTCATTCTTTAAATTTTATTAACTGTGGAAAGATTATTGTGATTAGTTCTAAATAATTAGGCAAGCAGTACTTTTCCAATGTTGCCTGATTCTCCAATTATTTGAGAGGTTATATACATATATAATATAATATGTATAGGGATCAAGTTATGGTCTTATGCTAAGTTCTACTAAGTTCTACTATCTGGCCTACTTCTCCAGCTCCAGACTTGGTATCTTAGAGTTTTGTTTTCATAGAAAAATTTAATAAAAGATTCAGAGAGGCCCATATTTTCCTGAGCCCATACATGGCTTTATATCTTTTATTAATCAATATCTTCCGCCAAAGTGGTAACCTTACACTGGTGTCACTATCACTAAAAAGTATTTAGGTCAAACTAATTTTCTTTTGTTCTCTCTCTGCTTTCCTTCCTTCCTTCCTTCCTTCCTTCCTTCCTTCCTTCCTTCCTTCCTTCCTTCCTTCCTTCCTTCCTTCCTTCCTTCCTTCCTTCCTTCCTTCCATTAGGATCATTTAACTCTATATATATGGATCTATTTCTGGGCCTATTTTGTTCCTTTTATCTACTTGCCTGTTCTTTATAATATTGATCTCTATAGCTTATAGTAAGTTGTAACTTTGAATGGAGTCAGATCTTTGACTTTATTCAATACTGTATTGGCCATTGTGGATATTTTGCCCATTCCTTTGAACTTTAGATTCAGTTTGTCTATTCCTAAAAACAGCTTGTGGAAATATTTATTTATTTTGAATATATGGACTCGATTAATCAACTTGGGAAAAGCTAATACCAGGACAGTATCAAGTTTTCTTACTAGCGAACATAAAATATGTGTATATGTACTTAGTTCTTTGAAATATTTAATCAGTGTCATAGTTTTCTTATATAAATCTTGTAGGCAGTATATTAGATGTAAATCTAAAGAATTTTAAGGAGTAAAAAATATATTTTCTCCTATTAATTTCAATTTCCATTTGTTAATTACTAAAAATTAATTCATTAATGTATTTTAACCTTATATCCTAAATCTTACAGTAATTGATTATATATGAGGAGATTTTTGAATGATTTTTTAGAGATGATTGGTCATTCATTTACTTCACACTTTATATTAAATGTCTTCTTTTCTTATTTATTTATTTATTTATTTATTTATTTATTTATTTATTTATTTATTTATTTCCACTCATACAAACTTAACAGGTACACCGGTCCCTTCCCTCCCTCCAACCCCCCACCCCCCTCCCTCTACATCCCCTACCCCTCCTTCCCCTACCCCTCCTCCCTCCCCATTCCCCAGTGCCTCCCCCTCCCCTCCCCAGAGCATCCTTTAATGTGCATGCCTCCGATGAGGTGCAAAGACCCAGTGGCATTTCCCAGAAACCTTTCCTGTGTTCAAGTTAAGCATAGGAACACTACTGTGGCTGTCAATCCCTTGCTTCCAAGGATCTTAGTGCCTTTAGCAAATGCTAGACTTTGTGGGGTCCATAGTGTGTTGGCCGTTGCACAGGTCATGCAAAGTCCAATTATGATTGCTTCGGCCCTAACTTGTGTGGAGTATCTTGCATATCATTACTCCTCCCATCCTTGTGCTCTTAATCTTCCGCCCCCTCTTCCGCAAATTTCCCTGAGCTTCAGGATGGGGAGAGATTAGGCTGGCCTAGTTCCAGGTGGTTGATATAGAGTCTCTGATGTTCTGGATTATGGTTTGTTGATTTATTTTTTTCAGTTTTGCTGCTCCTGCAATGCCCTTCACTCCATCCTGATGGGTATTGGATGTCACCCCCTGGCCAGAGATAAAAACCTATTAAACTAGAGTATTGTCATAGAGTATATTCAAAGGTAGATGTAATAAAAGTAAGAAACCGTGGTGAGGGAGGGGTCAATCACCCATTTGCGAAATGGTTACTTTCTATCTGCCAGACTATATTCCCTCCCCTTCTGGTAAGATCATACCCCATCAGTTGTAAATGATCAGGAAGGATAGTCTGTGAACTTAACCAGATGTCTCATTACTTACTTGCAGTCCTTGATGGTGGCCTATTTTCTCTGCTATAACATGGTCCCCTCTCTCCTTGTTTCTAGTGTGGCCCTCCTTCCCCATCCCTTCTGTTCATAATCTTTGCAATTACTGTAGGTATTACAGAGAATTATCCTAAAGTGTCTCTAAGTGGATTTGGTACTAGGATTCACCTATCAGGGAGTACATACAGCACTTAATTTTCTGTGTTGGGATACTTCACTCAATATAATTGTTTCTAATTCCATCCATTTCTTGGCAAATTCCAGTAATTCATCATTTTTGATGGCTGAGTAGTACTCCATTATATAGATGTACCACCTTTTCCTTATCCACTCATCAACTGTTGGACATTTGGGTTGATTCCATGACTTTGCTATTGTAAACAGTGCTGCTATGAACATGGTCGTGCTTGTGCTATTGAGGTGAACCTCTGCTGTATGGGGGGTTATTCCCAAAAGTGGAATAGCAGGGTCATATGGCATTTCAATCTTTAATTTCTTTAAGAATCTCCAGACAGCTTGCCAGAGTGGCTGTATGAGCCTGCATTCCCACCAGCAATGTAGGAGAGTTCCCCTCTCTCCACATCCTCTCCAGCATTTGGTGTTGTTTGTATTGTGGATTTTTGCCATCCTGACCAGGGTGAGATGATATCTCAGGGAAGTTTTGATTTGCATTTCCCTGATCGGTAAGGATGTAGAGCATTTTTAAAAGATATTTGTTAGACATTTTAATTTCATCCCTGGTAAAGTTTCTTTTAAGTTCCAGTGCCCATTTTTTAATTGGGCCATTTGTTTCTTTGGTGTTTAGTTTTCTTTGTGCACTCTGGATATTAGAGTTCTATCAGACATGTGGTTAGTGATGATTTTCTCCCATTCTGTGGGTTGCCTTTGTGCTCATATTACAATCTCTTTATCTGAATAGAAGCTCTTTAATTTCACAAGATCCCATCTGTTGAAAGTTGGTTGCAGTGACTATGCTATTGGATGTCTGTTTAGGAACTGTTGGCCTAGCCCAATCAGCTCAAGGGAGTTCCCTACCTTTTCAACTATGGTTTTTATAGTCTCTAGCCTTATATCGAGGTCCTTGATCCATTTGGAATTAATTCTTGTACATGGTGACAAGTACGGGTCCAGTTTTAATCTTCTGCATGTGGAGATCCAGTTTTGCCAGCACCATTTGTTGAAGATATTGTTCTTTTTCCATTGGATTTTTTGGGCCCCTTTGTCAAAGATCAAATGGCTATAGTTGTGTGGGCTTATATCTGGGTCTTCAACCTTTCAATAAACTAGACTTCCAGTTCAGTAACAAAAAGTCTTTGTTTTGTTTTTGAAAACTTTTCTTGAGTTTTATAAACAGAATTCATTTGAATCTTGAACCTTCTGAAGTGAAGAAATATTCATCCTGTTATGCGTCTTATGTTTTTTCAATACTTGAGATGTATAAACCACTGAAGCCTAAAACAAACTGATAATCTCAATTTATTGCTGAGGAAATTGAGGCACAAAGAAATTAACTTGTCCAATGACAAAAACTAGACAATGATCGAGAGAGGAGCACACCTAAGCATACTGAATTCTTAGTCATTTTTCTACCTCTATATAGAGGTAGAGAAATACATATATATATAAATGGATTTATTTGTATATATATACATATATACATATATATATATAAATGGATTTATTTGTATCTATATATGAAAGTAATTTTTTTATTTCTTCCACTCATACAAAGTTGATAAGTACCCCATTTCCCTCCTTCCCTCCACCCCTCCCTGGATCCTCTTGCTCCCTCCCCCCTTTTCCCTTTCCTTTCCCCCCTCTCCCTTTTTCCCAGTGCTCCCTCCCTACCTCATTCCTGGTGCATCCTTTAGTGTGCATGTCAAACTTTCCTCTGGATCCTCCTCTCTAATGAGGTGTAAGGACCCAGTGGCATTGCCTAGAGCTCTTTTTTGTGTTCCCTTTTAGCATAGGAACACTATTGTGGTTGTTAATCTCTTGCCTCTAAGGAGCGTAGTGCCTGTGATCCATGCTAGACTTTGGGGGGAGTCAATGATATGTCGGTCATTGTGCAGGTCATGCAAAGTCCTATTATGATTTCTTCGGCCCTAGCTTGTATGAAGTATCTTGAATATTGTTGCTCCTCCCCATCTTTAGGCTCTTACAATCTTACCGCCTCCTCTTCCGCACATTTCCCTGAGCTTTAGGATGGGGAGAGATTAGGCTGACCTGGTTCCAGGTGGTTCATGTAGAGTCTTTGATGTTCTGAATTATATTTGTTGATTTTTTTTCAGTTTTGATGCTCCTGCACTGCCCTTGGCTCCATTCTGATGGGTATTGGATATCACCTCTTGGTCAGAGATAAAATGCTGTTAAAATAGAGTCTTATTATAAAAGTAGATTCAAAGGTAGATGGAATAAGAGTAGGAGACCGCTGTGAGTGGGGGTTCAGTCTCCATTTGCAGGATGGTTACCTTCTATCTGTCAGACTCTGTGCCCTCCCTTTCTGGTGAGATCACACCCATCAGATGCAAGTGACCAGTAAGGAGAGTCTGCAAGCCCAACCAGATGTCTCATTACTTACTTGCAGTCTGTATATGGAAGTAATTTGATATGTGGAAGAGCTACATTTTATCCTTGTATAACATTGAGTTTTGACAGTGGATTAGAAATTAGAGCTCTCTAAATTAATCCTAGTGTATTTGGAATCATTGTTCTAATTTGAGAATATTACAGCATTCTTTCACATTGGAAGAGACAAGTGATCTTTCCAAGTGGTACAGAAAAATCACATATTCTCCAGTTTTACTTCACCACACTAACAAATTGGTGTCCACTGATGGGTTAAAAGGGGACACAGTGAACTCTGAGATATAACTCTTCAAATTAGATCACTGTCATATTTAAAAAAGTGATTTTTGCATTTAGTACCAGAAATTTTTAGGCTGCAAACTGTCACCCATGTTATAGAAAAATGAGTCATTTGTTGATCTTCTTCCTAAGTGATCTCCCAGTCAATACACAAATGTCCAACTCAGCATGTCTCCTTCCCACCTGGCTAGTCCTTAGAAGGTATTTTTTTTTGGTCTGTGGACTTTCTGTAACTGATTTGCTCAAAGTATACTTTTCAATGGACAGAGTTCACTCTTTGTCAATTAAGGCTGTGGGGTATTTGCCCCCGCTTGGACTTTGCAAATTATTGGTGGGTAAAGGATTACAGTGTCAGCATCAGGTCAGTGGCCTTCAGTGGTAGATAAGCTGATACTGTAGTTTTAAAAATATTTAAAGGAATTCATTTTTAATACACTGAATATTTTGCACTGGAAACTTTTTATTTAATTAACCTTATTCATTTTTTAAATTATATTAACATTCAGTTTATGTGTTTTCATTGTCCATTACCTATGCCCACCCAGAATCTCTCTTGCTTCTTTTCCTGCTTCTCCATACATGTGCAATCAGTTATGCTATCTCTAAGATGTCTCTAGTAGTTGGTACCTGTCAGGGTATGAATGACTCCCCCATCTACTGGAAACTTTTGTATATAAAGGGCAGTGACCACTGTCAAAAAGTGATTGAAGTTTAGGGTGTTGAAAAATGTATATATCAAAATTTAAAGCACTGAAAGTGCATGGTATTTGTAATTATAGCACTCCTGTCTTGTATTCTAGGTTTATGGGTTTTTTTGTGGACTTTTAATTTCTCATGTGTTCCATGAAGGTTTCAAGCTGTTTCTGAAACAAGGTAAATTCAAGAAAGGTCTTTGAAATAACTCTTTGCCAAGATCAAATGATTATACATTGATCTCATTGCTATTATAAGATAAGACACTTAAATTTTAGGGGCAAGCTTTATAAGCATGGTCTCTGAGATAAGTTTCATGCCACCAGTAAGCAGCATGATGTCATTATCTCATTGTGTGAAGTGACTACTAAGAACTGTCTATGAGGATGGTTGAGTAATAGTAACAAGATATATCAGAAGCATTACAAAAAAGCAAAACAATGTGCAAGCTTATTGTCTTTCCTATCAGGGAAAGTTTGGTTTTCCTTATTGTGTGCGTAGATATAATAAATCAGTGATACCTTACTTACTATGCATCAGTTGAGACCATGTGTCAATATAATTGGTTCTACTTAGTTATTATAGATGACAGAGAAGCAAAATGACTAAGAAGTAAGGGCCTCTGCTGTTTTCAAGGTACACACAAATTACTTATACGGTAGTAATAGAGGTTCTAAGTTACTGCTACCCAGCAATGCATATATGAGAGCTTTCTTTCCTAGATACTCACTTATAGCATCTGGTTTTTCTTTTACCTCACAGTTGCTCTTTTTCCTTGGCTTTTTTTTGCTCTTTCACCATCCTTAGTCCTCTTCCCCACTTTCATGATCAGGTGATCTCATCTAAATTCATGTTTTTCAACCCCAAATAATATTTCTTTTGAATTTCCATCCATAACCAGGACTTCTGGACTAACATATTGAACGATGCGACATTTCTATCAGGATGTCTATCATGTTTCAAACTAACAGGCCAAACAGAGCAATATATACCTTCCTTAAATCTGGCATATGTCCCACCACCTTCCAGCCTTCCATATTCCCAGTATTCTATTAGTTCTTTAGGGTCATTAGTAAGCCCATTATTTTAAATCCTTACATTCTAGTACTGAGTTTGCTAGTAACTGCTGAGAGCTCTACTCCCCATACACATTCATAATCTGATCATGGTTCATGTTTTTCTTCACTGACATCCTGGTCTAGACCTTCATCATCTCTTGCCTGGGCTAGTGTTACAGTCTGCTGACTTTCTGATGTCTGCCTTACCCACAGTCTACCATATTTGGTGATTTTCCTAAAGCTTAAATCTCATGTTGCTTAAGAATTGACCTGCGCCTTTGCACCACCACCAGGAAGAAGTCCGTCTTCCTTACTTTATAGAGAGCCAACTTCTCTCTTCCTCTGGACCTGGTCTCCCTTGCTCCCCCCACCCCAGTCAGTTCATTAGAGCCACCTTGGGCTCCTGTTCATCTTCTCTTAGAGCCTGATTACCTACTATGTCTTTTACTTTGAATGACTCCCTCCCTTCATCTCATCCTCAATCTATCATGGCTGTCTGTCCCCTAGACTTCATACAGTTCTAAACTGAAGTGTCAGTTCCTCAGACAGACCCCTTCTCTGAAACTCCTAGAAGAAATAACTTCACGGGTCATTTCCCAGTACCTGATTCTTTTATCAACAACTTAATAGCTGAAACTAATTGCTTGTCTATTAGCTACCCTTCTCACTTTTTGTTTTCCCTTTCTAAAACATAAGCCCCTTCAGATGAAGAAATATGTAACCTTTATTGAATATTGAGTTTCCAACACCTACAGAAGGTTTGGCTAACTGACTTTTATACCTCAAAATACTTTTCCAGCCCCAAAATTCTGCTCTAATCTCTGAAAGTGAATCTCAGAGGATCACACATGCAAAAAAACTTGAGAGTAACAGTGAGACTGGTTGAGAAGAAGAAGGTTCTCAGTGGGAGAAGGAGGGGAGGATGATATCAGGTAATATGGAGTGAAAATGACTTATATTCATTGTATTCGTGTATGAAACTGTCAAAGAACAAAAATATATATTAATGAAAAGGGGCATTTGTGTGAGAGAATAATGAAATGTCCAAAATACACTCATTTTCTAACACCCAAGTAAGTCTCATCTCTGGCCACCTGAACAAACAGAACCTTCTCTATTTTATGTAGACAACTTCAGGGTACCTTTGCAGAGTCTGTAGCTAGCTAGGCATCGCTTGCTCTAAGTGATTTTTCAGTGTGGTTACAACCACAGTTTCGCTTGAACACTTTCGAAGTAAGGCCCGCTGTTGGACACAGCTAAAAGTTACTGAGTGCCAATGAGTGCTGACCCCATATTTGGTGTGCATTAACTACTTTAATCCTTAAGGCACTATGCAAATTAACATTATCCATAGTTATCAGGAAAGGAAGTCAAGGTGCAGAGTGCTGGAGTAATTGAACACAATTCCACATAGCTAGTAAGTGGTGGAGCTGGTGTGTAGACTTTGGAAGTCTGTGGCCAAGTCTGCACTCAAGCAATACATAACAATATCTCACAGAATGTCTAAAACAGAAGAAGAAGTAGATGCTAGATATATCCTGAATGAACTCGGTGGATATGTATAGCATCTCTGTAGAGTGGCTGTGCATCGCTCCCATAAGGCTTCTAGAGAATTATCACTGAAAGGAAGCTTATTCCTGAGCACCTCACTTTTCCCCTGCTTTGCTGCTGTTGCCTGACTTCTTTGCCTAGCTTGCCTCTGTGTTTACTGTTCCAGTCCACTCCACTTCTGCCTAACCCAGCAGTTTTGTATCTGACAAGCCATCTATCTTCAAACAAATTCTATAAAGGTTTCATTTAACCTACTTAGTTGAAAGGTAACCATCAGTTTAACTAGAGGCAAACAAATTTAAATCTCATCTTTCCACAGAGCACATCTGTGTGGGTTATAAGGATTGTGGTTTTGAAATTCTAAAAGTGTATTCTTTCTATGTGTTCAACAGCAGTGGAAACACATAAAGGAAAAGAATATATTGAAATATTATAACTCAAAGCATATCACGACAGTCCTTAAAATAGCAAAGCAATGTAATGAGAATATTCCATTTGGGATCTATAATGAGACTGTATTTGAAACAGTCATGGATACTTTTTTAAAAAGACTATTATCTGGTATACAAAAACAAAAAAATAATTGGGCTGAAAGGGTGGTTCAGTGATAGAACATTTGCAAAACATTCATGCAGCTGCAGAAAGGAAAATAAAAATCATACCTATTAATTGGGGACCATTTGATTTTTTATATGAGTACATTATATAATTATATAAACATTATATAATGTTTAAGTAAAATTAAACATGTCTATCTCTTTAAAAAATTCCTTCAGTCTTTAAAAAATGCTTCCTGATGACTCTTGTTCTCTGAGGTAAACAGCGCTCTGCAGCAGCACCACAGAGCTCCCTGCTTCTGATTGGATGTGACACCCACTACTGATCTAACGCTACTGATTCCTACGTTTCTGTTACTTGTCCAGCAACCACTGTTCTCAAGTTCTATGAAACAACCTTTTCCAGTGTCTACATAAAAGAAGATCATTCAATACTTATCTTTCTATGCCTGATTTATTTCACTTAACATATAGTTCCTAATTCCATCCATGGGAGTCTCAAAAGACAGGATTTCATTTTTTTCTTTGGCTGAATTGCATTCCACCAAGTCATGCTTTGTGACATCATTTCCAATGGAGTTACCAGTATGTTTTTTTCTTCTTCAGTTTGCACTTCATCCTCTATCAACTACCTTTTTGGGCTTTTTTTGCTATAGTGACTGGGATTTTTACAGAGAAAGTGCAAAGCAAGATCTCTCTGACATTAGGAGGATCTGTTAGAAAAGAACAAACACTAAAAGCCACAAGGCAAAATGGTTCCTCCTCATGCCATTTCTGTAGAAGAAATGTACCTTTTCTTCTCTAAAATATTCATGGTTGATAGCAATGGATGTAGCTTCATCAATATAATGGCCTTGAAAAACTATCAGAGAATGATTACACTGGTTTTTTTTCAGTATGAGAATTACATTAGGGCCTTATTCATTTATGTTATACCCACATTCTCCTACTTTTTAGGGAGCATCATAGATTTTATATCTTTGCTGTATATATATGCAATTCATCTGTCCCAAAGACAGAAATTTTTTCACTCATGTTCATACACAAAGAGCTGCTGAAGGCAGGTATTGACACAGTTATAAATTTAATGAGCACTTGCTAAGTAAGTAGATTGTCCCTTCTAACCCTTCTCTCCATGTTACTCAAGCTCCAGTGCAGTTGGTGGATTTCTAATTAAATATAAAGTCACTAGAGATTTTAGAGTTGCCATCAATGAATGCTTTGTAGTGCAATGAACAGAGCAAATATTTACTCGTATAAAATGATTGTAATTTGATAGAACCATATAAATTGAAGTGATGTGACTCAGACTAAAGACAAAGCAATAGAGATTACAAGGAAAGGCTGGAGGAGAGAAGATTCAAAGAGGGGGGAGTTGACATAGACGGACTGCAGGGGAAAGAAGTCCAAGAAGCAGCAACATGGACGTAAGCATGCAGAATCAGAAAAATGGCAATGACATCAGAGCACGTCATACATCTTTTCACCAAATATAACGTTTTATACTTTGTTGGCTTGTAAAAACAATAATAACAAACATGATTAAGGATGGATTTTATATGTAAAAGAGAACATATGTGGGAGATACCATCCTTTCTTTTATTTTTTCATTCATTTACTAATTAATTTAGCAAGTATTATTGAGAATGTATGGTGTTTCAGCTGAATGCTAGCCAACGTGGATAATTCAGTGATGGAGAAAGACCAAAACTTCTGCTTTCTGGATTTTATAAACTAGTGGAATCAGATTGGAATGTTGTGACTACTAAGGTAAGAGCTTTGCCATTTATATAAAATGTAATGGGGAAAGATTAAAGCACATTAAAGAAAACAATACTTGAGGGTTAGTCAAAGTAGATAGGACAGAGTAGACAGAGGAATGGGCATTATCTCAGAGTCCACAGAGAGGCCTTGATATGCTTTAGTGGGAGCCTGAGCCAGAGAGACGTCTGTGTCTTGGGGGTCAGGATAGACATGAGAGTGGATTGAAGACACTTAGCTGATTAAGGTAAATGATATCAAAACTATTTAGATAAGTGACTCCAAGAACAAAAATGTCAAAAAATGGTACTTATCCACCTATGCACTATATAGTTGATTTATTTCCTTCTGTTTTTCTTTTTTTGATGCTGGAGATTGAACCTAGGATCTTGTATCCATGTGCTACTACTGGGCTTATCCTTGGCTCTTTTGATCAATTCTGTATTAATTTCAAAAACAAAAAAGCTATTAAGTATTACTACATTCTAAGTTTATTTCATGACCCTGTATAAACACTGTCTTAAAGACAGTTGGGGATCAAGATAGTATTGCAGTCTTGTAGGAATTTTTGGCATTAAGGACTTTGCAGAAAAGTCAAGGTGAGTAGAGATTTTAGAATTATAGTTATGGCTTCCGAAAATTGTGAAGTTACAGAAGTTCTTCTAGAAAGTGCATGTATATAAAGAGACCATCTTTCGACACATGAGTAAATTAGATAGTCATGTCTAGTATGTGGCTAGTAAAGACATTAGAAATAGCATGAATCCAATCACTTGCCACCTTGCAAATTAACATGTTCTGGTTTAAAAAGAAAGTTAAGTCTATTAATGTCAGACAGCATTAGAGTTTTCCTGGTGAATAAAGGCATGTTAGTATATCTTCCCCTCCTCATTATTGAAGGCACATTTCAAATGCGATGCTCCCTAGGATTATTTGCAAATTTAAGTCATCCTGAGACTGAGCTAAAGAGTAACCTCTGAACTGGTATAGGTTATTGTGGCTATCATTTTAACTCGGTTGATTAAGAGTAACTGAATGTATCTGATGAGGGAGCCACAAAAAGTTTCTCCACCGCAAATGACCTTGTTTTGCAAGGTGGCTGAGCCATTGGAAAGATTTTCATATTTGAATTCCTTCAGCATTTGTTATGCTTACTAACCTACACTGAATATTAAAGAATGTTGAGTGTGTAGCAGTCTGCTCTTGTAGTTCATCGTACTCTCTTTGACTCCATGTTAACTGTAATCATCTGAGTCGCATCTGACTTCTACATTCTCCATGCCTTTTTCAGCATAAAGGACTACATACTCTGGAACCATAAAGCAAGTAAATCTCCCTTTTTCTCTTAAAAAAAAGAATGTGGGTGTGAATGAGTATTGTTTTAGGATTTAGAGTTGAGTGGAGAGGACAAAAGCATGCCAAATGCAAGATATATTGTGAATATCGATCAGTTCCTGGGGTGATGAATATAGCTACTAGGCTAGTGGGATAAATCACTGGGCATTTAAAGACACTTCAAGATAACTGCCAGAAGGCTTTTAGCCTTTTTTGCTTGTCAGGGGCAAAGTAAGACAGCTTTGGCCAAACATTTACCACCATTCTGTCTTTCTTTTTTTCCCCCATTTTTTTCTCTCATTCTGTCTTTCTGAACATGCTGGTTTCTTACTGCATGTTAGTGAGGAAAGAAAATATGGGCCAACACCCAATATGGCCACTTATCACTTGGGTACAGTTGTCTCTTCATTGGTGAAGTTGTAGTCAACAAAAAGTTTGAATGACTTAATGAATGACAAGCCATGTCTTAGACTGAGTTTTAGATATATCAGACATGAGCCTTGGCTTGCACTTTAAAAGAACTTACAATGCTATGGATGTAAAGTTTAAATTGTAACATTTTAATCATAAGGAATGTAAGAACATTAATGATATAAAAAAAAAAACTAACTGAAAAAGCTCTTTCTGAACAGCCAAATAAAGACTCCAAAGTTCGAGTGCTGAAGTTCAATCCTTATCCACTGTTTACAAGTGACAACAAACCTTCGGTCCTGGTGGACAGGACCTACCTGGTAACATTTGCAGATCCATTGTACCACTGCTTCAGGCTCATCTCTGCACTTTGCCACTGGACTGATGTGCTACCCACTGAGCAGTCAGGGGCAGAGTCGCTGTTGCTCAGTGTCTATGTGTCGGGGGAAGGCCAGGTGCGATTTACAGGAGTACTGAGGAAAATGGAAGCCTGGGCTTAGGGATCAAAGGGGACCTGGGAGGGGGTGGAGGGAGGGAGGGGACCAGGGTACCTATTAAGTTTGTATGATTGGGAAAATAAATGAATAGATAAGTAAATAAATAAATAAATGGGGAAAAAGATAAGGAGAAACTATCAGATTTTATGGAACTTCACAGATAGCTGACCTGCCTGAATTTGCCAACGAGTTAAGAAATGTAAATTTTGGCATGACTATGCATTACAGAACATGCACATGGAATTTAGAGGCTGGGTGATCATGGGGAACTCATAGTGTGGGGTCCAAGGCAGCTATTAGAGAATGCAGAGGGCAGAGAAAAGGGAGGCAGAGGGATTTTAACAGGGTTTAGTGAGGAGCTAGAGAGAAAGGCGAGTGTGACAGAGAGACACTCATTCTGTGACTACTTCAGTCTTTCCATTTCCCTCAAATATTCACCTCTAAACTTCATTCTCACTCCATGCTTTACAGAGAAAATGTTACAGAAGTCATAGACGCATGTCTTTAATTTTCCAGATTGCAAATAGGTGGACCCTCTTTTATCTCCTTCCATCAATTTCCTTCCCAGTTGCTGAATGAGCTCTTCTTCTGCTTGCTATCCCATGAATCTTTGATCCCACAGCCTTCTCAAGAATCACTATCTGTCTTTACTCTTTTGGATATTTAATATCTGCCTCACAGTGGGACCCTTCTTACTGACGCTTAAATGCTTATGAAGTAAAACTTTACCATCCTTTTCTGCTGCTCTCCAAATTTCTTGGTTATGTTTTGTATGCGTTTCTTATCTCTCACCTGCCAGTAATGTCTCTGTCCATTCCAGTGTTTTTGGGCTCATCATTCTGCCAAAGAACTCTTAAGGATATCCCATGTGACAGATGACTTTTCAACTCTCATCTATTCCTGGCAAGAATATCTGTGACTCTTGACCTGTTCCATCTCCAATATTCTCTTCCCTTTTGTTCCTTGTTGTAACATTGTGTTGATTTTCTTCTGTGCCTCAGACCACCTATTCTTAGGTCTTTGATCTTTCTCAAATCCTGTCAAGGGCTTCTCATCTCCTTGTACTTCTGCCCCAGAGTATCTCAAGTCTGCCACTATTTTTTTTTTTGTTTTGTTTTTGAAACAGAGTCTCACTCTAGAGTTTCCTGCTTTAGCTCTCTGGATATGGGGATTTCAAGTGTGTGCCACCACATACAGCAATTCTGCCCTTCTTCCTGACTCACAGATAATGTTCCCAGGTTAGTTCTTGTCTATGACCAGTAGATCCTCATATGTATAAAAGGCCTCTCTTCTAGATGATTCAAAGAAGCTTAACATTCCCCATATACATATCTAAAAATCATACCAATCATAGTCCTATATTGCTCTGGTATTTGGCTGGTGTTTCTAGAAGAATATACTGATGCAGGATATTTTCTCAGACCCAGGGAGAGTCTCATGGATGTTTGGATTGTTAGGGTCTCTTAATCTTTGTATAGAAGAGGAAGAAACAGACTTGTGTTGTATAGGAACTACTGGTGTATGTACATATTGGTTTTGTTACTCTCTGGGCCGAATTAGAAGTTTTCTGAAGCACTGTTTTGTAGAGAAGGACTTTCCTGTTAAGTCAGGCTAGTGCTATACCTGATTGCTCTGTAGCATTTCCACCTCTAAATACTTCTACATTATTGATAGAATTCATGATCTCATCCTAGGTTACTGGGATTATTGCATTAATCCACTGATTTTTTTCTGCATATACTCTTTTCTACCTCTTCCCTGAATTGTAGCTATATTAATCGTGCCGAAGCATAAATTGATCATTGAGCTAATGAAATCACCTACTGCTTCTCATTACTTTTGAAAAAAAAGATGAAATATTTGCTGTAGTAAAGATGGGATGCAAAGCTCTTTCCTATACATTATCACATCTCCACGTTGGCCTTTCTTGTCAACATGTGCTTAGCTTTTCTCAGTTCCTTTTCATTCTTTCCTGCCTCTGATTTTTAATGTGACTCCTTTCCCTTTATCTCAAAGGTCATTATCTTCTCCATTATTCATTTTGGTTTAAAAATTTCTCAGCTCAAATGTCACACTCATTGGAAAAACCCTTCTAAGTTCCCAGGCATGAGGTATTTTCAAGTACTGGTTTCAGGAGCTCTTTCATCTTTAAACATTTGGTTGCTTTACTGATGATGATCAGTATGATTTATACATACTGACTGTTAAGCAACTTTGGACCATCTAGAAGAGAGATCTTCTAGGTTTATATGAGAATCCAGAGGTCATAGGTAAGGCCTAAGCTGGGGATATAATTTATGAGTCATGAAGAAAGGCAGGACTGGATCTTAGGTAAGCTATTTCCTAGATGGGTTAGTAGCTTTCTACGAGAACATCATCTTTTGAAGGACTTGCAAAACTTATCTATGCTGGAAACCCAGAGACTGCAAATTTGCTCTTTTTTCCTTCCTGCTGACTTTCCTTTTCTTCCTTACCATTTCTGTCTCTTAAACTGGAGCCTAACTCTTTGCTTTGATATTCTATCCACCATTTAGAAATTGTCCACATCCTCCTAGTTCCCTCCACTCTCTGCCTACTCTATCTACTTCTCCAAGCAGTTTTGTCACAAACACAAACTCCCAGTAAATAAAACTTGAAAATATATTGTCTTTTGAGTTGAAGAGGTTGCTATAGCCACAAGTCTTTACACAATTGTTGGAAGTTGAATTCATGCTTCTTCTCTATTATCCTAATCATAGCTTGTACTCTACATGCATAGTGCCTCATAATATTGTACTGTAATTATTTTCCAGTGTGTTTACCTATCCGTTAGACTGTGAACTCCTTGAAGTCAAGGAGCATCTTATTGGTATCTTGTATCCTCACAGTCTACTAAATAGACAATAAATCTAGTGACTTTGAGCATGAATAGAAGATGAAGTAGCATTACCTAAACTAAGAATGAAGCGTCGCTTCCTACCTCGTGCTCTGTCAGCAAGAACACTGCGTTTGTTGATGCCAGGGCTGTGTTTGCCCTTAGATACCATCATTTCTGATGTACTTACTTTGGCCAGTTTCCCATGTAACTGCAGAAAGAAGTTTGGACTAATCAACATAGCCATTTGCCTGTAAGAGAGTAGAGAAAGACTAGCTTACATAATATTAATATGGAAATATGGTAACAGTATAAACATAAAATAAAAAAAACGACATAGTGATTACATGCATTTCAGCCACTTATTTAAACTACTGACATCAAGTATACCAGATATATCACAATTAGGAATCAGAAGCATTTTGGAGGAAGTGCTCCATTATTCTCATGTCATTGAAATTAGTTTTTTATTCTCTTTGAATGTCTACTTTTGCCAAGTTATTATTAAATGAGGTCTTTTTTAAACAAATAACTTCAAACAAATGAATATTATTCTAAAATTTTTAATAATTTTATCATTAGAATCTAAAATTATCTAAAATCTAAAATTTTATTATTTTCAATGTTTATATAACAACAGTCAATTTTGACCAATTCAATGCTTATATATCTAATTACATTTGAAAATTATTTTTCCAACATTTGTATCATGTAGTTTGTTACAACTAAGCTAGAGATGAATCTCTGTCTCCCACAAAAAGATCAAGGTCAATTATTTGCTTTGTATATTTAAAGGTTACTACCTTGAGATCAAATAATTCCCTTGTCAATGTGAACCATCCATAACTACTTGAAAAGCTCATAGAAACTCTAGAGCTTGAATTCTAAGTTTCAGGTGAATGGCAGGTCACAGGCAATGAAGAACTGACAAATTTTTAAAACTTTAGAAGAGATCAAAGGCAAAAAAAAGTTAAATGAAAATATTCTAACCTCACTCATTAAAATTTCAACATAGGAATATTTTAGCTATGCACGCTTTATAAAAAGTTATAAAAATTTGGCTTTGTAACTTTAAATTAAACCATTAGGTAATAAGTCTCCTGAGATACATTTGGAAAAAATGTAGATTGTGAACAGACTTTCACTCTGCCTGCAGTGATGATCATAAGTGGCCTTGCTAGTATCCATTTCTATTTGTATGTTAATATGCTCTAATTTGCTATTGAATTATGATGAATTGTAGACATTGGGTGTATTTTTCTTTCATTGGAAAAATGTGCTAAAATATTGAGATGTTATCAGTACAGCTTAGCTGAATTTAGTAACCTTTTTATTTCTTAAAACTGCTAAGGGAAACACAGGAAAGGGTTCAGGGAAATGCAACTGGGTCCTTGTACGTCATCGGAGAGGAGGCCCAGAGGAGAGTCAGGCATGCACAAGAAAGGACTCTGGGAATTGGGGCGGGAGGCACGGGGGGGGGATGGGGCCGGAGGGGTGAGGGGAGGAAGAGCAGGGGATTCGGGGGGAGGAGGAGGGAGGGAGGGAACTGGTGTACCTATTAAGTTTGTATGAGCTGAAATAATAATAAAAATGTATTAAAATTAAAAAAAAGAAGGCTAAGTTCAGCCATCCAATAAAAAAAAAACTGCTAAGCCAATCTAGATAGTGGGGAATGCTTGCAAAGCTACTAAAAGCATAAGAATGACAAGATCTCAAGCTCAGACCTCAGCTCTCTAGCTTCATGTATTCTCTCTTGCCATTTAATATCTCACCTCTTCCTATAAGATTGTCACCCGGGATACATGGAATCATGCAATATTCAAGGTAGAACGATCTTACAGAATATTTAATCCAGCTTGACTCACATGGCATGGAGATCCTTGTAGATCTGCATGTAGAAAGCTGTATCCTGAAACTGAAACTAAGCTAAATTAAAATGCAGAGTAAGTAATTAAGAACTTGGAAGGAACTGGTTAGAAAAATCTGAATAAAGTAATCATCAGTTCCAGGATCCCAGCCTGTAAGAAGCAAGGGGAGAAAAAGAGACATCTTTGCCACAGGAACTACGGTAACAGGGAAGGTAGTTTAAAGATGGTTTTCCCATCTTTAAAAATATTTGCTACATGTTTTCCTTGTAAAGTTAACAATGTCAAAATAATCCAAATAATCAACTCTGCAAGGATGTCCCCTGAAGTCATGGAACACTTTGCTTGGTAAGAGCTTCACATTGTGAGGGTAAACATGCAGCCTTTGACCATTCACGATTAAGCAACCGTGTGAAGGCCAAAGTTTTTGAGAACATAAAGTTATTTTCTGTAGTACAGCTCAACAGAGACTGCTGTTTGATCTTATCATTTTTTTTCTGACTAAGCGATTATAACAAACCTTTAAAATTTCCTGTATCTACCTTGAATTAAACATTTCTCAATCTCAATTTTTCCAATAGTAACAAAATGAAACAATCTAGTCAGTTCCTGCTTTTTGTACAAACACTGTCTTCTTTCATCAGGTCCTTTCTGTGGCAAAATTTCCTAAAGTTAGTGAAGGTCATGAAAATCTGATCCTAGTGGTGTTCTACAGTCCAAGGCATACGTTTCTAGGGAGAAATGGAGGCGAAAAGGAGAATAAGGTTAGAGTACATAGGAAACCAACAAAGTGGAGCTATGTCTTTTCATCCTTTACTATATATGGAGAAATTGGTATTACACAAAATAAAGGAACTGACAATGTCTGAAAACAGACGAGACATTCTGCAATTATTCAAAGAAAAAGCAAGGAACACCAAGTAGGGGCTCATGGTAGGTAGGCACTGAAGCTTCACAGATGCTATGAGAGGTCTGGGGTCCAGGTGTGCTGTCTCAGAGGGCTCTAGTTCCCACTGCTGAGGTGGATCTTCATCCTATGAAAATTGGCTCTGTCATGGCTACTTTGATTTTTCTACTAACCACAGTGGAACTAACCAGCATTAGTGAACAACACTGTAATTATCTTGTGGTGAATTCTATGTATAGTGATTTTAAAATGGCCTTATAGTAGAGGTCACTGACTTCCTAAAGCTTATCCCTAAAACCTGTTTATAAAAGCTACTTAAGCATAAAATTGTATCTTATTAGATAATTCTATTCTGTTGTATTTGGCTAACATATGTGTACATGTGCAGATAAATTAACAACATTGAACCATAGCAGTAAAACTGGTTTCAAGTGTTCTAAAAAAGATAAAATCAAGGAAGTTAAAATTTCATATGGTGTAACTTGATATGTATCAGGTCAACTCACCTTTCTATATCACTAAGTAAATGTCTACCATACAGGAATATTCTGGATAAGTTATATATTCTAGACGTAAATCTAGAGTGTTCACCAGTGTAATTATTAGTTTGCCCAGCTAAATGAAAGAAATTGTACATTTTCTCTACATGGTAAATCACTCTTGGACATGAGTTCTAACATTAGTGGTTAGTCGAGGAAGAAAGGAAAAGCTCACCTTATGGAACATAATGTGCAGAAGAGTAGAAGAGAAATGCAAATGTTGAAAGCATTTTGTTAAAAAAAAACCCAAATTATGCAAAAACGAAACTCACAAATCTTTGAAAAATGTAAAAAGTACATTTCCAAACACAGCTGCAAAACGCAACGGGCATGATTCCAGTGATCTCATGAAGACCCAAAGTGGAAATGGAGAAAATGCCAAAGCATTCCCACTGAAATCAGTGACAAGGTGTTCGCCATAGTCACTCATAAGCAATATAGTTCTTGAAGGTTTAGCTAAAACAGCAAGGCAAGAAAAGAAACAAATTAGTAAAGGAATAAGGTAAATAATCCTTACTTGTAGATATGGTTCTATATGTAAGAGATTCTAAGAAGTCCATCAGAAAATTCTTAGATCTAATTAACACTTTGAGCAAAGTAGAAGGATACAAAATTAATCTACAAAAATCAGAAACTTGCTTGTATATAAATAAATATGGTGAGAGTGAAACAAAACTACAAAGCAACCCAATTCACAATTGCCTAAAAATAAAAATAATTCAGAATAAAGCTAAACAAAGACATGAAAGACTTCTAAAGAAAGAAATTGAGAAAGATATGCTCATGGATGAAAGAATTAATACTCTTAAAAACATAAAAATCAATGTGATGGTATAGAGATCTAGATATAAGTCCATGCAGGTATAAATTCCTGATTTTTTGACAAATACACACAAAATATATAGAAGTGTGACACTGAATCCTCATCTTTTATTTATATGAAAATCATGGTCTTAATGTAAGACCTGAAAGTGAAGCTGTTAGGAGGAAAAGTATGGAAAACACTTCACGATATAAGCACAGGCAAGAATTTTCTGAATAGAACTTCAATATTTAATGCCATGAAATATTTACTCAGTAAATAACAACAACAATTGACTAATGGGATCTCATGAAATCAAAAGGATTTGCACAGCAGAAGAAATGATTAATAAAGTGGAAAGGCAGCTTACAGATAAAAGAACATCTTAGTTAGCTGTACAGATGTTATATACTCAAAGAGCTAAAGAAAACTAAGTAATGAGAAACCAAATCAATAAATAGACTAGTGAAGTGAGCAGGCATTTCTCAGAAAATGAAACACAAATGGTGAATGAAGAAAGAAGTTCTAAAAATTTAAGAATAAATTTAAGCTAGATCTACCAAATAACCCAACTATCCCCTCCTAGGTATATAGAGATACTCCCAAATTGATATTTAAAGCAGCACTATTCACAATAGCTCAGTTATAGAACCAACTTAGAAGTGTCTATCAATAGAGAAGTGGATAAAGAAAACATGGTATACATATATAACAGAATTTATCCCTTTAAAGATGGGAAGATTCATTTTGGCTACTAATTACAGTAGTTTGAGCCCATGATTGATTGGCTGTGTTGTTTCTAGACCTGTGGTGAGGCAGAGTATAGAGAGCAAGTAGTGGAGCAGAGCTGCTCACCTCAATACAGCCAGAAAGCAGATAGAGATGAAGGTAGTAGAGACAAAATATACTCTTCAAAAGTGAGCTCAAGAGAACCACTTCCTTTAACTAGAGCTCTCATTATAAATTTCCCATCACTTTCCAAAAGTCCACATCTTAATATCTATGAATTATTCCACAGAAGAAGCCATTGATGATACAATCACCCTTCAAAAGGCCACCTCTTAACCCTGATGCATTGGAGAACAAATTACAGGTCTCAACCACAACCATGCATGTGTTTAAGACAACAACTAAGTTCAACTCTGAGAATTGTCAAGGATTTCTTAGATTCCTATTTTTTTTGAGCAATAGGACAGCTGTTAAGTTAAATTCTCACAGTCCTTATTATTGACTAGATGAGTTAGTATTTCCCCTAGATCTGCAGATGCTTGTACATTTAGGACACAGGAGATCTGTTTCATCTTGAAAATCATTTGAAGGTAATAATTAGTGTGATAGTCAATCTTGGTCAACTTGACCACACCTGGCATTAACTAAGATCAGCTGTCAGACTACTTGAAGAGATTATCCAGATCAATACATTACAATAAAAAGACCAGCCCTAGATCTGACTGGAACCTCCCAGTAGCAGATCAGATAAAAGGAACCATAGAACAGAAGACTTAGAAGAGAGACTCTCAGATTCTGTGCTAGAAAACTCTCTTCCCTTCTAGAAAACGCTCTTCCTTTCTGCCGCCCAACTTCTTTGCTTCTTCAACCCTCCAGCCCTCTAACTCTCCAAATCTTCAACGTGACTAAAGACTCTCCAGCCTTCAGCCATCACCCACTGGCCTATTGGATTGAGCAATTATTGACAGCCATTGTTGGACTACCTCAGCCATACCTAGTAAGTCGATTCAATAATTTCCCTTTTTTATATATTCATTCTGTTGATTCTATGGTTCTAGAGAATCCTGGCTGATACAATTAGGTAGTTGTGACATTAACACTTTGTGTAAGCTGTATTGCCATGACTTTTTTATATCAAATATTAGGTACCAATTCATAAAATAAAAAAGGGACAATGAAATTAATACCCAGATATCCAGTTTACTGCATAGTCTGAATATGCTTTTTATTTTTGAGTCTGGGTCTAATGTATCTTAGGCTGACCTTGAACTGGTTATGTAGCAGAGGATGACCTTGAACCCATGATTTGCTTCCCAAGTGCTGGGATTATAGACATATACCTTCATGTTTAGCTTTATGTATTTTTTAAAAAATTCATACATGTTTCATACATGTGCATAATTCTTTCTGACTGCATTCATCCCTGACCATCTCTCTATCTCCCTTTATTGTCTCCAACAAGCCCCCTTCCACTTTACTGTTTTTTGTTTGCTTCATGACCCACTGAGTTTAACTAGGGCCATACTCATGAGCATGGATTTGGAACTCTCCACTGGAACAAAGGCAACTGGCCCATGACCATACCACTGAAAATAATGACTCCCCATAATCTCCTATTTATCAACTACCAATTGTTTGCTGAGGAAGGGCAGGGCCCCATTAGCACCTTCTCTTACATGATGGATGGTTGTGGACCCATCATATGCAAGCTCTTTGTAGACAACCACAGTTGCTGTGAGTCCATGCATGCAAGGACATATCATTATGCCCAGGTTTTCATAGTGCTCCTCCCCATCGTCCAGTTCTTATCTTTTTTCTGCCCTCTTTTCTCAGGCCTTGACAGATCCTTTTTTACTGATATAAATAATGAATTTATGCTGTTTGTCAAAAAAATGGATATGGCTGGTGATAATCACATTAAACAAATTAAGTCAATTTTAGAAAGCCAATTGTCATTTTTTTCCTTCACTTGTAGTTCTTATGTTTTATATAGTAACATAAAATTATGCATGTATGTATTACATGAAAGTAGAAGTGAAGCAATTTAGTGTAACAAAGGGGACTAATGAGGTAGAGAAAGCAAGAACAGAGAGATTAAGACCATGGGAGAATTTCACCCTAGCATATTATGTATTTGTATGAAGATGATGGTTTTATGTAACCCAGTACTATATGCTATGAAAATACATCAATGAAAAAAAATATACTACAAGCTGCAATAGTCATTTGAAATATTTTCTTTTCTTAATTAAAATGGACCTCATAATGATGTGCCAGCTACTGAAGCCACAACCCTTGTCATGTGCATTCTTGGAGATCTTTAATCAGTTTCTGCAGCCTGTTGCACCAACATACAACAGCTGAGTGCACCCACTAACATGGGGCATAGTCCAATGGTCCCTATCCCCCAAACCCAGCATTGAGGATCCAAGGGTGTCATCTAATGGTAGAGCACCTGAATAGTATGGCATGAGGCACTTGGCTTGATACTCAACACCACATGAAATAGTGGTGGTGGCAGAAAGAGTCTCAACTTGGATGATTTTTGCAAATTTTCTTAGAGGCTTCAGTTTAAAAATAAGCGGTTTCTGGACCTGACCACCATGGTTGTGAGCTTGAAACTTTTTTTTAAAGCACTTATTTGCTTTGCACTTGATTGGAACATTTTTAAGTCTGATTCAGCCAGGAGGTTCTGAATTTATCAACTGCCAACCAGCTGAAGAAAAGATGCCTATTGACTTCACCATGACCAACCTCTCAAGTATGGGTTTTTGTGATGTAAATTCTCTCTTGTCTCCAATAAAACCTTTAGCAAATTCTGTATTTCTCAGTGGTTCAAACAGATATTTCAAGGGTCATCAAAGGCTTATGGGAGCAAGAAGGGCTAGCTGATGTATGTATTATAATGTTTTATTGTATCAGAAAAGTTAAATATGTGCATATATTTGTGATATTTTTTGCCTTTGGGGGAAACGTATATTAATAAATAAATAAATATTACATATTATGCTTCAAATGTTTAGTTTGATGCTTTCATTTTCCTACCTTTTAAATTTTTTAGGAAGCACTTCACACCTTCATATGGTCTACATATGTCCACTGTATTATAAGAAAAATAGCTGAAGATTTTCATGTTCCTACTTTTCTTCCAAACAAATTCAGTATTTTTATATTATGGACTGAATATGGATGGGTTAAATGATTATTTCTAGAAAAGAACTGGAAAAATCCTATCTTCCAGAATATGCTTAATATCTAAGAGGAGACCCAGAGGCACTGTTGGATCACAGTAGAAAGCAGCCTGAGGGCTGTATCAAGGTTTCCAGATTTGGAAGGTAGAGTGAGTCTGGTTTGAAAGACTCTGAAAAACTTCACAAATGAGAAGAGAAACAGTTTTCCAATTTAAGGTTATGATTGGGGTGAAAGAAAGTGGGAGACAGAACCAATGAGACAATTCTTCAAAATTGTCCCAATAAAATGAAGGAAAAAAAGAAAAAGAAAACAATGACAATAAAATGATTGAAAAATAAAGAATAAAAAGAATTAAAGTTTGTTTAATTCCTGGTTATACTTTGTATCAACTGTCAGTTTTTCTTACTTCTAAATAATTAGTAGGCTATTATACTTTCCAAATAAAGACTTTTCTCAGTTACTCTATTTTTAAATTTATCCCATAAGTGTGAGAGAAAACATTTAAAAATTACTGGAGCTATTTTTCTATTTATTTAGAAACTAGACTTTCTAAATCATATTTAGACCTCTCAGTTTACATATTTGCATTTATTCTCATGCCAAAGTTTTTTGATAATTGACCAAACATGGCATTTTAAAAGCTTGAAGAACAGGCTATTTATGAATAACTGACAATTATGTAGCTTTATTACTTTCAATGTAGAGTGCACACACAGTATTAATGGCAAGGTTTTCAGAAAAAGCTTTAGAAATTCTTTGAGAATCCACAAAATGCAAATGTTAAAGGGTTTCTTTTTTTTCTGATTGAGAAAGATTTATTAAGGTCCAATTAGTACGCATCTAATTTTCAACAGTCCATGACTTCCCCATAAAAAAAGGCACATTGGTAAAAGTCCAAGTTCATTGCATCGACTTGCAGCATACAATATTCTGTGCTAGGTATAAAGTATGTGCAAGCATTCCTTTCTGCTAACTGGTTCCGCACTTCTCTTCGCCATAGGTACTGAACACATCCACCTTCCATCCAAACTCCGGCCATGCGCCAATTTCCCGCTTCCTTGACAGCCAGTCTCTCCAGGGCTTCTTTCCCTCAGACAACCTCCTGACCTTTCTAGCACCTTCCTGGTTGCTTCTTACAGCACACCAATGCACTCGCCAATCACTGGAACAATGCATTAGGTTTCCATTGAACCTGGCAATCTCCCTGGGTGGTTCCCAAGACATACACCACAGCCAATCATCTGCTGACACATCTACCCACTTTTGATACACAAAGTACCTCTCAAAAAAGCTAGCTAGCACACTGACCCATTATTCACTTGTCATGTTCGAATTCTTAGCATTTTCTATAATTTCCATTACAGTATTGGCTGCCAAGAATAGAGTAACTGGTCTCTCAAGAAAAAGAGTGAAATTGCTACTTATGATAAGGTATCCTGGGTATTGTGGCATATGACTGCTTTTGTTCCATTTTTGCCATGACAGAAAATCACTCTCACCAGAAGTAACCGCTGCATTTCTTTTGTGAAAAGGAAATTTTACTGGCTTTCATCAAAACTGCCCCAAAGTAGTAAACCCCTTTTCATAAAAGTAAAAGCATATGAAAACAGTTCACATTTTAAAAAATAATCCTTCATGAGAACAGGTGCTGAGTACATAATCAATTTTAAGGCCAAAGTTTTATGGACACACACATTCTGAAATGTAAGTGAAAACTGAAGATAATCTATTTGACAATATAGAAATGGTTAAATAAACTGAAATATAACCATTAAATGGGGTATTATAGAATCACCAACACTGTTTTTGTAAAAAAAAAAGCCACTAGAAAACTTGGCAATTATGAAAAAATATATACTTACATGACTTTTTACAGCATGATTCCAATTATGTAAGAAAGTATATAATAAATGTAGAAAGGCATACACGGGGAAAGCTGTTAAAGAGGGCGGCTTTCAGGTTGGAATACTGGCAATCGTTCTTTCTTTTGTACACAGTTCTCCAAGTTTCAAGTCTTCAATTTTAAGATCGCATTATTTAATTAATCAGAAAAACCATGGACTTGTCATTTTTCCTCTGATATATTGATAATAAGACTTGGGTATTTTAAATATGCATGGACAATATTACCAGGCTTCATCTTCTATGATGTGGTTAGAGTATACAGTCTTTTGGTAAAAACTTACATTCCCTGTTTCTTATATGTGCTATAATACTTTAATTAAAAAAAAAGGTAATGTTGGGATTAGGATATTGCTTCTTTAGGAGTCTAAACAAATACTAGCATTAAATTCTTCTATTCCCTAGAAGGTTTAAAATTAGTGTCCTTTAATCTCTTTAAAGTAAAGCATACTGTGTACATACATTACATGCATGTTTTCTAAACAAGAAATCATTCTAATTTACAGGTTTTCTCCGAAAGGAAAAAAAAAAAAAAGCAATTATGGTAGCTTGAACAGTCCAGACAGTCTTTTCCATCACAAACATGCTGATAGGCACAAACTCGCTCAATAAGTGAAATGTAGCCTTGAAAAATTTTAAAAAAATGGGGCAGGGGCGGGGAGGGAGAGAGGGGAGCCTGTATATAAATTCAGTTGTGGACTCAACTAAGTCAGATTCTTTTTTTTTTTTTCTGACTTGTTTCAAACCATCACACCAAATCTTTTGAATAGTGTCCTCTGCATGAACAGCTCAAAGACAATTTCTGAATTACAACATAAGAACTCAGCTTTCTCCTTTTTCAAGGACTAAGGAGGTGGATGAGGATGAGGATGAAGGCTGTCAGGTCTGCTGATGCTCGGGGTTCCATTATGTCTCCCAGGGCCGAGGACCGAATACTGCCATTGATTAGTGTTTGGGTCGTTTTCTTTCTCTCTCCTCTGGCCTCCCCTGCTCCAGCCACGGGTGCGGGGGTCCCGGCTCCACCGAGGGAGGAGAAGGCCAGCCGACTGCTCTTGCGGCTTCCTTCCGAGTGGTCATTGCTGTGGACTCCTGCCAGGATGGTGTGGTTGAGCGAGAAGGCAGAGCGGTCTGAGCCCTCGGCCGGCCCATTGGGGTTCTCTACGCGCTGACAGCACAGAATCTGCCTGAAAGTGGCGCCCATCTCCTTGTCGCGGTACGAGTAGATGATGGGGTTCATGGCCGAGCTGAACTCTGCCAGGAGGAGGAAAAACTTCTCATAGGCCAGAACGTCTCACTGCTAACAGCACACATGCAACAGCAGCAGGATGAGCCCGGGAGTCCAGCAGACGATAAAAGCACCAAGCACAAGGACCACGGTCTTCAGAAGGCTCAGCATTGTATCCCGGTTCCTCCTGGGTCCGGAGCGATGCCGGGACATCCTCATAGTCCTCTGGCAAACGTAGCCAAAGATGTGAGCATAGAGAACCACCATGACCACTAAGGTCACCAAGTTGAAAATGGCCCAGAAGAGTAAGTAAGAGTCACTGTAGAGGGGCGTCATGTTGGAACAATGATCAATGTCGCAGATACAGTTCCAGCCCACGCTGGGGATGGCGCTGGGGATGGCCACGGTCCAGATGACCACGATGACCACCGCCACCCGCCGGTTGCTCATGCGCATGTGGAGCTGCATGCGGAAGACCGGGATGTGCCTCTCGCTGGCAATAGCCAGCAGGTTGGCCACCGAAGCCGTCAGGCTGGTGTGGATAAGACCCTGCCGCAGGAGCCACGTGCTAACTGTCAAATGCCAAGGGTTTCTTAACAACCGTGATGGATTTTAAGTATGAAGACAGTGTGAAGAATGAATATTTGTGTGTGTGTGTGTGTGTGTGTGTGTGTGTGTGTGTGTGTGTATGTGTGTGTGTGTGTATAAGAGGGCACTTGAATGTGTGTGCCTGTTGGAGGCCCAAGGATGACATCAGGAATCATACTGGATTGTTCTACCCCCTGATTGCTTTGCTCCGAGTTTTCTAGGCTCTGTTGTCCAGGACTGGAACCTGGAATTACAGGGTGCTACCATATCTACCGAGCTTTCTTTGCTTGCTTTCTTGGGTGCTTTCTTTCTTTCTTTCTTTCTTTCTTTCTTTCTTTCTTTCTTTCTTTCTTTCTTTCTTTCTTTCTTTCTTTCTTTCTCTCTCTCTCTCTCTCTCTCTCTCTCTTTCTTTCTTTCTTTGCTTGCTTTCTTTTCTTTCTTTCTTTCTTTCTTTCTTTCTTTCTTTCTTTCTTTCTTTCTTTCTTCCTTCCTTCCTTCCTTCCTCCTTCCTTCCCTTCTCTCCCTCCCTCCCTCCCTCCCTCCTTCCTTCCTTCCTTCCTTCCTTCCTTCCTTCCTTCCTTCCTTTCTCTCTCTCTCTCTCTCTTTCTTTTCTTTCTTTCCTTTCTTTCCTTCATGTGGGATCTAGGGATCCAACTCAGTTCCTTTTGCTTGCAAGGCAAAAATCTTTAACCACTGAGCAATCTCCCCTGCCCAAGAATGTAAATTTTAATTTCTCAACTATTACTAATGATTAATTATGAAACGCACATGCCAAACACCATCTTGACACTGTTAATGAAAGATTCATTCAGGTGTTATCTATTTGTTTCAAATTACCAAGTCTTTATTAAATATAGGAAATCAATTCAAACTCCTTTTCCTTTATGATAAGGAAATGTTACTTATAATTGGACTGCAATATAATATTGTATTGTAAAGGAGATACACAGTCTTCTCAATTGTCAAATGAAAAACACAGAATGGATACATGTGAGTGACAAAAATCTGAATTTGTGAATAAATAAATAATACAATTAAATAATTTGTATATTCAATCAAAAACTGCCTGCTACTTTATGCCTTGGAAGTTACGGCAGGAAAAGGGTAGGGGTCACCATGAGTTTCAAATAAATAGTACCTACTATTCATAATTTATCCTAGAAAGAATCAGTTCTTCTATTTTGTTTGCTTTTTTCCTTTTCCCATGTTTCCTAACATAATTTCCCCCCACTGGAAAAAATTCCATAGGCAGATATTCTTTTAGTTCTGTTCAACTGTCTTCAAAGACACATCTGGTATTTCTTTTCAGGCTTCCTTTGAGTGATTAAGAGAAAAGCAAACAAACGCCTCTTTCATTTATTTCTCACAGTCTCTTATGTTTGATTATACAATTAGTACTTATTCCTGAAAATAAAATATAATGAAACGAGATCTCACAAGTGTATTTCTCTCATCATAAGACTGAATTTGAATAGTACTGTTTCTCAAACTACACAAATAGTTTGGTGGTTAAAGTATATGAGATGCAAGTAAAAGACCAGAGTCAGATGCATAGATACCACTGAGTGGATATGATAGCCTGCCTGTAATTCAAACACCAGAAAGTGAAGACTGAGGATCCCCAGAGTCAGCTGCATTAGCCTTATCAGTGAGCTCTGGGTTTGATTAGAAACCCTGTATCAAAAGAATAACTGGTATAGTGATGGGGGATGATTCTTGATATCAGTATCGGGCCTCTATACACACACGTATCCACATGCCCACGTACCCATATACACACATTTGTTCCTATACAAATGCAATACACACACCCAGACACACACACACACACACACACACACTCCCCAACACACATGAAAATATAAAACATGTCATTTTTGCTGTCGAGCAGTTACTGTTATCTAAAGATGTCATGTGGCAATTTGAATGATAGCTTTGGTTAACTCAGTTACTTAGTTATGTGAACTAATTAGACTGCTACTGATCGATCTATTGTGTCAGAGAAAGTCAGGTTTCCTACTGTTTGAGTACAGTAGTTCATGTTCAAAAAAAGAGAGAGATCTCTCCTTGGGTAGGGAATGAACATTGCAAAATAAAAATACAAACATTTTAAGCAATTTTCTTTGCTTTATTTTCAGTCCTAATATCAAATTATTTCAGAACAAATTAGCATTAAAAGAGAACATTTACATTCTCTCTTTACCAAAAGTTAAAGGAAAGGTATGAAATAGAAATGGAAAGAATCCATGCCTAGCGAGGAAGGCCTGGGATTCTCAGAACCTGCAGATGTGTGATCACAGCCCAAACTGTCCTTATGTACATTATGGTAACAACATGACCATCACTGTTTTTTGCTCTAATGTCTCTTCAACTAAGATTTCTGAAATATTCATACTAGATCAAAATATTAAAACCCAGTGTCCATTTCATATACAGGCCAGAGCTGGAGTGGAACTAAAGAACCTCCAAACATACATCACAATTATTATACTTGCTAAGGTTTTTCCTCAGTTTTTATTTGAGGCAACAGGAGTATATCAGAAGAAACAATTTCCAGTTTCGAAAAGAATGAGAAAAACTCAGAATCCTTGCAATTTCTCCTTCTCCACCTGTCTATCTCTCTCTCTCTCTCTCTTTCCCTCTCTCTCTCTCTCTCCTTCTCTCTCTCTCTATCTCTCTCTCTCTCTACCTATGATCTATATCTCCCTTTCTCCCTAATCTCCTCCCTCCTTTTGTAGGGCTCAGAGGAAAAGAATAAAAAGATAATGGAATTATAATAAATAGTGTTATGACTAGATATTTTCTTTCTATTTATACATATCTATTGCCTTTTCCTCCCTACCAGAAAAGAGTGAGATTGCTCATATATATTTTTTCAGTACCTATAGATAAAGCCATACCTGGAATTAGTAACAGATGCAATTTAGCTTTTTAAAATATGTCTTATTTCCATGAAAAGCTCCAACAAAAACATTCAGATGTGAAGTAGCAGATAACAAACACATTGAAGAATAACAGATATGAACCATTTAGATACTTATGTAAAGTTTGATCAGATGTTTTACATAAGTTTAATGAACTGACAAAGTTTTGTGGGGAAAACAGCTCCGGATGGCAAACATACACAAAGAATTTAATCAAACAAATTTTTGGCAAGAATGGTATGATTTTGTAATCAGGTAAGAACCAATGAGATACAAGATGGGTGCAGTTAATGATCTACAGTTATTGGTGAAAGAAGTATATCAGCACTCGGCTCCCTGCACTCATCCTACCTTTCCTATCCACCCCACAAGCCTTCGGCACAATGAAGTGGGTAAACTGTATCTTCCTCATCTTTATCATCTTCGGCTCTGCTTATTCCCGGGGTCTGTTCCGGCGAGATACACGTAAGAATATTATACTCTCACTGCTTACCTTTTATTTTGCTTTTCTCATAGAACACAGTGTCAGGAGATCCTGCATGTGTGAGAAATTTAGGTTTTCCTTTACAGTTTACTTTTAGAATGTGAAATTGTGTCTGTGTGACCTGCGATGGGGCTATGTTATTAGTATATTTCAAATGCCTTAGGTGACAACAATGCTGTTCTTTTCTTCATCATTCAGTTTTAATTTTTTTTCAATTTTGAGGAAATGGCTAGGCAGAATGTTCTGAACATCACAGCACAGAGCTGCGTACATAGAATGTACATCTCCTCTTTATTGCAGAGATCTAGCTACCATACTATGCTTTACTAAAACAAAACAAAACAAAGAGAACTACTTGTATTGTTATTTCAACAGATGGAACTTGACTTTACATTTACTTTTTATTTCTGATTGGCTTAGAATTTATTCCTGACTACTACAAACGCATTAGATCTTGTCCAAATATACAGCTATAAATTCTTAACAATTTTTAAAATTGTGTACCAGTGATTGAATAACTTTCCTTTAATTAAAGAAGAACTGGATCATTATCATTGTCCCAAGATTTTTTTCTGTAGAGCTCAAAGGCCAATGTCTTAAAATAAATGGACAGAAATATAGAAAATAGTGCTATCACTAGCTGATCTTTTCCAGTATTCAAGTGCACTTTTTTTCTTGCTCAGACAAAAGTGAACTCGCTCGTCGATACAACGATGTTGGAGAACAACACTTCAAAGGCCTGTAAGTTGAAGAGTGGAACTGAACATTTATGATACAATTAGGCAGTACCCTAAATTCCTTATGGTCCCAGTTTCAGTCTCCAAACTATAGATCAGTGCTTTGCACTGATGGAAATATTCTGTGCCTACTCTGACCAACATGGGAGCCAAGGATCAATATGGCAGCTACTGAGCACTTGAAATATGGCAAGTGCAACTGAAGAGCAAACATTTGGATTATATTTAATTTTAATCAGATTTACATAGTCACATGTGACTAATGACTACTATATTAAAGACTGATACAGGAAACCTGGAAAACCTAGTTTTGTCTCATAGAAGATACATAAAACATAGACTGCAGACACACGTGTGATTTCTCTGAGTATAACAACTTATTTTACATTCATGTCTTACGGTGTCATGTATTTCCTTGTCTTCTTTTCCAGGGTCCTGATCACCTTCTCTCAGTATCTGCAGAAGTGCCCCTATGAAGAACATATAAAACTGGTGAATGAAGTAACTGACTTTGCAAAATCATGTGTTGCTGATGAGTCCACCACCAACTGTGACAAGTCACTTGTAAGTCATTTCGATGTTGGGGATTCTTTCTTTTAGCCAATTCTGATTATATCCAAGGGAAAAAATCTTCCTCATTTTAAAAAGAGTTCTTATTAGATGATCAAATCTGTAAGCACTAGAGACACTTCAGCTGTGTCCACAATCCTAAAACATTTTTTTTTCCCTGACACCACATACAGAAGCCATGATGTATTTAAATGGCTGCTTGTCAGGTGTAATGATTTCTTTTCCAAAGTTTGTAATTTGATTTTTTTTCATAAAGGCCGGTAGCAACAGCACATCTTTGTGTGTTATTCACCTTTTTTTTATCAAGACCTTTAACTTCGTATATGCACAATACAGTGAGGTTGACAATAGGCGCACTATAATCCTGCAGATCTTTGGGATTTAATCATTTTGTTTAATTGAAATTTTGTATCACTTGATTGGTTACTCTCTAGTTCCTCTTCTGTCCCTCCTCTAGTAGCAGAATTCTGCTGTTGGATCTTGTGAATTTAATCTTCTTGAGAATGCATACAAATGGTTTCATACACTAGTCTTCTGTGACTGACTCATTCCATTTCCCATAATGCCCTCAGTGTTCATTCATGACAATGCCAGCAAGTATTTTCTTGTATAAATACACACTTCTTTCATTCATTCATCCATCCATCCACATTCTCTTTACCCATTCGTCTAGTAACAAACATTTGGGTTGCTTGCAAACGAAACTGTGACTATTTCATTCATGCCAGGTGCTTTTTCAAACACGTGTACAAATCATCTATGTGCATACATACAATGCCTGTGATTTCTCATCCAAACTTGGTCAGCAGATCCTTTTTTTACTCTGCTCTTTGACTGCTAAGAAAATCAAGTTACTTCCTAGTAACTTGATGGTTGTTTTCTTTCACTCAGCACACTCTTTTTGGAGACAAGCTATGCGCCATTCCAACTCTCCGTGACAACTATGCTGAACTGGCCGACTGCTGTGCTAAAGAAGAACCTGAGAGAAGCGAATGCTTGCTGAAACACAGAGATGACAGCCCGGACCTGCCTCCCTTCGTGAAGCCCGCGCCTGAGGTCATGTGTGCTTCCTTTGAGGAAAATGCCAGCAAGTTTATGGGACAGTAAGTAATCAGGTGGCTCTGGTTTGAAGGAAAAATTAAAGAATAACTGTCATATCACCTGCCATACGCCAAAATATTCAATGCTAAGGCTTTGAAATTTTGACCTTGTGATGATTTTTAAAGAAGTAGTATTTGATACCACAGAATTCTATGCAACAGAAAACATGATCAAAGATCTTTTGATCTTGAAATAGGATGGGACCTATATACAAATCAGAAGCTCACAGCTTTAAAATATTCTGAAGATATATAAATATGCACATGTGTTGTTAGGATTGATTTCACTTTAGTCAGCCACATTATCCAAATTTAAGCATTTACAGGTAACACACACATATACAAACAAATATATATATGCAAACACATATACAAATACACATACAGAAAGTTAACCTCCCATCTCGCTGACCTAAAGAACAGTAAAGACAAGGCCATCAGGTAGATGCCAAGCTGAAACTGGTGAATTTCAAGTTGAATTTAATAGTTTCTGTCACATGGTGTGCTGTGCTAAAATATTGTTCGCTTTCTTTTGATAATTTAGCTATTTGCATGAAGTTGCCAGAAGACATCCTTACTTTTATGCTCCAGAGCTTCTTTACTATGCTGAAAAGTACAAGGAAGTTATGACTGAGTGCTGCCAAGCTGCCGACAAAGGCGCTTGCCTCACACCAAAGGTAATCCCACAAGACAGAAAAACGGGCTCATACTGACCGGTTTGCGACTAGATTTAGGAAACCTCGACCGTATAGAAACTTCTCTATATGGTCAGAAAAGCCTTTCTTCCCCTGATGTGCCCAGCAGATTTTTGCATTCTCTCTGAAAGCTTTTAGCATCCTCCTTCAGTCTATGCATTACTGGTGCTGATTTGACAGAGGCAGTATCCCATCACTGTTTATGGTGGTGCTTGCTGAAGCCATGGGTGTTTGTCAAATGAAACAGCAGGGGACCTGTTGCTTTTGTTTATCTTTCTATTTTTTTTAAACTGGGGAAGAAAGCAAAGTAGAGAAGTTGGACTGCATTCATTCCTTCCATAAATATTTATCATGTGCTTCATTCCCTTTTGTGAGAGTTGGTAGAAGAGGGACTGGAATGATGAATGCAACACAAAATTAGGAAGTCAGCAAAGCGTGTTTCCTGGGATATGTGAGCACATTGCTCTTGCAGGGTCTCCTCCTTGGCAAGGCTTTCCTTCTGTTTTGAAACTATCTAGAAGCCTCCACCCTGACCATACTGATATTCTTTTTCCATGTTTAACAAAACCATATTTACCAGAGAGTTCTAGGAGATTTTGGTGTATATCATCTCTTTAAATTTTAATTTGTGCAGAGGATGTGTAGCTCCATGGTAGAGTGTTTTCCAAGTGTGCACCAGCCCCTGGGTTCAAGTCTCCAGCAAGATGAATTCATTCGGTTCAGTTTTATGTGAGGCATTTAAGAGCTGTTGTATGTGGAAAATTTCTTTTCTAAAATTTTCAAACCGATTTCTTCTTGTAGTTGGGTTCCCTGAAAGACAAAGTACTGGTTGCAGCTGCCCAGCAGAGATATAAGTGTGCCAGCATCCAGAAATACGGAGACAGAGCTTTCAAAGCATGGTAATTTTTTTTTTTTAAAATCACAGTTTGTTTCTTTACAATGGTAATTGTTCAGCTGACAAAAGTGCATTTCTATGAAGCATTTTGCGTATGCTTTCAGATGCCTCTTTTTTTGGCATCTGATTTGTTTTGGGTCAAGTTTTTCAAAGAATTTAGAAGACATTCTTAAAAACAGATATTTAATTTGGTGCAATCTCATTTGAGATTTTTAAGGGATTTTTTTTTCTTTTTTAAAATTCCAAACTGGCTTCTTTGTGTAGTTGGATTCTCTGAAGGAGAAAGTACTGGTATCTAAATTCCACATGTTTACAAAGACTAGGGATCGTTTAGTAGTGACCTAGTTTTTTTTAATAGCCAAAATCAGGGTTTTTTCTTCAATTTATTTTCCCTCCCAATCAGAGATTATGTTTCTGCTACCCTGATAGTTAAATTCAGGCCTTGACTAAGATGAACTTCTTTCTTGTGATTTTCTCATAGCTCCAACTCTGCTCTTAATCTCATGTCTTTGCTACAGTCTCTCTTTGCTTATATCTTTTATAGTTGATTTTGGGAACACCCTTCTATTTGAGAACTGAGAAGAGTGCTCTTGGGCATCTCCTCTTCATGTACATCAAAAAATTTCTCTGTTCTAGGTGTTCTTGAATTTCCTTGTTATAAGTAGTATCTTTTTACTTATTTCATATAAAATACTACATGAGAATAATTTCTTGATGGGTAAATTTTCTTTTTAGGGCAGTAGCCCGGATGAGCCAGAAATTCCCCTCTGCTGACTTTGCAGAGGTTAACAAGCTAGTAACTGACCTTACCAAAGTCACCAAGGAGTGCTGCCATGGCGACCAGCTTGAATGTGCCGATGACAGGGTAAGGATAATTACACGTTCAAGTTAGCGGATGAATGAGTATGCATGACTTTGTGATTGATGATTATGGTGGCTGCCATGATCTTCTGTATCTTCTGCCCTGCTCCTGTTGACTCTGTTCAAACTTTCCCTGCTTTGTGGTACTTCGTGTGTGTGTGTGTGTGTGTGTGTGTGTGTGTGTGTGTGTGTGTACAAGAAGGCACTTGAGTATATAGGCCCGTTGAGACCCAAGGGTCACATTGGGAATCATCTTAGATTGCTCTACTTCTTTATTGCTGTGCTCTGGGTTTTTCCAGGCTCCTTCTTCCAGGGCTAGAAGTGCTATATCTATCCGGCATTTTCACATGGAATCTGGGGATCTGACCTCAGGTTCTTTTGCTTATGAGGCAAAGGCTTTAAACCCTGAGCCATCTCCACAGCCCCGAAATTCCTTTGTTTAGCAATACTCTAAAAATAAAGACTTTAGCTTAAAGAGAACAGTTATAAAGGCAGTTTTCCAAGGTACTTTGTGGAGAGACTTTCCCAGTGCTGAGAACCTTGGAAAGAATATGGTTCTCCAACTATAGTCTCTCCCTTAATTAACTCTCTGTTCTAAGTATACAAATATTCAACATGATCTCTCGTTCTCTCAACTTGTACCACTATCTCCTTTCTCCAAAGATTAAAAAGATGACATCCCCATCTGTTATGATACTTTCAAGAAAACTTAAGTCACATATTTCATATATGTGAGCAACAGCCATCATTACGTTTATTATTCAGATTTCAAATGAATCTTGCTCTTCAATGAGTTATTTAGTTTCAAAATGTCTGCACTTAATTTGAGAGGAATATTTGGAAAAATAGCACTGAATTTTACTAAAAACAACTTCCAATGTTTCAGTAATAGAAATATAAAAATAATAAAGGACCAAAAGTAATTAGTTAAAATAAAAACTATTTTGTTCCTGATTAGTCATTTTGAATCAAGCTGGAATGTTTAAGGCTTCAGAACACTAAATGAGAGTGTATTCATGAAAGACATCCTTGTTGTGTTTGGTCTTAGAACATAGTGCATATGTTTTGCCCACATTATAAGGGCATGGGGGAGGGGAAGATAGCAATGACAATTTATATGGACATTTTCTTTCCTCTTCTTTCTTGTAGGCAGAACTTGCCAAATACATGTGTGAAAACCAGGCTAGCATTTCCAGCAAGCTGAAGGAATGCTGTGAGAAGCCCTTGCTGCAGAAATCCCACTGCCTCGCTGAGGTGGCGAATGATGACATGCCTGCTGACTTGCCTTCATTAGCTGCTGATTTTGTTGATGACAGTGAAGTCTGCAAAAACTATGCTGAAGCCAAAGATGTCTTCTTGGGCACGTACGTAGATTCTTTTCCATAGCTTCACAGTCTAGAAAGATATACTAGATTCTCCCTTGTAGCTACTATAACTTCCACGACCCTAAGATATTCTTGTCCTTGCCTTTCTCAGTCTTTAAAGTCATCCTGAAAAATGAAGTAATGAAAAACACTGCCACGAAATCTGCATGCTGTCACCAGAATATTCATGTTCCTCACTCCCTAGGGACATTTCTGGAACTTTCTCTGGAATATTCTGTGTTCATAAATTATACATGTTACTTAATCATTTTAGAAGCATATTTCTTAAATAACTTCAAATATATGTATGTATTGCCTCTATTATTATTATCCACCATCTACTTACCTATCTATCTAAATCTACCCATCTATATGATGAGAACATATATATATATATATATATATATATATACACACACACATATATATGAAGAAATAAGTATTTGACAATAGCTGCTTCATATTTGGTAGAAAAAACTAAGAATCTCACAGTGTAGCAAAGTAGAATACAAGTAATTGTATGCTTTCAGTAATTGTGGTGATAAATTTTATATTTTTATTCTTGAACTATGGTTGTATTCTATGTACCAGGCTGTGGATGAAATAATATTTAATAAGGTTATGTACCACACAGCATTGCACTCATATGGGGAAGAAAAAAAAGCTTAAGACTGTATCTTTATATAATCATGTATTGTAATCTTTTGGGATATAGTTCAAATTAAACTAAATTTACATGAAAAATAGCAGGTAACATCAATCAGCCTTTAGTATGTACCAGGCAGTGTGTGTTTTGTAAAAACAAAAGCAAAATACTTATTCTAACACACCTAAAGTGAGAGAGGTTTTTATCATCCTTATTTTACAATGAAGGACACTAAGATTCTGACAGTTTAGTAAACTGCCTAAACTGACAGAAGTTGAACTCAGTAAGCACTATCATTGAATCCCATGTTCTTGTAGTAGCTTTCTGTATGAAGCTTAGTCAAATTCAGACCTCTGGAAAATGAATTACTATTGAGAACAATTATGTGATTTGTCTTGCTCATTTATTCAGCTAAAACTATGTTCATCTTCTTTAGGTTTTTGTATGAATATTCAAGAAGGCACCCTGATTACTCGGTTGTTTTGCTGCTGAGACTCGCTAAGAAATATGAAGCCACTCTGGAGAAATGCTGTACAGAAGCCGACCCTCATGCATGCTATGGCAAAGTGGTAGGTTTCCAGCATAGGTCTCCCCAGACAAAGAAGGCCAGAATGCCCTGGCTGTGCTTCCAGTGGTGAGAGGGAAGAAGATGTAGGAATAGGAAGCGATTGATACTCAGTGACATTTAGATGTTTTCTTCAGATGGAGTCAGTTTTCATCTCTTAAACATTTTAGAAAACTACCTTGAATAGTATGTGCTCTAGAATAGAAACATAAGAGGGCATTAGGGTTTTATCAGCACATAATGGTTTCTGAATTATGTGGAATCAGTAGAAAGTACCTCTTCAGATCTTTCCTCTTCTGTGGTGAAATATTGATAGGATAAATCCTGCACAGGTCTTGTAGAAATGCACGTAGGTGCAGTGAATTCATGGATGCAACAGTCCCACAGCTCTTTGGAAGACTGATAAGGGTTAATGGTGATGTGAGTAGTGAGAGGATACTTTCCTCGGTGGTATACCCTCTGATAAGTGATTTATGTTTCAGCAAGTACTCAGGCGCAAGCTGTCAAAAGCAAACCAGATGAAACTGAATGGTCCACATATGTAAAAAGATCTCAAAATACGAGGGAGACTGGCAGGGAAGAAGGGTTGTAAGGGGAAAACGTGGGGGAGGGGGGCATGTGATTGGGGATTAAGGTGTGGAAATATTTACTAAAAATTTTAGTAAATTAGTAAAAATACAGTAAAATTTACTATATCTATGTTTGAAACACTAAAAGAATAAACAATTTTAAAAAGAATGTTCTTCTTACTTAGAATATAGTGAACACCAGGTACTGCCCTGCAACTGAACCTGGAATAAAATTTCTCATTTCAGAGAACTAAATATCTACTGGAAAGATTGCCTAATAATAACCATCATTTATTGAATTTCAGCTGGATACTAAGTCCTATTTTAGCTTCATTATCTTAGTTGTTTACTGAATAATTTTAGAGATGTATACTACCCTTCATTTCAGTGTCCTGAAGCTTAGAGACAGCAAGAGAGCTCACACAACTAGAAAATGAGTCAGAGGATCAGTTTTCCATACTGCCATTGAATTTCAGAGACTGATGATTCTTACACACTTGTGCTATACAGCTTTATGAATAAAAGTAGCAATTGAAATGCAATGTAGATGTAGTGTAGAAGACTGGCTCATGGAGTTTCAAACAGAAAGGAAAGGTGAAAAATGACTTGGATATAGTTCTTAGGAGGATTGTAATAACACAATTTTTTTATATTTCAGCTTGAAGAGTTTCAGCCTCTTGTAGATGAGCCTAAAAACTTAGTCAAAGAGAACTGTGACCTTTTTGATAAACTTGGAGAGTACGGATTCCAAAACGCGTGAGTATTTACTTTGTTTATTGTGGTTTTATTCTTGATCACTTTGTAATTATGTAAGACATATATAGGCCACCTAACATATGACTTTTAGTAATACAAATAAATTATTTATCTCTAATCTATTTTTATCAAGAGTACATCAAAATGCTCTGTTGGTAGCTGTTATTATGCTCATAGAATGGGCACTTACAGTTGAAACCTTTGGTTCTAAAGCTGGATTAGTGAAGGGAAATGGCTTGAAGAGAGGTAACTTGATGTATCATGAAACCTTGAGCATCCACAGGAGTAGACGGGCCAGAGTGAATCCTAGGGTCCATAGAAGGAATGGTAAAGAATGGTGAAGGAAAGGGAGGGGATGGGAAGGAGGGAGGGAAGGAAGCTGGGATGAAGACCCAATATGCTTGTAAAAATAGAAAAATAAAAAAAGTTAGCTAATGTGCCAGGCTATTTGCATAAATTCTATCTACTCTTCACACCATCTAGATTGAGTTTAGTATGTTTCCTCCGATTTTCACCTATATTTTTCAATTTTATCACAGTGGTGATACATATGTAATTTAGTTTATTGAAAAAGGCAACAATAACTGTAGTAATGCTATCGACTGACAATTCCCCTCTCTAAGATTATGGCACAGATGCAATGTTGCGATTACGTGGTACAGGTGATTTTCAAGGTCATGTTTAATTGGTTGCTCAGAGCAAGGTCTTTCTCCAATATCATGTCATTACTCTGGCGGTGAAGGTAATTTTGATGAGTAGAAAAGAACAATGCCAGTCATTTTCTCCTAGAAATTGTATTACCTCAAGACAGTTTTTCTGAAAATTCCTTGACAACACATGGACATTTATCTATCTATCTATCTATCTATCTATCTATCTATCTATCTATCTATCTATCTGTCTGTCTGTCTGTCTGTCTGTCTGTCTGTCTGTCTGTCTGTCTGTCTGTCTATTTATTTATTTGTTTGTTTATTTATTTTTTAAAACAGGCTTTTGGTTCGTTACACCCAGAAAGCACCTCAGGTGTCAACTCCAACTCTTGTGGAGGTTGCGAGAAACCTAGGAAAAGTGGGCAGCAAGTGTTGTGGGCTTTCTGAATCAGAGAGACTTCCTTGTGCTGAAGACTACGTGAGTCTATGATCCTATAACAGCTAGCAATGATATCTATAACCCTGTGACAGCTAGTAATGATTTCTTTGTCTTTAGACACTAACAAATACAACTCTTGGTGATAGGGGCAGCTGTGTGTGTGTGTGTGTGTTTCAGTGGCATCCAGGACTCAGTCACCTATGTCATCTCGAATCCCGAAATTAAAACTGAGATCCCAAAGGTTGAGAGTTTGTTTTGGAAAAGAATAAAATAGAATTTCAATATCCTGTGCTCTTCTTTCATATTTTTCATTTTTTTGAGAGACAATCTTTCAAAGTCCCTTACACGCAGCTTAAAAGAGAAATCAGGGTGTCGATGAGGTTTGGATTCAAAGCTTGCCGATTTAAATCTCACACTTCTTTGGCTGTACTGGAAAGTGAGTGTTGTGGAAGATGTCCAACCATTCCACTCTCCTGTCTGTTCTTTCAGCTGTCTGTGGTTCTCAATCATCTCTGTGTGCTGCATGAGAAGACCCCAGTGAGCGAGAGTGTCACCAAGTGCTGCTCTGGATCCCTGGTGGAAAGGCGACCATGCTTTTCTTCTCTGCAAGTTGATGACACATATGTCCCCAAGGAGTTCAAAGCTGAAACCTTCACCTTCCATGCTGACATTTGCACGCTCCCCCCGGTGGAGATGCAGGTGAAAAAGCAAACGTGAGTTTCTCATTTTTGCCTGTTTGTAGTCTTGGTAGTGAGAACTGCTGACCGAAATAAGCAACCTTCTCAATGTCGAGGTTATATCCCTTGGAGCAATGTATTTAAATGTTGGCTTTATTAACCTGATAAAAGTGATAAGAATAAAATGATTTGCCCTTTGTTTGGCAGGAAAAAAGACTTCGTTAAAACACTGCCCACAAATCATCCAGAGTAATATTTTGAATAAAGTCAAGGAAATATGAATAAAGTCAGTTCTATGATGACACCAGAAGCATGGCAACTCACAGACATGCTTCTGAGAATAGGATTTGAATAGGATCTGGGAATCCTAGATGTCCCATTACTGTCTTTTTTTCCCCATTACTGTCTTGAGGAGCTACAAAAGCATGAAATTTAGTGACAAATTGTATCATCTGTGGTATGTGTAATCATGGTCCAGACTTAAAAACATTGCAACACTTGACCATGCCCTATGCGCTCTCTCTCTGTGTTGTTCTTGCTATAGATGTGAGCAAAGAGAGCCCACAGTTCTTTCTGTGCTTGCTTGTTTCTTACAGCCTCCCTAATATTAACTTTGAATGGGACAAATTCAAAAGAGCAAATATAAAGATTTTCAGATGAACATCTTTTAAAATTAACTCCAAGGCAGCTAAAATGTTAAAGATCATATTAAAATCTTCAGAAGTTAGAAAATTCAATGTGACAAAATTATAAATTCTAATACCTAAACAATATCTAAAATCAAGGGCATAAGCCTCCCTGGAGCTTTCTGTGAAACTGTAAAATAGAGCGATTTTCTCTGATTAAGTCATTTTGGCCCCTTATCAACCCTGGCATAGTGGATTTGATTTTCCTCACTTGCAGACCAGAATATCGAGAGTGACAGTGGAATCCTTGGCCCTTGAATTCAGTTCCTGGCCCAAGACTCATAATCTACTGTCCTTTCCACGGGAGTCCACCTGTGTTACTGTGTCTTCCTTTCTCTGTCACATGCAGAGCACTGGCTGAGTTGGTCAAACACAAGCCCAAGGCCACAGAGGAACAGCTGAAGACCGTGATGGGAGATTTTGCCAAATTCCTGGAAAAGTGCTGCCAGGCCGAGAACAAGGAAGCCTGCTTCTCTGAGGATGTAATGCAGCCTTTTACATTTTGATGTGTCTAATGCCCAGTTCTGTGCATTTGGTCAGCTTAGGGCTTAGGAATTCATACACTGAATGGTGTATGTAGCAGAGATCTTATTGTTCACACAGTCCTAATCCAAACTTGCTTTAATAGTTCTTTGCTTCAAAAATTTTATCATTCCCATTCAGTTCCAAATTTGTGATGTTTATGAATATACATAGAACTATTTGTAAGGCCTGACATCTTTTGATAAATAGAACAAACTACTAACTTATTTAAAACTTTCATTGAATAATACTAGGATTTGATTTGATTGGTTTCACATAATTGGAGGGGAAATTTGCAATTAAATGTTTGTATCTTTTAAGATTTTTCTTCTACAATATCTTTTATCCTTTTTGATACAATGGATATCAGTGACCTTTCTTCTAGTAGTAAATTGGAATTAAATGGTGAGAGTCATGTGACTTCACTTTGTAGTCACCAGTGACTATGTTAGTGCTACTTGAAATTCCAGTGATAAAGTTTTTTGTCAACATTTGTCATTCTTTTTTGTGTGTGTTTTCAGGGTCCCAAACTTGTTACTTCCAGCCAAGCTGCCTTAGCCTAAGACATCATAATCACAAGATCTCAGGTAATTATACTTTGAATTTTTACAAAAGTACTTATAGTCCTTCCTATTTAAGTAGCAAAGATTTACTGACCATTTGCCAAGATGATTGTCATGAATACCAGCTCCTTATGCTGCTCTTAGATTTCCACATAGATTTATATTTTTATTTCCATTTCATGTCCAAGAAAATGAGCACACAAAAGCCTAGGTTCTGCAATTTACCCAGGGGACAAGTAACCCAGTGAGAGACAAAATCCCAAATTCAAGCCAGAGCTTTATAGTTAACTTTGGTTTTTACTTATATGACCACATACATGAAGTCACAGAAAGTATCAATGGCCCAACAGGGACACCTTCAGTATTAGGCTGAACCATATGAAAGAAGCTTTATAGGTTTGAAACAATTGATATGAATGATCCCAATGATTCAATAAACCAACTTCATTCATATGACAGATAAGTCTTGTGTGTACTTCTACTTTATAAGGAACAATCAGCATGTAAGCTTTCAATATGTTAGCATACTATGCTTTAATAGATTTTCTGTTCTTGTGTTCCTCTTTAAAAACCTTGACATTTGAGCTTAAGTATGTTGATTTATTTTATTTTAATAATTTGGAACAGGATTTAAAAGAAGAATAACAATGAAAGAAGTTGCTAAAAGCAAGTTGTTTTTATATGATAAATACGTATTCATTGTGCATTCAAATAAGGATGAGGAACTCTCTGTAACTTCCAAGATTGGTTATTTCAAAAAGTAATTCATATCAATCCTAAATAGAACAAAAAACTTGCATAGTTCTGAGATGACATAGCTATAATTTATAATAAATTAGGCAAGAAGTTTGTAGTTAAGTAAATAACCCTGAAGAGTGACAAGGCCTTTGACTTAGAAGCTGAGTCTGAAAGAACCTATGTAGAAGACTAGTAGCATTATACTTGGCAGCATGCCCTCTGCCCTGGCTTTATACAAGGGGGTTCAGATAGGTTGAGAACAGGCTTATATTGTCTGCACTGTAGAACTTACAGAAAGAATCTAAGAAATTTAGCACTTGCTTTAGTAGATTTGGAAGATATATATCTTTTTACCAAGAGCACTTATGTGTCTCTCTTTGTTTTTCAGCCTGCCCTGGGAAAAAGAGAGACATGAAGATGCAGAGTTCATTCAACTTTCTTTTCTGTTGGTGTAAAATCAACACTCTGTCTAAGGAACACAAATTTCTTTAAACATTTCTCTATACTAAAATTAATAAAAATGAAAAGACTCTAACATGGTAGTCTGGGACTGTTATTTTCCAAAGAAGTATTGTCATCCTTATAATATCGTAGATTCTGGGAAAGTTTTGGTTTCCCCCTTATTCCAACAAAGAATTTCTAGTTCCTTATGGATAAGGAATGGAAAGAAATGTTAATACTCTCCTGAGTTATTCAAAACAATATTTTAACACTATGATAATTCTGAATGAAAGAATGAAAGCATGCAAAGCCTGAGTCTTCCTTTCTGGTGGGATCTCAAAGAAATACTAGGGAATAAGGACATACAGATGACTTTAAAGATAGTCAATAATCTATTACCTACCTACCTATCAACTATCTACCTACCTTTCTATGTTTGCATGTATCTATTATTTACCTACATCTATTTATCTATCTATCTGTGATTTGTCATCTTTCTAAATCACAGTAAGATCTCCATTCCCTACCCTCCAATTATTTATTTACTCATTCCTAAAATACATTTGAAGGAGCTTTAGAATGAATGGTTCATACTTTCATGAGAATCAGTTGGTTATTTATGAGTGGTTTCTATTGTTCCTAACATTACAGTTTTTAATCAGAATATTCTTTCACAAAATTATCAAGGTCAACTCAGTCTTTGTTTTGCATTCTTCAGTGAGTTTGGCAGATGATTTTGTCTGATTCAAACACACAGACACAGATGTACACACACATGCACACACACACACGCATGTACATCATACAAAATGAATTTAGGGGGAGCTGGAGAGATGGCTCAGGGGTTAAAACTGTTTCACAAGATGAATTTAGGATCTGCCTTTTCACCAACTGACCTCTTGTTCCTAAACCCATTAAGAATCTCTTTCCTGTACTTCAAATACAGTAGCTTCTGTTGGTAGCATAGAAAGGAATGGAGATACGTGTCTTTTGCCTATTGCTCTGTGCCAATAGCATCCAATGTGATCATCAAACCTGTCCACAAACTTCATATCACGTTTCCTTCAGTCTTCAGGGGTGACAACCTCTTTGCAGGGTTTTGGACACCATTGCTCTGCCAAGTCTTTGGGCCCTTTTGGTGATCCTGTCCTGCCTTCATCAGTGTGGGTGCATTGTTTTCCTCAGGTTGATGTTGCAGTTCACCTGCTTGTTGGTAATAAATTCACAACCAAAGAGCTTAGGGAACAAGGATGATTTTGTTCTTTCTTATAATTATTGGATATATGACTGTTGTAGTTCACATGCATGGTTGCTAATAAATGACCATCAAATGGCTTAAGGGAACAAGGGGTTATTTTCTGATTACTGGTTACAGGTTTTAGTCTAGTTTGACAGGAGGGCACCCACCAACACTGGGGCTGAGGGAACTGGCCATACCATCACCAGATAATGGCTGAGAGAGGGACAATCCTTACCTGCCAGACCAGCATGTCTGGTCAAGAATATAGAAGGATGTGAACTCTCTCAACCAGCTCTCTGACTTTCATTCCAGAGCCTAATCCCGCCCACCATAGATTGGACCCTCCCCATCAGCTAGACAATCTCCTTCAGGCTTGCTCTGGGCTTAACTCAACCATTAATTCTCTACAAATGTGCCCAGAGCTCAAACTCTCAACTGTCAAGTTGATGCCTGTGACTATGACACTCCACCCCTTGTCAACTTGACACAAAAACATAGCACTTTTAAACTGTAATCCTCAATCTTTGTTCCCATAGCTGTTGAAAGTTATCTTAAAATATGAATAAATTTAATTTTATTAATTATAAATCTCTAAAAGTTCTCATGGACAAATTTTTAAAATGTTATGTCATTAAAATGCTGTTATTAAAATATTGGAACTGAAAGTTTTTTAAAAATGTCTCAAATCTTTTAATTATAATAGTCTATCAAATCAAAATATATTAAATACTTCAACCAGATAAAACATCAAAATAGAAGTATCATGACACAATAAGAAAACATTACATTAAGGGGCTGGAGAGGTGGCTCAGGGGTTAATCCTTTGCCTTGCAGGCGGAAGAACCTGAGTTCGGATCCTAGACCCCACGTAGAGACGCCAGGCGGAAGCAGGGGCGGCCTGCGTTTCTGGTCCTGGTAGGGCGGAGCCTGTGAATCCTGGGGCAGAGTAAACGAGGAGATGGAGGCGGTCCATGGTGGTTCCTGAATTCGTCCGTGGTTCTACACATACACGCACACATGCACAATTAAATAAATAATAAATAAAAAAATTAAAAAAAAGAAAACATTACATTAAAATCAAGTCCAGCAAATCAACTGCAGCCTTTTTTTCAATGTCCTGTTTCTGTTGCTCATCATGTAGTCATGGTGGCTCCAAGATTCTAGGCATTCCCAGTCCCTGTTCACAGCTCAAAGTAGTAGAAGCAGAGTTCCTCTGAACCAGGATGAATCTCCACTCACAGCTGTCCTCAGCATACATCTCACGGTTCTGGCATCTCCAACAGTACTCTGGGTTCACCTCTGCAGCAATAAGCTTCATCTTCCCTTGCAGGATTCTACGCATGTGACTTGGTGCCAAGCCTTTGGTGCTTTCCATGAACCCCTCGGTAGTACACCAAAATCAGTACCACCTGGGGGGGTACTGCGAGATTCTGAAGCCAGGTTGAAATGTAGCTTGGTCCACTCGAGCTACAGCTGTACCAACTTTATTGTGCTGACCTTGGAAAAGCCTCTTTCTAGGTTTTCAGCCCCTGAAGGAATACGGGTTTTCAAACCATGAAATTGGCATACAGTGGTATTCATGTTTTTAACCCTCCCAGTGCAAATCATTAGGTTTTTCTTTACTGATGTTCATTTCTCCAACAATGGCAGCTATTCTGCTGCCTGTCCTTTCCACATCCAGAGATTCATGGCCGTCAACACAGCTCTCCTCTATCAGTCTTTAAATTCAACTTTACCAAAGTCCTCGTTCCCCTCATCATAAACTGGGCCCAATAATCCACAACTCTCTCAGCATTTTCATTATCCAAATGACCCACTAAACTCTGCAGAACGGTATTTGTAATCCACAAGCTCGAAAGCTTCAAACATTTCAAAGTTCCTCCAATGAAACCATTCAAAATCCACACAGCCAGATTCATCAGCAATACTTCACTTCCAGGGTACCCAATTCTGTTGCAGTTTGCCTGCATGGTTGCTGATAAATGACCATCAAACAGCTTAAGGGAACAAGGGGTTATTTTCTCTTATGATTACTGGTTACAGTTTTTAGTCTAGTTTGACAGGAGAGCATGCACCAACACAAGGGCTGAGGGAACTGGCCACACCATTATTACATAATGGCTGAGAGAGGGATGATCCTTACTTGCCAGACCAGCATTATCTGGCCAAGTATATACAAGAATGTGAACTCTCTCAACCAGCTCTCTGACTTTTATTCCAGGGCTTAATCCCACCCCTCATAGGTTGAACCCTCCCCATCAGCTACACCATCTCCTCCAGGTTTGCTCTGGGCTTAACTCAATCATTAACTCTACAGATGTGCCCAGAGCTCAAACTCTCAACTGTCAAGTTGACACTTCTGCCTAACTATGACAATGTCAGCCCAGCTCAGCAGGAGAGATGATATCAATATCAGGAGCCAAGGGAACTGGCTATACCATATCCACAGGGTTTGCTGAAAGAGGAGTAAACCTTACTTGTCAGTCTGCAAATCTGTCCAAATATGCGGAAGTGTTCCAAAGCACTGAACCAGCTATCTGCACCTTATCCACCTGCCCAGGAAATTGTCCCATCCACTATGGGTTGGATTTTCTAGCATCACAGTCTCTTGAAAGTTTGCTCAGTGTTTTTCTCTGCTACTAATTCTTTATAGATGTGCCCAGACCTCAGCCCTCATTGGTCAAATCAACACCCATATCTAACTATTACAATTGGTCTTAACCATCACCAAATACTGCTTGCAGCAAAGTTAGCACCTTTCTTGGTACTGATAAGCTCTGATAAGCTCTTTTAGTGCTGTCAGGCAGTGGTTCAATGACCATTGAAGCAAAGCACAGTATAGAAATGCAGTAATTATGGCCTAATAGTTTAGAAGAAAACAGCTGGCAGATGTATTATTCCACATTTCTATTAAAGAAATGTGAATGGAAATTTCACATGAATTTGTGGCATAGTAAGATATCTAAAACAATTAGAAGGGGCTGGAGAGGTGGCTCAGGGGTTAAGCCTCTGCCTTGCAGGCGGAAGGTCCTGAGTTCGGATCCTAGACCCCACATATAAACGCCGGGCGGAAGCGGGGGCGGTCTGCGTTTCTGGTCCTGGTAAGGCGGAGGCTGTGAATCCCTGGGCAGAGTAAACAAGGAGGAGGTGGAGGTGTCCATGGTGGTTCCCGAATTCGTCCGTGGTTCTACACACATACACATATATATACACACATACATACACACACACACACACACACACACACACACGCATACACGCACAATTGAATAAATAATAAATAAATAAATTAAAAAAATAAAACAATTAGAAGTCAGAATCATTGTGACATAATGATATAGTAATGACGTAGCATCATATGACAATAACGTTTGGGGACTTTAAGTTAAATAAGTAATGATAGAGAACTTTAGAGGCCTAAGAGGCACTAACTCATGAGTAGTTACAATATTACTACCATTTTCTTGAGGCAGGAGCTACAAAGTTAGCTAAGAACCAGATACAATTGATAGAAAAGAAGATGGCATAGTCACGTGCTGCATACTGATGCTGGAATCAAGGGCAGTCTGCTGGCTTCATAAGATTGAAACGGAGCCAGAAAATTCCCTTTCACCTAGTAATGCAGCTGTCACTCATTCCTAGATAAGATAAGAATTCATTTTATTTAAAATTTTTTAAGTAATGAATTTATCCCCCCAAAAAGATGCATCAAGATTGAATATTCAAGGTGGGAAGACCTTAGTTAGTGCTCTATATAGTGGTGTCACTTTTGTATTACTCCTGTCAAGCTTATTGTTTATAATATCTGTTTTGGTGAACAACTGACAAATAGGTAGATGCATACTTACATGGTGTCAAAGAAAGTGTGTTAGCATTTTAAATGCATCTTGGAAAGTGAAAAATTACTTTTGATTAATGAGACATTTAACAAGATGACACATAAGATGGTTGGTGGGTAGATGTAGCAGTAACTGTTTTGCTCATTTTATTTAACTCATGTAGTGTAATTTTTTTAACTCTAGACTACACAGCCACTACCTGGTCAAGGCATAAAAATGCTACATGCAAGCAATGATTATATTTTTCTGTACAAATTCTTCATCTCCATCCAGTTTATTTAGCTACATATTTCTAAGCTGCTTTATTCATTACTGAGTTGATTGATATGTAGACTTTAGAGACTAATTCTTTACAAATCTGGTCTTTTTTTTTTTTTATTTCAGCTCATACAAACTTATTAGGTACACCAGTTCCCTCCCTCCCTCCTCCTCCCCCCGTACCCCCTGCTCCCCCTCCCCACCCCTCTCCCTCCCCATCCCCCAGTGCCTCCCACCCCAATTCCCAGAGAGTCCTTTCTTGTGCATGACCGATTTTCCTCTGGGCCCTTCTCTCCGATGACGTACAAAGACCCAGTGGCCTTTGCCGAACCCTTTCCCATGTTCCCCTTAGGTATAGGAACACTGCTGTGGCTGCCAATTCTTTGCCTCCAAGGATCTTGGTGCCTTTAGCAGGTGCTAGACTTTGTGAGGTCAACAGTGTGTTGGACAATGCGCAGGGCATGCAAAGTCCAATTATGATTGCTTCAGCCCTAACTAGTATAGAGTATCTTACATATCATTGCTCCTCCCATCCTTATGCTCTTACACTCTTACCGCCCCCTCTTCCGCAAATTTCCCTGAGCTTCAAGATGGGGAGAGACTAAGCTGGCCTAGTTCTAGGTGGTTGATATAGAGTCTCTGAAGTTCTGGATTGTGGTTTGTTGATTTTCTTTTGCAGTTTTGCTGCTCCTGCAATGCCCTTCACTCCATCCTGGTGGGCATTGTATGTTACCCCTTTTTATCTGCCAGACTATATGCCCTCCTCTTCTGGTGAGATCACTCCCCCTCAGTAGTAAATGGTCAGGAACAAGAGTCTGTGAACTTAATCAGATGTCTCATTACTTATTTGGGTCCTTGGTGGAGGCCTATTTTCCCTGCTGTAACATGGTCCCTTCTCTCCTTCTTTCTGGTGTGGCCCTCCTACCCCATCCCTCCTGTTCATAATCCTTGGAATTCCTGTCTCTAGATGGGCTGGGTGGGTTTGGTACTAGGAGCCACCTATTAGGGAGTACATACGGCGCTTAATTTTCTGGGTCTGGGATACTTCACTTAATACAATTGTTTCTAATGACATCCATTTCCCGGCAAATTCCAGTAATTCATCATTTTTGATGGCTGAGTAGTACTCCATTGTATAGATGTACCACAGTTTCCTTATCCACTCATCAACTGTTGGACATTTGGGCTGATTCCATGACTTTGCTATTGTAAACAGTGCTGCTATGAACATGGTCGTGCTTGTGCTATCGAGGCGAACCTCTGCTGTATGGGGGGTTATTCCCAAAAGTGGAATAGCAGGGTCATATGGCATTTCAATCTTTAATTTCTTTAAGAATCTCCAGACGGCTCGCCAGAGTGGCTGTATGAGCCTGCATTCCCACCAGCAATGTAGGAGAGTTCCCCTCTCTCCACATCCTCTCCAGCATTTGTCGTTGTTAGTATTGTGGATTTTTGCCATCCTGACCGGGGTGAGATGATATCTCAGGGAAGTTTTGATTTGCATTTCCCTGATGGCTAAAGAAGTGGAGCATTTTTTCAGATATTTGTTAGACATTTTAATTTCATCCCTGGTAAAGTTTCTTTTAAGTTCCAGGGCCCATTTTTTAATTGGGCCATTGGTTTCCTTGGTGTTTAGTTTTCTAAGTTCTTTGTGCACTCTGGACAATAGAGCTCTATCAGATATGTGGTTAGTGAAGATTTTCTCCCATTCTGTGGGTTGCCTTTGAGCTCGTGTTACAATCTCTTTATCTGAACAGAAGCTCTTTAATTTCGCAAGATCCCAACTGTTAAGAGTTGGTAGCAGTGACTGTGCCATTGGATGTCTGTTTAGGAACTGTTGGCCTAGTCCAATCAGCTCGAGGGAGTTCCCTATCCTTTCAACTATGGTTTTTATAGTCTCTGGCCTGATATCAAGGTCCTTGATCCATTTGGAATTAAGTCTTGTACATGGTGACAAGTACGGGTCCAGCTTTAATCTTCTGCATGTGGAGATCCAGTTTTGCCAGCACCATTTGTTGAAGATGCTGTTCCTTTTCCATTGGATTCTTTGGGCCCCTTTGTCAAAGACCAAATGGCTGTAACTTTGTGGGCTTATATTTGGGTCTTCAATCCTTATCCATTGATCTGTGTGTCTATTTTGGAGCCAATACCAGGCTGTTTTTATAACTATGGATTTGTAGTATAGACTAAGGTTTGGTATGGTTATACCTCCAGCTGTGTTTTTGTTACTCAGGATTGTTTTTGCTATCCTGGGTCTTTTGTGCCTCCATATGAACTTTGAGATTGTTTGGTCAACTTCTTTGAAGAATTGCTTTGGGATTTTGATTGGTATAGCATTGAATCTGTATATTGCCTTTGGTAGGATGGTCATTTTCACGATGTTGATTCTACCAATCCAGGAACAAGGGAGGTCTTTCCACCTTCTGGTGTCTTCGGCTATTTCTTTCTTTAGGGTTTTAAAGTTTTCATTGTAAAGGTCTTTTACCTCCTTAGTTAGGTTTATACCAAGGTATTTCATTTTTTTAGGGGCTATAATAAATGGTATTGTTTCTCTCAAGGCTTTTTCACTTCTTTCATTCTGGGCATATAGGAAGGCCTCTGATTTTTGCACATTTATTTTGTATCCTGCCACCCTGCTGAACTTCTCAATTAGTTCCAGGAGCTTCCTGGTGGAGTTTTTGGGATCACTCAGGTATAAGATCATGTCATCTGCAAATAGGGATAGCTTGACTTCTTCCTTGCCGATTTGAATCCCTCTTATGTCCCTTTCTTGTCTTATGGCTTCAGCTAAGACTTCAAGTACAATATTGAATAGAAGTGGTGAGAGTGGACAGCCTTGTCTAGTTCCTGATCGAAGTGGGAATGCTTCCAATTGTTCCCCATTGAGCATAATCCTTGCTGTGGGCTTGTTGTATATAGCTTTTATTATATTGATAAAGGTTCCTTCCATTCCTACTGTCTCTAGCGTTTTGATCATAAAAGGCTGTTGGATCTTGTCAAAAGCTTTTTCTGCATCTATCGAGAGTATCATGTGGTCTTGGACTTTGGACTGGTTTATATGATGAATTACATTTATTGATTTGCGTATGTTGAACCAACCTTGTGTGCCGGGGATGAAGCCTACTTGGTCCCCATGAATGATCTTTTTAATATGTTTTTGAATCCGATTTGCTAAGACTTTGTTGAGAATCTTTGCGTCTGTGTTCATCAGGGAGATCGGCCTATAGTTTTCTTTTTTAAGCGAATCTTTATTAGGTTTTGGGATTAAAACGATATTAGCTTCATAGAAGGAATTTGGTAGTGTTCCTTCCTTTGCTATTTGATGGAACAGTTTAAGGAGTATTGGTGTTATTAACTCCTTAAATGTCTGGTAGAACTCTGTGCTGAATCCATCTGGTCCAGGACATTTTTTGGTGGGAAGATTCGATATTACTTCCTCAATTTCCTTATATGTTATAGGACTATTTAAATAATTCACAACTTCCTGATTCAATTTAGGTAAGTTGTGTTTACTTAGAAATTCATCCATCTCTTTTGTGTTGTCAAACTTCACAGAGTATAAGTTTTTGAAATATGATGTTATAATTCTCTGGATTTCTTGGGTATCAGTAGTGATAACTCCATGTTCATTTCTAATTTTGTTAATTTGGGTTTTCTCTCTCTTGCTTTTGGTTAGTTTCGCTAGGGGTGTATCAATCTTATTGATTTTTTCAAAGAACCAGCTTTTTGACTGGTTGATTTTTTCTATCGTTTTCTTAATCTCGATTTCAGATATTTCTCCCCTTATTTTGCTAATCTGGTCTTAAGAGTCACTGGAGTTGAAAAAAGGAGCAATATCACTAAGAAATATGAAATTGTATATTTGGAATGTCATAAATAATAAAGAGAAGGAGTCTTCTCTATTTGGGGAGGGACAGGATTTCAACCGTTTAGCTAGAGTAATTGAGTTGCTGATCTCAAAAACTACACAGTTGGGATTCAAGAGCCACAAACATGTCACAGCGATTGAAAGGTATGATTGAGAAAGTTTTGGGTAAAAGTTCATGTCTGTGGGCTTTGTACTTAGGTACTAGAGCAGAGACTGCAAGGAACAGAATTCAGAGTTTGGCTTTAATGATAGTCAAAGAGACTCTATGCCCAAACTATAAGCAATAGATTCCCTCAATATTTTTTAAACATTTTTTATTATTATTTCTGCTCCCCTCCCCTCCCCCTGCTCTCCCTCCCTTTACCCCTCCCTTCCCATTCCCCAGTACCTCCCCCCCCAATCCCAGGAGAATCCTTTAATGTGCATGCCAAACTCTCCTCAGGGTCTTCCTCTCTGATGACATAAAAGGACCCAGTGGCATTTCGCTGAATCCTTTCCTGTGTTCCCCTTAAGCATAGGAGCACTACTGTGGCTGCCAATCCCTTGCCTCCAAGTATCTTCGTGTCTTTAGCAAATGCTAGACTTTGTGAGGTCAATAGTGTGTTGGACATTGCGCAGGGCATGCAAAGTCCAATTATGATTGCTTCGGCCCTAACTTGTGTGGAGTATCTTGCATATCATTGCTCCTCCCATCCTTGTGCTCTTACAATCTTACCGCCCCCTCTTCCGCAAATTTCCCTGAGCTTCAGGATAGGGAGAGATTAGGCTGGCCTAGTTCTAGGTGGTTGATATAGAGTCTCTGAAGTTCTGGATTATGGTTTGTTGATTTTCTTTTGCAGTTTTGCTGCTCCTGCAATGCCCTTCACTTCACTCCATCCTGATGGGTATTGTATTTCACCCCCTGGCCAGAGATAAAAAGCTGTTAAACTAGAGTCTTGTTATAAGAGTATATTCAAAGGTAGATGTAATAAAAGTAGGAAACCACAGTGAGGGAGGGGTCAATCACCCATTTGCAAAATGGTTACTTATTATTTGCCAGACTATATGCCCTCCCTTTCTGGTGAGATCATACCCCCTCAGTTGTAAATGATCAGGAACGAAAAGTCTGTGAACGTAACCAGATGTCTCATTACTTACTTGCAGTCCTTGATGGAGGCCTATTTTCTCTGCTGTAACATAGTCCCCTCTCTCCTTGTTTCTGGTGTGGCCCTCCTACTCCATCCCTCCTGTTCATACTCCTTGCAATTACTGTATTACAGAGATTTATCCTTGAGTGTCTCTAGGTAGGCTGGGTGGGTTTGGTACTAGGAGCCACCTATTAGGGAGTACATATGGCAATAATTTCTGGGTCTGGGATACTTCACTTAATATAATTGTTTCTAATAACATCTATTTCTAGCAAATTCCAGTAATTCATCATTTTTGATGGCTGAGTAGTACTCCATTGTATAGATGTACCACAGTTTCCTTATCCACTCGTCAACTGTTGGACATTTGGGTTGATTCCATGACTTTGCTATTGTAAACAGTGCTTCTATGAACATGGTCGTGCTTGTGCTATCAAGGTGAATTTTTGCTGTATGTGGGGTTATTCCCAAAAGTGGAATAGTAGGGTCATATGGCATTTCAATTTTAACTTTTGTAAGAATCACCAGACGGCTCACCAGAGTGGTTGTATGAGCCTGCATTCCCACCAGCAATGTAGAAGAGTTTCCCTCTCTCCACATCCTCTCCAGCATTTGTTGTTGTTTGTATTGTGGATTTTTGCCATCCTGACCGGGGTGAGATGATATCTCAGGGAAGTTTTGATTTGCATTTCTCTGATGGCTAAGGAAGTGGAGCATTTTTTTTTTAGGCAAACCAAGAGTTTATTTCACTTTATGGTTTCAGTTTATACTTCTTTTTTAACATTTTTTATTATTATTTCTGCTCATACAAACTTAATAGATACACCAGTTCCCTCCCTCCCTCCTCTTCCTCCTACCCCTCCTACTTGGTCCCTGTGAATGATCTTTTTGATATGTTTTTGAATCCGGTTTGCTAAAACTTTGTTGAGAATCTTTGCATCTGTGTTCATCAGAGAGATTGGCCTATAGTTTTCTTTTTTAAATGAGTCTTTATTAGGTTTTGGGATTAAAACAATATTAGCTTCATAGAAGGAATTTGGTAGTGTTTCTTCCTTTGCTATTTGATGGAACAGTTTAAGGAGTATTGGTGTTATTAACTCCTTAAATGTCTGGTAGAACTCTATGCTGAATCCATCTGGTCCAGGACATTTTTTGGTGGGAAGTTTCGAGATTACTTCATTGATTTCCTCATATGTTATAGGACTATTTAAATAATTCACAACTTCCTGATTCAATTTAGGTAAGTTGTGTTTACTTAGGAATTCATCCATCTCTTTTGTGTTGTCTAATTTCACAGAGTATAAGTTTTTGAAATATGATATTATAATTCTCTGGATTTCTTGGGTATCAGTAGTGATTACTCCATGTTCATTTCTAATTTTGTTAATTTGGGTTTTCTCTCTCTTGCTTTTGGTTAATTTAGCTAGGGGTGTATCAATCTTATTGATTTTTTCAAAGGACCAGCTGTTGTTTGTATCATTTTCCTAATCTCGATTTCAGATATTTCTCCCCTTATTTTGCTAATCTCCTCTCTTCTACTACTTTTGGGATCAGATTGCTCTAGTTTCTCTAAAGCTTTAAGCTGCATTGTTAAGTTGTTTATTTCTGATGTTTCCATTTTTTTGATGTAGGCATTAAGAGTTATGAACTTACCTCTTAGGACAGCTTTCATTGTGTCCCAGAGATTTTGGTAAGTTGTATTTTCATTATCGTTCACTTTCAGGAAATCTTGAATTTCCTTTTTAATTTCTTCCTGAATCCAGTTCTCATTCAGCATCATAGTGTTAAGTTTCCAGGAGTTAGTGTATTTTCTGTCATTTGATGTGTTGTGGATGTTCAGCTTTAGGCCGTGGTGGTCTGACAGGGCACAGGTTAGAATTTCAACTTTTATGTATATGTGTAGATTCGTTTTGTGGCCCAATATGTGATCTATGTTGGAGGAAGTTCCGTGTGCTGCTGAGAAAAATGTGCATTCTTTGGTGCGTGGATGAAAAGTTCGATAGAGATCTGTAAGGTCCATTTCTTTAAGGGTTTGATTAAGTTCCAAAGTGTCTTTGTTAAGCTTTTGACCTGTTGATCTATCCCATGTTGAGAGGGTGGTGTTGAAATCCCCAAGAATTATCGTTTGTGGTTGATTTCTCACTTTAGACGCTGTAGGGTTTTTCTTAATGAATGTGGAGGCGCCCGTATTGGGTGCATATATGTTCAGTATTGTGAAGTCTTCCTGTGAATTGTACCTGTGACTAAAATGTAGTATCCATCTCTGTCTCTTATGATTTTTTTTTTGGTTTGAAATCCACTTTGTCCGACAGAATAATGGCTACCCCTGCCTGTTTCATGGTTCCATTAGCTTGCAGAATTTTGGACAGCCTTTCATTTTTAGGATGTGCCTATCTTTTGTGGTGAGATGAGTTTCCTGAAGGCAGCAGATTGATGGGTTGTGATTATTAATCCAAGTTTGTAATCTGTGTCTCTTAATCGGTGAGTTAATACCATTTAATACTATTTAATGTTATAATGGAGAAATTATTTTTAATTCTGGAATTTTTTATGTTTAGTGAATTTCGTAAGCTTATTGTTTTACATTTATGTTTTGGTGGTATTATACTTCCCTTCTGTCCTCCTGGATACGCTTGTTTTTTTCTTCAAGTTTGCGTATCATTTCTAGCATTTTTTGAAGGCCTGGTTTGGTAGATATGTATCCCTTCAAGTTGTCTTTGTGCTGGAAAATTTTTCTTTCTCCCTAGATCATGACAGATAGTTTTGCCAGGTATATCAGTCTGGGTTGGCATTTTTGCTCATTTAATACATGAAGTACATTTCTCCAAGCTCTTCTTGCTTTTACTGTTTCCATTGAGAAGTCATTTGTTATTTGAATAGGTTTGTCTTTAAAAGTGACTTGCTTTTTCTCTTGAAGCTCTCAGCACCTTTTCTTTGTCTTGAATGTGGAGTGTTTTGACTATTTTTTGCCGTGGTGATTTTCTATTTTGGTCATATCTATTTGGAGTGCGAAATGCCTCTTGTATTTGGATGGGCCTCTCATTCTTCAGTTGAGTGAAGTTTTCTTTTATGATAATTTGAAAAATTTCCTCAGGTGTGGTATTTTGAGATTCTTGCTCTGGTATTCCATGAATGTGCATGTTAGGCTTCTTCAGGGTGTCCCATATCTCTTCAATGTTCCTCTCAAGTATCTTTTTGGCTTTAACAATCTCTTCCATTGAGCTGGTTAACTCTCCCACTTTGTCTTCAAGATCTGAAATTCTATTTTCTGCTTTGTTAGTTCTGCTGATAAGACTCTCTGTTGAGCTTTGGGTTGCAGATAATTTGTCTTTTAGTTCAATTTTAAACTCTGCCTGAGACTATTTTAACTGCTCTATGCCTATTTTTGTTTCTTGAACTGTTTTTCTCAACTCCTCCAAATGCCTGTTGTGTTCCTGTTCAAAGTGGTTAATGCAGTTGTTTATCTCCTCTTGGATTTCCTCTTTCATAGTATTAATCATGGTAATGATTATACTTTGAAAGTCATTATCAAATTTGAAAGCCTGGCTTTCTTGGCTATTTTCTGTGAATTTATTCTGGTTGGAATCCATCATTAATGGGTTAATTTTTTCAGTGGGAGATTGGTCTTCTTGGGTTTTGTTTCTCATGTATCTGCACTTTGACTTGGGCATTGTTGTTTTGTCTTCTAGGGCTTTTCAGTTTCTGTGTGTTTTTCACTGAACTGATTTAGTTGGTAATATTACACTTAGGCAGTTATTACTAGTGCTAGCCTTGGGGTTGGGTATGTTTGTCTTTTGTTATTGTTATTTCCTAGTTGAGGCTGTTAGGCTGTTAGTACATCAGTTAAGTCAGGTTAAGTAGACAGGGGGTGAATATTAGTATGGTAGTGAACTTTTATGATGTAGTATCTTGGTGATATGTGAGAGTGAGTGGTGTACTTTTTGTAGTTGTATATGTTTTGGGGTTGGCTATATGGAAAAGTTAATCTACAGTGATTAATATTAGAAAGGAACAGTAAGGTGAAAAAAAGGAGGTTTACTTATCTTTGGGTTGGATGTGAAGAATCTCTCCCATGTGATAGGATGATTGTAGAGGTTTTCAGATGTATGGCCTTTGACCCTTAGAACTTTGCTTGAGTTTTCTTTGGACTCTATTGAATTCTGAGTAGCAGTGTGTCTTCCATGGACCCCGTGCGTGGGTCCCCGGTGGGCCGGAGAGGCAGAGGGTCTGATGTTGATGGCAGAATTCCTCACCTGGGACCTGGGACTTGGTTTAGTGGCCCTCCCAAGCTCCAGGGATGGAGGAATGTGAACAAGTCCTGTCCAGTTGGGTGGACAGGTGGGCGGGAGGAAGAAAGGGGCTGGGGCCCGGGGCATGGCCCAAGCTAAAACTGGAGGCTGCCTGGGTGCTGCTGGGACAGGAGGTGACCTGGGGGTCTGGGCGGACTTACCTGGGGATGGCGGACTGGGAAGTAAAGCGCAGTCAGGCGAACAAAGGCCGCGCAGGAGGGAGAAAGGGGAGATTACCTCAATATTTTGTTTCACATTTTTATTTTTCATTATATTAGCAATGAATTTATATGTTTATATCATCCACTACCTGTCCTCACCCTGTCTTGTTCTACCCTCCAGCTAGTTTCCCTCCCCTTGCATGTGTGATCTATTGGATCCCAACTAGACTAGCTAGTGCCTGGCCCTAGATGTGAATGGCCCACTGTTGGCAAACCATAGACTACAGAGCCTTCCCCTTTCTTGTCTAATACCAGTACCATATAGTCTTTCAAAGTAGCATCATGTCTTATGGGATCTTCCCAACCCTGTGACAAAATGTCGATAGGTCAGCTGTTGTGGAGGTCTAGTGGAGGTAGACACCATTGAATTCAGTTCTTGGGAATGACAGCCTGATATGAATAGAGGCTACTGCCTGACATTTCCTCTCTCTGTCCCCTGGCTGTTTCTTTGATTTCCCTAATTACTTTAAGAAAAGTATACTATGGCACATCATCAACAAAATCTAGATATCAGTTTCACTAGTTCAGATTGGCATTGCACAGCTGTCTTGGATTAGTGAGCTAGCTTTGCTTTGTGAGGAAGGCAGACTGGATGTGTTTCTTGAGTCAAAACAGACTTAATATAAGGATGGCTTGAGGCATTCTGAATAAAAGTGGAGATATATTCTGACTCATTTTATCACTGATATGGCAGAAATTGTGAGGCCACAGCAAGACCTCACAAATTTTTCAGAATACTGGAGAACACCTTTATATTGTTATACTACTTTCAGAATACATTAGAACTACAAGCATTGTTTTGAAAGAGGACTATTTATAAACAGTCTATCTTTTGAAAAAGTCACAATTTGCTTAATATTAATAGATAAAAAATCTAGTTATTAAACATATATTTGTAAATCTGTGTGGGGTGAGAAATGATTTTTTTATTTTTATTTATTTATTTATTTTACAGCTTCAGAGGCTGGGAACTTTAGAATTAAGGTTTGGAAAGGTTTAGTTTGTGGCACGTTTCTTTCTGGTTCACACATTGCCCCCTGCCTGCCATGCTCTCAGACACTAGAGGGAGCAAATAAACTCTGTAATGTCTCTTGGTATAGGCACAGTTGTCAGGGAATTTTTCTGCATCACTCTTAACAATGGCTACACTTGGCTAAGTGCTATAGTTCCAATGTATGTGTTCTTTTTTTTTTAAATTTTTTTATTATTTATTCAATTGTGCACGTGTATGTGTGTGTGTGCGTGTATGTATGTGTGTGCGTGTATGTGTGTATGTGTGTGTAGAACCACGGACGAATTCGAGAACCACCATGGACCACCTCCTCCTTGTTTACTCTGCCGCGGGATTCACAGGCTGCACCCTACCAGGACCGGAAACGCAGGCCGCCCCTGCTTCTGCCTGGCGTCTATACGTGGGGTCTAGGATCCGAGCTCAGGACCTTCCGCCTGCAAGGCGGAGGCTTAACCCCTGAGCCACCTCTCCAGTCCCCAATGTATGTGTTCTTGAACAGTCATATACAAGAACCTATTACCCAAGGATATAGCCACTACTAGGACATATTGGGAAAACCATATGGACTCTGCCCATTAAAGGTTTGGTGCTTTGCTGTTTGCTTTGAGACCCGGTTTTACTGAGACCCAAGCTGGTCTCAGACTCGGGCAGTCCTCCTGCCTCGATCTAATGTTGAGATTATAGATACGTGCTGCCACACCTGGTTAATTAGTGCTCTTAAACAAGAGAGGAAAGGAATATCTTTGCTCCATTTATATTTTCATCTCTTCTGCCACGTGGGGATATTTATATGGCACCATTTTGAGAACTGGATACCAAAGATACTAGATACCAATGGATACTAGATACCAATGGATACGAGATACTAAAGATGCCGACACACTGGTTTAAGATGTCTCAGTCTCCAGAACAGAAAACTATGCTTCTATTATTTACAAATTTCCCCACCTCAGGTATTTTGTGGAAACAATGCAAATAAGTATATTATGCATAAAGGGGTATCTAGCAATTATGCTAATGAGAGGATACACTGGGAAGACTTTTTGATAGTTCTTATTTCATGTCATTCTTACTTTATGTCATTGTTATCAAAGCTGGAAGAATTGGGCTTCATTTGAAAAGGTCACCAAAGGACAAATACTTAAGGAGGTATTTTCCTATGCAAGTCATTGTTCTAGATGTAGTGATATTCCTCAAGTGGCTTATCGTTTATCTGAGCAGTGGGCCAGTTCTGCTGTTTTAAGGACCCATATCCAACCTGTCAAAGGCAGCCAACCCAAAGCAAGACAGATGTCACTATGGATCATACATTTTTTGCAACATTGATTTTCAGTTGGCCCTTCGCTGACTTTGCTGTACCTCTGTTTGACCCATATTGATGTCCAAGCTCACCTCATTGACCTCAAGATATGTCTATCCTTTTAAGTTTGGTAGACAGACTGGTTGCCTAATCTGGCTTTGAGGTCTTTCCCTTTGTTCCTGTGTGGAGGGAGAAAAAATTCCTTCCCCCCTAAGCACCACAGATAAAAATCCCTTTGATGAAGGAAAACAGTTTTTTTCTGTTGATTTTCTTTCCTGTAAAACATTTTGAAGCAAATATGAAAGGTGAAATATCCTCTCCCCGAATATGGCCTAGATGATCTCAAGCTAAACAAAAGGAGGGAGAGTTGATAAAAACAGTCAAGGAGACAGAAGTGCAAAAGCTCAGGTTAGACCATGAGAGACCAAAGAAGAAGGAAGAAAAGAGACTGACCAGGCTTGCCATGAGCGGCCTGAGATTTACCTAGCGTTACATGGGACTTTCCCTGCTTACTTTTTAATCTCTTGATATAACCTTGTTTTGGGGGTGCTTTGAAAAGCTATAGGGGGATTCAATTTGGTTCAAGGAGCATGTACAAGATGGACATTAAGAACTTAACAGCACTGGGGAATAAAATAAAAGGTCAAAGATAAATGTAGGCAGATATCTCTAAATGGAGGCTAAGCTTGCTGAAGTTATGAGAAATAATGGATCCAACGGTGGCCATACTTATGTTTCTCCCCATTTGTAAGATGAATATTAGGCTAAACATAATTAAACATTTAAGGACAAGGGAGGCATATAATAGTAAAAGGTTTTGGGATATCAGTATTTCTTTTTTTTTTTCTCCCACATTTTATTTATTTTTTTTCCTAATCATACAAGCTCAATAGATACCCCTGACCTCTCTCTCCCTCCTCCCCTCCCCAGTCATCACCCCTTACACTCTCCTTGCTTCCTTTCATCCCCCTCTTCCCTCCCATCTTCTGGAGCATTCTTTTATGCAAATGCCAAACCTCCCTCTGAGTCTTCCATCCTGGTGATAGCATAGCCAGGAGCCTCTTCTTGGGCTCCCTGTTAGTATGGGAACTCTATTATGACTGTTAATCCCTTGCCTCTAAGGATCCTACTGTCTGGAGCCCTCTCTCCTCTGTGATCCATGCTAGACTTTGGGGGATCACTGACATGTCAGTATTGCACAGGTCATATGAAGTCCAATTATGGCTACTGCAGCCCTAACTTGTGTGGAGTATCTTGCATATTGTTGGTCCTCCCCATTTAGGCTCTTACAATCTTGCCACCCTTCTTCCGCAAGGTTCCCTGAGCCTTAGGATGGGGAGGGATTTGCCTGGTCTGGATGTCAGTATTTCTGACCGTGGGATTTATCTGCTCTAGGGGGTTCATTTCAAGCATGGCAACTGTCAACGAGACACATGGGCTTCCTCTCAAGACTGTAGGTGCCACCCCCTGCTCACATTTTTCCCTGGGTTTCTGGACCTTGAAAACTAGAGAAAATGACATATGAACATTTCAGCCATGTTCTGCAGCAAGAAGAGTGTGGGAGATGTGCCGCTCATTGGTGTCAGTGAGGGCATATATCCTGACGATAATTTGATTCCGTGCCATTCAATTTCTACTTATAAATATGTGTCAGATGTTGGGCTAAGCACCACAAGAATCACAAAGATGAGTCATTGGATTCAAGAAGTTAAGCATCGAGCAAGAATAAGACTCACAACCGACTCAGATTGAAGGTGAAATAGGGTTTTGTGAGAAAAACAATCTGAGAAGAGTTAAACATTGCCAAAGAGGACTCTTCTCTAGTAAGGAAGCCTTCCAAAATACACTCATGGAGAATTGTATGACAGACCTTGAAGGGTGGGTATAGGTTTTACACCTGTTGATGTGAAAGGAGAGTAGAAATTAAAGGAATATACTTTCAAATCCTCTTCATCTTACTACACAGAACAGAGGCAAAAAGAATGAGGAAAGAACAGAATCCTTAAAGAATGAAAGAAGAGTTTTTTTTAAAGCACATCTGTTCTGGGAAAGGATATAGAAAATATTTAACAGTAACACCAGTGCTAATAATGATACTAGTTATCACCATCTTTTTAAGAAATGTTTGTAGCCATCAAGCATTGAAATATCCTCTTCCATCTGTATATGAACATAAACTTGATGGGAAGTTTCTTGAGAAGAAAATTAAAAATCAGTCAGAGGAACTTATTTGTCTAATGCCATATGGGTAATAATTGGCACAACCAAGGTTTCAATTTTCTGGTAGCAGAATCCAGCTTACTAGAATGAATTAATTCTGAGCAGTTGCAAGGATTTATGAAAAAACAAACAGAGCTGGAAAGGTGTCATTAACAAATAGAGCCAGAAAGAAAAGCATCTGATGTGAACTCTGTACTGTAGACTAAGTTTTGAGCAATGGCACATATGGGTTTAGGACTGTTTGCATTTGGTAGACAAACTCTGGTTCAAAGCTCCTCTTTATCTCTTCTTGTCTGCTGCCATTCTGTGTTTCTCAGGGTCTGTTTTTCAGTAGTTTCTCATCCACTCACATGGGAATACTAATTTTCTGAAACCTGAGAATTCTCAGATCTCCACTTCTTCATTTTATTCCAGGGACAAGAAGCATTATTCCAATGTCTGGCCACCTCTTGACTTTAGCTTACAAGGCAGGATGTTGTGCCTACTATTTTTCTGAGACTGAAAAGTGAGCTTGAATTACACTAAGTCACCAAGTATAACCAGAACTGCTTGGGTGAACTGATCCCTGTATTAAACTCAGTATGCGCAACCTGGGGCTTTGATTTTTGTTGTGTTGTTGTTGTTCTCATTCCTACCACTGACTTCTATATACTCCTGCCATTTCCCCTTGACAATACGCTCATCTAGACCACTTGCTGGACTACATTACTGCAACAGTTTTCTGACTTGTCTCCTCACAATCTTGTCTTCTCTTACGACACTAAAGACACTTTCAAAACATAACCATTATTTTTATTAGCTTCCTTTTGTAGTCTCCCATTATCTTAGGCTGCAGCATAAATCTGACTAAAGGTCCTTGAGATGTGGCCTCTACAAACCTTCAATAATTTGAAAACTTTGTGTTGCAAAGAAGTGACCTGTCTTTCCCTTCTTTGAATATGCCTTGCATTATCTTACCAATGGGCCTTTCTATTGCCTTCCACATACCTGGAGCTATTCCTCCTTATTTGACCTACAGGCATCTCTTGAAATGTGACTTTTGGAGATGTAGAGAGGGCCCAGGGATTGAGCCTCTGTTTCGCAAGTAGAAGGACCTGAGTTCTGACAACCCAAAATGCCAGGCAGAAATACGTTGCACTTCCAGTCCTGAAAGGCATAGTCTGGGAAACTCCAAAGCAAAGCAAAAAGGAGAGAAGGAGGTAGAACAATCAAGGATGACTCCTGAAATCATCCTTGGACTTCCATGGCACAGATGAGAGAGAGAGAGAGAAAGAGAGAGAGAGAGAGATGTGACTTTCTCCAGGAAGCCTTAGCCCTACAGAGACACCATGTATCCTTTTCATCCCATTTAATACATCATCCCTTGTGCTGTGCAGTGCAGTTCTCTCTCTGTCCTGTGTGACGAGCGTTCAGCCATAGTAGCCACACTGCCTAATTCTTGTTGCTGACTACTGTCATCAGAGGGCAATGTCTGTCATGCAGACTTAGCACTTTTGTTAAATGAATGCGTAAAAACCTCGTCTATTGAGTTCTGCTTTGTGCCAGGTTCTATTCTGACCCATTTACATTTGTCAATTTATTTAGCCTTGCTTTATGATGAAGGAGGTATTAATATTATCATCATTTATAGAAGCTAAAAATGAAGCCTGGGTATAATTATTTACCCAATGTCATGTGGTTAAATAGCCTTCCCAACAAAGATTAGACCTCTTCAGATAACAAAATTCCGTTTGCTAAACCATGCTACTTCTGAGAAACTTCAAGTTTTTAAGAAGAAGCAAACAGAATCAGAACTAGAGTGATGGAAATGTATTTGGTGTGAGCTCAGGACTTGTGACTAAGCTTTGAGCAATGACACACACGGGCTTAAGATTGTTTGCAGTAAGCATTAGAAGTTTGCGGCAAAGTCATGTAGCAAATAAACAGAAGGGCAAAAATTCGAACCTTGTCTCCAAATGTACACGTTTAACTAGACAGGTGCTTGCTGTCCTAATCATGTGACTAAGAATTGCAGAGACCTGCTCCATAAAGCAGACTATGGAAATATTAAAGGATGGTGCAAATCTAGTATGATGCTTCTTGCAGTTCGCCTGCATGGTTGCTGATAAATGACCATCAAACGGCTTAAGGAAACAAGGGTTTATTCTCTCTTATGATTCCTGGTTATAGTTCTCAGTCCAGCTTGATGGGAGAGCAGGCACCAACACCAAGGCCAAGGGAACTGGCCACACCATCACCACATAACAGCTGAAAGAGGGACAATCCTTACTTGGCAGACCAGCATATGAACAGAAGGATGCCACCTTCCTTAACATGTTCTCAGTATTTTATTCACTTATTCAGGGCCTAGTTCTACCCACCATAGGCAGGGCCTTCCCCATCAGCTAGACAATCTCTTGCAGGTTTGCTCTGGGCCCAACTCAACCACTAATTCTCCACAAATGTGCCCAGAGCTCAAACCTTCAATGGTTAAGTTGACACCTGTGCCCAACTATGACAATGCTGCAGGAAAATTCTAAACTGGACCTCGTCTGTTCTTTCTGATTAAGTTGCACAAGCACCCCAATACATAGCTGGGTGTGTAATACTATTTGTATCTAAATGTTCACTTATAGGCATATTTATAGTATTTAACTATTCATAATTTAGTAAAAGCCTCCTGATTTTCAGGTGTTATTACATATAACCCCTCTAATTTTTGAGAAGATGATGAAATTAGATTGTTTGGCCTTGTGAATTACAGATCTGTTTGGCGAAATGGAACTAGGATTTGTGATGTTAAATGACCTAGGGTGAATTAAGAGTGATGGTGCATCCATGGAATCCAGAGCTGGGGAGCCTGAAGCAGGTAGGTCACGGGCTCAGCTGCAGCCAGTCACAACCAACCAGCCGACTGACCAACCAGCCACACGAGCTAAAGCATCTCACAGGGAGTCACCAAATGGAAGCTGGTCCTCTCCCATACGCTCTTGTCTCCAGATAAATACATTCATTATGCATTGTGCAGATGCTAAATCCTGCCTATCTGTCAGTCTCTGACATAAGTCATGGAATAGCTTGCTTGTGCTGCAGCTTGCTTCACAAAATTTAATTTCGGCTTTCTATTAACAGTGTTTACTGCTAAGGCTTTTCATTACTAATACTCTTGTTTCCACAAATTGGGTAAAGCCCCCCATCAACGATAGTAGGAGAGGTCTACTTCATGTACTCTGTTCTGCATCCAAACAGGCTGACTGGAGCAGCCTACTCTTCCCTGGAGGATGCAAGCAGGGCCTATGCCTAAGAGCAGGTTTTTCAAGAGACAAAAGGTAAGGTTGTCACATAGCAGACAATGAAAAGAAAAAAAAAGTGAAAATGGAACAAACAAATAGCTACCAAGTCAGTTATAGGTTTAGTTGACCAGTATTATTCATGTTATGATCAATGAATGCATTTATTAAAACATCTGTTGTTAATAAATTTCTGTTCAAATGTTTACCTTGATAGATTGTTATATTATACATAGTCTAAAATACCTTAAATTTATTTAAAATTGTATATCAGTCTTTCATTCAGCTATGAGGGAAAGAGAGAGAGAAAGAGATTGGGATTTGCTTGTAATATTGTTTGGTTTTATTCTATACTTTACTTTAAGGGGTTTAGGGGAACAAGGAAGGTACAAAACTGAGCTCATTCTATTTTTATCTTTTTACTGTTTTCCATTTAGCAATATTTTTGAGCATCTTTCCATTTCATTAAATATTACTCTACACAATTATTTTGACAATTGTACATTACTCCATTTTATGAATGCACTATATTTATGTGCCAGTGTAAGTAACTGGATTCTTTAAAATTAGCCACCCACAAAGTCTTAAAAATCTTGCTGCCTAGACCCCTAATCTATAGATTCTTATTGTATTGGTTTGAGTTCAACAGATATTGGGAATTTTAAAAAGTTCTCCAGTTATTCTAAGGAGAAGCCAATTTGAGAACCATCATAGAGAATGATGGTGTGAGATGAATGGTCATAGAGTCAAAAGTATCATTAGTTTGTATTTATTATTGACACAATCATTTCAAGTTGCTGAGTGAACAATGTAGTTGAGCCAATTACCCGTGATACCGAATTATTTTGTCACATATAAGATTAGTACAGGTTCATAAGGACTTGTGGCATAAGTTTTCTATGATAAGTCATGTAGCATACTAAATAAAACACACCTGATTGACAGTCAAATAAGATGAAAAAGTTTTTTGAGCTAAATAATAGTATTACAGCCAGGCAATGAATTCTTTAATGAAGAATTTGAATTGGTCAAACATGTTGTTCAGTGTCTGGATTTAGATAAGCATTTAGCTATTATTTAAAAATAATTAATGTATTGAATTTAATTCATGCATGCTGAATCTGATATCTTCTTTATGACATCAGCTTTTTAACTAGAAATAAATTACTTATTCTGAAATTTACAGGAAAACTTCTTATTTGAAATAGTTTAGTTGAAGAGTGTTTGAAATGTTTGCAAGCTTCTCCCCACCCTCTTTCTATCCTGAAGGGGTCTGTGTCCTTGACCATAAGATACAAATAACCCCTGTGCTGTTAATTATTGGCAAATTGCCCCATTTTCAATGTAAAGAAATAAAGTAATGTGTTTGCCAGCAAAAAGTTACTAGTTAACAGACATTTCTTGTAAAAGTATATAAGAGAATTTCAGTGTGATTCTCCATATTCTGGTCCCTTCACTGACAGCAAGAAGACAACTGGCAACCATGAAGTGGAAACTATCAATTTGCTTAATTTTTCTACTTAAATTTGCTGAATCCAGAACACTGCATACTAATGAATATGGGATAGGTAAGAACTGTGACTTCTTTTGCTATTTCTTTGTATCAAATTTTTTACAGATTCTTCTATTTGTATCTAATTATATTTCTTGGTCTATGTATCATATTTACTGTGGCACACAAAGGAAATGCTAAACTGGATATATTTAAATGTAAGGTAAATAATTTTACAAAGGGCTTAATAAATCAGGACAGCGTTTAACATGATCAATGACTTTTTCTATGTTCCATCTTCAATGAATGTTCAAGATATTTAATCGGTATACATAATTACCTTGAAAAAAATTACCAATAAGCACTCCAGGTAGATTCCTAGAAGATTTCCTCAGCTTGATGAAGGTAAGTAATGTTGTTGTTCTCAATTCAGAAAATGGGTGATTATTTGAGTGTTTAGAAAAGCAGTACTGTGAATGGTAGATGAATGGGCAAGTTGTGGTACAATTGTGTTCAGAGCCTGACTGAAATAAGCCAAATAGAATATTGCATGGCAGAGGAGCAAGCAACTTGGAACATGAAATCTAAATGTAAGTAAGAGATCTATTACTGATTAATTAACTTTATTATTTTGGGTCCTTGTTCCTCAAGTATAAAATTAAGATATTTGCATAGGTGATTTCTGACAACTTCTCAGTTCTAAAATTTCACAGTTCCAACTTAAATATCAATGTTTTTCTGCAACTGTATTTGCTTTCCTTATTACAGTTGAGATTATCACTTATCATAAATTCCTTTTATTTTCCAGCTTATTACAGTTGAGATTATCACTTATCATAAATTCCTTTTATTTTCCAGCTTCCACACTGAATTCTAACCAATGCTCTACAGAGAAGAATTTAGTTGGCCTGTAAGTTCTCTTTGTGTAAATGAACTTTAGATATGTAAAGCAAAATAATTTTAGACAAATAAATATGGGTTTTTAAATAATAGAAGAAAATAGGACAATTTCAAGAAGTTAGTTATACTGAATATTAAATTGATATTGAAGAATTTAAACTTTGACCAATGCTTTAGTATTAACCTGTAATTTACATTGAGGCAGACTAAGTCAGGTTTTCAAAGCTGAAGACTCATTTCTGATTAGTAAGAACGATGCATGAGTTGATGAATTTTTCCTATCAATACAAATAGGAAGATATTGTAATCTCTATTTCACATACAATTTAATGACAAATCCTAGGAGATCAAATACTCTGATTCTTGTTATCTTTAAAGAGCACATTATTCTCTAATGCTGCCTCTGTTCCACACTTACAAACTTTTTTTTATAAGGAATTTAAAGGTATGTGTTGCTGATGCCCCTTGCTTACAGAAACCTGGACCAACATCACTTTAATCCCATCTAGGAACAGGATTTCCATCACACTGGGAGCAGACACAATGGAAAGTCTAATGATTAAATCTGTATTTGGATTAAGTAAGAAAAGAAAACTGTAAATTATATATATATTCTCAATTGTGGGTGCATCACTGTGAGTGGCCAAAAAGCTAGAGACCACTCTTGGGAAATTCATTTTTTCTTTTTTTTTTTTTTTACTCTAAACAGTTACATCTTCTTCTGTGGTGACGGTAATAGCAGCAAACACAATAACAACCACATCAAATGAAAATGCTTCCATTTCTTTTAGATGGCTAAAGCCCAAATTTTTAGCAAAGGTTACCTTCTAAACAGGTCTGAACATAGAAAGCACACAAAACCACCAGCCAAAGGAGAAGTGTGGGATGAATTTGCTCCTGAAGCATCTGCATGTGTTTTTGTTTCAGAGCTACCATATTCTTCTCCCAGACGGTTCAAGGAGCCACTTATGAGGAAATAAGTAAAATGGTTAATGATGCAATGACAACAATTGGGAAATCTACGGATGGTGAGCAGTCTGGAGGGTGTCTAGAAAACCAGGTGAGCAAATCCAAAGAAAAGTCACTTTGCTACTTAACCGATATGTAAACTGCAGAAGAGAAGAATCAGGGAAGGCATGAGAGCAAATATTTTGTAGCCTCTTATGAGACAAAAGATTAATTATTAATTACTGAAGAGTACAGTTGAAAAAAATGTAAGCATGGTGAACAGCAACTAAGACTTTGGAGTAAGAGTGCCTGGGTACCCATGGGCACGTCTACTTCCTTGAGCATTTTTACCTACACTATGCAGAGTAATGTTAGTCTAATTCAGAGTTGTCACGGAGATTTATATAATAATTGCAGTGGCAGTTCAGTTTTCTTAAGTATACAGTGTGCCTGGAGTCATATTAAGGAGTGCTGCAAACCCACTGTTAATCAAAATATGATGTGAATGAGAGTATCAACTAATCAGAATAGTATCCACTGAATTAAGGGACCTTGGCTGAAGCTTACAAGCATAATCTAAGCTTTGCTTGTTAGGGTGAACTTGTTAACTCTTAATAATCCTAAGAGACTGAGGACCATTTTCTGTTTGAGGAAGCGGAGGCATGCAGAAGTGACATCATCTCCTTAATGGAATCCCAAGAGGACACATTTAACACGCATGTGTTAAATGAAACTTAGAAATTCTGAAGGACCCTTGGTATACATTTCAACTTTTGACCTACTCTGTAAATCTTTTAAAAATGTGTATGCAATTTATGTCAAATGCATTTCCTGCTGCAACCTTTTTTAAATCAAAGTAGAGTTCAAGGTAGTTAAAGATCAGTGATTTGCAAAGCTCGTGAAGTTGAAAAGTCTCTTTAAAAAAGATGGAGCCAAGTGGGGTGACACAGTTCTGTGACCCCAGCATCTGGGAGGCTGAGGAAGAAGAATGACTGTAAATTTGGGGTCAGCCTGGTTTACATAATGAGTTTCTCGCCAGTAAAGGTGGTGTAGTGAGACCCTGCCTCAAGAAAACTACATGGCAACAAAATGCTGATTTTATTTAAATATTAGCAATTGTGAAAGCTAAATTTAAAAAAATTCCTGAGGTGAATAAAATACTGTGTTCTCAGGGGCCTTCTTTTTTATTTTAATACATTTTTTATTATTATTTCAGCTCATACAAACTTAATAGGTACACCAGTTTCCTCCCTCCCTCCCCCCCCCAACTCCCTGCTCTCCCTCTCCTCACCCCTCCCGCCCCATCCCCCCGTGCCTCCCGCCCCAATTCCCAGAGTCCTTTCTTGTGCATGCCTGACTCTCCTCTGGGCCTCCTCTCCGATGACGTACAAGGACCCAGTGGCATTTCCCTGAACCCTTTCCTGTGTTCCCCTGAAGCATAGGAACACTACTGTGGCTGTCAATCCCTTGCCTCCAAGGATCTTGGTGCCTTTAGCAGATGCTAGACTTTGTGAGGTCAATAGTGTGTTGGACATTGCGCCGGGCATGCAATGTCCAGTTATGATTGCTTCGGCCCTAACTTGTGTGGAGCATCTTGCAAATCATTGCTCCTCCCATCCTTTTGCTCTTACACTCTTACCGCCCCCTCTTCCGCAAATGTCCCTGAGCTTCAGGATGGGGAGAGATTAGTCTGGCCTAGTTCTAGGTGGTTGATATAGAGTCTCTGAAGTTCTGGATTGTGGTTTGTTGATTTTCTTTTGCAGTTTTGCTGCTCCTGCAATGCCCTTCACTCTATCGCTCTATCGTAATGGGCACTGTATGTCACCCCCTGGCCAGAGACAGAAAGCTGTTAAACTGGGGCCTTCTTCAGAATAGGATCTTGTTATCTCAACGTGGAGAAACTTAAGACACTGAAGAAGGAAGTATTATAGAACATTGCAGCTAAATCTACAATTATGACTAATGAAAAGGGATTCTGTTTTTATTCCATTTTGAAGTCATTGATATTTTTAACTGAAAGTAATATCCAAGTTTAGGCGATTACCCTGCTATAAGAAGGTTACCTCATGGAATAAATATCTATTTCTGAAACACATTTTGTACAAAAAAAGAAAGTCTCTACACTTTGGGGCTGATTTATGATGTCATAAAAGGTAAAACAAATTCATTTAAAATTGATAGGGGAGAGATAAAATATTTCATGAGCTTTTTCCTTTTAAAATGATTTTGTCTTATAATTGTCCATCGCCCCAAAAGCCACCAAAGAAAGGAATCCTGTCAGACTTAACTTACTGGTGTAATTTTAAATATTAGAAAACTTTTCATAGGTTTTACAGGCTTTTTTTTTTTTTTTTGGTTGCCTTTCATTAAAAAAATAAGTTTTCTTGCAGTTGTCTGGATTTCTGGAAGAAATTTGCCACGAGAAGGAAATTTCTGGCACCTATGGGCTTTTGGACTGTTGCAGCCGAAGTGGAGAGGAAAGACTCGAGTGCTTGTTGGCCCGCAAGGGGACTGCCCGGGCGTCCACCCGGCCCTTCCGGTTTCCAGAACCTTCGGCAAATTGCGAAGCCTATGAAGAGAACAGGGAGAAGTTCATTAACAGGCAAGGAAAACACTCGGGGAGTCAGGGCCAAGCCGAACTTGGTGTTTCTGCAGTGCACAGGGGTACCGCAAGGGAGGGAGAGGGAGGGATGGAGGGCGGGGTGTCCGCTGCGTCTGCACGAGGTTTAATAAATAGTCAGTGAAGTAAGTGCTCCTTGGAGAACAGTCTGAGAGATGCGGAACAGATTCTGACCCTTCAGTCTCTGCCGAAGCGCTGATTTCACCTTGCGCAATAGGATATTAATATTGAGCAAACTCCTCAGAGCCAATGTTTGTGTGTCACATTTGCCAAATGAATAGTTACGATGCATGAGCATGGCCGAGGTTTTCTGGATGTGGCTTGGCACGAGGAGTGATGCTGAATGTTCACAGCCTTTGATGGCACTTTCTCCTCCTCTTCCTTTCCAAAAATTGTTTTTATTTTATTTTATTTTTTTGAGACAATATCTTAAGTAGCCAAGGCTGGCCTTGAACTTCTTGACCCTCCTTCAGTCCCCACGTTTCAAGTATTGGGATTACAGATGTGTGGCCCAACATGCAGATTCCCTCTTCCTTTTCCTGTTTTGTGGAAATAGCCTTAAAGCTTAGACAAGTCAGAGAATGGCCCAAGGACACGTTTCTGTTACATTTGAACCCATGCTCTCTGCCTGGGAACATCTGTGTTCCGGCCTCTATCACTCGTTCCTTCTGTTGTTGCCTTAACCAGAGAGGGAAGAGGAGAAAGGAGGAGGAAGAGGGAAGGAGGCAGGAACTCCAGTCCCTGCAGTGGGGAGCTCAGGTGGTCCCTCTGCTCTGCTCTGCATTAATGAAGAGTCTAACTTCTTCCCTCCCTAGTACAAAGTCTGGCCTTACTGATCTTCTAAACATGTCTTACTAAGTAGACTTAGTAAGAATGACATTTTAAGAAGAATCATAGCATTTCTATTTGCTTTCATAACAGAATCTGAAACAATCTGTTAGATGTGCCCTCCACCCCAGATTATCAGTGAGGGAAATTTTTGACATCAGGAAAAAAAACCTGTTTTCCCCTGAAGAACACAGTGAGGAGTGAGCCCAGTGCATCCTTCTGTCTTTCTCGTTTGTTATCTGAGTTCTAAAACGCAGCTGCAGTCTGTCCATGCTGGGTGTCCACAGCTCTTCCCCTACTGTTCATTCGCAGGCTCATCTATGAAGTGTCCAGGAGCCACCCCTTCCTCTACTCTCCTACAGTCCTATCTTTGGCTGCTCGTTATGACCAGATAATTCCACTTTGCTGCAAAGCTGAAAACACCACCGAGTGCTTCCAGACGAAGGTATTCCATCTGTGTATTCACTGAACCAAAGTGTAGCCTGGCTGTAGCTCAGTTAAACAAAGTTAAAAATGGAAACAAGCTTCATGTAAATTATATCACTATCAGAAGACAGCATACTTCTTTTTTTTCCTATTATCTTTTTCGTTAGCTTTTTTTTTTCAGTTGAAAAATGAGATTTCAATTTTGCTTCTATAATTAGAAACAACACTTACAATGGTACTGTACAAAAGTACCAAAGTAAAAATATGTGTGTTTTGTGGCTTCAATGAAACAGCAAACTCTTTAAAGAAAGCAGAAGAAACAGCAATATATGTAAAAACAAGGCTTTAATAACTAAAACAATGCAATGGACCCGAGCTTCTATTGGAGGCTGCAGCAGTAAAATGCTTAGCTCCGACTTCCTATGCAAACAGGAAACAATATTCCTATGGAATAAACATCCTCCTCCTGGATGATAAGCATACATGAGTTTGACCGAAGTTAAACAAACAACTAAAAACTGATGGTGCTGTTCATGCTTTATGTTCAACATGCTTGCAAAATGGAGCATATTTGACAGCTGAGGTTTTTGTTTGTTTTGCATTGGTTTTCAAGACAGATTTTGGATGGCCTCAAGCACATAGCAACTCTTTGGGTTTAGCTTCCTTTGTACTGACTGGGATTATAAGCATGTACCATCGTGCTTAGCTTATATTTTTGTGCAAAAACATTTGGAAGTGCTGCTTTTCATGAATGCATTCATTCACTCATTCATTCACAATTACTATTTAAAAAGTGAGCTTGGTGTGAGGATGGGGGAAAGTAGAGGAAGAGATGCCCATGCGCACTAAAGAGAGGAAAAGGTAGAAGAAAATGGGGAAGAAAAAAATGAGCAGAAAGAAGAGAAAAATGTGAAGGGAAACTGTAATAACATTTTATATTCAGTTCTTGTTCTTAAAATAAATATGAGGCATCTTATTATTTAGCACACAAGAGAACTTGGATTTAAAGAAGTGAATGGCTTGCTTGCATTCAGAGATCATGAATAATGCCACAGTCATCACTTGCCATCAGAAAGTCCAAAGAATGCCATAATAAGCATGCTTCTTCTCAAAGTCAGACTCTGATGCAATCTTATAATTTTTTTTTGTAATTGAGCACCAGCCAACAGGTTTCAGGCTATCTTAAACTGTACATTATGATACCCAGTAGTTATACTATAATTTTTCTGTTTTGAAGTACTTTTAATAAGCCTCTAGTGTAGATCCACATAACTAACCTAAGAGACAGAAAGAACAAATGCTGTGTCTATAGATATCTGGAATTTTAAAGTCCTAGTAAAAAAGTAATTTCTGGAAGTTCATGTTTAACTATAGCTTTTGCTTTTCAATTATTAGAGTTTAGGAAACAAAATGCAAACTCTCTTAGTCCTTTATTTCTTCTGCTCCTAGACAGTACCCATCATGAAGGATTTAAGAGAAAGCAACTTGTTAAATGAGCACGTTTGTAAAGTAGTAAGAAAATCTGGAACCCGAAACCTCCAGGCCGTGTAAGTTTAAGCAATCTCCAGGGAAGCACATAGGATCTGTGGAGATACTATTTCATAATTCAGGTTCATTTATTTTCTGTGTTGCTCTTACAGAATGCTCCTTTGGTGAGGGAGACCGTGATTAGAATCATAAACTCTTGAGATTTTCCAATTATCTGACTAGTCTGCTGTTCCAAGCCTACTAAAGTCTCACTAAATAATACTTGCAGAGAATTTCAGGTTTATGTTGTCTGCCTGTTCTTCTAGATATTTTAAAGCTCCTGTCTGCAATGGAATCATACCTCCTCATTAGACCACAGCTTCCTAGGCCTCCTATGCAGCATTACTTCAAATCTGTGGCTTAACAAGGGAACTTTTTATGTTCATTGCATTTCTCAGTCTGCTGTGAGGCCCATTAGGTCAATTGTGGCTGTTCATTAAAAATTGTCCTTCAGGCAATAATACTAGAATCTAGTGTCAGGTGAGGAGAACATTTCTAAGGAAAGGATAGTGAATCTATTTAGTTGTGTTTTCTTTATTGTTTGTTAAGAGATGTGCACAGTGGATGATGGATGGAAGTTTCCAGTTAGTTCTAAAGACTAGCTAGAATTTTTTTTATGGAAAGGATCAAAAACAATTTTCATATATTTTTCCCTTCTAAATGGTTTGCTGTTTTTTATCTACTTTTTATTCACATATGGGCCACAATGCCTGGTCTGCTTACTCACTACATCGATCTCAATAGTTCAGCATTGGGGATAAACAGCAAAGATAGAATTTATCTTAATTCCCCAGAAAGGTTTGGGGAATGATGAGTTACTTCCATATCCTTTGGGAAGCCAGGCACAATGAACACAGCTGTTGCAGACACCGAGGAGTTTTTTTTTTTCCCCAGGGAAAACAGTTTAATTTCTTCCCCCTAGAGCTTTGAGCTATTGACATTTTATGGATAAATACTGCTTCTTTGAGATAATGAATCAAGACTGATTTTTAAAATCTTCTCCCTAGAATTATCACTAGGCTAAGTCAAAAGTTTTCCAAGGCGAATTTTACTGAAATCCAGAAGCTTGTCCTGGACGTAACCCACATCCACGAGGAGTGCTGCAGAGGAAACACGCTGGAGTGCCTGCAGGATGGGGTAGGAGCCTTGTTTCTACATGAAAGTTTCTGCTTCCTTTTCTGTTTGTCTCACTCCGAAAGAGAAGCTGTATTGACTTGCCAAGTAACAGGGTATGATAATTAGGTGAGGTTACCAACTTCCTGACAGTAAAGCTTAAGCCATCTTTTTTATCTTGACTTTCACATCAGATATTAACTGTACAAATGCTTTTGTGAGGCTGAGACACATCCATTTCTTTCTCTCTCTTTCTCTAACACACACACACACACACACACACACACACACACTGATTACACTAAATACTTTGTGCAGAGATATATTGAACACTGCTAGTTGGGTAGCCAGATGACAACAGTGAGGGACACGTGTATGAAAGTATAAATTGACATCAAAGAATGTACGCTCTGATAAGAGACAAAGCAAAGCTCTTTGGAGTTAGGGTGTTTGCTGTTATCTCCACTGGACAGTGCCTGGTGCAAGGAGGACATGGGCTAGGGTGTGGCTCAGTGGGTAGAAGTGCTTGCTGCACACAGGTGAAGCCCTGAGTATGGAGCCCCAGCACTCATATAAAAGCTGGGCATGGTGGCACATAGCTGTAATTTCAGTGTCAAGAAGCAGAGACAAGAGACTCCCAGGGACTCACAGGCTAGCCAGTCTGGACAATTGGTGAGCTCCTCCTGAGAGACCCCATCTCAAAAAGCAAGGTGGAAAGTGATAGAAGATATCTGATGTTCATGAACATGTACCTATGTACATATAAATGCATAACACACAGACACACACACAAATATACACCCACACAAACACACACACACACAAATACACACACACACAAATACACACACACACACACCCCACAAGAAACTATCCCACAAGTTGAAAAATCAAATCGCGTGGCAAAGAGAGATGTGAATAAAAGGATTCAGGGAAATTAAACAAAACTCCAAACTCTTAACTACATTCCATAGTCAGTGGTCATGAAATGGCGAGGCTATTTTTGGCTAACCTTCGATATCTTAGATATTGTACAAGATCTAAGCCAATCTGACTCAAATTACTTCCCTTGTAAGCCCTAGAATACCTAGGAGGAGCAGATGACTTAGAAAAAAAAAAGCCTGGAAAAACTCTTTTGAGCCCACGTTGGCAGAGATAATCAAAGTCATCAAAGGGCCAAGGCTGAGGAATAGAGTCCGGCAGCCCTAAGGTGGCAGGCAGGCCTGGCCCGAGTGACTTGGGAAGCGCAGATATTAATACTTCACAGGATTTTCTCATGCAGAAAAATTTATCTGAGTATCAGAAACACTATCAAGAATAATTTTTTTTCTTTGAGGTCTGTAAATGACAATTTTATTGATTTTCATAGCCTTTTTTTTTGTCAGTCTTTAACTTTTGGAGTTCATAAGCACTATTTTTTATTTCAAATGGAAGCATTAATTTTGGCATATTAATATGCGCTAGAACACGTGAATGATAAGTTTTACGTGTCCCTGCTGAGAAATTGACTTTCAATCCCATACAGGGATTAAGAAAGTTCTCTGTCCTCTGCCAGCAGGTTATCTATAGATTGCCCTCTTGAGGTCTCAGTGGGTCACTGCAGATCATTCTGATGGTCCCAGAAAACTTGTTCTCTCCATTTTATGTCATCAGATGCACAGTGCCTCATAGAACATTTGAATATTGGTAGAACAACGCCACTGGATTTGGGTAGCGAATTTCCCTTTTGTCTCAAAGGTTTATTTAAACAGAAAGTAGGACTTAGATGACAACCATGAAAGTGGAGAGGGTAAAGAAAACCAAACGCAGGAGAAAGTGTCAAATGAGAGACAGGAAAACCACCTTCTTCACAGGCCCTTGTCTTTCTCTCCCTCCTTAATATCTCTCTCTCTTCCCCTCCTTTCCTGGTTCAGAGGTTTTACCTTAGAGAATATGTTTTGCTATTTATACTTTTGTTTTCTCCATGACAGGAAAAGATCATGTCCTACATATGCTCTCAGCAAGGTCTTCTGTCAGACAAAACAGCAGAATGCTGCAAACTGCCCATCCTCGAACTCGGCCACTGCATAATCCATGCAGAAAATGATGGCAGACCCGAGGGTCTGTCTCCAACCCTAACCAGGTTTTTGGGAGATAGAAACTTCAACCAATTTTCTCCAGAGGAAAAAATCATGTTCATGGCAAGGTATCAGACTCTGTAAATGTATGTGATAGAGGTCCTTATGCTGTGTCGAAATGGGTAGTGATAGCTGGTTTTTAAATTTCTTATGGGAGGCTCACTGGCTAGAATGTCATGAGCCCAAGTCAAGCAGATAAGCTGGCAATAGGGAATGATATTTCTGTTACAATGGAAAGACTTTCACAATTACTCTTATAAATTTGCTTATTTATGAAGCTATATTTTATTTTATATTAATTTCTCTGGAATTAAAAACATAGTTATTCTACTTGAATCCTCCTATGAATATCCTATGAAAGTTTATGAACTTTCAAAGGGGGCCTAGACATTTCTGTAAGAAGAAATATTCAAGGTTGTGAATGTTCTCTATTGTTTTGCACATTTTAAAAATCTGCTCCTTACAATATGACTCAATTGATAGTGTTGGATAGAAGGTCTTTTATTAAAACAGATTGCTTGCTATTTATTCAGTATGTTTATTTTATGGAAATGAATACACACTGAAAGGCATTTGCAGAGTAGTAGTTTGTTGTAACATAATCGATAGATTTGTTTCCATTCTAGTTGCCTTTAAGGGCAGGAACAGTCAAGTTAATACATCTTCTTGTTTTGTGCGTCTCCATGGCCACTATTAGAAGAGGGATTTGTACAGCTCTTAGGACATTATATTTAAAACTCTCCAGGGGCCTTTCCAAGTTGAAGAGTTAGACAAGCTCAGTAGTTAAAATAATGGCTCAATTTTCTTTTGAATATTCCCTGAAGAGGCTTTTCTTTTGTGCTGCTAAATAAAATGATGCAAGCTAAAACACAGACTACATTTAAGGAATCTATCTAAACATTTTATTAGCAGTACAAGTAAGCATTACCAGTATCTATGAAGGATAAATAACAATAAATTCATGAGCTATCTTTACATTTTACATGCATGCACATCTAAAGCTAATTGTTTATTTCACAAAAGCAGTTCTTCAGTTGCAAAAGATTTTTTCAGTAGAAATTTTCTTAGCCACAAATGCTCTACCCCCAAGCCCCGTCAGTTCTTCACCAGATCTTTGTGGCTACATCAGTTACCCAAGGAAGCTCTGCTTGACCACATGCTGAATCGGTGGTCCCTCCATTGTCATTGCCATCTCCTTTCTTTTCTTCCATTTTTCTTTGTTTTTATTCATGAATTTATCGCTGTCCAAGATGGATAACTATTTAAGCTCGTTTCTGCCTCCCTGTGATATATATGCTTTGAAAAGGAAAAGACATTTTATCTTAGAAATATTGACACTTCATTGGAAAACACAGTTGATGGCAGAATAAATGTAAATTTCAAAATTGAAAAGCCAAAGTGAATTCAAAAGCAAATAAAATGTCATTTCTGTTTTTTTAAACTTAAAGGTAATTTTCATATAATTTTCATATGTATAATTTCATGTACATGAAAGAAAATGTACAACATCTGTCTTTCTGAATCTTAACACAGAACATAGTTCTAACAGTTTTCCTACAAATGTCAGAATCCAATAAAATGACATTTGACAAAATAGTTTGAGGGGCTATAATTCTATTAATATTTGTCATTTATAAATTTCAACTTATGTTTGGTTCTTTGCCTTATTTACTTTTTAGATTTTTAACAACTATATACTCTAATTATTATGCAGTAATGATTAGGGAATGGGTGGCTTCATTCTGCCTTGGTTACAACAACGTGACATATTCCCCATGTATTTCAGTTTTCTTCATGAGTATTCAAGGAGACACCCTGAGCTTGCTGTCTCAGTAATTCTAAGAGTTGCTAAATCATATCAGGAGCTAGCAGAGAAGTGCTCCCAGTCTGAAAATCGACTTGAATGCCAGGACAATGAGGTAGGCTGCTGGAGAACTCGAGGGAAAAATCTGTAGAACTGGATTGATACGACCTATGAAAAATACTGTTGGCGCAAAGCCTTCTAGCTATTAACTAGCAATTAGCTAGTTATAGCTATGAATTAGCCATCTAGATATTAAGTAGCTTTAATTAGCAGCTAACGGTTTACCTAGAAAATAAAATCATTAACCAAAAATATAATATGCATAAAAGAATATTCATTTTTTGACAACTCCAGAGAGGCACAGTTTTGTACAGAAAGAACTGTTATACCTCATTCAAAGAATGAGTTCTGCCAACAAAAATTCATGATTCATAAAGTTTTAAATTTAGCTTCTCCAAAATATACTTGCTTTTGCCCTTAAAATTCAAATTTATCATATTTAATATTTTAAAAGTTCCTCCTATTGCTTTCATAATATAATAAAATAATGGTCAATTTTATACACAAAAATATATGGCCAGGAGGAGAGATAGTTGCATATAACAATGTCTGTGTTTTCAGGAAGAAGAATTACAGAAACACATCCAGGAGAGCCAAACATTGGCAAAGCGAAGCTGTGCCCAACTCCAGAAATTAGGACCCTACTACTTACAAAATGAGTATGTTTTTGTAATGTTTTCAGTATCTTAAGACTGACAACATGTGAGGGAAATATGAATTTTAATTTGGGAGCCTTTGTCACTCTCACTTTTGTCTCTAAACCAATAGGAGTTTAAATTTGGAAGTCTAAACTTGAAATATGAATAATGGAAGTATAAATTTTATCACCCAATTTATCCCAGGAGAGGATATCCTTCCTCCGTTTTAAGCAGCAACAATAATGGGCTGTGAAATTGTCTCCAGGGTCCTCCAAACCTGCCAATGTTTGCACTTAAAGATATCCGTGGTGCTACTACAAATGATCAGTCACAGCTGAACACAGCACTGAGGCTGAGAAGAGATGGCAGCTGGTTACCGGTGGGCCTTAGGCCTCTAGTTGTGGGGCATGGGAAAGATGCAAGTTGTTGGGTAGCAGATCCTCTAGCTTCCTTTCTCACTCTCCCTGAGATCAGGCCGTATCCCCACTGTAGGCTCTGCTCCAGGACAGTGCTGAGAAGAGCATGCAGGGTCTTCCAGCTCAAAGAGTTCTCTTCCCACCTCTAGCAGCTTGAATTTTAACTTTTCTGCTTCTCTTCCTACCTCTAGCAGCTGCAGAGAAGCAATCCCTCATCACTCCTTTCATATCCACCACATAGTCCCCAAACAGTCTTGAATTTTAACTTTTCTGTCTTGTTTAGACTTTTCCTTTATTCCAGGAAGCAAATAGACTAGATCACATGGTGGATAACTTAGCCCTTTGCCTGGAAATCTGTAAGAGTAGGAAACTCCCTTCATCTTGAGAGGTTGAAGGTTCCCTTCAGACACCACCATGCTTTCTATGGCATATTAGGTCTCCTGCTATTCTTCCCCTCTTCAGAACCTCAAGAAGGCTGCCTGTGGTCATGTTCCTGTAAGGCTCGTAATAAGCCACTCATCGGACAGACCGTTGATCTCCATTTCCTTTCCTACACACACGCAGCCATTTCTAATAGAGTGTAACATGAGTGCCAGAGCAAACACATGCCTCAGATCTTCTGACTCTAGCAATGGGTCTGTGAGAAGGAGCCCCAAATCCTGTGAATAGCTTGATGAATAATGTGTCTTTCAGTTTCCTCGTTCTTTACGCCAAGAAAGCCCCTCAGCTGACCTCAGAAGAACTGATAGACCTCACCGGAAAGATGGTGAACATTGCGACCATCTGTTGCCAGCTCAGTGAGGATAAATGGTCGGCCTGCGGAGAGCAGATGGTGAGCGCCTGCTCTGCTTAGTCCCATCCTGTCCCTGCTGTATTTCACTGTGGCAGCTTCATTTTTCCATCTAGGAGAGATGGTAGAAATGGGCCTTGTTCAGCTTGTTGGCTGAGTTCAGTTGGAGGTAGTCTGAGAGCACAGTTCTTGGTGGCTGTAACGTGCCCAGGTTTCCTGTGCTGGAAAGGTTGGGGCAAGTGTAGCCCTTTTTTTTTCCCATAGCAAGCTTTATGGACTGGAAAGGAGTCTAGTCTGGTATTGAACTGATTACTTCCTTTTTTCATTCAGTAAATTCTTACTTTCATTTTTTATGATGTTTATTTCATATATTTTATATTTTTTTAATTTTATATAATTTATTTTATAGTATTTATTGCATCTTAAATACTTTCATCATTTAAAAAAAGAAAGGAAAACTCACCTCTGATAGATTATGTTGCTCATTTTATTTTAGCCATGTTTAGATTTTAGATTTTGCAGTCCAATCTTATGACAATGTTATATGTGGCAATGTGTTCCCAAAATAAAGATAACAGTAGGATAGATCCCATCCTCTAGATAGCTAATGACTTTTCAATTAGTAATGCTAATTATTTTTACTTTCTAGTCATTCATGCCATGCATAATGAACTTTTAAAATAAGCTCTCATAATACCTCCAATGATAACTCATTGACTAAAGCTACTTTTTCCCTTAAAATCACATGCTTGAGCAAAATTATATACCTATTTTCCCTTTTTCCTCTTAAGGAGTTATTAGTCTTCATATCTTAGAAAATGTCATCAAAGGTTAGGAGCAGAATTTCCGATGATCAAGTGGCCTCTTAATAGCTGACTTAATTCTTCTCACTAGAGGCTGCAAGGATGCAGAGTTTACAAAGATCCAGGACTGTAGGTTATGGATACTGTCTTCCTACAACATCCCACTTTTCCTTGGAGGCTTCATGCCACACTGGAGAAGATGTTTATACCACACTATTTGAGAATAAAAACCATTTTCGCAGGATAACTGGCTTCCATAAACTAGATAATCTAAGCAACTCTTACGGTGTAAGCCTGATGACCAAATCCAAAACACACTAATGCCAAGTAAAAGGTACAGCTACGTGTTTAAGAAATATCTCCCAAGTGAGGAAAATGGTCAGAGGATTCTATAGGAAAACCTTTATACACACACACACACACACACACACACACACACACACACACACTTTTCCATTAGCCGCATGCTTGGCTATGTGGGTTGAAAGATGTGAAAAGGTTAGATGTGACTCTATTCTAGTCTTCAAAAGTGATACACTATATTTCAGAAGCAAACCCCGACCTAGATAAAGATAAAACAAGCCATCTACTAATTTTCAAATCAAAGCAGACATGTCTTATCCTTTTTGGAAGTCTTGATGCAGTTAGAAGCATGCTCAAGTAACTGACAGAAACAGCTGAAGGCTTTTTTCCTCAACATCACATGTATAATATCTGTCTCCAAATGCTAAGGTGTATCCCAAAGTAGCAGATAAACACTGAAGACTGTAACATAGCAACACATGATACTACACAACCATGCATTTTTCCTATAATATTAATCATAAGTTGCTGGATATTAAGTTCCGCAGCATGAGCTTTCTGGAAGCCTGAACGGACCTGGTGACTAATGGCCCATCTTGTGGCTTTCATCTTTTTCTTTAACCAGGCCGACGTTTTCATTGGACACTTATGCATCAGACATGAAGCAAATGCTGTGAACCCTGGTATTGGCCAGTGCTGCAGTTCTTCATATGCCAACAGAAGGCCATGTATCACCAACATGGCGATAGATGAAACATATGCTGCTCCGAAATTTTCAGAGGACAAATTCATCTTCCACAAGGATCTGTGCCAAGCTCAGGGCAGAGCCCTACAAAAAATGAAGCAAGAGTAAGAAACTGTTCCTGAATCTCCTAACGTGGTGCAGCCCACCACCAATAATATCTCATGCATCCAATACTCTTGGGCTCACTAGAACATATTTCCCCTCAAAGCACTCTCAGTGCACTTCAGAAATAGCTCTATTTCAGTGCTCCTGCAGCCTTGTTGTAAATCAGATCTGGAAAAAATGAGCAAAGGCAGACAATTTTCTGTTTATAAACTATTGTGTCTGTCATAACCAATGTGGTGATGCATTTTTGGGCAAAGGGAAAATGAATAATCTATTTTGGAGAATTAAGATGTATCTTCTCAGTGAGCCTGAGTACTTCCATTCCAAGCAAGAGAAGCTCATAATTGTATCTATAAGAAGGTTCATATCTGATTTAAAGTTATAGTGTGGTCACTGAGAAATGAAGTAAATACACATTTCAGTTTACAGAAAGAACCATATTATAATGGCAGTGCTAGTGCAATCAGTGAGTGGACATGCATGTTTAACATTCGCTTAGTAAACGGGCTTCTTCCATTGGAAAATGCATTCCTCCTTTGTGTGTGTGTGTGTGTGTGTGTGTGTGTGTGTGTGTGTGTGTGTGTGTGTACACCAGAGAGTACTTGAGTGTGTGTTTGACTGTGGAGGCCCAAGGGTGACATCAGAAATCATCTCGGGTTGTTTTACCTCGGATTGTTTTCAGGCTCTGCCTTCCAGGGTCAGAATTGTGGGCTACCATATCTACCCAACATTTTTACAGGGGACCCGGGGATCCAAACTCAGATCCTTTTGCTTGTGAGACAAAGACTTTTTGGGAGTGAGAAGGGCAAGTAGTAAGAAGGGCAAGTCTTCCCTGTGGCCTTGTCAATATCAACTGCAACATGCAATCGCTGCTCAATGAGTGCTGCTGGCAGCTACATGATGAAGGCTGTCACCACGGGGGCATTTAGGCCTGTGTGTGCAGATGGACAAGCCACTCTGTAGAAGGATAATATAGGCACATAAGACAAAGGCTGCTTCATCCACTGAGAGAACAGAACAGGGACCTAACAAATAAACCAAAAGTCACGCTTCTGTCCACAGAAGCACAGCAAATTTAAGTATTTCGCTTGTGTTCTGCATCCGGGCACGCCAGTGAAGACCATGTTTCTGGCCCCTGTCTGTCTGATGAAAGGTGTGATAAGCAGATAGAGTAATGGCTTGGGGTGAGGGTAGTCAGTGCTCTGAAAAATCCCACAGTGTAACAGATTCTCTAGTGTATTTCTCTTTTTTGTTATTGCCGTAAATCACAGGCTTCTCATTAACCTTGTGAAGCAAAAGCTGCAGATGACCAAGGAGCAACATGAGGTTGTCACTGCCGATTTCTCAGGCCTTTTGGAGAAGTGCTGCCCAGCCCAGGAGAAGGAAGTCTGCTTTGCGGAAGAGGTGTGTGAGGCATGCTTGTACTTGCTATGGAACAGTCAGTGCAAGGCATGAAAAATATGCAGCTTTAAAATGGTACCCGAAAAATTTAAGTTTCATGTTGAGACTTTATGAAATTCAAAAAGCCATCACAATTTTCTCACTAAGTATTAGGGAGATTTATAATTTTAAAATAAATTAAGAGGATCGGTAATTTTGATTTATTTCCTAGTAGAGAAAATAACCAAGTATATAAATAAATTGTCCATGGTAATTTGAGCTGTCTCTGGCCAAAAGCTGATCAAGTACATGAAATTGATCAATTCCATACTATATTGATTCAATAGTATAGTAATTGTGTAAACAAACTGTTAGGAGAATGTTTGCAGCAAAAGCGTTTGAACCCATTTAGGCACATGCCTTTGTATATTGACAGAGTAGAAATAAGGAATTTTGAATTACTTAGTAATTTTAGGTAGATTTGTGCTTCGCTGCTTTTTAAAACTTGGGAACTCTACATACCATTTAAAAATTTTTTTCTAGCCAAAATTTCAAGTATTTAAGGTGTACAACCGGTTTTAATATATGTTTATGTTGTAAACCAATTACCATAAACAAGCTAAGCAGTTGCATTTTATAAACCTTGAGTATGTATTAGTAATTATATTTGAATAAAGCATTGCTCTACTTTTATATACAATTTATTTATAGCTGCAAAAGACATTAGAGGGTCACAATTAGCACATTTTGGGGATTTAATTTTTTACATTTACTTACTTATTGTGTGTGTGTGTTTGTGTGTGTGTGTGCATGCAGTGAGCATGCATGTGCACTTGTGCATCATGCTTACCACAGAGCACGTGTGGCAGTCAGAGGACAACTTCCAGGCGTAGGTGCTTTTCTTTTCACCATGTGGGCTCCAATGGCTTGACCTTGGTGATTAACACTTTTACCCACTGAGCCATCTTAGCAACTCAATTTTTTTTATTTTAAAATTTTTTATTGTACAGAGTTATACAAGGCCATTTTTATGCAAGTATATCATTTGCTTCGAGCCTATTCCCTTCCCCCCCACTACCTCACTGTCTTCCTGTTTCTCCCCTTCTCCTCCTTTGGTTCCATTTATTTCTGTAGACAGTTTCCCTCCTACTTTCATGTCAGCTGTAAGCATCTCTATATTTTAAAAAGATATTTTACAATCAGGTTTTTTTTAGTTAGTTTTATCTATGTTCTAATGTGAAAGTGTGATTGTTTTGCTACAAGCAAACTTAAGGTTTTTCTATAAATAGTGTGGTAAGGTATGCTGAGTGTGCACACTCAATTTTGTGCCTGTTTTTTTGGTGGAGAAGGAGCGAGTCAATGAGCAAAACTGATGAAATACATGGAGAAAACATTTCTGATAAGTTTACAGAAAGATGAACCTTCTCTGATCTGAGAAGACAGTGATTGAAAGAACATCAGCAAATAACAGTAGTGTGTTTTTCTGAAAATTTTTCATGACCTGTGCTTCACGGAGAAAGGGAAAAGTCAGCTGCAGGGATTTGATGATGGGAACAGTTGCCATCACTGCTTTTCCTCATGGCCTCTTTCTCCCAATTGGCACGGGAAATGCATGTTTTAACTCCCTTATATTTAACTGCTTAATCCTCCATCCTGTGAAGTCATGGTATGCTAGGGAACGTTAACTCTGTGCCAGGTACAATCATTTCTTCCTTCATCTGAGTATTTCTACATGTTCTCCATTTGCAGGGTCCAAAACTGGTTGCAAGAACTCGTGCTGCTTTGGGAGTTTAAATTACAGGTAACAAACAAACAAACCAGACAAGGTTTAGTATAAAGTTGATTGTCCCTAAATATCAAACCATAGTTATTGGTATCCTAAGAAACACTATTAAATTTCTGAAAAATAGATGGAATTCAAATGAGCAGCATTGTTTTTAAAATATTGAAACAAAATTTTCAGATGGGTGCAAAGACCTCAGAGAATACCCCTTCCCAAGTGTTCCACACTTCCCTGATATGAAATAAGAGAACTTGTTACCTTCCACACCTGTTTACTTAATTAATACTTAATATATAAACTTCGTTTATATTGCAGGAGAGAAGAAGACAAAATGAGTCACTGATTTGGTGGGAATTTTTCTGTTTAATAATAGCAGAGAATAATTTAATGATATGATGAAGACTTTCATGTGAGATTTTTCTATCATTGAAATAAAGTATTTCCAAATGTACTTTTCCCTTAGTCTGCTATTATTTATTTAGAGAGTTTTGCATGTCATTGTCTGAAACAGATTTATTTAAACAAACATGAATAGTGGTTGTTTCAAGAAATGAAAGCCATACATATAAATGGATTTTCTACACTGAAGGCTGGGTTTCTCGGTGACCCAAAGAAACATTCCCAAGACAGCACTGTTAGAAGCTACTGGCATCAACTTGTCAGTTGAAGAATAGAACTCTAGGTACATTGGTAAAGAATTAGTAGTTTAGTATTTTTCATTTTTTAAGTGAGCACTCGCTGTTTAGAAGTCTCTTTTCTGAGTATTGTCACATAGCCCCAGTTATTTTATTAGAAAATTAAATAAGCAGCAATGGCACCAAGTTATGGCTAGTGGAGAAAACAAAAAGGTGGTTGAAATATAACTAGTCAGTAGTTAAAAGTACAAGAATACCAGTATACATTTCATAGAACAATTAAAATACCGACCATACCAATTATCAAAGAATTTGGAAAGTTTGGAACTCATATATTGTTTATCAGAATATAAAGCTGCTCAAATAGTTTGAAAAAACATTGACAATATTTTATAAATTTAGAATATTCCTATTATATTATAAATGAAAGCTAAATATGGACATTCATACAGAGATATGTACACAATTTTTCACAGAAGCTTTATTTGTAATAATTTCAAATTGGAGATAACAAAACTGTACATCTACAAATAAAAACATAACCGAGTTGTGGCATATTTATGCAATGAAATACTAATCAGGACTATAAAGATGAACAGTTAATAGGCAATGTGAATGAATCTCTCAGATTTATGAGTGAGGAGTCCAGGTAATAGAGTGCATATTATTCCACTGATATAAAAATCTAAGAATGTAAACTACTTTATAATGACAGAATACAAATCATTAGTATGTTCAGAAAGGGAAGAGTTAGTGAGAGACAGGAGGGAGATTACAAATGATCCTGAGGTAACTGTGGGGTGATGGATATGATTACCCTCTTGAGCATTGATGGCTTCATATCAAGATTTACCAAGCTGTGTACTGTGAATACCTGTAGATATACACCAATTGTGTTCCAATACAGTTATTTTATTACGCTCTCTTGAAATATCAGGGAGTTTAAGTTTTGTTACTTTTTATTGATACACTGAACATTATGATTTCTAAAAGACCAGCCTAACTATTTATTTGAAATATGCTACATTAGATATAAAACTAGGTCAAAGAAAAATATTAGAAATACATCCGGAAGTATCTGAAGCTTAAGATGTCCTTGCAAAACAATAACCAAAGATTCAGTTGTAGAACAGAGATATCGACATGATGGAAACATCATGAGTAGTTTCTTCTCTACAAAGGTAAACAATTTGGCATCTATCCACAAATACTATAATTTTGGAAAAGTTTAGGATTCACACATTGGGAAAAAATTAAAAAGGATAATATTAGTAAGATGGCAGAATAGGAGTGTCAGGCTTCTGTGGTCCCCACCCCTGAAAATTCAAATAGGAGCTGTCTGCAGAAAAGCTCTTTGTGAATCTCACAACTTGGGAATGAGGCTGAGATTCCTGCATAGGCCACATGAAACAAAACACCTCCACAAAACACTAAAAGGATAAGAGGAAGGTCTCTAATTATATTTTCCCTGTTGCATGCCAATGTACTGACCCAAATAGAATGTTCTCCCAAGTCCACAGATAGGAAGAGAGAGAGCTGCTGGTGAACATCCAGCTTACTCAATGTTCTTGCATATGTTCTAGCAGGAATTGTTCTGTCTTATTTCATGGGAACATGGGGGTTGGGGGGGTGTTAAACACATGTACAGGGGAGTAGAAATAAAGAAAGGTGTCAGGTCTCATAGTGACCAGCACACGGAGAACGGCAGTAGTTCTGTTTCTCTCAGGAGTAGTGATTAGAGTTACCAGACAATAGCATGGCCCTCCAGCACAGCTGAGCTGATGGCTGGCAAGGCCAGTTGTAAGTTTACCTGGCTGAGTCAGGCGCATCATCCAGCCACAGAGCCAACACCAGCATTCTCTGCATTTCTTCAGGGTGTGGGGGATGACCGTGTCCAATTTGGACGGAATCCAGTCTCATTTCATAGCCAACCCTAGGCTCTTCTTACGCACAGCAGTGAGGTTACAGTTATGATATTATGTAGACTATAGCTTCCATTCCTAGCTGTTTGTCATAACTTGGCAACTGGCTATGACTTGGGAACAGAAAGCTCTGACTTCTAGGCACAGTTGTAAAGAATTAGTGGTTGAGCTAAGCCCCAACCAAGCCTACAGAAGATTGTCTAATTGATGAGGAAGACCCAGCCCATAGTGAATGGGACTAGTCCCTAGACAGGTGAATACGATAAAGGAAAGTGGTCAAGTAAGTTGGCATCTTTTGGCCAGACATGCTGGTCTGACAAGTAAGGATTGTCCCTCTCTCACAAGTCCAGTGGATATATGGATATGGAATAACTGGTTCCCCCAGTTTCTGATGTTGGTATGAGCTCTCCTGCCAAGGAATTATAGCTAAGAAACGTAAGTCAAAATAAAACCCCTTTCTCCTGAGCTATTTGGTCATGAATTTAACAGCAACAATGCAGAGTAACTGTGGCACTGTCTCAACCAGCAACTCTAACTTTGGCATTCAGTTTTTCAGTTCTATGCAAGTGCAAAATTCAAACAGCAATACCACTTGGCTAGATTACTTGTGATAGAATGCCTGACGATAGTAATTTCAGGGAGAGAAAATGTACTTTAGCTCACAGTTTAGGGGGTCCGAGTCTGCTACGATGAATAAGGCATGGAAGAGGAGTCCACAACTACAGGAGAATGCACCAATTGCTTGTTATACCAGCCTGAATGGGAAGCAGAAAAGGGAAAGCAGCTCTGCGCCCCTCCAGGAGCATACATCGATGAGTTTGGACCCACCTCTCAGGGGCTTCACAAACTCCCTCCAACAGTACCAAAGACGGGAGCTAAGTATGTAAACATAGCCTGTGTTAGGACGTTTTCCATTCAGACTGGAACACCAGAAAATACAGCGTTCAATCCTGTACAAATAGAGCCAATGGCAGTGGCCAGATAGCAGCTCTGCCTCATTTCAGACTCGTCTCTCTGGGCGTTGCCAGGCAGTGGGACTTAGTTAGCAGCCCTACTTGCTCTTAAAGCAAAGGCGTGACCCATCATAGCTAGAAAATGCAGCAGCAAAGATTATTGGGTGCTGGCTAAACAATAATCCCAGGCTAGAATAAACAGTAAAGGTCATTTCTGCCAAAAAAAAAAAAAAAACCCGAAAAGCCTTAAAGGAATGGTTTTTGTTAAATACATAGCAAGAATGAAAGGGCTCAAGAATTATGAAGAACGAGGGAATTCAAAAGAAGTTACCAAAAGTAATGAATAAAAAGCCTCATCAACGGACCTTCAGTAATGGAGAGCTATGGACTGTCTGCCTAAGAACTCATAACGATTGTGTCTTATTTCGAGGAGCTACAAGAAAATGTGATCAAAAAGAACATTTGGAAAATGTTACATGAACAAACTAAGACATTTAATATAAACTGGATATGGCAGTGCAAATTTGTAATCTCAGCACTGGGAGGAGGGGAAGACAGGTAGGAAGATGTCCAATTCAAGGGCATTCTTGGTGCAGAGTAAGTTCCAAACAAAAACTTCAAACAAAAACAAAATAAAGCAACAACCAAAAACATGTTTGCCATAAGATAGAAACAATAAAACTAGGAAAGGACCTGGGAAGCTGGCTCAGGGTTTGTAAAAGCTTTAGCAGGAAGATAGTAGAGGAGCCTGAAGTGGGCTGAGGTAGGGCTAGACACTATTTTCTGGACTTGGTAGGTCTGTGGCATCCATGAATTCACTGCAGCTATGTATATTTCCACAAGATCTGCATGGGAATTATCCTGTCAGCACTTCCCTACGGAAGGGGAAAGAGCTCAAGAGGCTTTTCTATTGCGTTGAGAGACTGATGAGGGTCAATGCTGGTGGGGAGGAAATATAAGATGCTTTCCTCTATGGTGTTCTCACCAATATATGCTTCATGCTCCATCATGTGCTTAGGCACATGTAACCAAAGGCAAACCAGATGCAACCCACTGGATCACCTATGCAAAAAGACTGAAAATAGGAGGAAGTCTGGCAGAACAGAAGAAGGGTTATTAGGGGAAGGGAGGAGGACTGTGAACACAGAATCTTTTTTTTTTTTTTTAAAGTACAGGGATTGGGGCTGGAATTCAGTGATAGAATGTATGTTTAACCATGTTTGAGGTCTTGAGTTGAAGTTACACAAACAAATGTGTGAAATAAAGTTCGGTTATTTATAAAAATAAATGAGGAAATTTTAGAGATTTAGAATCCGTGAGCACTGAAAAAATTGAACAATTATCTCCAGTAGCAGACATCATGAAGCAAAAGATAATGCCAGTGAGCTCAAAGATAGGGCATTTGAAATGATCACTCATAGGAAAGGAAAGAAAATCTGTGGGCGTGCTGGTCAGTGGAACTTGGAAGCTAGCTTTGAAGAACTCAAGAAAACAGCAGGAGAGAGAGGGAGGGAAGGAGAGACAGAAACAGAGAGACAGAGACAGAGAGAGAGTGCAGCTTGGGTTACACAGTAAGAATCTGCCTCAAAAGCAATGTAACACCTATCATAATTATTGAGCATAAGAGGACTAATATTTGTATAACAAATTTAAGATATTGTATTTTCATTGACCAGAGTATATAAAGTATATAAGAAGAACTGATAGATAATTTTTTCCATATCTGGAAAAATTGACAACATCCAGGAACAGAAATCTTTGACATTATCAACCCAGCTCAACACAGAGTAGTTTATATTATAATCAAACTACCAAAAATCAGAAGATTCAGAAAGAATCAGGACTGTAAGTGTGCACCAGTGTGATTGCCTTTTTTTAAATGTAAATTCTTGGAATCAAACACAGGTCCTTATACTTTCAAGGCAAACACTATACCAACTCCTCTACCCCCCCCCCAACTCCTGAAACATCTTTATATTCAGCATTTCATCTTTGGTGAGTTTTCAATGTTTCATGGTTTGTTGATTGTCTATTGATTAGTAATATGCTTACTTAGCCTGAGGACCTTTTTATTTGGCAATTCAATAGGGTTTTCCAGTGAAACACAGAAGCAACTTTTCTTGTGAATAATTAACAAGGAATTCTTAGTAGAACCCTCCAAAAATGTTGTATTGCAGAAGTAGATTAAACAAGTTACTTTTTAACAAATAAGGATAGCGAATACTATAAAAGTTGATTTTCCTCAGCCATATTACTGTCTTTAGTGAGTGTGACTATCTTTTTTAAAAACATGAAGAAGTTAAAACTTACAGGTTTTATTTTTTTCCTATTCTCTTTGACTGAATCGCTATCCCTACCTCCAAAGCCTGAGAATGTAGGTAAGAAACTTACTTGTATGTCAGTATGAGTAGCTAAAGTAGGGCAATTCCTCTTCTCTAATTTTTTCCATTTAATTACTCATGTGTTCTCTTCGCTCTCATTAATTTACATACACTGATCAGTTATTTCAAGCTACCCTCTAGAGAACCTGCATTTTGGTGACCATACTCTCTAGTCTACAGGCAAATAGAGTATTCATGCTTAGAAGTGGTCAGCAAACTATAGAACATAAAGTGCTGCTGTAAGATATCATTTGGGCTTCAAAACATTAGTGTTTTTTTGTAACAGGCATGGAAATAGAAGAACAAAAGTTATGTTCATATATAGACAATTGATTACCCAGCATGGCTCTCAACTAGATGGTAAACACCTTCGGGGTATTTAGAACCCAGCTTCCTCCTTCATCTGTCCATTTTGTAAAATATCTTCTTCCCCTTCCAAGATGGGAAGGACTTTGAATATTGCTGGTCCAGGGGAGGTTTTTAAATTTTTTTTTTGAAACCTGCACAAAGTGTCCTGTACTGTCATGTGGGGCGATTGACAACCCATAAATTATCTGCTAAAAGAATCACTGGACTTGAAGAAATGAACATTCTTCAAATTCTCCTCTTTTCCCCCATGCAACAATTTGTTTGAACATCCTGATAATTTTTATCTGTTTATTATCTTTTTGTGACTGTGTTTTCCTTTTCATTAGTCCCACCAAAATTCAGGTCCTGCTAATTTTTCAATAAGACAATTGAAGGAGTCATCTAATGATCTTCTTATGTTTCTCTATTTATTTTCCATCTATTCAGCTGACATATAGTTCACTTCATATTTCTTAGGTACTGACAAAGGTCCCAGCATATATGATACATCATTTCTTGACTGGCGTTTCTCAGTGTGATCATATCACTATCCTATATAAACACTTTGATGGCTTGTAATGAAGCTGAAACATCTCTGTTATAATACATAAGATCCCATAATAAAAACCTAGTCTCTTTCTTTAAAAGATCCTATTTTTCTATATGAAATTATTGTGTTTCCCCAACTAGATCTCAAGATGTCTCATCTTTTACTCACCTTATTTTCTCTGCACAAAAAGTTAGGGCCCTATATTTTTCTGCTACCTGGATATTTGCAATTTAAACTCTATTTATTTGACACTCGTCCTATGATATTTTTCTGCTTTCTTTTTCAGGGGTTTTAAAGCAGTCATGACACACATATTTAACTATATTTTGTTTTGAATTATATTCATGAGGAATCCAAAGTCCAAGAGAGATGTCTTTCTCATTCATTATTGATTTCCTCTTTGTGCCCAGTTCAATGTTTGACAAAAAGGAGTTACATAAATATAATTTATGTGGACAAGCATAAATGTTATCTAATTAGCATACAGTTGTTGGTGTAGAATCTATGATTTTAAGTGAGCCTAGAGACCATATGAAAAATGTGTGCATCTAGCATTATGCATGGAATCTGCCATCAAGCCCTGTCACCTGTTAGCCACATATTACTTCTCTAGTCATAAATCATAGACATTTGGCATGAAAATGGTCCTTGTAGGGCTGGAGAGGTGGCTCAGGAGTTAAGCCTCCGCCTTGCAGGCGGAAGGTCCTGAGTTCGGATCCCAGATCCCACGTATAGACGCCAGGAGGAAGTGGGGGCGGCCTGCGTTTCTAGTCCTGGTAGGGCGGAGCCTGTGAATCCCGGGGCAGAAGGAGGTGGAGGCGTCCATGGTGGTTCGTGAATTCGTCCGTGGTTCTACACATACATAGACACACACAGAGACACACACGCACGCTCACACATGCATGTGCACAGTTAAATAAATAATAATAATAATAAAAAAATTAAAAAAAAAAGAAAATGGTCCTTGTATTTGACATTTGTATCAGGGTAACCATAACTAGAAAATCTGAAACCTGGTCAGCTTGAGATAAATTTAAATCAATTTAATTTAATGAACATCTTCTGAGTATACCAACAGCTGTGTTTAGGTCTTATGTTTGTTTCTTATAAATTTTATTTTCCTTATTTAATGTGTTAATTTGTTTTTTGCCATAAGCATTTTGAACTTTGTACACTTAAATGCCATATGTAGTTACTTACTACTAATATTATTCAATAGCTCCTGAAATGACAAATATAACCTGAATATTCTTGCTTTTCAGATCACTTCAATATCACCCAGAAGTTTATAAATGAGAACACTGGACTCCTGTGAGTTTTGCTAGACTTTCTTTGACAATGGTGATTGTAATATTAACATTATAGGGCTATTAATGTTTCTTGAAGGTAATTTAATTAAATACCAGCCATATTATTTAAAAAAGAAAATATATTAACCATAAAATTTAGGTGTGGGCAATCAATTCTGAAGAAGATGCAAAATTCATTACCTTCACACTTGGGAAATTTTCTGAGGACTCATCAAGTGACCATCTCTATGAGTTTATGTCAGGCACAATTAGAAATTCTGTGGATAATCACTGTACTCTGTGTGTGGACTATTGCAGTACCATCATTGCGTTTGCTCAGTATGTTCAGGAAGCAACCTTTGAGGAGGTGGAAATGTTGGTGAAAACTGTACTGGAATACAGAGATAGATGCTTGGCCAACAAGATGCTCCCAGAGTGTGTGGACACAGCTGTAAGTACATTGCTTGCCATTCTTATCCATGCAAGGTTTAAGTAAGTTGCCCTATGGATGTCATTTTTATTTTTGCCTACTATCAGTATTTAGGATAAAGAACTTTCTCAGGAGAAAGTTTAATGTGTGTGCTCAAAGTTTAATGTGTGTGCTCAAACACAAGAGACAGTACTCTGAAGTGTACATGAAAGTCCCTTCTTATGAGCTTGGCTCACTTTGTATTGTATGGTTGCAGTCCTCCCCTTTGGGGTCCTCCAAAGAGTCTCACTACTTGCATCCCAAAACACTTCTAAATACTATGACCAGACCCACAGTGACCTCAGGTCCTTAAGAGATAAGGAAAAAAAATCTATAGTGAAGGGAAATGTAGGCACTAAAGAGAGTAACAGGCTAAAGGGTCTTGTCATAGGATAATGTTTTCCAAAGTGTGAGTGACTGCCAAGGCTGTGGATAAAGATGCCCTGCTAGTAAGGGGAGGGGCTCACTCTTAGGTCACAGGTAACTCTCACCCTTCTTTGTGTCTACCATGCCTTCCCAGGAGATGGGAGAGTTTTTCCATAACTGAAAGTTGTCCTTTCTCCTTTGCAATCTAGAACGTGGCTCTGCAGAACATGATCTGTGCAATGGAAGGGCTGCCCCAGAAGCATAATTTTTCTCACTGCTGCAGTAAAGAAGATTTGGAAAGAAGACTGTGTTTCTTCTACAACAAGAAAGCTAATGTAGGCTTCCTGCCTCCTTTCCCTACCCTGGATCCCGAAGAGAAATGCACGGCCTATAAAAATAACAAGGAATCTTTTCTGAATCTGTAAGTTTAATCTTAGTGGGAGTCCCTCTGGGAAATGGATTGCACTGCCTCCCGCTCGACTTTTCTGTCATGGGAAACATTTATCTTCATTTTTAGAATTTTTATTTTTTATTTTTCTAATCAGCATGCAAAGATTTAGATACCATATGGCATTTTCAAACACAGCACTGTACTAGATTCTACCCCTCCCCACTTCCCCATCCCTCTCCTTCTGCAGCGCGCCCCCCCTCCCCCGTCTCCCCATCCCTCTCCTTCTGTAGCCCCCCAATCTTCTTTCATTTTTATACCGTCCTTGTCTTGTCCTTTTTGTTACTCTCTCTTTTCCTTCCCTTTCTTTCTCCTGTCAACCAGTTCCCCTCCTGCTGCTTCTCGTTCCCTTCTTCTCTTCTTTAAACCACAGTCTCGATGCTTTTACAGCTATATGTATGAAGTTGCCAGAAGGAACCCCTTCACATTCACCCCTACTCTCCTGACGGTCGCTGCTCGTTTCCAAGACGCGGCAACGACGTGTTGCGAGGAGGAGCAGAAAACCAACTGCTTCCGGGCAAAGGTGTGTGCTGCACCGGTTTCATTGGAAGGCTCACCAAACCCCATGGAAGCAAGCACCCTCATTAGCTGAGGTCCTTCATTTCCCAGGTCTCACTTCTAGCTTGTCCTTATAAATTGGAAGAAGGCGCAAGTGAGCGAATGTCAAGGGGGAAAGAGGTCGTGATGTCTTCTGTCTTCCTGCAGCAAGCTTCCCTGTAGCACAAGCCAAAACCATGCCAGTGAGGTGAATTCCACATGCGTTCTCCTACTAGGTGTGATATAGTCAACGGGAACACTGGCTGAACTGGCATAATGTGCCACAAATGCGTGATTCTTTTAATATGAAAAATAAAACTTCAATGGAGGGCTGGAGAGATGGCTCAGAGGTTAGTCGAAAGCAAAAGGATCTGAGTTCAGATCTTACATAATCCCACATAAAAACTGACAGTTGGAAATGGCAGTGGCCTGAAAATCCCAGAGCAAAGCAATAAAGAGAGAACAATTCAGGATTATTCCAGATGTCACCTTTGTGCCTACACAGGCACACATAATGCCCTCTTCTAATGCCCCACATAATGCCCCACATCCTTCCACACACATATACATCCACATATGCACATGTAAAAAAAATCCAATGTATTGTTTTTCTTTCTGAAAAAAATCTCTGTAATAATTTGATGAACATGTAATTAATAATAAGAAAAATGATATTTTGCTCTTGTTACAACAATATTTTCTCTTTCTTTTTCAGGTAGCTTCCATCACACAATATTCAAAAATACTCTCTTCTTATCAAAAAACAGTTTGTGGAGCCTTTCTGAAGTTTGGACCGAAAGTCTTAAACGCTATGTGAGTTTCGTACTGAAGACCTTATCTCTGCTTGTATTTTATTTTTAATCTGTGAACCATTGTTTGGTTGATGACTTTTTATTTGTAGTCTTCCTCATTCCCTAGGGGTTTTGAATAGGTGAGTCTACATGAATGACTCTCAATCAAGTAATTAGGACAGGCAATGCTTAGTGCGTGGGAGGACTCCAAGGAGGAAGGAGGTTATTTTGACATCCATTTCAGTTAGTTTGTGACGGATTTTATACACCTGTCATTGGCTTGGGGGAGGAAGTGGTGGCCCTTACACAGTGTGTGGAGTACAGTAGTTATGGAAGACAGCATCTCCTCAGGTCAATTTTGGTTGAGGCCCAGGATTAAAGGTACAGCTGGTAAAACTTCAGCAGAGGATTTTTCAAGTCATGAAGACTGTGCAACATACCATCAGGTTTTTGGAGTCATGGCTCCAATTGCTTTAAAACTATTTGTGTTGCTGGTCAGATAATTTTAGCAATCCATCAAAATTATCATTCCAGAAACATTGCTGTGCTCAGTAAAAAATTCCCCAAGATTGGTTTTAAGGAACTTACTTCCCTCTTAGAAGATGCTTCTTTGATGTATGATGGATGCTGCGAAGGGGATGTCGTGCAGTGCCTCCGTAGCCAGGTAATGAGTCTACAAAATAAAGTCAAAAGGATTATTTTTGACGTTGATTTTTACATTTTTATTTCTAATTAGCATGTAAAATAATATACTGATGGTATACACTGCGAAATTCCAACACATGTATATATGTGCACTGATCAAGTACATCTAAGTAGCTTCACAGTCATTTATGCTTAAAGGCTTTGAGTTCCTTCCTCCTTCTTCTCAAAATACATAGTAGGTAATTGTGAACTATAAGTACCTTACTTGCCTGGAATGCCAGAACTTTATTTTTCCTATCTGTGTTATGCTATCAGTTATCCAGCTTCCCTATCTTTCATACCCTTTAGAAATTATTTTCATTTAAATCACTAGCTCTCTTTGGAGATGCTATAAATAGCTGTAAAGCTCAGCAGTGATTTTTATTATTATTATCTGTGTGTGTCTGTATGTATCAGAGAGCAATGTATGCACCCATAGAGGCCTATGAGTGACTTGGGGAATCATCCTAGCTTGCTCTACCTCCTTTCTGCTTTGCTCTGAGGTTTCCCAGGACCCTGCCTTCTAGGGTCAGAAGTGCAGGCTCCTGTCATATCTACCCAGCATTTTTACGTGGAATTCAGAATCTAAGCTCTGGTCCTGCTTGCAAGGCAGAGGCTTAACCCCTGAGCCATCTCTCCAAATCCTATCATTATGCTTTAAAAGAATGGCTTTCTTTGATGTCCTAAGATTATGTAGGTATAGTCTTTCCAAATAGTTTCAAGTAAACTTCCTTTCTTTGTCTTTCAAATGGACAATTCAATATTATGTAAATTATGTAAATTTATGGTGAGCTGCATAATATTTCAACATTGTGGAATGACTAAATCAGATTATTTAATATAAATATTAAATTATTAATATTTCCATACTATTCCATGATAAGAGCACTTACAATCTACTTTCTGGATAGCTTTCAAGTATTTAATACTTTGTTATCAGCTGTAGATGTACAATAGAATTTTTGACATTCTTTGTTCTGTAGAACTGAAATTTTGTCCTTTGTCCAACATTTTCCCAATCCTCTTGCCCTCGCTCTAGCCTGATAACTCTTAAAGTGATTTTTTTTGTCTTAAAGGAATATATCTCTAAACTTCTAAGTATGGTTGCATATTTAAATAGTTCATATGCTCTGAGGTAATGCGATTGTGTTTAAAATATACTGATTTATTCTTAGTTAAAATTAAGCTGTATCTTGGTGGCTTCTAATTTGTTTAGCTGTTTTACTTAAAAGTGAAGACATTGTGTTAATTAAGCAAACTGAATTTTGGGCATAAAGAAATAACCTAAATCCTAGGTAAATTGTAAGTAGTAGACAAAAGAAGATAGACTTCTAACTTATCCTATTCCAAAATTTAACTCAATTGAAAGGATATTGCTTAGGATTTACTTTTTGTAGATTTTGATTGTTTATGAAAATGTGGGCTTTCTAGCATTAAGCTAATTTAGTGAATTAGTATAATAAATGAAATTATGAAATTTGAAGCCAAGACTATGGGATTACATAAACTTTAGATTTTCCTCTCTTTAATGCCTTTATGGATAAATACAAAATTCAATTGTAACTAAATGAAAAAGAGAAATGAATTCTCAGCAAATAAAAAATGTGATACATGGAACAGTAATGACTTCAGGTAAAACTGAAGGTTCAAAGATTAGATAGAGTTCTGATTCCACGTGGTGTTGTTGGTAGTAAGATGGTGCCAACTCCCACACATTTCTTATTTTAGCCTTGAGCTTCATTCCAATCCTCTCTCTCAGGGTATCCCAGAGGATTCCAGATAATAAGACTAGTATGAATTAAGTCAGGAAAACTGAAATATCCAGTGAGTTGGGACAGAACTGGGTGACTGTGTGGCCTTAAAGAGGAGTTCCAGGAGGAGGGGCCAGAGGTCAAGTCAGCTTTGAAAAATTACCCAGTTGTGTAAATTAGATAACCTTATTCTTCACTAGCTCCCAAGCTCATGTAGATGCAGAACTGTGATTAAGAAAGTTTTTCTTTTATACTTGATTTGATAATCTAAACATGTTCAAATTTATAGCAGTACCAACAAAATATAGGGTAGTTTCTTACCTAGGAAATCCTTATATGCTTATTTCTTTTTTTTTAATTTTTTTTATTATTATTATTATTTATTCAACTGTGTGCATGTGTGTATGTATGTGCGCGCGCGCGTGTGTGTCTGTGTGTGTCTGTGTATGTGTAGAACCACGGACGAATTCGCGAACCACCATGGACGCCTCCACCTCCTTCTGCCCCGGGATTCACAGGCTCCACCCTACCAGGACCAGAAGCGCAGGCCGCCCCCGCTTCCCTGCCTGGCGTCTATACGTGGGATCTGGGATCCGAACTCAGGACCTTCCGCCTGCAAGGCGGAGGCTTAACCCTGAGCCACCTCTCCAGCCCCCTTATATGCTTATTTCTATAATGGTTCATTTCCTAATTAACCTTTCATCCACTTGCAAATATTTGAGTTTTTGTTATTTGCTTGGCAAGATAGTTTTAAGCAACTGAAAACAACAATCAATCATAATTCAGAACATTAGAGACCCTACATTAATCACCTGGTACCAAATCTCTCCCCATCCTAAAGCTCAGGGAAATTTTCAAAAGAGGGGGCAGTAAGATTTTAAAAGCCTAAAGATGGAGAGGAGCAATGATATGCAAGATACTCCACACAAGTTAGGGCCATAGTAGCCATAATGGGACTTTGCATGACCTGTGCAATGACACATATCAATGACCCCCCACCCCCAAGTCTATCATGGATCACCGGCACCAGGATCCTTAGAGGCAAGTGATTAACAGTCACAATAGTGTTCCCACACTAAAGGGGAGCACAAGAAAGGGCTCTGAGCAATGCCACTGAGTCCTTACACATCATTAGAGTGGAAGACGCAGAGGGAAGTTTGACTTTCACACTAAAGGATGCTCCAGGGAATGGGGGGAAAAGAGAGGCACTGGGAGAAAGGGAGGGAGGGGGTGAAAGAAAGGGGTAAAGGGGGAGGGTGCAAGGGGGACTGGGGAGGGGTGGAGGGAGGGAGGGGATCGGGGTACGATTAAGTTTGTATGATTAGGAAAAAAATAAACATAATAAACCAAAAAAAGTGCTTTTAAGCAGCAAAAGCACTAGATTAACAGAAATACATTGACCTTTTTTACTAGACACCATGAAAAAAACAAGTACCTTTCACAGCGAAGGTATATACTAGAAAAGCAGGGAATAAAGTACGAAGTAAAGTACTTAGTTGATAATGAATGCTTATTTTCAGTAGCTTATTTTTCATGATTATAACACCTAAAATCCCAAGGGAAGAACACATTTACATTATGATTAAACACTTCATATACATACAGAAGAATATGAAGAATACAAAATTTAAGTGATTTAAATTATTATTTAACCTGTTATTTAACTAAGTGATTCCAAATGCTATGTTCATGATTAGTCTTGCATGCAATCATTTCATTGTGAAGGAAAGTGTAGCCTTTTTTAGAGATTTTTAAAAGTCAAGTCTTTTCTAATTTTTATTCAATGCAGAGCCAGGTTATGAACCATATTTGTTCAAAACAAGATTCCATCTCTGACAAAATCAAAGAATGCTGTGAAAAGAAAACACCAGAACGGGAGGACTGCATAGTAAATGCACATAAAGATGACAGACCTGAAGACTTATCTCTCAAAGAGCCAAGATTTACTGACAGCAAAAATATATGCCGTGAACGAGATTCTGACCCAGACAGCTTCTTTTCTGAGTACTGTAACTCTCTATTGAAAATTTGTAATACAATAGAAAGAAACATAAGATTTGCCATTTTGGGTGGAAGAAGAAGGCACCATTTAATTTACTGAGTATTACACAAATGTTTAAACAAATTATAGTTTACCAACCCACTAACTCTAATTAGTGCAGCCTATATGTATTACAACATGGGCAGCCTCCAGTGGTCACACCCCGACCCAAGACTACTTCTCCCACAGTTATCAACTGCTGATAGCTCTTCAGTTAAGGAGGAAGGTACAGAACCTGAGCTCCTCCGCTAAAATATGTTTAATGTGTCAACCTACAGCTGGTAAGAGGAAGCTTGGTGGATTGGAAGCTGGAGGACTAATCCAAGTTTGGTTGTCACCAGGACCAGCTGAATGTTCTGTGCTCCATTTTTTTATCATTAATTTTTTAGAGCTATCATACTGAATGATGGATGTTATTATAGTATTTTCCTACACACATGACACTATACTCTGTTCTTACTCATTCCCTTCTTTTCCTGCCCTCCCTCTTCCCCTGCCTTCCTCTTCTCACCTTCAGGGAAATTGGTCTGATGCTTTCTTTGTTGTGTCTTTATCCAGTGTGAGTATCAAAATAATGCTGACTTCATAGAATGAACTTGGCATTTTCCTTTCTATTTCATAAAGCAATTTGAGGAGCATTATTGGAGTGTTATTAGCTCTTATATGAAGGTTTGAGAGAAGTCCACAGTGAATTTGTGAAACGCTGGGCTTTCCCTTGTTGAGAGACTTGCTACATGAATCTCATGGATTTCCAGGAGTCTGTTTAGTTTGTTCATGTTCTCTTTTAATTTTGGTAGGTCAAATGTGTGAGTGCATTTTCTTTTTCTCCTGTATTTTACAGTTTTGGAATTTAAGTTCTCAAAATATTTCCAAACAATTTCCCTTTTATCTCTAATATTTTAGAGATAAAATGTATATGGGAAGAGGCCAGAGGAAGATATTGAGTATACCACTTTCTCACTTTCTGCCTTATTTCTTCCAGATAGGGTTTATCACTGACCCTGGAGATAACTGGTCCCTCTTCTCTTTGCCTCACACTGTAGTGTTGGGTTTATAGGCATATATGACCATATCTTTTTTTTTAAACTGAGTTGTGGGGATTCAAATTCTGATTCTCATGTTTGAATGGTAAAGATTCTTGTAGGCTATCCACAGGTCCCCTTCCTCATTATTTTTTCGTGTGTGTGTGTGTGTGTGTGTGTGTGTGTGTGTGTGTGTGTACAAGAGGACACTTGAGTGTCCAAGGTGACATCAGGAATCATCCTAGATTGCTCTTCCACCTCCTTGGTTCGCTCTGGGGTTCTCTAGGTTCCACCTTTCAGGACTGGAATTACAGGCCAGCATCATATTGGCCCTGGATTTTTTTATTGGCCTGGCATTTTTTAATATGCGGTCTGGGGATATGACTCAGGTTCTTTTCTCTGTGAAGCTCTTTTTCTTGTGAGGCAAAGTCTTTATACCATGAGCCACCTCTCCAGGCTTCCTTCCTCATTTTTTAAAGTAATCACTAATAAGCATAAATTTTCTTCTTGGTCTACCTTAGCTATATCTGAAAGTTGTGCTTTCATTTTCATTTTATTCCAGTCATCTCTTCTCTGATATCTTCAATGACCCACTTGATCATTTGAAACTGTATTGCTAAATCTCCATGTATTTTTGTGGTTTCTGTAGTATTCCTTGCTATCGATTTCTAGTTTTATTATACTGTGAGCTGATAAAGTGTAAGAAATTATTTTGATTCTTTGCCATTTAGTAAGAAGTGATTTGTGTCTTATTTTAGATATGGGTTGCTGAGAAGAATGTGGATCTGTCTCCATTGAATGGAATATTCTATATCAATCTGCTAATTCCTACAACCTACAGTGGTCCTTAATTATTTGGATGATCTCTCTACTGATGAAAGTGAGGCATCCACTGTTATTCCATTGGGATTATCTGACTTTTGCTGTTCATTAGTGGTTTACCTTATAAAATTGGGAGCCTATATGTTTTTTACATGTATATTTGCAATTGTGAGACAATGGATAGTTCAATCCAGTTTTCTAATCTGTCTTATTTTATGGATGAATTAAGGTCATTTATATTTGATTATGATTGAGAAATATTTACTGATTCCTTGATTTTGTTAGTTTTTTTACTGGTTGGTTGAGGTATACTTTGTTTTTAACTTTCTTATTAGTACCAGATTTACTGGTTCCTGTATTGGACTTAATGGATTGCTTCATAGTCTCCTTTGTGCATTGACTTCTTTCATGAAATTTAGTCTTTCTTTTGCTGTTATGTTTGAAACTGTATTGCTGCTTTCTTGGCTTGTAGTATTCCTTTATGCATTTTCTGAAGTGATGGTTTAGTGGTCATGAATTGAGTTTGTTATGGTTTGAGTCTTGAAATGTTCTTTTCTTTCCTCTCAATTTTAAAAGATAGCTTTGCTGTATATTGTAATTTTGATTGACAATTATTTACTTTTAGGTCTTGAAATATCATTCCATGCTTCTCTGACTTTTGTAGTTGCTGAAGAAAGATTGGATACTATTCTGATGTATTTGTCTTTGTGAGTTGGTGCTTTCTCTGGTGGCTTTTAAAACATTGTTTGGCCTTAAGTTTTTGACATATTGAATATAATATGTTGTGGGAAGGTACTTCTTTGTTCATGTGTATTTGGGGTTGTGAATTCCTCTTGTGTTTGAATGTTTATTTCATTCTCTAGATTTGGGGAGTATTCTGTTATCATTTCAGTGAATAGGTTCTCCACACCTTTAGTGTTGATCTCAGCATCTTTATCTGTCTCATAGATTTTTAGGTCTGGCATCTTGATTGTGTTTGTTTATTTTCTGTATTTATGGTCTTTGAGTGTAGTATTTCCTCAGCCTTCCCCTCCATCCCTGATACTCTCTCATTTGCTTTTAATGAGTCTATTGGTGCTGCTTTCCAGTTAGGTTATTTGATTCACTGAGCTTTTCATTTTCCAACATTCCTATCTTTTTTTCAAAAATCTCAATTTCTTTTTCAACTTTTTCCATGTTTCTCCTGAAATTTTTTTATAAATCTATATTGCTGGTTTTCTCATTCATTTTGCCAACTTTTCACTGCTACTTTCATCCATCTGCATGTTGTTTATCTTCTTTCAGACTATCGACTGGTTTTCCCAGAAACTTTCGAAATCTTCCTGTGGCATTTACCCTACTGAGAACCTTTGCATTCTATGGCTGAAGGTGATGATCTTTTGGAAGATCACATTGCTGACTCTTTCTGGTTTCCTGTTTTGTACATCTGTTGGTTTTAATCTCTTCTGCTTTATTTTGAGACTTTGTTATGAACTATCTGCTCTTGAAAGCTCAGTTTTCAGTATTGCCCAGCAAGAAGAGGACAAACTTCTTTGGGAGGTAGATATCACATCACCCTCTTTCCCCCAGAGGTGTGTGGCTGCAGCTGTGCTGGTTTAGGTTTCATTGGTGCGCCTTTCTAAACAAGCCGGTCTTCAAATTTAGCTTCTAAAACAGACAGACAATATCAGCAAACAGACAGAATTAGATCTTACTAGATTACATGAAATTAGAGCTGGGTGTGTTTTCTTTCCAAGTTCTAATATGGAAAATATCTGACATTTCCCAGGTTTACTTATGAATATTCCAGGAGACATGCTGACCTATCCACACCAGAGCTTCTGAGAATTGCTGAAGTGTATAAGGACCTCCTGAAAGATTGCTGCAACAGAGAGAATCCCCCAGAATGTTACCGCCATGCAGTAGGTTCCATCATTGTAGATTCAGAAAACTGAAAAGGAACAACAATAATAGCATACCAAAAATCGACATTGAAATTTGACTTCAGTCTGAAGTACAGAAAGTGTGATAAAACTTTCCCCAGAAAATATTTCCTTTTTCTGAACTTTATTTTATTTTTTAATATATATTTATTCTTTGATAGTTTTACACATGACCATAATAAATTTAAGCTGTTTTTATCCCCATATTACCATCCCCCTCCTTCTCCTGTTGAAAACTTTCTCCTCATCCAATCTCCCTCCTACTTTCACATCTTGGTGCATGTGTGGCCCACTGAGATGCCTCCATTGTCAAGTGCCTGAGGACTTCCTAGAGTGTGGATAACACATCATGGGAAACTTCCCACAGTCAGCATTAACCCTCAACAGTCTCTCTGGGAGATGTGGTGCCTCATAAGATCTTCCCCCTCCCATGATGCAAAGTTGAAGGCTAAATCTGGTGCAGATTTTGTGGAAGTAAACACAGCTACAATGAGTTCATGGGTGCAGCGGCCCTGTCATGTCCAGAGGATATTATTTGGCAACCCCCTTCCCCATCCTCTGACTCTTACACTGTTACTATCTCCTCTTCAGCAATCTTCCCTGAACCTTGAGGAGAGTTAATGTAAAAATGTCTTTTACAAATATGAAAGATACTCCACAAAAGTTAGGGCTACAGCCAGGATTGAACTTTGCCTGACATACACAATGGCTGACAGGTCAATAACCCCCCCAAAGCATGGATCACAGGGGAGAAGGTGCCAGGCAGTAGGCTCCTTAGAGGCAAGGGATTAAATAGTCATAATAGAGTTTCCATACTAATGGGAAGCCCAAGAAGGGGCTCTGGGTTATGCCACTGAGTCCTGAACCCTCACTAGGCTGGAGGGCTCAGAGGAAGGCATTCACACAAAAGAATGCTCCAGGGGATGGGAAGGAGGAAGGGGGAGGCACAAGAAAAGGGGGAAGAAGGGAAGGGGGTGAAAGGAAGGGGTAAGGGGACAGAGTGCAATGAAGGACGACTGGGGAAGGGAGGAGGGAGGGAGAGGATGGGGTACTTATTGAGCTTGTACAATTAGGAAAAAATAAAATGTGGGAGAAAAAACACTAAAAAAGTCTTGTTTAGAACTATCTGTGCCCTGTTTTATTGAACTATATTGAACTCTGTTATGATTGAAGAGCAATAAATGATTAGGAAGTTACTAAATTACAATGAAAAGAAATGAAGTCTTTTCTCACCAATAAATATCTATAATTCACATTTTATTTCCTTATATGTATTTACGACTTTTAAAAATAAGATTGGAATAATTCTTAGGAAATATTTGAACATTTTATCATTTAGTATCAATTTTTTATTATAAACGCTGATAGTTTTGCTTCCTATTGTAGCTGCTCAGTTAGTAGTTTAAAAGAACTGAAATTTATTCTCTTCTAGGATGTCAAAAGTTTGAATGAGTCCAACAGGGCTAAAGTCACAGTGGTGGAGAAGCTATGTTCCCTCAGAGGCTCTGGCAGAATTTGTTCTTTGTGCAGAGAGTGTGATAATCACTATACTATGGAAACAACTGACAAGGATTTGTTCTTTGAGTCCCTTAGTTTCTAACACAGAAAATTTTTTTTAATTAGTACTTTTCCATGAAAGTTTTATTCATGTATCTAATTCATTCTGATTATTCTTTCCTCACTTTATTTTTACCTCTTTCCTCTTTACTAGTCCCTTTCCCACATTTATGTCTTTTTGTTTTGTTTTGTGACCCATTATTTACTCAGGATTTGGGATCATCTATTAGAGCTTAGTGGGCTCACTTAGTCACAGATGGAAGAAAAATGATCTAACTGTCTGTAGATCCATTTTGTGCACGACCGATAAAACATTTGTCACTGAACAAACTTTAAAATACAATTCATTTTAGTGGGCACCCTTTCATCATCTCTCCTACTGTGTGTGGACACTGACAATGTTTACTTAGTTTGTTTATAATTTTGTTAATAGCTTAAAAGTGAGAATATCTTTTCAGTTATTTTCATTAAATATCTGTGTTTGTTCTTAAGACAGATCATCAGATGGGGGATTACTGGGTCAAAACCTAAGGAAGGACTTGTAGAAGACATTTGACACCAATTAACAAGTTAATTTCTAACAACTTTTTCCAGCATAAGATGCCAGAGCAATACTTGAGTGTATTCACTTTTATCTTGGCTAGACCTATACAAAAAAGCAGTGGTTACATTTTGAACAAATATTAATTTGATTTTAAAATCACATTCAAATATCCCATTTGACTTTTGTTATTTAATTTAAAAATTTTCCATGGATAACTTGTTCATGCCTATTACTCACTTATCTACTGAAATTAACATTTTTTCTCCTCATATGTACCCCTTATATGCTATTTGATGCTTTTCCTCTTTCCTTTGTTACATGTTACTTTCTGTCACTTACTGTGAAGCCCAGTTTGAAACCATTTGGATTGAGCAATGAAATTATTTTTTTCATAGCACTCTAGTCTTGATCTTTAGATTATTCACATTGCTAGAAAATTCTCTTTATAGGGACATAATTTGCTTTACAATATCCATCTATTGGTATGTTGTTCTCTGTGGTGGCCACTGAAAAAATATTCAACTTTATGCTATGATAGTTATTCTATTAAATAACGGAAGACAACTATTATAAGCTTTAAGTTTCAAATCAAAACAATGTAAAAACAATTCACAGCCATACTTAAAAATCTACAGCAATACTAATTGATTGGAATATTCCAAGAAATCTGTAAAAGATATGCATAAACATATTTCAAAATCTTCTATAATTATACTTACTGATTAGGGTATTCCAGGAAAGATGTAAAAGATGAGCATAAACAAACTTAAAAGTTTTCTGCAGTAATATTTACTGATTGGGACACTCCAAGAAAGTCATGAGCTGATTCCTTTACTTAAAGATAACAACTGCTCTGGCCATTTTAAAGTAAGAGCTAAATATTGTCATTGCCAAAAAAACTCTAAAAAATTAACAAAATTATGAGTTATTTAGATATTCAAAGTTTTACAAAAATCTATCTATATAATTGAAAATTTCCAATTATTGCAAACACACACACTCACATAAAGGTACCCTCAATTTAGTGAGACATACACAATAATGGGAGTTTGAAAATACTCTACAAATCAAAAAGCTAGTCAATAAACTGTCAAAAAGAATGTTGTTCAATTTTAGATCTGATTTTGTAACTGTGCTTGTTTTTCATTGACAGGAGGATAAATTCAATGAGACGACAGAGAAAAGTCTGGCGAGGGTGCAACAAGAATGCAGCCGGTTCCAGGACCTGGGGAAGGCGGGCCTGGAGCACCAGTAGGTGGTCTGCACAATTGGGCTGCTTGTGACAAGAAAACATGGGCTCTCAAAGCATATATATAAAGCATTAATATAAACAATATGTCAATATTATATATAATATAAAATATACTAATATTGCATATGTTACAAAAGTTACATATATATTAGGTCAGCCTTCCACTTATGGCCAATTCAATTCTGAGGAGGAGTAAAGAGGAGGAGTAAAAACATACAAGTCAAGAATAAAATGGACATACGGAATTCTAGGCAAGCTGCTTCTCTAATGTTCTGTGGATCTACTTTCCTGCTTGCCACTATGATTATTCATTTAGTGCTCTTGTGTGCATTCACGAGCAATATGTAGCTAATTTAGTTTTTATTTTTTTAAATTATCATGGTAGTGTTTAAACATTTTTAAATCAAAACAAAATTTAGTTTAAAAATATGATTTCAGTTTTCAGCAGTGTTGCTGTTAGCCAAAAATTCAAATGCACTCTGTATATTTGAGTGGCTTAATTTCCTTTGTCTTATTACTAATATTTATCTATCAAATGCTCACTTTGAAATATTGATCACTTCCACTAAGAATTTCAAGCCAGAGTTTACGTACTCAGCAATGGAGTCGCTGCAAAGATCTATACTTACCAGTAAGGCAGTGCGGACAAATTTATGTCATGTATTATGATACAGAAAGGAAGCAAAACAAAGAGTTATCTTCTGATAGCTAGGCACAGAAAACAGACAGTGAAAAAACACTTTTCCACAGCATTAGGCGAGCCGGGGCTCACACTGCACTTACATTAACTGTTCTTAGCCCTGAATGGTTTCATGGAGTTGGACTTCAGTAGCTTCTCAAGAGACATTGGGTATCTGCTTTCATTCAGAACCAAACAGATGTATGCTTTCTTTCAGTTACCTTATCAAAGTCACCAAGATAGCACCCCAGCTTTCTACAGAAGAACTGATCTCATTTAGCAAGGAAATGGTCACAGCTTGGTCTACCTGCTGCACCTTAAGTGAAGAGTTTGCCTGTGTTGATAATTTGGTGAGCATGTCCAATTTACCTGGTTATTATTATTTTTTTTTGTTTTGCTGTTATTGATACAGGGTCTCCTGTGTAATCCTGACTCAACCAGAAACCATGTAGAGTAGACTGGTTTTATATTTGTAATCATAGTTGGGATTGCAGACATGGTACCTGATTGTTCCTAACATTCCCATCGCCTGCAAAGGATGGAAATGCAAAGGAGTTCTGTTGTTGATTTATATTGTAATCATTTGCTTCTTTCTATTGTTTGCCAAGCAATTCCAATTCTAGTCCATTGCCAAGCAAGGAATGCCCTTTCCTTTTTGGCTGAAAGTAAAACCCTGAGAAGCAAGAAAGAATGCCTTTCACAAGTTTCAAGAATTCTCCACGTTATCTTTATAATTAATTATGTTAGGAAAAATTATTATTATTTTTTTAGTTGTAACTTTTTTTTTTATTTCAGCTCATACAAACTTATTAGGTACACCAGTTCCCTCCCTCCCTCCTCCTCCCCCCGTAACCCCTGCTCCCCCTCCCCACCCCTCTCCCTCCCCATCCCCCAGTGCCTCCAACCCCAATTCCCAGAGAGTCCTTTCTTGTGCATGTCTGATTTTCCTCTGGGCCCTCCTCTCCGATGACGTACAAGGACCCAGTGGCCTTTCCCTGAACCCTTTCCCGTGTTCCCCTTAGGTATAGGAACACTGCTGTGGCTGCCAATCCTTTGCCTCCAAGGATCTTGGTGCCTTTAGCAGATGCTAGACTTTGTGAGGTCAACAGTGTGTTGGACAATGCGCAGGGCATGCAAAGTCCAATTATGATTGCTTCAGCCCTAACTAGTATAGAGTATCTTACATATCATTGCTCCTCCCATCCTTTTGCTCTTACACTCTTACTGCCCCCTCTTCCGCAAATTTCCCTGAGCTTCAAGATGGGGGAGAGACTAAGCTGGCCTAGTTCTAGGTGGTTGATATAGAGTCTCTGAAGTTCTGGATTGTGGTTTGTTGATTTTCTTTTGCAGTTTTGCTGCTCCTGCAATGCCCTTCACTCTATCCTGGTGGGCATTGTATGTTACCCCCTGGCCAGAGACAAAAAGCTGTTAGAGTCTTGTGATAAAAGCACATTCAAAGGTAGATGTAATAAAAGTGGGAAACCACAGTAAGGGAGGGGTCTATCACCCATTTGCAAAATGGTTACTTTTTATCAGCCAGACTATATGCCCTCCTCTTCTGGTGAGATCACACCCCTTCAGTAGTAAATGATCAGGAACAAAAGTCTGTGAACTTAATCAGATGTCTCATTACTTATTTGGGTCCTTGGTGGAGGCCTATTTTCCCTGCTGTAACATGGTCCCTTCTCTCCTTGTTTCTGGTGTGGCCCTCCTACCCCATCCCTCCTGTTCATAATCCTTGGAATTACTGTCTCTAGGTGGCCTGGGTGGGTTTGGTACTAGGAGCCACCTATTAGGGAGTACATACAGTGCTTAATTTTCTGGGTCTGGGATACTTCACTTAATATAATTGTTTCTAATGACATCCATTTCCTGGCAAATTCCAGTAATTCATCATTTTTGATGGCTGAGTAGTACTCCATTGTATAGATGTATCCACTCGTCAACTGTTGGACATTTGGGCTGATTCCATGACTTTGCTATTGTAAACAGTGCTGCTATGAACATGGTCCTGCTTGTGCTATCGAGGTGAACCTCTGCTGTATGGGGGGTTATTCCCAAAAGTGGAATAGCAGGGTCATATGGCATTTCAATCTTTAATTTCTTTAAGAATCTCCAGACGGCTCGCCAGAGTGGCTGTATGAGCCTGCATTCCCACCAGCAATGTAGGAGAGTTCCCCTCTCTCCACATCCTCTCCAGCATTTGTTGTTGTTTGTATTGTGGATTTTTGCCATCCTGACCGGGGTGAGATGATATCTCAGGGAAGTTTTGATTTGCATTTCCCTGATGGCTAAAGGAAGTGGAGCATGTTTTAAGATATTTGTTAGACATTTTAATTTCATCCATGGTAAAGTTTCTTTTAAGTTCCAGGGCCCATTTTTTTAATTGGGCCATTGGTTTCCTTGGTGTTTAGTTTTCTAAGTTCTTTGTGCACTCTGGACAGCAGAGTTCTATCAGATGTGTGGTTAGTGAAGATTTTCTCTCATTCTGTGGGTTGCCTTTGAGCTCGCGTTATAATCTCTTTATCTGAACAGAAGCTCTTTAATTTCACAAGATCCCAACTGTTGGGAGTTGGTAGCAGTGACTGTGCCATTGGATGTCTGTTTAGGAACTGTTGGCCTAGCCCAATCAGCTCGAGGGAGTTCCCTATCCTTTCAACTATGGTTTTTATAGTCTCTGGCCTGATATCAAGGTCTTTGATCCATTTGGAATTAAGTCTTGTACATGGTGACAAGTACGGGTCCAGCTTTAATCTTCTGCATGTGGAGATCCAGTTTTGCCAGCACCATTTGTTGAAGATGCTGTTCTTTTTCCATCGGATTCTTTGGGCCCCTTTGTCAAAGACCAAATGGCTGTAATTTTGTGGGCTTATATCTGGTCTTCAATCCTTATCCATTGATCTGTGTGTCTATTTTGGAGCCAGTACCAGGCTGTCTTTATAACTATGGATTTGTAGTATAGACTAAGGTTTGGTATGGCAATACCTCCAGCTGTGTTTTTTTTACTCAGGATTGTTTTTGCTATCCTGGGTCTTTTGTGCCTCCATATGAACTTTGAGATTGTTTGGTCAACTTCTTTGAAGAATTGCTTTGGGATTTTAATTGGTATAGCATTGAATCTGTATATTGCCTTTGGTAGGATTGTCATTTTTACAATGTTGATTCTGCCAATCCAGGAACAAGGAGGTCTTTCCACCTTCTGGTGTCTTCTGCTATTTCTTTCTTTAGGGTTTTAAAGTTTTCATTGTAAAGATCTTTTACCTCCTTGGTTAGGTTTATACCAAGGTATTTCATTTTTTTAGGGGCTATAGTAAATGGGATTGTTTCTCTCAAGGCTTTTTCACTTCTGTCATTCTGGGCATATAGGAAGGCCTCTGATTTTTGCACATTTATTTTGTATCCTGCCACCCTGCTGAACTTCTCAATTAGTTCCAGGAACTTCCTGGTGGAGTTTTTGGGATCCCTCAGGTATAAGATCATGTCATCTGCAAATAGGGATAGCTTGACTTCTTCCTTGCCGATTTGAATCTCTCTTATGTCCCTTTCTTGTCTTATGGCTTCAGCTAAGACTTCAAGTACAATATTGAATAGAAGTGGTGAGATGTGGACAGCCTTGTCTAGTTCCTGATCGAAGTGGGAATGCTTCCAATTGTTCCCCATTGAGCATAATCCTTGCTGTGGGCTTGTTGTATATAGCTTTTATTATATTGATAAAGGTTCCTTCCATTCCTACTGTCTCTAGCGTTTTGATCATGAAAGGCTGTTGGATCTTGTCAGAAGCTTTTTCTGCATCTATCGAGAGTATCATGTGGTCTTGGACTTTGGACTGGTTTACATGATGAATTACATTTATTGATTTGTGTATGTTGAACCAACCTTGTGTGCCGGGGATGAAGCCTACTTGGTCCCCGTGAATGATCTTTTTAATATGTTTTTGAATCCGATTTGCTAAGACTTTGTTGAGAATCTTTGCGTCTGTGTTCATCAGGGAGATTGGCCTATAGTTTTCTTTTTTAAGTGAATCTTTATTAGGTTTTGGGATTAAGACGATATTAGCTTCATAGAAGGAATTTGGTAGTGTTCCTTCCTTTGCTATTTGATGGAACAGTTTAAGGAGTATTGGTGTTATTAACTCCTTAAATGTCTGGTAGAACTCTGTGCTGAATCCATCTGGTCCAGGACAGTTTTTGGTGGGAAGATTCGAGATTACTTCCTCAATTTCCTTATATGTTATAGGACTATTTAAATAATTCACAACTTCCTGATTCAATTTAGGTAAGTTGTGTTTACTTAGAAATTCATCCATCTCTTTTGTGTTGTCAAACTTCACAGAGTATAAGTTTTTGAAATATGATGTTATAATTCTCTGGATTTCTTGGGTATCAGTAGTGATAACTCCATGTTCATTTCTAATTTTGTTAATTTGGGTTTTCTCTCTCTTGCTTTTGGTTAATTTAGCTAGGGCTGTATCAATCTTATTGATTTTTTCAAAGAACCAGCTTTTTGACTGGTTGATTTTTTCTATCATTTTCTTAATCTCGATTTCAGATATTTCTCCCCTTATTTTGCTAATCTCCTCTCTTCTACTACTTTTGGGATCAGATTGCTCTAGTTTCTCTAAAGCTTTAAGCTGCATTGTTAAGTTGTTTATTTCTGATGTTTCCATTTTTTTGATGTAGGCATTAAGAGCTATGAACTTACCTCTTAGAACAGCTTTCATTGTGTCCCAGAGATTTTGGTAAGTTGTATTTTCGTTATCATTCACTTTCAGGAAATCTTGAATTTCCTTTTTAATTTCTTCCTGAATCCAGTTCTCATTCAGCATCATAGTGTTAAGTTTCCAGGAGTTAGTGTATTTTCTCTTGTTTGATGTGTTGTGGATGTCCAGCTTTAGGCCGTGGTGGTCTGATAGGGCACAGGTTAGAATTTCAACTTTCTTGTATATGTGTAGATTCATTTTGTGGCCCAACATGTGATCTATTTTTGGAGAAAGTTCCGTGTGCTGCTGAGAAAAATGTGCATTCTTTGGTGCGTGGATGAAAAGTTCGATAGAGATCTGTAAGGTCCATTTCTTTAAGGGTTTGATTAAGTTCCAAAGTGTCTCTGTTAAGCTTTTGACCTGTTGATCTATCCCATGTTGAGAGGGTGGTGTTGAAATCCCCAAGAATTATCGTTTGTGGGTTGATTTCTCACTTTAGACGCTGTAGGGTTTTTCTTAATGAATGTGGAGGGGCCCGTATTGGGTGCATATATGTTCAGTATTGTGAAGTCTTCCTGTGAATTGTACCTGTGACTAAAATGTAGTATCCATCCGTGTCTCTTATAATTTTCTTTGGTTTGAAGTCCACTTTGTCTGATAGCATAATGGCTACCCCTGCCTGTTTTCTGCTTCCATTTGCTTGTAGAATTGTTGACCAGCCTTTTATTTTTAGAGCGTGCCTATCTTTTGTGGTGAGATGGGTTTCCTGCAGGCAGCAGATTGATGGATTGTGATTTTTAATCCAAGTCTGTAATCTGTGTCTCTTGATCAGTGAATTAATTCCATTAACATTTAGTGTTATAATGGAGAAACTATTGTTAATTCCAGACATTTATTATGTTTAGTAGCTTTTATAAGTATATTGCTTCGCTTTTAATGGTGTTATATTTGCCTTCTGTTCTCCTGGATATGCCTGTTTTTTTCTTCACGCTTGAGTATCATTTCTAGGATTTTTTGAAGGCCTGGTTTGGTGGACATATATCCCTTAAAGTTGTCTTTGTGCTGGAAAATTTTTCTTTCTCCCTCAATCATGACTGATAGTTTTGCAGGGTAAATCAGCCTGGGTTGACATTTTTGCTCATTCAATACTTGAAGTATGTCTCTCCAAGCTCTTCTTGCTTTTACTGTTTCGACTGAGAAGTCATTTGTTATTTTAATAGGTTTACCTTTAAAAGTGACTTTTTTTTTCTCCCTTGAAGCTCTCAGCACCAGTTCTTTATCTTGAATGTGGAGTGTTTTAACTATTATTTGCCGTGGCGTGCTTCTATTTTGGTCGTATCTGTTTGGAGTGCGGAATGCCTCTTGTATATGGATGGGCCTCTCTTTTTTTAGATGAGGAAAGTTTTCCTTGATGATCGTTTGAAAAATTTCCTCAGGGGTGGTATTTTGAGATTCTTGCTCTGGTATTCCATGAATACGCGTGTTAGGCTTTTTCAGGGTGTCCCATATCTCTTGGATATTTCTCTCAAGTATCTTTTTGGCTTTAACAACCTCTTCCATTGAGCTGGTTAGTACTCCCACTTTATCTTCAAGGTCTGAAATTCTGTTTTCTGCTTCGTTAGTTCTGTTGATAAGACTCTCTGTGGCGTTCTGGGTTGAAGATAACTTGTCTTGTAGCTCAGTTTTAAACTCTGCTTGAGTTTGTTTTAACTGCTCTTTGCCACTTTTTGTTTCTTGCACTGTTTTCCTCAACTCCTCCAGATGTCTGTTGTGTTCCTCTTCAAAGCGATTGATTCGATTATGTAATTCCTCCCGGATTTCCTCTTTCATAGTATTGAACATGGTAATGATCATATTTTGAAAGTCTTTATCCTGGGTGAGGCTTTCTTGTCCTTTTTCCGTGGGTTTGTTCTGGTTGGGGTCTAACATTATGGGATTAATTTCTTCAGTGGGAAATTTGTTTACTTGGGTGTTGCTTCTCATGGATTTGCACTTTGACTTTGGCATTGTCATTTTAACTCTTAAGATATCTCAATTTCACTAAACTGAATTATTTGGCCTGGGGTCCTGGTGGGCGGGCGCAGGCGGAGACTTACCTGGGTCGTGGGGTGAGGCCCGGCTGGACCACGGGCGCGTCCCGACCGGGGGAGTGGGGTGGGGTAAAGGGAGGATAGGGGCATCTGCGTGGAGCTATTTAACCCGAGGGAAGCTGGGGCGGGGCCCGTGCGCAGGGGGAGGTCCTCCTCGTCCCTCGGCCCCGCACGCGCGGCTCCGGCTGGATGGTGGGAGTCAGAGCCGGGTCCCTGTGGGCTGACCTGGGGTCCTGTTGGGCGGTGCGCGGGGCGTTGACTTACCTAGGTCGCGGGGTGAGGCCTGGCTGGACCGCGCGCGCCCGCGTCCTGACCGGCGGAGCGGGGTGGGGTGTAAAGGGAGGAAAAATTATTTAAGAATCACAACATTGTTCCAGAATGGTATAGGAAACCTTATTCACTAATTTTGTAGTTCTTGTTCATAATAAATAGACTACCACTGTGTGATAACCTAGCCTAGACACTCTGTAAAACTCTCAAGTAACATTACACACATCCCTCTCATCCCAAAAGCAAGGTTAAAGAAAAATAGTGCTTATTTCTGTCCAGTCTTTTAGGAAAGAGATAGAGAATATTCAGAAGGGAATGCAGCCAGGGACTGCTGTTTGGTTGGCATGTTGTTGTGGTCATCAAAGTTCTCTGCCCACAAGCAAAACTTTGTGTATATGTTACTGAAAATTAATCTGTAGGCTTCCAAATTGTTATAGTTTGATTTTTTTTTATCATTTCATGCTCTGGTCCTCATTTTTCTAGGAGTACATATGTTTTCCTGCATTAGGATGACAGTGATTTTAGAACAAATGTAGCTGTTCACCTAACTGTATTTTTTGAAAAAACTTGTTTAAGTTTTAAAATCATATCTGAGTTCTATTTCTCATTGACACAGGCAGATTTAGTTATTGGAGAATTATGTGGAGTTAATGAAAATCGAACCATCAATCCTGCTGTGGACCACTGCTGTAAGGCAAACTTTGCCTTCAGAAGGCCCTGCTTTGAGGATTTGAAAGCTGATAAAACATATGTGCCTCCACCACTCTCTCAAGATTCACCTGCTTTCCATGCAGACTGGTGTCAGGTTCACAATGAAGACCTTCAGAACAAGAAACACAGGTACAGACAATTCTTTTCCTTCATCCTGAAGATACACCATGAATCTTAGAAAAGCACACAGTGATGGGTTTATACTTTGAATGACAATCAATTATATTTGATAAACTGTTTGCTTGAAAGGAAAGGAGTGAGGGAAGGAAGGAAAGAAGGGAGGGAGGGAGAGACCTATTTGTTGTTTATAAATAAAAGCCTGGCTTGTCTTTTTCCTCATGATATGGAGAGTTCATACACATTGCAGCGATTTGGAAAGCTGGGTTATAGCCAGGGTGTTCCTGAAAAGGTTTGAAATGAGCTGAATTTTCTTGAGGAAACAATATGGAGATTTGTCCTGAGAATCTCAGCATTACGAGAGAGAGAGACAGAGAGAGAGAGAGAGAGAGAGAGAGAGAGAGAGAGAGAGATTTTCAAAAGTGCGTGGAATTCACTGTCATTCTGACAAGTAATATTTTAAATGCTAAGAAGACACACTTGTACTTTTGGATTGAGAATGCACAAGTGTATCCTTGCTACTGACAATGAGGGTTGGAGTGCTGTGGACATGAATAGATTAAACATAGTTGTATGTTCTTCAGATGTACTTAGCAAGGGCCAGATAAATGTTCACATTTATACTGCTTCATCTGTGATTATAAAATCCTCAAAAGTTTATTCTGTGAGTTTAGTTGGAAGTTGCAAGATGGAATATTTAACGTTTCAGTTTGAAACCTTGAGATGTGGTTCTGGAATAAACATTTTGCTGAAGAGGAGCCTCATTATTCAATTCTGTTGGATGTCTTTATGTTGTAGGTTTCTTGTCAACTTAGTGAAGCGGAAACCTGAATTCACAGAAGTGGAGCTTCTATCTTTGTTCACAAATTTCGCTGCTGTGCAGGAGAGATGCTGCAAAGCATCGGATCCTGAAGCCTGTTTCCAAGCAGAGGTAGACACATTGCTTTCCTACTGAATGCAGCAGGTGTTTCTGGCCAGATACAATTAAGTAGCATTCCCCAGGGTACCTGTCTCCTCATGTTCAAGAGCCTCTGAGTTTATATACAAGACTGAAAAGCAGACATCTCTGATAGAAACTGGTCGGGGGGAAAAAGCTATCAGAAGAATTGGATGTTAAATCTCCTGTGCAGTTTAGCTATTCTATGTAAGCTGAATTACAACCCATCATCTGGAAATAAGGATGATACAAACTGTGCTTGAAATTATACTATCACATCACTCACCATATGAATAAAACAGGGTCAAAGTGACTTGCCAAAGAAATCACGGTCAGCTCCAAGGTGGAAAGGGCAGAAAGGTTCTAGGAAGGGAAAGGTTTTCAGTGACAGCTGGCTCATCTTCCTGGACCTTCCCAGGGTTCCTCAAGTATGGTACCTGGTGGAGTGGGAGATGGGAGAGGGACACTGTCTCCCTGTTTCCTCTCACTCTTCTGCTTGTGGAGTCTGGGGCAACTTGTCCATGGTGCAAACCTGTTCTCCATGAATGTCAGTCCAAGCAGCTTGCTGATGGTTTTCCAACTTCCCTTTTCATTACCTCCTTCCCAGAAGCACACGCCGTGCTCCAGAGCCCACAGTTCATACACACTTGCACACACGCATCGCACTCTTTCTCTTCTTGAGGGCCCTTTACTTGTCTGACTGCTTAGTCAGCAAGAATATTTTTTTCCTGATGAAGACTGTTAAAATTTGCTTATTTTAACTAGTGCTCATTAATTGATATTTAGCATTTACCTAAGTGCGTAAAGACTACATAAAGTGTGTTGAATTTATTGGTAGTTTGTAAAAGTGTCCTTTCTCTATATAAATATATACACAGTACAGAAGTGATTTATATATTAATTCAAATCCGAAATCACATGCTTTTTTAATTGCTCTCTCAAACTTTTCTTCCTGTGATTTCACTTCTGTTTTCTCCTCCCAGGACCCAAAAATTGCTAAGTAGACCCAAACTGCTTGGGGAATGAAGCTGAAGGCATGAGAAGTAATCCTTTGGTCTCAATCAAACGTCACAGGTTCTTGTGATTGTTTTGGTCTTACTGATGACTTCAAATGTCTGTGCCAGATGGATTCCCCACACCTTAGTGCTCACAATGCCCACCGCAATTCCGCCTTCCCCCAGATGCCAGTTATGATATGTGGGTAGTAAGGCTGAATGTGTGCCAGAACTTTCCAAGCAGTTTTCTGAGCAGCACGAAGGCATCCACGACTTTGCCTCTTTGCTCATATTTTGTATTCTTTTATCTGGACCAGGAAAGTGGAGCAGTTGAATTGAATCTCTAAATGTTCACTCAAAGAGGAGAGGTAAAGCAGGCTTGGTGATGGCCACCTACAATGCCTGTATTTGGGAGACCAGGATACAAACTTGAGGTCAGAATGGGCTACAGAGTGCGTTCCGGGCCAGCGATGGCTTCAGAGTGAGATTCTGTCTCAAAAAATCCGAGAGAAGAGAAAGAAATTACCAAAGAGTACCGGACAGAGCCTCATTGATCTTCTGAAAGTTTCTTTTGAGATTCTCATTAAATGGTGTGATCAACAAACGAATCAAAAGTTTTGCTATAGTACTTACATAAATAGGGACCAAGCAGTCCTTTTCCCCTGTAGTTTATGTAAGACTCATGACACAAACTTCTGCATAACAGCAATAATGCCCAGGGTCAGGAGATAAAGAGGCTTGTATCTCAGCAGAGGGCAAGTCCGCAACTCCATAGGCAACGAGAAGCTACCACTAGTATCCTTTTATTAAATATACACTGTATATAGAATGGCTCATAATGTTTTGATGTATAAAATACTATTTTTTCTCTCAGTCAATATAAATGTATCGGCTTCCTATCTACCCTGTGGTGAATTTCATCTCCTGGAAGTAGACGAAAGAGTTCTTCTGTAACCTTCACTTGAATTATATTACTGTAGCAAACAATAAAATAAAGTACAAGATTATTTCTCAGACTGATGTCATCTATTAACCTGATCAGAAACCTGGGAAGATGGTTCTGTTGGTAAAGAAATTGCATCATGAGCATGATGACCAACCAGAATCAGATCCCGGGCACCTGTGCAAAAGTCTGAGCACAGTGGCTTGTAATATTAGCAGTGGGGAGGTGGAGGCAGGCTGACCCCTGGGCCTCAATGGCCAGAAAGCCTGGCCTACTTAGCGAGTTCCAGGTTGATGAAGATCCTGTCTCAAGAAATGAGATGGACACTTCCCGAAAAACAACACCCAAGGTTGAGCTCTGGTCTCCACAGGCACACACATACACATGTATTCTTCCACCAACATATACATATAAACGTACATGCATTTAAAACTAAGCACTCATGGCTCACGCATTTTATCAGCATCTGAACCTGCCTCACTCTATGCACGTCAGACTTCTGAGCATCCCTGTGTGAGAAGAGTGCTTCGAGGGAAGCAAATGGGCAGCTGAGGGCACACACCTATGTACCATCACTGCAGGTACTACTCACAGCTGGTAGGCACTGAATGTAGCAAACATTGTGTAGTTTATATGAATTGTCTCATTCAGTCCTAACAAGTTAGTGAGCAGATATTTTTATTCCCATTTTTACAAGCATAGAACAGATTTGGGGAAATAAACCAAACTGCTCAATAGGATACAAGTGGATACTCAATAGAATACAATAGGATCCTGGCAGAAAGAACTGATGCTTATCTCTTCTAGTTCCTGAATAATATTCTTAATTCTACCTCATAGATTCAATCATGCAGCATGCCTTAGAAATCTTTTATGTGGGGGAACTATGGCATCAGCAACCATGAAGGGTTTTCCCCCCTGTGTCCCCAAATCCCTATTATGTTAGAGCTGCAGATGTATAGCAATGATATCTGTCTCTACTCCATTCAATGGAAGACACAAACCAAATCGGGTAACCAGCACTATATGAGGAGACAAGAGGAAAGTTGGGTTTATTCTAAAGGCACAATTTTTCCTGGGAAAGAGAGGATATAGAGATTGAAGGCAAGCCAAACTAACTAAATTACAGAGGACTTGTATCAGTGAATAGAACATAATTGGACTGACATGAAAAGAATTCTACAACACTGGAGATGCTTGAAGAGGTAATAAATCTCATGGTGCAATTCTGCAAGGTAAGATTGCAGATATATGGCAAGGGATCCAGTCCTGGTCTCTGTCCCTTTCAACTCTGTTTCTATAATATGGGTAGGAAGTAGGTTATTAGGTTTGCTTTGCAAATAGTATTTATCAAAAGTTATCACTGTGGAGCAGGGCATGGTAGGGCATATCTATAATCCCAGCACTCACTAGGGATACTGAGGCAGGAAGGCTGAGTATGAAACCACATTGATTTACAGCAAGACTCTGTCTCTAACAAGCAATGAGTTAATAAGAAAAACACAAAACCCATCACTGTGTTATACTTGGTTACCACCCCCCCTGCCTCCTTTTTTTGTTAAATCCCAAAGGATAGCCTGAGTAATTTTGTTTTTGTTTTATAGCAAATTGTAATCCCTACTATTAGTCTTTCTTATGGGCTAAAATGTCTTTTCGCATTTTCAAGAATATTTTACAAATGATTATAAGTATCTCAGAGAAGAAGACACCTTTGGAGTCTTAATTCTGGGCATTGTATAAAATGAAGAATTAGTTTAGTATACAGGTGACTTTTTTTCTCTAGAGTTAACTCCAGTTCATGTTATGAATAATTATAAGGCAGAGAGATAGATAGATAGATAGAGAGAGAGAGAGAGAGAGAGAGAGAGAGAGAGAGAGAGAGAGGTCTGCAGTGGTGATGGCCTGGTAGCTTTCATCCAAAGCATTTCAACAAGTACCAGATCCATTGCTGACAGTTCCAGGAGGCTTAGAGTAAGATTTCAAGGGAGCAGCTTTAAAGATTCCAGAAAACATGGTGAACTGGAGTGGTGGTGCACACACCTGGAATCCCAGACCTTGGCATGCTAAGGCAGGAGGATCATATTTGAAGCCAGTTAGTGGGACTCAAAGAAAGAAAGAAAAGAAAGAAAGGAAGACAGAAAGACAGAAAGAAAGAAGAAAGAAAGAAAGAAAGAAGAAAGAAAGAAAGAAGAAGAAAGAAAGAAGAAAGAAAGAAGAAGAAGAAAGAAGAAGAAAGAAGAAAGAAAGAAAGAGAAGGAAAGAAGGAAAGAAAGAAAGAAAGAAAGAAAAAAAGAAAGAAAGAAAGAAGGAAAGAAAGAAAGAAAGAAGGAAAGAGAGAAAGCCCAAGCCAACAAGAAAGCAAATTCAACAAAACTCAAAACAACAAAAGAGGCACTGAACATTAAGACCATTAGAGGATCCCTGAAAGGATTGTGGAAGGTAGCCAAAAGTAGCCTTTCCCTCGTTAACCTTGGCTTTCTATTTCACAGAGTTACTCATATTCTTAATCTTATGTGTCCTGAATCTAAACGACAACCAATTTTTTTTAGGTAAACCTTTGTATTTTTCATTTGTGATAAGTATGTGTGTGTGGGTGTGTGTGCATGCACACGTGCATGCGTGGACATGTGCACAGATATAAATAAACAAACTTTAAGAAATCAGAAATGATTATATGTGGATAGTAAGGTCAAGTAATGGACTGTAGGCTTTAGGGATTTTCTGAAGACAAACTGTCATTTATCAATCAGGACTCTGCAGACAGAATTGGTTGAAATTGTAACCAATGATCTCATGTTTCTAATGTTCCACACTTTGCATATATCCAGCCCTTTGTATTTAGTCAGCAATTACCTGTTTTCTGCCTTAGGCAACAAACTGGATTATTAACAAAGTAAACAATAACTGAGGACCATTGGACTGCTACTGATGCCAGCTCTGAAGTTAGATAGACCTGAATTTTAAACCGAGAGTCCATGAACACAATAATAATGATATTATGTACCTGAAGGCCACTTGACAGTCTAGACAGATAGTCACCATTCAGTGAGGTGCCATTCCCTTGGGTTTGCTCACACTGCACAAACTCTCAATTCCTCTCTTTAGGGAGTTGGGAGCATGCCCAGCATGGACATCTGAGTACTGACCTGAGGTAGGACATATTTACTTTTTCCTTTGCACTTCAGAACTTTGTACATGTCAACAAGTATTTCAATGAAATGACATGCTGTCAACTGGCATTGATCAAACATGTTTACCCATCATTTTATTTACAGGGCTTGTGTGTTGTAATCTTGAATAAATAAGGGGTTGACATTATTTGCCTTAAAATCCAGTATTCATTAATGAACACCAGTATTTCTTCATTGTCTTGAATTTCTTCAATTGCATGAGCATCAAGATGGCCTTAGGGGGAAAATGTCACCAGTAAAGTTAATTGTTAATCATAATTGCTTAGCAAGGATAAAAGTCAGCCTTTCATTTTTCTCTAATTGTAGAATGTCACTAAATTTCATTTGAAATAATGAAGACTGTAAAACTTCTATCTTTTGTTATTTTCTTCAGCTACATTAATTGTCAAACTCTTCAGACAAGTTTACTACTTGCAGGTAGGAAACCCCATTTACAATCTGAGCATCCTATGTGTGAGATGTGGCAAGTAGGCATCATGGTGACTCAAATGTGTGTGGAAAGGTTTACCTTTCTCAGTGGTCATCACTGTCAAAAGAGTCGCTGAAAATTGCTGGACCCATGTGTGAAAGGAGTACAGAAAAAGGGCTATGTCATTGAGGCCACACATCCAAGAACATCTCACTTTAGGTTATCCTAGGAATTCTAGGTGAGAAAATGTGACATTCCACCATTATTTGATATTGGCTAAGTGAGTTTAATCAGAGCAACAGTGTGAAAAATGGAAAGAATAATAGTAAGAGCCTCACTCATTGCCTATGGTGGATTAGGCACTATGTTCAGCGTGTCATATTTACTTCCATTTAATCTTAACACCATCTAACATAGAAAAACTGCTTACATTTAATAGATATGAAAGTATAAACCCAGAGAGATTATTTTCCTTCAATATAAGTTGAACTCAGAAAATGGCTGTGAAAGCCTTTTGTTTTACATAGCAAATAGTAATTTATAATTGCTTATTTATTTAACAGGGAGTTGCTGTTAGAATCCATTAGTATAGGAAGGAAGACACTCCTCCACGGAGAACAAATCCATATACATGTGGTGAGCAGTGGTGGTGAAAAGGTCCACTAGTCTGTGAGAAACTTTCTTTACAAAATCAAGTCTGGCAAAGTCCTAATGCTTATAATTTTGTTCCCAAAGATTATTTTAGTTTTAATATACTAATACCTTAATGAAAGAGTTCAATGACCAAATTGGCTTAACTAATTTGTAAATTTCTTTGTGTGTAGTCCTGTGTTTATGTGTGCTTGTGTATGTACAGGTGAACATATGTATACACACGTGTATACTGGGGACCGAGAACAGCATTGGCTGTTACTCTCAGACGCTGCTCACCTTGTTTTTTGAGGCAGAGTCTCTCACTGCCTGGGAACTTGCCACATAAGCTAGGCTGCATGGCCAGCCAACGTTCAGGAATCTGCTTGTTTCTGATTCCTCAGTGCTGATTCAAGCATGTGTCATTATATCTTTCTTATACAAGAGTGCCAGAATTTGAACTTAGGTTCTCATGCTTGCAAGGCAAGCACATTACCAATTGAGCTATTTTCTTAGCCCCTAATTCAGAACTTTGAACACAGTTACCTACAGCTTACTTATAAACCAGTGATGGAATTCAACTATATATATATTTGATTCTTAAGAAATCCTTCATAGAAAACAAGTTAAATGCAAGAGAAGACATAGTCTGTCTGACTGTTCTTGTCTTATGGTAAATTTAAATAGATCTAGAAATAAGTGTGTATAAATACGGACTGCCCATTTTCTTATTATGCAATTATCTTAGCCCATTCTGGAGGGTATACTAAAATACTACAAAGTAAGATATCAAAAGTTTATTTCTCACAGTACTAGAGGATTCAAAGGTCTAGATATCAGTAGAATCAATGTTTGATGATGGTTGTCATAAACTAGGTACCTTGTGATAAAACTTGTTGTCCCATAAGTGGTTTCTTCCTTTTGTGTTTTCATATGTTAGAAAGGATGAATGAGCTCCCATGGGCCTCTTACAAGAGGACAAATTCCACTGATGGAAGCTCCACCCTCACAACGTAATACAAGTTCCCACCTTTTCATAACCAAAGGGTTAGGATTTCAATATATGAAAGTGGGGGGGATTTCAAAAACTCAGACCACAACACCAAATAAAATATTTTTTTCTCCCTAGCCATTCGCATATTAATGGCCAGAACCATCTAGTGGAAAACCTAGGAAACATGTGAGTTTTGTTGTCAATATCCTTTTTGTTGAAATTTGAAAATAAATCACTTAATGGGAATAGGTTGTCAGTAATACAACTGGAAAGAAAAATTCATTCCGTGTTTGACACACAAATCTCATCTTTCAGCACCAGCATTATGATTGCTCAGTTTCTTCAGAAAGCAACTTATGAAGAGGTACAAACTGTAGTTAAAGAGTTGCTAAATCTTGCAGAAAAGTGTAAGAGCCTTAAATCACAAGTGTCACCTTCACCAATTGGTAAGTGAATCACATTTTGCTTTATTCTCTTATCTAAATGAATGCATAAACAAAAGATGGTGTAATGAAAGGGACTGGTTGAATAATTAGGCAGGACTTTGTAAGGCAAGAATATAAGGCAAGAATATATGTGTGAGTCATACCCAGATATAATCTTTGTAGAGTTATAAACCTACATTGAATACTTGGGAAACCAGATCCTGACGGTGAAACACTCAAGAGGAAGAGTTGTACCTATGAATGAATACCAATGTGCTAACCTGAGTCACAAGACGTGTGACATCCTCACATAAAGAACTTCGGGAAACTAACACACGAATTTTAAAAAAGCTTCTTTAAGAACATAAACGTAAAGCACGGGGCTGGAGAGGTGGCTCAGAGGTTAAACCTCTCTGCATTGCAGGCACAAGGTCCTGAATTCGGATCCTAGACCCCACGTATAGATACCCGGCAGAAGCGGGGGGGGGGAGAGGGGGGCGGCCTGCGTTTCTGGTCCTGGTAGGGCGGAGCCTGTGAATCCCGGGGCAGAGTAAACAAGAAGGTGGAGGTGCTCCATGGTGGTTCCCGAATTCACCCGCCCGTGGTTCTACACACACACACACATACATGCACACACACGCATACACGCACACATGCATACATGCACAATTGAATAAATAATAATTAATAAATTTTTTTAAAAAAGAACATAAATGTGAAATCAAGTTGTGGTTTCATTTCCCAGTCTGTAGAATGTGACAGGGATTATTATTGCTTCATTATAAAACTTTATTTATCTATGATTAGCAAATTTCATGGAAATAGGAATTCCCCTGGGAAATTTTTGATCAATGTTGACATAGTCTTACTTTTTTGGTCTATATTCTTTCTTATGATAAGTAATTTAAGCTATAAATGAATAATGTATTTCTAGAATTTTAACTTCATTTTTTTGGGCTAATGGTGTAGCTGTCTAGACCTGAACAGATGTACAGACACCAATGGTCCATATTTTAAATGAAGTTATACTAGTGACCAATCTCTTTTTATGGTGATTCCTGTTTATTTTTAATTCAAAAGATAGCTTTTCTAACTTTGTTCCCCATATTCGAAAACATATGCCATTTGAGGTTTGCTTAATTCCATACATTAACTGCCACCTAAAAGTATTTGAAATCTAACCAAATTATTACATCTCTAATTGGATAATCAACAGTGAACACAGATTGCCTCAAAGTTCAATTCTTAAAATACGTTCCCATGGAAACGAAAGTAAAAATGAGTAGGAAATAACGTAAGCAAATTAGCAGCTTTTTTGTGGATTGTTCTCATTAAAAAATACTTTGCTCTGCATATAAATTCTATTTAGTTATTTTTAAAAAGTCTCTCCACTGCTTAAAATAAAACAAATATATAGGAAATGGAAAATGACAAATTCAGACTGGTCAAAATCCAGAATGTGCAAATTTAGATTCTAAAAACCTAAAAGAGTTTCACTCAAAAGATCAATGGTTATGGCCTGGAATGGAGAGAGGCTCAGGGATTAAAACTCTGCTTCACAAGCAGAAAGTCCTGGGTTCAGATCCTAGGTCCCACATAAAAACACCAGGCAGAAAAAGAATGGCCTGCAATTCCAGCCATGGTGGGCAGAACCTGGAAAAATCCCAGAGCAAAGCAAAAAGAAGGTGTAAGCAACCCAGGATGATTCCCTAAGTCACCTTTGGTCCTCCCCTGGGACACACAATGACCTCTGATATATACATACAAACAAACAAAAATAAACAAATAATTTTTTTAAAAAGATCATTGCTTAGAAGTTGGGGAGATGGCTAGATTGATAAAGTATTTACTGTCAGTCATGAAGATCTGAGTTCTGATCCCCAGCACTCTTGTAAAAGTTCCGCATGGTAATCCTTATTTTATAACCTCAGATTTGGGGGCTATGCACAAAGATTCCTAGAACTTACTGGCCAGACAGCCTAGCTGAATTAGTAAGTTATAAATTTAGTGAGAGATCTTGTCTGAAAATTAAGCTGGAGAGTGACTAAGGGAGACAATGTTGACCTCTTGACTTCCACATGCATGTACATATCATGCATATTAAAACACCTGCATACATGTGAACACAAACAGCACATGCAAAAACCAAAATAAGTAAAAGGATCTATAACAAAAGACTATCGGATATAAAATTTGGCATCATGCACCCAGTTTCTTTTTTTAAAATAATAATTTCTTAACTTTTCCATGATGAGGCATGTAGCACCTGCATACTCCTTCTATCATTTCCTCCCATAGATGACTACCTTTCTTGTGTGTATTTGCGAAAAGCAAGGATTGATTGACAGATATGTGTTCACTGACTGTTGTAATCCAAATAACACAGCGAGGCTCCAGTGCTTCTTATCCTATAAGAAAGCTGATGCAGATAGCAGTATTATATCCCCGGCTCCAAAGCCTGAGCAAATCTGTGAGATGGACAAGGAGAATCAGGTGTCTGTGAAGGCGAGGTAAGCCACTTCTCCTTGCCATTGTCTTCAAAAAATATTTTTCGATATTTAAACTGTGTCTTTTTAGTGCATAGATTCACCAAGAACAAAATGCTTTGTTATATGGGACTAATATAGAAATTTGAGCTTCATTATAGTTTTGTCACCTTCAACAACGAGTTTGGATTTGATTGCTTGCAATAAATATATGACTCAAATCATATAAGAGGAACAAGGGGATTGGTATTCCAGTTAATAATTTCAGGTTACAGCCCCCTCTGATAGCAGGAAAGTCTATACCAGCATCAGAAGGAGAGACAGGATAACTAGTCACGTCAGGAAAAGCTGAGAGAGAGGCAAGAACAAAGCACAATTTCTAACTTACCAGTCTAACAAATTCCAATTAGTTCACTCTCCATTTTATCCATTTGTCATGGGATGATCCCACCCACTATGGAATGGGTCTTCCCTCATCAACCATGCAATTAGATAATCTGCTACAGGCTCATCTTAATCAAGTAATTCCTCATAGGTGCACATATGTCAATTGTGAAATTAACACCTGGAAACAACTGACATTATCCTATTGAATCAGTAGGTCATGAAAATGTCTATTGTGAAAGATTGAAAATTACTAGAGACTGTAAAGAGCTCATCTTCTTGGGGGATTCATTAGGAAAATTGGTAGCAAAAAAATATTGAAAGATCCAGGAAAATAAATATAGGAGTACTGAAGACAGAGAGTGGTGATAAGATTTAGCACTTAGGAGATGTCACTTGTAGATAGTAGAGCATCTGTTATTAGGATCCTAGAAATAAGCAATAATTTTATATTAGATATGTGTCTTCAACTGAAAAACAGACTGTTTAATTCCCAGGTAGAGTGGACAGCATGTAGAACTGCCAAACAGGTAATTCAGAATCCTGGTGAGCGTGGAGAGTTAGGGAAGAACAAGTGGTTGGATTTAAACAAACCAGAAAAGACTTCAGCTCTCAAGGAATGTAGTTCCATCTTATTCAAGTCAAGTATAGACATGAGGAATAAGGCAGAGATCTGATCACTGAATCTAAAGGACAGGAGCATAGTGGTGATTTGATACTGGGGTTTAGGCATGTAATTTAGAACAGAGATAAATGGGGAGAATGGACAACTTGTTGCTGAATAGTCCAAACTATTTTAATTCACACTTACAGGGTCAGAAACAACCTTGAAGATTTTTGAAACTCTAAGAAACAATTTGGTGGTTACAGATTCTTATAGTGAGGAAGGACTCAGAGACCAAGTGCCAGATAAGTTCCGTTGTGACTGACATTAAGTGAAACTAACTGGAAATGAAACCATGAGTATGACTGTTCATTTATCAAAGAGCTGCTAGTGAACCACAAGCTTCAGGCAGGGACAAAGAATCCTTCCTTACATCTGACTAGGTATGGACAGTCAGCTACAAAGCACACATATCTCTTGATTGCTATACTCCCCAAAATTGTTGCATCCCCTGGTTTTGGGTACCTCCTTTTGGAGGTCCGTTTATAGGTCCCTTCAAGCAGAGGCTTCCTCAGATACCTCAGCTAAAGCCACTTTACTCGTGATGAAATTGGAAACTGGAGAGGGCCTTCTCCACTTTGACTCAATACTCCCAACTCTTTCACTCTCTTCTTTCTCCTTTGCTCCAGGTTCCATAAAAAGCAGGAATGTTTTCCAGGGGCTCCCTCAGGAAGAAGCTGATTCTTCTGATCATTGGTCATGATTTCCATGGAGAAAAACTGGGACAAGAGAACCTTGGCTCTTTCTTCTTTTTAGCTCTTCCTTTCACTGTGCTAGCAAATAATTAATGATGTAACTGCAGCTTCATTTATCTTACAGCCTTAGTTTGCTATTTTGCAATCTGGCAGCTCAACTCTTTTCAGGCCAGCTCAGATCCTGACAATTCTCTGCCAATTAATGGCTTCAGTGAATCCAAAATGTTTCTGCCTTTGGGCTCTCTGAAACATGTCTTTCCAAAAGAAAGAAGTCAAGAATTGTATAAAGAATGGTCAACCCCAGAAATGGAATATAACATTTGTGTTTTAGTTCTTACAACTTCCGACCTTACTGGAAAGGAGGCTAGAAATCTCCCCATGTGGCCTTGTGTGAGCATCTGGTCAATTCTGTCTGCAATGTTGACTTCTGTTGAGTATATATTCATGTGTGCATGAATAAGTCTTGAACAAACTACCTACTAGTATGAGAGAATATGGTTACTGAGGACTTAGTAAAAAGCAACAATTTGAATGGCACGTGTTGAAGGATCATAGCTTTGACTACAATGCTATGATGATTTTGAGAGACTTTGCAGGTTTATTCTCTATATAAGCTATACAACATTGCATTTGCAATGAAGCTTGGACTTTATATTTCCTATATTCCACTCTGTAAAAGAAGTGTGAGTTTTTAATTTCTTGTTACATTTTCACCCACCTGCCCTAGTCATTTTCTGGTTACTCATAGAATGTGTTCACAGTGATCTGTTTGTAGTGAATATTCGATACTATTAAGTATAGTTCTACTAAATCTCAATCACCAGAATTTCCAGAAGTTTTGAGTTTTGGTTAACTACAAATGAATAAATAATATTTTTAATGTGTGCGTGTGCGTGTGTGTGTGAGTGTGAGTGTGTATGTGTGTGTGTGTGTGTGCTTATCAGAGGGCACTGTGTATGCCTATGGAGGCCCAAGGGTGATTTCAGGAATCATCCTGGATTTCTTCTACTTCCTTTCTTGCTTTGCTCTAGGATTTCCCAGGCTCCTTCTTCCAGAGTCCGAAGTTCGGGCCGCTGCTGATTCCATCTGATGTTTTTATGCAGGATCAGGTATTCAAACTCAGGTCCTTCTTTCTGCTTGTGAAGCAAAAAATCTTAACCCCTGAGTCATATCTCCAGCCCTGAATCATATTTTTAAGAAATGATGTTTAGCATAATGTTCTTGATTCCAAAAATTGTGTAACTTTGTTTTGGTCAAATTTCAGGTACAGTTATGAAACTTCTAGAAGGTATCCATTTTTATATGGACCCACTATCTTGGCCATGTCTGCTTGTCATGAAGCAGCTGTTCAGTCATGTTGTCAGGAAGAAAATAAAACTGAGTGCTTGCAGATAAAGGTATCGTACACATACCTCAACTGTCATTTAGGCCGTGCACAGGCAAGTGTGGATCATGGGTCAGCAACATAGCAAACTTGGGCAGCTTGTGAAAAATGAAGAATCTGAATCTCCAGACCCACTACACAGATTTCATAAATACTCTGTGTTAACCAGCTGAGCCACTGGAGCTCCCAGATTTCATTTTCAAAAGACACAGAGGCATGTAGTCACTCCCTCTGAGAAGCATGATCTAGCGTAGATATTACTTACAAAATAAATATTTAAATATTTCACTCACTATTGCCTGCAAAACAAAACAAATTTTAATGATGTAAAACAACGGGAATAATTTTATCATTCATAACTTCTGCAAGGCAGAATTCAAGAAGTTGCTCATCTGGGGGTTTCTGGTTCATGAACTTTCATGTGATTATAGTCAGATGATGTCTGGATCTGCGACAGTGGGGGAGTAGAAGTCCTTGGGCATTGTTGCATCATCACTTTCTTTTTATATAATCTCAAAAATGTCACTTTCCTGGGCTAATTTGGGCTATCTTAAACATGATAGCCAGCAGGAAGTTGGGTTTCTTGCAGGAAGCCAAAGACTTTTTAAAAAGGAGTACTCTAATAGATAAAGAGGAGAAGTTGTGGCCATTTTGTAGTTTGGTCTTAGACAACACTTTTATCATACTCTTCTTGGTTGAAATATTACAAAACCTCACCAGTCTGAAAGGGACACCATATATATTGAGGTAACGATAATCACAGTTTCATTGTAAAAACGTGGCCTAGGAGATGTTGTAGCCTTGTGTGCACGATTACAGAAATAATTCAAGGCTAAATGCAGCCACTTTTGACTTGCTCTCTTTATTGCTCTCAGTGAAAAAATAATGTCATTGCCTCTAAATTTCATAGAATTTTATCACTTTTTTTCTAGTGTGTTCTTCTTTATCAGAAATTAAATATAGATTCTGCCACAGGCTAAGTACTCAATGGTGCATCTATTTTCATTAGAACTATTTATATATATGCCTTTACATTTCAGCCCCACTTAAATGAGTTAATAGAAGACTCTGCCATTTTGAGTAGATTGACAATTTTCACTTTTTTTCTCCTTTGCTAATGATAGTTTTAACTTTTTCTGTTACTACCATATTTCTTTAATGAGTCATTTGTCTGCTTACAATTAGAACCCATCAGAAGATACATTAGAGACATATCTGTGCGACATCATCATTTATGTGACATCGGGATTAAATTCAATCACAAAATTGCAAAAGCAGTGTAAGTTATTTATCTGGATTTGTGAATTTCACTGTTGCTAGGTCAGCTAATTTGACGACCATTAAGAGATGTGCACATGCATGCTCTGCGTGGAGGTTAGAGAACAATTTCCCTAAGTTGGTTCTCTCCTTCCACTTTGTGGGCTTCTAGGGTCAAACTCAGGACACCACGTTTGTGAGCAGGTGCTTCACCTTCTGATCTATCTGGAAGGTCCCTAATCACCCATTATTTTACCATGTTTCTCAAAACAAGCTTGGCTTCTTTATCTACACACATGGCGCTTGCTTGTTTAAAAAGTGTATGTGGGACTGGAGGTGAAATCACATGATTCTTAACTGCATTATTCTCCTGTTTCAATCAGTCTCATCTGCTCAGATCTCTCCATCTCTTTGTCAGTGTCATCACAGCAAGTTCAAGGTCAGCCTGGGCTATATGAGACCTTGTTTCAAAATAACACAAGCAAACAAACAAGATGCAGGGACTTACTGAATCTTTACTTATTAGTAAAGAATGGAGGATGAAAGATTCTCTTTTAAGACTGGAGGGATGACTCGGAGATTAAAACTTTTGCCTCAAGAGCAAAAGGACCCAACTTTGGGTCTGCAGATACCACATAAAAATGTTGGCAGATGTAATTCTGATCCTGGAAGGCAGAACCTGGGAAACCAATAAGAAGATAAAGCAATCCAAGATGGTTCCCAAAGTCACTGCTGGGTTTCCATGGGCATACACAGTCAAGTGTCATCTTGTACACACATAGACAGACAGACAGACAGACATGCATGCACACACACACGCACACACACACACACACACATCATTAACAACAACAGCTACAATGACAGTAAGTTCCTCTTTTATATTTTGTTTACAGAATCATGTAAAAATGAAAAGTAATTAACACCCTTGAGGGAGGGGATGAAGTGGGAGTTAATGAGTTTCTGTCCAGGCTGACCTCTGAAAGCATGCACCTTTCTTATATTGCCTTCTTCCCCAATGTATAAGAGCACGAGTTTCCTGGAAGTCCCACTTCTCAAGATTTTTGTTCACTTGTTGATAGGAGCAGGGAGACCCAAACTTTGTAATTTCTGTCTGTGATAAAGAGGCTTATGTAGAAAGTGTGTAGGACAGTACTATTTCTAAGGCTCATCAGCCTAACATTTCATTGCCTGAGCTATTCAACTTCTTTAAGAGATTACTTAAATACTGAAAATAACTGTGTGCTTTTAAATGTGATTTTGAATAATTTATTACAGTGATTTGACCTATTTATAGTACTGAAGAAATAGGACACCTTCATAATATTCTCTTTTCACATTCATAAATATTGCTTCATACTTTTCATTAATTAAACTAAAATTCAAAAATATCATTTTAAAAATGAACTTATTTTTCTTTTCAGAGAATTGGTTCTGCTCACTAAAAAGCAGCCCAAAGCGAACTTTTCTGAAATTGCCAAATTGACCACAGATATTAAAAATCTGCACAAGACCTGTTGTGAAGGAAACACAGTAGCATGTACAGTGGAAAGGGTATGGTCTTCTTTTCTTGTAATTTGCTTTAGCTTTCAAAAATATTGTATTATTAAATAATGGTACAGTGGAGAATAATGAAGCTAGAAATATCATGCTCATTTCTCTGTATCACCAAAAGATAGGATCTACCTTCTGTCTTCCACCAATTTAAGTTTTTCTTCACTCCTTTCATTTTATTACTTTACTTTTTTCCTTAGCTCTTCAAGTTTTTGGAATGACCAATAACTTTCCTCCAAAATAGGACAATATCTCATTCATCTTTGCGTCTTATACAAGCCTATAATGGCATCCAACATCAGCCTAGTGGAAGATAAAAGCGATCAAGTGTGGCATTGGGGACTGGGAACCTGGAGCATGCAGGCACAGCCTGTTTGGAGCTTTGCTGCTCTGTGTCCAGATGTAAAATTCCAACATCCCAAGGAAGGAAAGAATTGAGACTGTGAAAACTGGGAAGATCTTACTAGCTCACAATCCATTTTTATATTCATCTTGCAAGTTTAAGAGCTGAATAGTTAGTTTTCATCATAGTCAGTCTGTCAACTAACCAACCTACCTACCTACCAACCAAACCCAAATCAGACGAGATCGGGCGCGTTCAGGGTGGTATGGCCATAGACTACCAAACCAAAATCAAAGGCAGACTGAAATATCGTTCCATGGGAAAACTCATAAATCCTTTGTGTACTGTGTCCTCAGCAATTTTTGTTTAATTACAGACTAAATTAGAAGAGATGAATTGCAATAGCAGTTAAAATAGGAAATTGGGAGAATCCCTAAGATTATAAAATAACAAATTTCTATTGGGGTGGGACAGACAGAGCATTAAGGTCAGACAGCTTTTTTTGACATGTGTGTCCAAGATCAGTGCTGTACTTAGCCTGACACCCAGGAATGGCACATACTAATATCAACATCCTTATTAAACTTAGTTGAATGCTCTCTCTCTCTCTCTCTCTCTCTCTCTCTCTCTCTCTCTCTCTCCTTAAAAGTAGGCAGGGGGGGAAGAGGGCTTCTTGGGAAGAAAATTTTCGGTGCGGGGATGAAATAGCATAATATGAGGTGAAAATGAGTAAAATATATTTTATACATATACAAAATCTGACAAAGAATAAAAAAAAAAGATTTAAAACTGAAGGAAAAATTTGAGTTGCCACTTAGCTAAGGCTGAACATGCAGCACCCTGGTTTCCTGTTTGAACTTTCATAAATAGCTGGTGTTTCTGTAGTACATTTAATGATAACATTTTTGTTGGTCACTTTGCTATTTAAAATAGTCCCAAAGTAAAGCAATAAATTGCTGTACAATCTTAAGTGCAAGACTGTGATGTGTCTCACAGAGAAAGTATGCATACTAAAGGAGTTGCATTACTTCATGAATTATAGTGACATTGGCTGAACTTCAATATTAAAAATGCAAAAACACACATTAAATAAGGTGTTTTTTGTTTTCCTTTTAAGCAAATGGCTCTTCAAAGGATAATTTATTGGTCTTCTCCAAAACAAATATCTTAGATCTGTTGACTGACTAGGTTTGTGCTTTTCCTGCTGGGAAAATTAGACGCCCCTTTAAGATTTTAGTCTCATTAATAAAGGTATTTAAAAATGGACTTGGAAAAGAGCTCAAGGACTGTTCTATTAGAGTTTAAAAGAAAAAATAACAGGACCAGAGGAGTGTAAATCCTGACACACAGGGAATCCCAACGTGTAAGCACCACATAAGGTGGACTGCATAAGAGAAACTGGAAGGCCAATGAGAAAACCCGGAACCAGGGAGAGCACATTTAGCCTTCAGAAAAAACACATAGAAGAAAAGCAAATTGTGCCTTACATTGCTACATGGTGGAAGCACTGTAGCTTCTGCCTCTGCCTGTGTATGCTAAGGAGGGCTGAAGAAGGGGTTTCTAAAAGGAAGAAAATGTGAGTTCTTTAAAGGGATAATTACTCCTTCCATTTCTCTAGCGTACCTTCAGGAGAATCAGGTTTCCTTGGGGTGGACTTCTAGCCAGGTAGCCGGTAAACCCAGCTGGATTAATTTAAGGGAGGAGACCATAGTAGGTGTGTCCTAATCTTTTGGGGTAAATCCTAGTTTTATGTCTTTATCCAGGGCCAGAGATAGAACTTTGATTTTACTCTAGGGTTACTAGGGAAACAGGAGGTGGAGTCTGCTTCCAATAACCTGCAAGCCTGATAATCCTTAACAATTTTATTATTTTTCTTCTTGGTTCTGTTCTTTTTTTTTTTAATCTCAGATGGTCTGTTTGGCTGTCTAGTTGTAAACTAAATTCTTCTAAAAATAATGTTGCTGATAATTAGTTCACTTGGACCACTATTAATTTACCTCAGTGCTGAGGATTGAACCTATGGTCTCACACAGACTAGGCTCTACTCTGAGTAACAACCTCAGGACCAAACATTTCTTTCACACATTGTCTCTCTCTACTAGTTTCCATATTGATTTAGTTATCTTTAGTTTAGAATATTTCTTTAATGCTCTTAGAAATGAGATTTGCATTGTGTAAGTTAGAGCATTATGTCCTAGAAATTTTGTTTTTCAGTGTTTATGACATCATATCATATTGTTTCACTGAATCATGATGACCCAGAAGGATTCTATTTATCAGTAACATTAACTTTTAATAAGTAACATAAATCCATGTAATTTGATATTCTGACATATCAATCAATAGAATTTAATTACACATCAAAAGGTTCTCTTTCTTAGCCTCTCTCTAATTTTGGAGCACTGTAGGAACATTCCAAGCCTGCATAATAATTGCTACAGCACTAACTTTTTTTTAGTATTTACTTTTTAAATGCTTTAAATGCTTTCTGGGCACCAAGAATCATTTAATTTTTATCTGACAAACACTTAAAGCTAAACTTATTGTTTGGTAAACTTTATTCTTAGCAACCTTAGCAAATACTATTTTCTTTTTTTTTTGAAAGTGTATTATTGAAGTTTTTTCCTTTTTGTTTTTATTCTTTTAGTGTTTTATATATGATTGTTAGTTTTGCCCCTTATAACCTAATCTAATCCCTTCTTTTTCCACTATAAACCTTCTTCTCTACCAATATCTCTCCTATTTTCACGTCACTTTGCATGTGCAGCCCACTGAGTTTCATCTGGGTTGACTTTGATGACAAGTATCTGAGCACTTGCTGGACCATAAATTATAGTGTCAGTGAATCAAGGAATCCAAATTAACCCTCAATAACCTCTCAGGTAGATGTAGTGCCTCTTGAGAGCTTTCCTTTTCCATCGTGAAATGGATCAAACCCTGTGTAGATCTTGTGAAAGTACACATGGCTGCAATGAGTTCATGGATGCAACAGCCCCATCATGTCCAGAAGATAGTGCCTGGCCACATCCCTCCCCTGTTTAGCAAGTGCTATTATCATCATCTCCATTTTATAGTAACAGAATGTTCAAAGTTGCAAAGTGAAGTTTAACATTTCAGCCATCAGCCACAGCATTAATTTATTTTGCCTACAATAGATAGCAGGAATTTTTTTAATCTCAAACTATCATTTTCTTACACTTTCTTTCATCAGTTTTCCTTTCTCCTTTTTTACTTTCGGACTTTCTCTCTTTCCCTGCATATTTACTGGCAGAAGCAGGAAGACTCTGTCCAGGACTTCTGTTCCTCCTCCAGTCTAGAGCAATTGCCCTAATAAACTTCATTTCCTATCCATCTGAAAAGTAAGCAGGACCCACTCCCCTGAGTCCTAGTTGGAAGTGGTTTATGCCATTTGAGGTCCGCCTCCATGTATCTCAGACTTACTTCCTAAAACACCTTCTCTCACCCAAGTATCTGGCTGGGGTGCCAGGAGCCCCAGACAGAAGATGCCAACATTTCTGGTGTCTTTTTTCCTGGAACTGATGCTGGAAGAGATTCTCCCGTAATGGTCTTTCTGAGAGAGAAGTAGATCTGTTTCCGTTCAGTCACCGACAGCATGCCCCTTGCCTCACAAGTACACAGACTTTCCCTTCACATCTCAGACTGACCTGTCATTTAGCTTAAAAAAAAAAACCACTCAGGTTTAGACTTTCTTGCTCCTCTCCTTTTCTGAGCTTTCAGTTTATTTTGCTTAGGGGAAAATCTTGTAGGAGCCTTATAGGTACCTTAAATTATCTGAAACTCTGAACACCTGTAGTAAAACCTTTGTCCTCTTTTTTTTTTTTTAAATCTCTGAACATCAGTTTCAGTAATTACTTTCTCTTCTGAAATCATTCTTGATTCTTTCACCTCATTCCCTTTGCTTCCAAATAAACTATTCCTTACTAAAATCTTTTCAGTTCTGTCACTAGCTCTTAAGTCTAGACAGGCTGAAACCCATAATCTCAATGGCTGTCAAATACCCTGTTTATCTACAGTTTCCCAACTATGTCAAGCTTTCTTATCGCTAAGAATTTTTTTGTGTATAAAGGCTAATACTTCTAGAATGTGTTTCCTCCTCTTTTCTTTCAAATCAATCTCTATTCGTCCCTTATGATTCATGTAATTTGAAATAATCACTGTGACCTCCATCTTTCTGGATTGTTGGTTTCTCTTTTTTCTTTCAAGGAATCCTATACTTCTTTTACAATTTCTAAATTATGTGATTTATGATTTTTGTTGCTTAATTTTTTGACTCTTAAGTAGGTTGTGAATTCTTTAGATGTGAAGACTAGAAAGAGAAAGAGAAGAGAGAGAGAAGAGAGTGAGGAGAGAGAGAGAGAGAGAGAGAGAGAGAGAACTGTGCAATGGCATATGTGAAGATCAGAGGGAAACTCTCAAGAGTTAGTTTGTGAAGTTCCAAGGATAAAACTCAGGTTGTCAGTTCGTGAGCAGGTGCCTTACTCTGTCAGCTGTTTTGCCAGCCTAAATGCCATGTTTTTAATAGATACAAAAAGAGCTTGAAACACTTAAAGTCAAATAGACATGTATTTCTTTCTCAAATGTGTTACTATGACCTTTTTGATCTTTCATTTTGCCAAAGATAGTGTATGATACCTAATTTTCTTATAAAAATAAAAAAATGGAATGAAGTAATAAAGAATACCCTCCCCACCTCTGTTTATGTTTCATAGAGCCGGCTTATGAACTATACCTGTTCTAACCAGGGTATTTTGTCCAGCAAGATCACTCAGTGCTGTGAGCTGTCAGCGCCATTCCGTGGGGAATGCATTATCACCTCAGAAAATGATGACAAACCCGATCTTTCAGTCTTGCCACTGATGAGATTTACCCAAGATCTATCTGTATGCAACCAATTCACCAACAAGCAAGACGACTTTCTACAAGAGTAAAGTATTTCTTTTCTTAGTGATGCACTATGTATTTATGAAGTCACTGGGAGTGTCACACACTTAAATGACAGCAGGGTCTAGCCAGTGATGGAAATGAGAAGTCAAGTGGGTCCTTTCCCAAGAGGCGAAGTTGTCAATGGTTGTTTGGCTCCACGCATGCATGTAGGAATGAAGGCTTGGGCCAGTTGGGACCATTGTGTTTTAAGAGAATTAGTTGATGACTAATATAGGATTTTTAAAAGAGAGCACAGTGATTACAACATATATCAGGCAATATTGCTGAAACTTTTCCAAAGTCACTTTGTAAAGCAATGAAACTCAAGTGGCCATATTTACAACTCCCTGATTATTTTTGGTATTGGCTAATTAAAATAAATCCCAATATATGAACCCATACACTATACATTTCTAAACTTTAATTTGATCTTGAAAAGTCAACAGACCTCTGTTGAGTAAACCTAGTGAAAGGCATATAAAACTATAAGTTTGGAGTCATGAGTTCCAATCTAGCTTTGAATGAAGAAGCTGTGGCTGGCAGATGAAGTTGCATAAGTTTCCCAGGCTGTAGTTTCCAACTGTAAACTGAGGTAGCTGGAAAGAAAAAAGCAAAGATTTCATCATAATCCAAAATATGTTCTAGAGTTCATTTTACCCATTTTTCTTGTAACCCAGATTAAAATGTAAACTATATCTGGACACATAAAGATTTATGTGGGAAAGAAAATAAAATGGTGATTTTATACACTGAAGCACTTTCAAAGAAAATGTTTTCTTTGAAAAATAATTTAGCCCTAAAGATCATTAGGAAACTATACTTTGGGTTAATCTCTTGTAAAAGGTACTGGGTTCTGAGGCAGAAACTAATCAAGATGTTTCAGGTTCTAGTTCTGGCTCTGCCCTTTGTATGACTTTTATTGATTTGGCTTCCTGAACTCAAAACATAGCAGTAAGAACCTTCTGCCCACTTCCCAAAGTTTCCAAATTTAAGGTCACTTAAATTTCATAGTCATCATTAGCTTTTGAAAGAAAACTCTTTGAGTTTTGATTTTCATCTCCTAATAATGATGGATATGACACAGGTTTCTTTATGAATATTCAAGAAGATACGCAGAGTTGGCAGTTCCAGTGATCTTGAGAGTGTTCACAGCATATGAAAATTTACTGGAGAAATGCTGCAAATTAGAAAACCCTTCAGAATGCTATAGTCATGGGGTAAATTTCTTTGTATTTTTTTTCTAAAAATGTGTTTCTCATAAGTGATTACAAACGTAGCAAAAGTTTCAATGCTGTTAGCATTGGTCAGATGATGTTGCATGTTCTAGCTAATTACAAGCACTAGACAAGAAAGTGCTTTCTCGCTAATCTAAGGCCATCTCATCATATACCATAGAGACTCAAAATGCCTTCAGTCTCATCTCTGAAGTGAATGCAGATGCCTGCCTGGCATAAGGGCAGGTATTATGGCAGCATAGATGGTTTGTAGGGGGGTGGAGGGACTCCACCATTTCAAGAAATCCTGAAAAGGGTTGCCTTTCAGGCCAGAAATCTGACTATTCACAGGCAGCAGCTCTTGTTATGAATTTGATATGAAAAAGCTGCTGGCCTAAGAAACTTCTCCCCAGTTATGGAGAGCTATACATGGGTTACCATGACCCAGGTGCTATGGCTTTTGTGATTGTAATTGATGGTTTTCATACTTACACAGGGCTGTGGCTTGAGGTAGAGTGGAGGCAAGGGATGAAAGGCAAAGGCATGTCTTTTCTTGTCTGGTTCCAGCAGGTATACCGACTATTTCTCTGTTCTCAGAAAGAAGGTTACGTGAAGGCAATTTAGCCTCCTGCAGGAGAGACCCTCTCTCAGCATCACTGCTATGCTCTTGCAGTAAGCTACAATTGTAATACCTTGCAGGAGCATGGATGTGGGGCATTTACAAAGTAGCTTGCAACAATGTTTCATTGGCTCTCTCAATAGCCTGTAATGCTGGAGTCACTGATTCTATTTTAGAGATAAGAGCATTGAATTTCAGGTTCAGGTAATTTTCCTGATATGCAGGCAGTGAGGGCAGGCTAAGAATAAAATCCAGGCCAGTTGCTTGCAAATCTGATGGATTTTCCCTGTATCACACACTGCCTATTAGGGTGAGGTAGACTTAAGGGGAGAGGCTCACACCAAAGAGTTAAGTCTGCAAAGTTTCTAGTACCTCCTTACTGGAATCTATTTTCATGGTTTAGGAACTCTTTGGTCACCTTTAGCTCTGAAAATCTCCTTTGGTTCATTTTATTGCCTATTTATAATAAGTTTTATGTTTACTATTAGTAGATGTCTATATTAAACAATGACTTCTTAACACATATCTATACTTCTATACCTATATATCTATGTCTATATATTTGTGCCATTAATGTAAAAAAAGAAATTTTAGTAACCAACATGAGCATACACACACACACACACACACACAGAGGCTACACTTCCTTTATGTTATGGCCTGATGAGTGATTTACCTTGTGCTTACAGAACTTGGCATTTGCATTATGACACATTATCAATCTTGCTGTCCACTTGTCCATCTTAAAGTATGCAGTGATTTCTCTTTCAGCCAAACACAACGTTCAAGATTTAAACTCACTAAAATGAGTAAAGTCCTGGGTTTAAGAGAACATTTATGCCAAACTGTTAGAGAAAAGGCTGTTCCAATCTTACATCAGGATATATTGTTGGGCTGAAGAGAGGGCTCAGGGGTTAGGACTCTGCTTCACAAGCAGAAGGTCTTGAGTTTAGATCCTGGGTTCCATGTTAAAACGCCAGGCAGAAAAGGCAATGCCCTGCACTTCCAGTCCTAGTGGGTGAAGTCTGGGAAATCTAAGAACAAAGCAAAAAAAAAAAAATAAAGGAGATAGTTAACAACCCAGGATGATTCCTGAAGTCACCTTTGGTCTTCCACAGGGACACACAGTACCCTCTGATACACACACACACACACACACACACACACACACACACACACACGGAAAAATTAAATAAAATTTAAAAGTGAAATGTATTTTAAGATATATTGTTATGACCTTAGACAAACATAATAATCATGTCTATTTTTCAGAAAGAGATGTTCCAAAGAGTAGTGCATGAAAGTCGCAACCGTGTAAAAACTCACTGTGACTTACAAAAGAAATTAGGAGATAGTAACTTCCATAACAGGTATGACCCTGACACTGCTTCAATTTATTCTTGTTAGTGACTTTCAGTTCATACTGCTGAAAGTCACTGAGAACTTGCATCCAACCTTAAGCATCTCATGAGGAAAAGGCTACTTCCGTGTTATCCTGGTGCTCTGTGTTGATAAGGCTTATGTGTACACCTTGTATTTCCACTCTTCACTTCCACTTTGCTGCTTCCACTCTGCTCTTTGGGTCATCTCCCCAGGGGCCCCTGATGTCTAGGGGCTAGGAAGTCAAAGCAGGTCCCAAGGGGCCATCTTAAAATCCTCCACCTGACCGGTGTCTTTGGGACTTGACATTTGACTGGGAATTAAAGTTCCAATGGAAATCTAATCAAGGGTTTCTTTGTCAGTTTCAAGTTGTAAGTTTATCAACCAAATTGAATATTTTTACCAACAACAGATAAACTGATACCTTAGTTATCTATCAGATACATAGGGGGCACGAGATTTGCTAAGTCTGTTGTATTTCAAAGTTTAGTCATCAAAAAGTAAAGCCAATTGTTAGGAGTCTCTAAGATCTTACTGTAATAGCCTATTTAGAAGCTCAGGACTAAAGGAAAGTTCAGCTTGATATAGTATCTCATAATATTGAGCTTAAATTAAATGTCTAGGAAATGGATGACAGAAAGTACTCTGGTTCATTTACGTAGTTTTCGGCTTATTGCTTCTTTTTATGTCGTGGTCGTCTGCCAATGCCCCCATAAGACTTAGATTTGTGTTGTTCAAATTTGAGCGTGCAATAGAATTCCTCAGAAGACATTAAAACACATGCAGAGCTCCTAGCTGAGTAAGTCTGAGGTAAGCCCTGAGTTTCTAATGAGAATCTAGGGATGCCTGCTCTGCAATTGTAGGGTTTGTTTTGACCACAGTTTGATTAGGTTGTTTGTTTCACTGGATGCTATAGAAACCATACCCTTCCCAGTCCATTTCTGTTATCAATGCAGCAATTAATTCTAATTGTTGTCTTCAGCATCTAGTTCTATAATCTTTCTCTTTAAAATCTCTTTTCACGTCTTTCAATTCCACCTACCACTTTCCCAATTCAGGTCATTTTCTCTTAGTTAGATTTCAAGAATGGCCTTAGAATTGCTCCATCCCTCACTGTGCCTCTTGCCTAACAATACTGCATTCTTCATAAAAGCCCATCACCTTTAAAATTGCCACAAAAAGCAATGTAAATCTGAGCTTATAATTTCACTCTCACCACCCCAAGACAACAAATCCACTATCAATGTCTTCCCAAACGCTGGCCTCCCACTCACTGCCATTCACCTGGCTCATTTGGACCTATTGTCATTTGGACCTATTGTCAGAAGTTGAGACAGCCTCCAGACATTTTGCCTAAACTCCCTGGGATGATAACACATGTCATCTTTCAGGCATTATTAGGGAAACATAATTAAACAGAAAATCTTACAAGGTAGCAGATAAACAAATTGATTTCTCTTTAATTGAATAGACATTAAACAAGAATGTGCTGTATACCACAGACTGTCCACTAAGACGATTCAAAAATAGGAATAAGTTGCAGTTCCTGAACCCAATTAAGCAGAAACAGCCATTGCATACAGGAACTAGTGAACCATTACAAAAAATGCCAAGAGGACTGGACAGTTTCAGTTGCCATATGTAGTTCACCCCACACCTATCTGATGATTAGGGTGATCACTTGTGTTGACTAAGAGACTGTATCCAAAAATCAAAAGCAATAACAACTTCTATCCCTATTCTAAAGTCTTCACGCAAAGAGATAGTTTTGCGTCTTTGAGCAAAGTCTTTGAGCTGGAAGATGTCTCTATCTCCTTGGTCAGTGAGGAAGACATTTATGGATCATAAAGTTAACAAGTGGTAACATATTTCCCCCCAAAAAAGTTGGATATAATTTAAAGAGAGGAAAAACAAGTTTTCTGAAGATGGGGTTGGAGATGTTAATGTCTTCTCTTAGTTTTAACAAGAGAATTGAGCTTCCCTTTCTTTAAATTTCTTGCTTACACACCTTAGAAGGACTATAGGAGTAGATGCTAGAGATATCAGAATTAATTGCTGCATTTATGATAGACATGAACTGGGAAGAGTACAGTTTCTATAGCTTCTGATGAAACAAAGTAGGGTTTGTCTGCCTCTTTCACTAGGGTGGAGTTCTTGGAGACAAGAACTGGTTTTTCCTGGTTACTGTAGCCCTTGTCCCGGTGGCAAATGACCACTCAAAGATTTATGTCCTGTTTATCTCTCAGATGTTTTCTCTAGAGACCTTGCAGCCATTCAAGTTAGCTGTTACAATGTGAATAACTGTGGTAAAAATGGGTTAGAGTGTAACAGCCAGTGCATGGGTGGAACGGGATCTCCGGGTGTGTTACCTTAGCCATTGAGGCATTGCAACGGAACAAGAATATGGCTGTTGCTTAGCCCAGTTTAAAAGCATTGTTTCTTCTATATCAGAGATTGTGTTGGGTCTTGTGGGAAACTCTATAGAACTGATGGCAGGGCATGAACCCATTCCCAAGAGTAAGAAGAAATTATTCTTTTAGGCTCCTAATTCTTTATACTAAGAAAGCCCCACTATCTGTTGGAGAGTTGGTGATGTACACGAAGAAGATGGCAGCTGCTGCCAGCAGATGCTGCCCGCTAAGCGATGAGCAGGAGTTTGCCTGCATTGAGGACTCGGTGAGTATACCCATGGATGCTCTTGTCTCCATTCCCCAACAGTCAGCTTCACTTCTGCAGACTTATCAATGGGGCTGAATAGTTCTCAGGAGAAAGTCCTCCAGGCCAGCTCATGCCAAATGTCCTTAATGAGCAGTAGGGGAGGACTGTTGCCAGCTTGTGGATGTTAGAGTCACAAGGCTGTTCCCTGGATCACATTCCAGGGTCTATCATCTGGGCTTTCAAGTGGGCCAAAGTAACTTTGTCCGTAATTTCAAGGGTAGTGCTGATTTTAGTTCAGTGCTAATCAAACTCCCAGATGTTGAATGTGTTTGCTAGAACACAGTTCTGCTCACTTTCTAGGGTCAAAGTGTTTTCAATGGTGGGGGTAATTGAGTGTAATGCTAGGGCTTTTTTTTTTTTTTTTGGAATCAAAGTACTTGAGAGGTTGGATTAAGATATGATTAGTGCAGGTGGGATGAGAGGGAAAGCAGCAATGATCTTGTGGGATACTTCCTGTATTTTGTCATCAAGCATGGTACATCATTTCTTCCTCACAATGCAGACTGTTTCCAGAGGAGCAGTATGCTCAAACCTCTGAGACTGGGCATCTAGGTCTTTTGAGAAACATGCCTTTAATACTGCTGAATTCTTAGTGACAGCTTCCTCTGCCATATCTTCACAGTAGGCCATATCTTTTAATGCTAATTTGGCCTTTCTTCTAATAAAACATAATTATCTGAGTTAAAAATTGAAAGACTATTATCCGTCCCTGCCTTTCTTTCTAAATTTTTAGTATTGAATCATGCCTACTTTAGGAATCTTATTTGATTAGATTTGTACATGCCTAAAGTTTTTGCTTTGGGGGCAGTCTTTGTGGTTACTTACGTCCAAATGGATACAACCATACAGTAGATGTTGTTGACTGGTTGAAATAGCTTCATCCTCACATGTATAAGTGACAAGGAATTTGGGTAGTGTTGCAGTTTGCCTGCATGGTTGCTGATAAATGACCATCAAATGGCTTAAGGGAACAAGGAGTTTATTTCCTTATGACTGTGCAGTTACAGTTCTCAGTCCAGCTTGACGGGAGAGCATGCACCAATACCGGGACTGAGGGAACTGGCCACACCATCACCACACAATGGCTGAGGGATGGACAATCCTTATTTGCCAGACCAGGATGTCTGGCCAAGTATATAGAAGAATACCAACTTTCTCAACCAGGTCTTGGTGGTATTTTATTCCACAGTCTCGTCCCACCCACCAGGCCTTCCCCATCAGCTAGACAATCTCCTGCAGGTTTGCTCTGGGCTTAACTCAACCATTAATTCTCTACAAATGTGCCTAGAGCTTAAACCCTCAATAGAGAAGTTGACCCCTAAGCCTAACTATGACAGGTAGTCAGTATACTCAGAAAAGCACACAGGCAGGCTTATGGATAGTGTCCACAGAGTATTCATATCCTAGGCACCAAAGTAGGAGCAGAATCAGGTGTCGGTTCTACAAGGAGTCAGACAATAAAGGAAGACTTCATGGTCATTCAACAAATTTTCCTAGGGTATCTATGCTGAGACAAGCGCAGCATGTTTTTTTTACATGTCCAGTACTAAAATATTGGATGTGAGCATCTTAAGAACTACAACATCCAAATCTCACTGGTAGTAGTGTTGTTTAAAGGCTTGATTCTGAACCGGTGTTGGGGGTGGGGGGAGTAAGAAGCTGTTGTTTCCAGCTGTAGATGGATTAGTAGCTGACTGATCATAGAGATAGGTTCAAGTACATCTCAGCCTGCAGGTGAGATGGAGGAAGGGGGTATAGGCAGGGGTTCAGTCTGTCCCTGACATTCTTCTGTTTTCCCCAAAAGAGGAAACTTGGTAGAGCAAGAAGAAAATAGAATTTGAGAATGCTTGAATTTAATCTTAGTTTCTATGAGTAAAATAAATAGTCAACATAAACCTCACGGCTCTTTTTCTTTTTGTCTCTTCTGGAAAAGGCCAAACTGCTTCTTGGAGCTTTGTGCAGAAGACATGGGGTTGAACCCGTCAATGCTGGAGTGGGCCACTGCTGTGATGGCTCCTATGCCTTTAGGAAGCCCTGCTTCGAGGCTCTGCAGGTGGATGGAACTTTCATGTCTCCATCTTCACCTTGTGACCAAGTCATCAACCTTAAACAGGACTTGTGCAAAGCTCGGGAGGAGGAACTCCAAGCCGAACAGCAAAGGTAAGCATGTGCTCACTTTATCTTTGTCCCCTACAAACTGGAGGACTGATATGAAGAATCTAACACAATCAAGTAGAATACAAGCTTACTACGCAAATTCACAAATACAGCACTCATGGTTGTTGTTCTTACTTTCTAAGCTAATTAGAATGAAGCAAATGTATCACAAAATAACATTTTTCCCAAAATGTGACCAATCTGAAGCGTGTCTCTAACATATATATTCTACAAGATTGTATGAGATTCTGTGAATAAATGATCGTTAATAAGAGCAGACTAATCATGCTATTTTATCACAAGGCTTCTGATTTCAGCTTTTTGTGACTTACTGCTGATTCCTAATGGTGGGATTTTTCCCTGGAAGCATCCAGCCTCCCTTCCTTACACATGTCTGCTCCTATCCTCAGGAGAAAGTAGACCCTGTAAGGGGGGCTTTGTTTATCCTCCCTCAGGTTCATCAGGAATGGAAGTTTATTTCTAATGAATTTATTTACTACAAGATCCACTCTGTCAAATCAGGGTCTAAGTATTATTATTGCAAAAATAACACCTTGCCAAAGGAAGCAGAGACTCGTTAGCTTGGGAGTGAATGTATTCTCTGGGTCAGCCATCTTATTGTAATACTTACAATTCATAACCCAGTTGACCCTTCAAGTCCTTTCATTTCAATGTGAAATTGTGCATTATAAACCAAACATTACAACTTTTTACTAAGCACCAAATATCCTTGTAACATTTAGTCAGTGTCCCTTTCATTCGTCCACCCTTCCAGAGACTAGCTTCTTTTGGAAGCTTTCTGGACCTAATTACATACCAGTTTAAGATGTCACTCCATCAAATCCTTACCTTAAGTCTATGAGGTAGGTAATAACATCACTCCATTTTAATTGTGAAGAAACTGTGGCCAGAAGGCAAGAAGACTTCCTCTGAAATCACACAGCAGGTACAGTTAGCAAAGTCACAGCAAAACGCTGCTGAGCAAGAGACTAAAAGGAAATAGAAGTTAGATCTGGTGGTGGAGACCTTCAACTGCAGCTACTTAGAGAGATTGCTGTGAGTTCCAGGCTGGTCAGTGAGTTTGAAGCCAGCCTGACCTACACAGTGAGAGCCTGTATTAAACAAAAACAAGCAAGCAAGCAAACAACAAAACAGTAGGAAAACAAAACGGCTGCGGATATAGCTCCAGGGTACAGTGCAGGACCTTAGCTTTAATATCAATACAGGGAAAAGAAGAGAGAGAGAGAGAGAGAGAGGAAAGGGGGAGAGAGAGAGAAAGGAGAGGGGGAGAAAGAGAAAGGATAGGGGGAGAGAAAGAAAGAAAGAGAGAGGAAGGAAGGAAGGAAGGAAGGAAGGAAGGAAGGAAGGAAGGAAGGAAGGAAGGAAGGAAGGGAGAGAGTAAGAGAGAAAAAGTAAGGGTATAGGAGTCGAAAATTTAAAATGAAATTAAGAAAGACATCAAGTTGCGCTGAACTGTTGGTTTAAATAGTATATAAGCAGTAGCATGTGCTCCAAATGAACCGATAATTTAGTGAAAATTAAATGTCATAGAAATGAAACTGAAAACGAGCTGATAGTACTGAGGTTCAAAGCTGGCCTTGAAAGTTAAAACGGTAATGGACAAACTACAAAGTGTAGCGCAGACCACAGGACATACATTAAATAAGGCCGGGCGGGCTGCTGGTGGAGCCCGGGGTGGGCGCTGGACCCGCCCGCAGAGCCTGGGCTCACTGGACTTGGCCGTGGGGTGCGTGGGGTAAGTCTTGCTTTGGAGTTCCCCGTTGTGGAAGTGGCAGCTTTGATATCTGTTGTGGCAGAGAGAAGAATCGCGAAACCCTGATTTTCCTGCCCAGAATCCTAGGAACCGAAGACTTGCCCCTGCTCTCCCCCGCTTCTCTCCTGGTTTGGTGAGCGACTTCCGGAACCCCGCCCTCGTGCTCGGCTCCCCTCTGCTGTCCACTGAGGGGAACTGCACCCTCCTGCGAGAAGAAAGAGAAACTGAGATGAGCCGGGGTTAGGAGCGGGCGAGTTGAGGGGGGGGACGTTTGGGATTTTGTACTGAAAAGTCACAAAAGTGGAGGCAGAATGTGAGCGAGGCTTCGTATTTCTGTTCACGTCCCTGTGTAATCGACTCTATAACCGAAGTCCTCCTGGGAAGGAAGTTTGTAAAGGGTCACCGTTTATTTGCTAAGAGAAAGCGCAGAAGAGAGGTTGTGAACATGCACCCCTTTATTGAAGGGCCAGAGAGGAAGTAGACGATGATCAGAACAGCCGATAATCTATAAATCCATGCAAGTAGTTCTGTTATTATTATCATCTTTATTAATTGTTATTGTTTTCTTTCTGACTATTGAGTACTTTCAGCAAGATAGTACTACACTGACTACTGCACTCTGTCTTCTAGAATACTTTTTTTTGATTTTCATGAGAACCTCGCAAGGGAAACGGACAGATTTCCTTCTCCAGATGAGGGTGGAAGAAGTTAAAAAAATCTCATCCCCGTCATATAGAAAGTCATTGGAAGACTAACCTAAACCCAAATTTGTGCCTTTACAGATTTTGCACAAAATGATAGAAAACTCTCTCTCTTCTTTCACATTGACTGCTGGAAGTGTTTAATCCTCTATGCCCAACCATAGAAACCCCCAAGTAAGTGTTTGGAGAGAGAACAGTGCCTCAAATAGGCTCCTAGACTCTCTATAATTTGATTTTCTCCCAAGTATCCATGGGAGTTAATTTCTGTAATCTGGAACCTAAGTTATAGTATTCTTTTGTGGATTTCCCAGTGAATTTCAGTGCCATAAGCAATACTGTAATTGCCGAAAGCAATACCTATAAAACCACCAACTTAAAAAAAAGCATCAAGCATTTGAAAAAGAAGACTCCATATAAGTAGCATAATACTAATTAAAGCATATGTTCCCTAATTTTTTGTGTTTGAATGTGCATGCACGTACATGTGTGATATATGCACACATGGTGTATTTATAGGTGCATGAAGAAGACAAAAGAGGATGTTGAGTGTCTCTTAACCTTATTCCAGGCCTCCCACTGAACTTGGAGGTAGGGTGTCTATTAGCAAGTCTAGTGACACTCCTGTCTCTGCCCCTCCCCCAGCACTGGGTTATGGGTATGTGTATGCAACCACTCCTAGCTTGCTATGTGGGTGCTGAGATCAGAACTCAGCTGCACAGCAAGCCCTCTTACCCACTGAGCCATTTCTCCAGCCTCCTGTTACCTATTTTTCTTTTTTTTTAAATTTTTTTATTATTATTTAGTCAATTGTGTGTGTGTGTGCGTGTGTGACTGTGTGTGTGTGTGCCTATGTGTGTGTGTGTAGAACCACGGATGAATCCAGGAACCACCATGGACCGCCTCCACCTCCTTGTTTACTCTGCCCTGGGATTCACAGGCTCTGCCCTACCAGGACCAGAAATGCAGGCCGCCCCCACTTCCGCCTAGCGTCTATATGTGGGGTCTAGGATCCGAACTCAGGACCTTCCGCCTGCAAGGTGGAGGCTTAACCCCTGAGCCACCTCTCCAGCCCCGTTACCTATTTTTCATGCCTTGTTTTCTTAGAAGTTAAATTTCTCTTGTCCCAAAGCAGTACAAAAAAAAAAAAGGAAAAGAAATTGGTGATCATAGGCAATGTTGATGTCAGAAAATTTGGATGTGTATTAAATAGAGAAACAGAAACCAGATTACAGTTTTGAAAGTTCAAAGTTCACGGTGGTTGAAATGTCCCCTGTCTAAGGTTATTCCGTGAGGGAAATCTGACGTGATGGATCAGTCACTGCAGTTGCAGTCATTTATTAGTTTTGTCATGAATAACATACAATACTCTCAATTTTCACTGCATGATACTTGCTATATCCATTTAGAAGTTAGCTGCTCAGACTACATAATGGAACAAGAATCATTTTTATTCACTGTATTTCGGCCATACTCAGTAAACAAAGGAAAATATGGTGTCTACTCTAGTGATAATTGCATGAAATGTAATCAGTAAATCAGGAAAGCTTGTTTTCAGAAACAGGCTGTTTGGAAACTTGAAGAGAGCAATGAACCTTGTGTACCCTGAGGCTACCAGCATCTTCAGGGTCTTGGACCTTAGGAGAGTTGTCTGACCCCGCATCGGAAAGAGGCTTGCAGATCTCCAGCAGTGCTTGAGTTCTTAATCCTTGCTGATCCTTTAGGCTCCTCAGCGACCTTGTGAAGCAGAAACCATCTGCAACAGAGCAACAGTTGCAAGCAGTCCTTTCGGATTTTACACACCTGGTGGAAATGTGCTGTGGAGCCGGAAAGAGTGAATCGTGTTTTCAAGAAGAGGTATCCTCATCTTTGCTTCCTCTTAGCACACAGCTGGGGGTTATGAAAGTAAACAAAGAGGACGGTTGCTGCAAGAGAGAAAAACCTCACCCAGGTGCAATCATGTAAAAACCTCACCCGGTTACAATCACGAGTAGTTTAGGAGGAAATATCACAGTCTAGATGAATCAGAGAGATTCAATAGGATGTCTAATATTTGAAGAAACAAGAGGATTGAATATGAGCAGAAACGAACACAACAGTTATGCCATTCGCTAGGAAGGGATGCTTATGATTAGAACTAGAATGAAAGAGGAAGAATTGAGCTATTGTTAAGAAATTGTATCCTAAAAAAAATAAAGAAACAAAAATTTGTTTATAAGCTTTGGGGGGAAACTGGATTTTCACCCTAGAAATTTCTGAGTCACAATTCAAAGAGTCACCTACTGCTTGGGGGACATAAACTAGAAACCAAACAAAAAGGATTTATTTTCCCATTGGTCAGTAGCTCATGAGAAGAGGGGTTGATAAACAAGGAGAAAAAACAGAAGCAGAGTGTGTAGTATCTATGTAACCATCAGGAGGCAAATTTTCTATACTTCATAGTATGTAGTTAAAAAGTAAGTGATTTTTCATAAGATGTTGAAGTTGTAAGCTGGTTTGCTGAGAACGAATTCACGTGACATCCCAAAGAAGGAATCAATTGCACCAGACCTGGATGGACAGATTATTTAAGGATTAAGGGCAGAATTCAAATGCGCTATGAAAGAGAGCCATCTGAGCATAGTTTAAAAGCAAGCATCTCTGTGCTTTTGAAGACAGGCCAGGGCTTGTTGCGACTGGGGTTAAGTTCTGCAGTGGCCCTAGGAAATATTCTGAAAGCAAATAACTTTCATTATTGCTTAAGTTATTTGCAATGAATCCTTTCTGCTTGCTCTCTGAACTGGACTTGTGTTTATTGTAAGTCATGTGTCTGAGGGAAGATTCTCAACAATGGGGTTATGTCCTGATAGAGCTACCATAATTTGAAAAAATTAAGTAAAAAACGCATTTAGTACAACTACTGAGCATCACTGTGCACTGCGGAGTGTGGAGTGTGGGTGTCTCTCTCCTGACAAACGGCTGCCTGAGCATTGTCTCTCACTGCCTCAGCTCAGCATCTTGAGAGTCTAGCACACTTGATTACCAGTTTGGGAGAAGATCAAATTCCAGTTCAGATACACATTGCATTCATGCCTTTGTAAAGTGAAGAAACCCTAAGTCAGAACATTATTTTTAAAAAATCAATATAGTTTAGTCAAGCTGCAGCGAATTTTAACTTTTGGTTACAAAGTTCAAGTATTATTTTGTCTCCTTTCCTTCTTTTATTTTTTTTTTGAGATTCCCCTCCAAATTGAAGGAGAAAAATAGAAGTTGTCTGAACTCCGTATCTCACTAATTAAAAATTGCTAGGTAAAATCTTAACTATATACTGTTATATGTGATCTCTAAAGTTTGGGTAAGTTTACTTTTCTTAGATTATTCTGGGGCAAATGCTTCTTAGTGTGTAACATGCATTCGAATCAGCTGGAAGGCTGTTTAAACAAAATGAATGTGGTCTACCCACAAAGCTTGTGATTCAGTGGCTTTATGTGGGGCCAGATGACTGGCATTTCTAGCAAGTTTCCAGATGACACAGACTCTGGGAACATTTCAGGAAGCGCTTGTCTAAGATGGGAGTCAGGTTGTTCCCTATCCACCCCCCATATTTCCATATGTCTCACTTCTAGTGAATTGAAACAAAAGGTAGTAACAGAAATAGGAAATCATGGGCAATCAGTATGAATTTGCTGAGATTACATATAAGACTGAAATTTTTTAAAAAAAATAAACTTGTAGTGAATAAGGCATAGTTAAAAGACATGGATTAGTGATGAGAATATTTTGGAATCTTATTAAAGTTTTGTGTCTGGCTTCTCTATGTTTGTGGAAGGATTCTGGGTTTGCCTTGGAGCACTCCAAGACTCTTTGTGGAACCAAGATTCCAGAAGTGAGAGCGCGCCACCTGCTGACTGCAGTGGAGGCTCCAAGGTTAAAGAAGACATGAAGGCATTTCCTTTGTTTGCTCCTCTGACTTAACTGCCAGTTATGTAAACCTGCTCAGCCAGTTAGCAGAGAAAGTGGACAGGCATGAAAACTGCCTTTCTCCCTGTGGCTAGTGGGAGGGGGAAGCATTTAAGCATTAAAGCATTCTCAGACAAGATTGAAAATATGCTTTCAGAAACAAGACCACAGAAGGAGTGGTTCTAGAGGAAAAATTCAATGTTGGCAAGAGCAAGAAGAACACATAAAGAAGAAAATGATAAAGAGCCACAAAGCTCAGTCTACCTTTCCTAGATAAGACAAAACAGCCTAGGGCTATAGCCTGTGCATTCACCTGCTCCCAGGGAGAATGTGGACCATCCATAGAGGAGCATGTTACATTTCAGGAAACATGGATTACAGACAATAGCAGGCTCAGAGAACAAGTTCTATTCATTGAAAACATCTCTGTGAAGAGTGGTAACTCCAGCCTGAGCAACTGATTGTCAAAGAGAATATGAGAATAGAACAAAGGTAACAGGATACAGGGGTGTTCGGACAGGTTGTAATGGCAGATGTAAAACAAAAATGAAGAAAGCATGGGAGTGTTGCCGTTGGATGTGGCTTAACACAAGCTAAAATGAAAGGACCCGTAGATTTTAATTGTCTGTACATTTATGATGAGCCTCCACAGATTGACAGGTCTACTGTCAAAGCTACTGTAATTGTATGATATAATTGATCTGATTAAACGGGCTGATTCTCTCTCTTTCCATCCCTGTCTGTCTCTTTTATCTCTCTCCTCTCTCTCTCCCCCCTCTTGATATATATATATATATATATATATATATATATATATATATATATATATTCTGGAATATTGCCCTTGGTTTCTTTTAATATATTGCATAATTTTTAAATTATATAAGTAAATCATGAATTTAGTTTATAAGGAAAATTAGAACAGAGGAGCAGGATATATATATATATGCATATTTCCTAGTTCTAAGAGATAAACAATTTTGGTCTTCTTTCAGGTCTCCTGTAATTATCATCCTCTAATAGCTTGAAAAATACTGCTGTTACTTAAATAGCACAGTATACTTCACTCACTTCAACCACTGTCCCTGTAAGTTGTCTAACTTCATTTCCTTTTTTTTTTTTTTTTAGTTAAACTAATATTAGTCTTTCAATTGGTTATACTCCACTTCTTGGTTCTTCAACTTTACCCAGCATCTGCTGATTCTCTAGAACTTAATATGTCTGAACTTTCTTTAGTCTCTGAATAAACTTTCCAGCTTTTCCAAAGTATACCATTACCTCTACATTGCCTAGAGTTATACTGCCTTGTAACTAGAATGTTATGTGCTCTTTATTTGAAGCATTTATATACAAATGCAATGAATTTATAGGTTTTTATCCTCTACTACCCACCTGTGTGCTGTTAATAAGTTGTTGCTAAAACCTGGAAACTGACAGGTTAACCTAGAATGGTTATTACCACAGTGCCATGAATAGATTGACCTTGAGGTCAGTGACTTATCTGCTAGCTTTGAAGAGAACTTTACAGATGACAAAGTTCAATGAAATCTGTTTTCTTTTGTAACCTACTATCAACTGCCTATAATCATGCCATGTCCTTTTTTTTTTTTAAATCTAGGATTTCCTAGTATGTTTTCCTGGGAGTGTTCAGTTACTCCTCCATTTCTGTTCACAATGAAAACACACACTACCTACTTTTATCACACTAAGATTCAGATTCTTATGTAGTTTTTTTTTTGTGTGTGTGTGTGGGGAGGGTGGGTGTGTTTTGCATGTGGATGGGTGCACATGTGTGTGTAGGTATATGTATAAGAATGTATTTCAGTGTGTGTGTCTATGGAGGCCCAAGGATGACATCAGGAATCATCCAGGATTGCTCTACCTCCTTATTACTTTGCTCTTCGGTTTCCCAGGGTCAAATTACAGGCCATGACTGGATCTGCTCTGTGCTTTTTATGTAAGATATGAGGATCCAAACTCAGGTCCTTTTGCTTGTGGGGCAAAGACGTTAACCTCTGAGCCATCTCCTCAGCCAACACTTTTAAAATTTGAGACAGGATGTCACTAGATTGCCCAGGGAAAGCCTTGTATTTGTGACCCTCCTGCCTCAGCCTCTTCAGGTGCCGCGCTTGCAGACCTGTGCACCACCACACCATGCATTTGCATTTTCCAGGATTTTGGCTAAGTAAATGTAGTTTGTTGACAGGATATTGATGGCTTTAAGAACCCATAAGCAGTCATTTGTGGTGGGATGTGTGTGGCATGCTTGTGAACCCCTGTACGCAGGAGCCTGAGGCAGAGGAGCTGGCTCCAGACAGCTTCAGCTGGGCAGGGAAACCCTGTCTCAAAAGTGGAAAGGAAGGGGGCTGGAGAGATGGCTCAGGGGTTAAGAATCTGCCTCACAAGCAGACTGTCTTGAGTTCGGATCCCAGGCACCACATAACATCAGGCAGAAATGACTGGGGCCTATAGAGGCTGGGAAATCCCAGAGGGAACCAAATAGGAGGTAGAGCAATCCAAGATGATTCCTGAAGTCATCCTTGGGCCTCCACAAGCACACATAGTACCCTCTGATACACACACACACACACACACACACACACACACACACACACACACTAAATTACAAAAACTAAAATAAAATAAAGGAAGAAAACCATGCCACAAAACTATGATAAGATAGACAATTTAATTTGTTTATAACAGACCTCAGTGTGGTAAACCTGGCATCAAAACAAAGAGGGTTAGGGGAGTTTAGACCAGTGTAAGGAAGGTATTTCCTTTTCCATTTCTGTCCTCTATGTCTCATCACATGACACCATACTTTTTTTTTCTGTGAAGTACTTTATATCTGTGAGACATATTTTATTTTTATTTATTTATTTATTTCTTCCACTCAGACAACGTTAATAAGTACCCCATTCCCCTCCCCCCCATTCCTGGAGCATCATTTAGTGTGCATGTCAAACTTCCTTCTGGGTCCTCCTCTCTGATGAGGTGTAAGGACTCAATGGCATTGCCTAGAGCTCTTTTTTGTGTTCCCCTTTAGTAGAGGAACACTATTGTGGCTGTTAATCCCTTGCCTCTAAGAATCGTAGTGCCTGTGATCCATGCTAGACTTTAGGAGTTCAATGATATGTTGATAATTGCGCAGGTCATGACCCCATACTTTTTGATTGGTTTATTTATGTGTGGATTGGGTGATGATTGATTAATTTGGCAGTGTCTCCTTGTACGGCCCAGGCTAGTTTGGAACTCACAATGTACAGCTAGCCTTGAACTGGCAGTGAATCCTTGTGTTGACCTTCTGAATGCTGGGATTCAAAGCAGGCATCACCGTGCCTGAGCTTTCCTTGCTCCGCAGTCAGAGAGGCTCCGTGTCCAGAGTGCAGTATCAGTGTTCTCATTTCATTCAGCACCATCCATTCAGCGGGGGTGGGGGAGACTGAATTAATATACTTATAACCATTTTCCAAAGACTCCCAGGGGCTGTTGAGAATGCCAATCGGTTGACCCTTGTGTGTGTGTGTGTGTGTGTGTGTGTGTGTGTGTGTACCTTAGAAGTGGCATTCTAGGGTCCCTTCCTTCTTTAGCTAAAGAGGATCTCGCATGTATCTGGGGGCTCCACCAATGATTTTTTTACTTGAATAAAGAGAATGTAGTTGAAGATTTATGGGAAACTGGAGTTTATTGGCAGAGCCTGTTCCCAGCAGTTTTCTTCCTGTGACTCCCTGTGTCTCTCCATGCGGTGGTGGACATCAGGGTAAACTAGTTCAACACTTAAAGGACAGGCTGATACTAATAATCTGACCTCAGCCCGAAGCAAAAGAGCTCAGTCTTTTGGGGAGGGGGAAGCAAATAGTCCAGATCTGACATCTTGACATGGGACAAGACTTACAATTTAATCGAGTCTTTAAACTAAAAGAAAGTTGATCACCTCGAGCAAGGAGCACAGTCGAGGTGCTCAGGCACTTAGGGGTCTAAGGAGTTCCGAGTTTTCTCATCCACTTTCACAAGGCTTTTTTTCCTTCCCTCTTAGGAGTCCAAACTGATCTCAAAGTGCCAGTCCCTCTTGGAAAGCTAATGGATCCCGGAACGTGGCAATGTAGGATCCTTACTGAAGTTGGCAGGAGACTAGCCCGTTGGCACCAGGTCTCAGTTTTCAGTTTTCCCTCTCAGCAAAATGGCTTATTGACGCCCAGACAAGCCATCTGCAAGGTGTGCCTCTGAAGAACAGCAGCCGGAACAGGAACCCCAAGGGTTTTCAAAGTCCCAGGCCGTGATGAACATGCAGCTTTGTCTCTGTGAGAACTGGCTGCTGCTGGGCTCCCACAGTGAAAATGTAGTAGAAAATCCATACTCCAGCCACAGAGGACTGACAGAGATAGACTCTGCAATAAAGTTATCTTGCTGGCTGGTTTTTTTTTTTAACTGTCTCCTGATTAGATGCAATGTTGACATTAGCTTCTTCTAACCTCATATCTATATTAATTTGATCAATTAAGTGACAATTAGTCCTTTGCCTGGAACGACATAAGAATCTTGTAACTGGACTAATTTTTATTTGTTTCACATGCTTTTGTGTAACAAAGTAAGCAATGCTATTTTAATGCTTATTAAGATGTGAACTATTTTGATTGGAGAAATACAGAGAAAATTTTAATTCTTGTTATAATGCTCTTTACATGATTTTAAGTAATTGTTTTTTCCATGCTCATACACATTTATTGATTAACCCATGCACTAAGTATAGTGTAGAAGATATCACAGGTATAGCAAAGCTGGGTATAGTATGACCAAGCTGCTATAGCTGATGCAAAGTGTAAGACCCCTGAGGAATTACAATAAAAGGTAAGTTGCACAACAGTGGTGCTTCAAGAGTGGAACACACCAGATCATGATGCACAGGATCTGATCACACACTGTCATGGAGACCAGGCAAGGGCATGGAAGAAAGGAGTCTCTCTCAGAACTAGATAATGGGAATGGAGCCAACAGGCGGAGAAGTAGCAAAGGTGCTCCAGGGGATGTGGTTTAAAGAGTAGAATGAAATAGCTGTGGTCAGTAAGATTTGGTAGAAGATAAGGCTATCATGGTGGGTGGGGTCACAGATTAATTTGATTGTAGCATATTTTTCTCACAAGTTTCTTCTGTGTGAAGTGCAGCATTTGCATATATCATTTCTCTAATCCTCACAACTGTCTAATGGAGTTACTATAGCCAAAACTCCTTATCTGCAGTTCTGTACCTCTAAATTCAGCCAACTGCTGATCAAAGATTTCAAACAATTATGATGACATAAAACGTAATTTCCTTCGTCATTAGGTCCTTAACAATATAGTATAAAGTTACTTACATATTTACATTTTATAAGTTTTTAACTAATTTAGAGATGAGCATGTATTCTGGAGCATGTAGATTACCTGAGAGATTTTAGGATCCTCATATTTGATGTTTGAAGAGGATCCTGGGACCAGTTTCCTAGTAATCCATATGGTGACATCCATGATGGGCTGGCTGTGAGTTCGAATCCCATCTATTTTTAATTTTAGTTGATATGTTAATAATAATGAAATATTTGAATCACCTGAAGTAAAAAAAACAAAAAAACAACTCTGCTTTTTTGATGGATGCTTATGGACTTGTATGGTGAAAAATTAACTCTGAAATAGATTTTGACCTTAGAATCTGTATTAGCAATCCAATGGATTCAGTAAATTATCCTTAAATATAGCAGCACAACACAGTAAGAGCTTCTTATCTTGTACAGTTTCTGCAGTGTCTACGCTGGGTTTTCTGGCTCAGGATCTGTCAGGGAAGTTGCAGTCCGACTGTTGGGTAGGGTTATTGCAGTCATCTGAAGGCTGGTCTGAGGCTGAATGCAGCTGTGGGCAAGAGGCTGCAGCCGTCTACTGGCTTCGTTAGGGGGGTCCCAGGGCCTCTTCCCGTGAGAGTCTCAGGTCATCACGATTGGTTTCTTCCGAGGAAGCAATCCAAGAGGATGTCCCAGAAGACGCCACTATGATTTCAGTGACCTAATTGTCCAAGTCACATGCTAGCTGTCACCAAGTGTTAAGAGTACACTCAAAATCATATAATCATAGAGGAATAAATATGTGAGACGATCATCTGCTTGGCTTAATCATGTATAATATATATAAAATTCATTATATTGAAGCCACAAATATATAATTATTGTTTTTCAATTAAAAATATAAAGAAATCAATTCCAACTCCTTTAAGGTAAGGAAGAGAAAGAAAGGAAACATTCAAAGACTTTATACATATATTTTAAATTCCCACAGAACAAGATCAATGTATCATTTAAATAACTTCAGATATTGTCACCTAGAATTTCATTCTTGAATGCACATCTTACTCCTGGTTGATAATTTTTCAATCACAACTTTTGTATTACCTACTTTAAAATATAACATATTAATTGTATAAAATTTGATAAATATAAAAAGTTACAGAAACATGAATTATGTGTGCTGGCTCTGGTTTATAAGTGTATGTTCAAAAGTATCAGTGTGCACATACCCACAAATATATTTATGTATCTTATGGATAATAAATTTTTTCAATATTTTTGTACATATTCTTACTTAGATATAAAAGGAAAATAGTCTTATGAGTAAAACCTATTTCACAACATAATTTTAATGACTTTGTAATACTCTCTAAGGAAATGTTTCATTTCAAAATTTTTTTATATATTTGAGATTAAGGTCTTTTACTTCCTTTGTCACAATAAGCAAAAGTATAGTAAACATGTTTGATTATATCCATATGATAAAATCCCACCAATAGAATGACAGGATGTGAGGATGAAAAGTTCTGTTTGTTTCTGTTATCTGTTGGAACTCTCATTGTTGCTATTTGTTGAATATTTAACACATCTCAGCGCTTGCTAATAGAGTTTGTGTTGACTTGTTAGAATCATTTTATTCTCTCTCAGTTCCAAATACAGATTGTGTCCTACTCTGAAAATGGAGGTAGTCTCTAAATGTTTACTTAGCATCTTGCACAGTGCCCAAGTTGTGCCAGTAGAGGGCGGTAGAGAAACACTGCAGGAGTAAGGGGTAAGATGGAGTCCTTCATTGTGCCGGCTTTTCACAAAGCTGTAAGCCCTCTGCACATCTGCTACTGCAGTTCGCTCAGCCAGTGCAGTCCTCTGCTTAGTCAGAGTGTTTCTAGCCCCGTGGGTTAGAGTCACACTTTTCCCAAGGAGTTCTGAAGTCCCCATTGCAAAATTTTTGTTTTCAGGGTTCTCTGCCTCATCTTATGAGAGCTTTAAGAAGGTCTCTTTCTGTCTTGTTACTACTCTGTCATAGCTTAATAATTCTTGCTATCAAACTTCACCTGGACACAATGGTATTCATATACTTGACCATTTGCATTTTCTTTTCTGTGATTTTTCTCTTCATACGCATTTTGTAGAATGAATGTGTGTGTATGTGTTTTTCTTTTCATACCTATTTTGTAGAATGAGTGTGTGTGTGTGTGTTCAGTGCCTCACTCTGGCTCACAGGTTGACCGGGAGCTCACCATACAGTCTGAGCTGTCTTTACAATCAAGGCAGTCCCCTTGCCTCATCCTCCTTGGGGTGTGGAAGCATGTTTTGAAAACTCCACTTTAATACAACATTCATAAATAATACTCGCAAGATTTTTCCCACGTGAGTATGTGGCCGACATATAAGTCTGCCTGAGAGTATCTTACAGAGTAACAAAGAATCCTGATAAAATAAAAGAGTAAACTGAATATCTTAGAGAGTCATAAGATGCTGCGCTACCCTGCCTGGCTTGGCTACAGCTGTCCTGCAATCACTCAGCAAGCATCGGGCATTTGAGGCCTCTAGTGGAGGGATAGCACAAGAGTTCACTGCTAGGCTAAGAAAAGTACACAACTTAAAACTTAGGAATCATTTATTTTCCGGAAATTTCCAAGTTTATATTAAGTCTCTGCAGAAAGGGAATACAATTTTTTGAAAGATCTATTTATTTACTCTGTGTGTGTGTTATGTGTGTGTGCATGCGCGTGCGTGTATGTGTGTGTATCAGAGGACATTGTGCTTGCCTATGGAGGCCCATAGTTGACATTGGAATCACCCTGGATAGTTCTACCTTCTCTTTGCTTTGCTCTGGAGTTTCCCAGGCTCCACTTCCAGGATCTGAAGTGCAGGGCACCATTTCCTCCTGGCATTTTTACATGAGTTCTGCTCATATGGCAGAGGCTTAACCCCTGAGCCATCTTTCTGGCCAGGAATACATTTTTTAAAGTGTTTAAAAACAGTTTGTAAGTCATCAGGAGAAAAGAGGGAGGAGGGGGAAGAAAAGAAGGAAGAGAGAAAAAGGACAGGAAGAAAGGAATAGAGAGGGAGTGAGAGAGAGACAGGGAAGAAAGGAAGGAAGAAGGGAAAAAGGAAGGGTGAGAAGGAGATAGACGAAGAGGGGAGATAAGAGAGACAGAGAATGCACGAATATGAAGGGCCCAGGTTGAGAAAACTAAAATTTAGATTTCTTTACAGAGCCCAAATTTTTTTTTATTTCCAATGGACAGATAGTCCTGCTGTTACAGAATTAAAAGTTATCGACCCATATAAATACATTTCTAAATTTTATGAAAATTCCAGAGGATTTAAGATGTTGTGCAATGCCATCACCTTAATATCCATGAGAATGTGCTTCCTCTCGATTTCATAAGCCAGAGGCATTTGCTTTCAGTCATGTGTGAGTCAGCTGATGCACAGTTCCCTAGAAAGTGAGAACTAAACAAGGAGAACTGCAGGAGATTAGAAGAGGCCACTTACTTTTGAATTCATAGCATGATTTAGTGCAAAGGATATTTGGAATACACAATATCCCAGCTATTTCAGTTACTGAAACTAAGTTCAATCTCATTTTCATCCAACTCTGAACTGCAGTTAGTCTCATCACCTCAAAGAGAAACATGTTTCATGTTCAGTTCCTAGAGCTTAAAGGTCACATGTGTTTGAGTGTTAAGTACCGACCATGCCTTCCTCCAAGACTAACGTCTCTAACTCCACTGAAGCATTTTGCAGTAGTGTCCTGGGCTGCTAAACCGTTGTCTCTGTTTTCACAATCTGTCTGCTTTGAAGACATTTCTGTATAATAATCTTTTCTGTCTTGAACCTGAAAAAGGAGAGGAAGAGTATTGACACACGTGGTGCATGGATTCTCTTAAGAATCTAACCCAAGAGCATGCCCCCGACTTACTTAGCTATTATTCTTTCGATCTCTCTTTTCTCCTCTTCATATAATCTTTGAAGAATGGATTCCAAGAGGGAAAAGTGAACGTTTATGTATTGAGCCACCTGGGAAAGAAAAAAAGAAAGCAAAGCAAGAAAGAAAACAGAATTTTACGTGAGAGGTGCTGGGTCAGAAGGGAGATGAAAGAGCAGACGGAGAGGCTGCTGTGCATACATCACTGCTGATTTCTTCTGCGTCTTTATCCATGAGGAACATGCGGGCATTGTCTTTGGATGGCCCTTGCAGCAGCCTCTGAAGCAGTGGAACATCTGTCTTCTTGAGCCGCTTCTGTTCTGCAAATAAAAAAAAAAAAATCAACCGTAGTAAGGAGTTCATCCTAGAGGAAACGGAGAGAGATGCTTCTCTTGTTCACTGTTCTCATTGGCTTGCTTAGGAAGCAATAAGCTTCCTTGAAATAAAGGGAAGGGGGAATAGTGGTCTCTTTTCCATGAGGAACATGGTCTAAGTGCACAAGAGAAGCTACAGATGGTATTAAATTCCATGTATCTGTTTGTCCTATACATATTTTTATATTTATGATATAGTTAACTTACTAATCATGTATATAGCTAAACAAAATAGAACAACTATAGCTCTCTATACATACTCTAATAAAATTGTCAGTATTCCTACTTTGAGGCCATTAGTGAAAGCCAAGATTACTTTAAGATGAACACCAAGGTAGCTCAACAATCAATCTGATAACTAAAAGGTTACCACGTGACCAGTGGGCAGGTAGTGTGCACAGGATAGACACAATGGACAAAGGGATCTAGCGTTAGACATGAGGGATGGTGCCACGGCTCATCACTACACCCAGAGAGGCATACAATTTAAAATTTCTAAGTTGTTTATTTCTGGAAATTTCCATGTAATATTTTTGAACTCTGATTGATATTAGGCAGCAAAATTATAGAAAATGAAATTGTTTATAAGGGAGAATTTTATATATTAAAATGATAAAATTAAAACTTTTAAACTTCTTTCTCTTAATATATGATTTGACTTAATATTTCAAAGAATATATATGCATGTATGTGTGTATACATATGTAAATTTTTTGTGAGATCAGTACATTTATTATCTTATTTATCTGTGAGTTTCATCCAGTCAGTCATGAAAATAAGATTAGGAAAAACTGACATCTTCTTAGCATTCCCATTTCAAAAGTGATAGTAAATGTTCCCGCTACAAAAGTACTTCTGACTGCCACAGAAATTTCATATCTGGGGATTTCATTTGTATCAAAATGAAGATGAAGCACGGAAAAAAAAACTTGTCTTTAAATTTATCCTGTTTTTCACACCCCTTCCTCACTTCCTTCCTCAGTCGAAACCAGTCTCATCCCTGAACTAGATTTATCCTGGGAAGAAAGTCAAGAGACTCTCTAGAGCTCAACACCCAACTTCCCATGAGCAGTGTGGTATTGCCCACTTCTGTCCCCTATAGCTGCATTTATTGATTTCATCTGCTGTCATTTCTGATGGGAACAATCTCATTCCTCTTCTCTTCTCTGACTTGCAGGTCTAATACTCGCTTGATTTTCCACCCTCAGTTTGTTTCACCCTCAGTTTCTTGCTTCATGACCTTCTGGGACGGTTATTGAAAAGGTATATTCCTGGACCATCCCATCCAAGTTCTGAATACACTCTACTGAGGAAGAAAGCATCTCTCTCAGCATGTCAGACCCAGTGATGAGGAAGGAAGAGCAATACCAGCAAGGCCAGAGAGAAATGCAAGTTGTGAAGACTCTCCCAAGTGCTAGAGGAAGGAGGGAAAAGTGGGAAGAAGACCAGAGCTGAGGAGGAAGAAGTGCCGTGGATCTTGGGGTTCTGAGTTGGATCCTGGGGTTCTGAGCTCCATTCAGATAATAACATCTGGCAAATATGCCCACTCTTTTGTATAAACTCTTTGAAGATACTTCATCCTTAGAAAATCTTTCTCTGAAACCATCAGATAAATACAATGTTCTAAGATCATTTCTCAGGCTGGGGTGGAACTCAGTGGCACAATTATGCTTATTTTCCCTGCTTGAGGCACTGGTTTTGATTTCCAGAACAAAAACCCACATAAAACTATAAAAACTCCTTTCCTTGTATCCTTTCCCCTTTCATTTTTCCCTTTGTTTTCTTCCTCCCTTCTTTCTTTTAACAGAAAGAAGTCTTGCCTGCCTTCTTTATGGGTAGAAAATCGTAACAAATTGAATTAGGTGCAGAATGATCAAACTTTCTTACCTCCTGATCCAAAAATCATACAGAGAGCAAAATCCTGAGGGCTGTTCTCAATCTGTCGATGAAAAAATATCAACATGATTATTTGTTTTCATAGGATATTTTCTAAGCCGATCAGCCCCAAACTCTGTACCTGTACCCTAAATGCCTATTTCACTTGCAGAATAAAGAACTTTTGTTCCCTGGGACTGATGTGATATCCCACCATTTGGTTTTCTCAAAGTAAAGACTCCTTCACACCAGAATATGTAATTCAGATTTATATGTTTACTGGTCTTTTCAGAAGAGTGCATACATGAGTCTATAGTTCAATTATTTTTAAGGATAACTTTCCAATCACTTTAATGATGAAACTTACCTTAAATTTTTTTTAAACATCAATAACTGTTTAATAAATTAGTGTCTTAATTATTGTTTGATCACTTCAGGAAATATATTTATGTATTTGAGGTCTTAAATCAAAAGTAGTTCATAGTTTTCATTTTGCAATGTGGTTACAATTTAAAATGTTTCTACTTATATATGTGTATGTATACTTTTATCAACATAATCATTTCAATTATAGTCAATAATATGATCACATGAGTGGAATCATATTATATTTAACATTTTTTATTTTATTTTTTCTTATTTTTTTTTTATTTCCACTCATACAAACTTAACAGGTATACCGGTCCCCTCTCCCTCCAACCCCCCATTCCCCTGTGCTCCCCACCCCCTCTTCCCTTCCTATCCCCGAGTGCCTCCCCCTCCCATCCCCGAAGCATCCTTTAATGAGCATGCCAAACTCTCTTCTAGGTCCTCCTCTCCGATGAGGTGCAAGGACCCAGGGGCATTTCTCAGAACCATTTCCTGTGTTCCCTTTAAGCACAGGAACAGCACTGTGGCTGTCAATCCTTTGCCTCCAAGGATCGCTAGACTTTATGGAGTCAATAGTGTGTTGGACATTGCGCAGGGCATGCAAAGTCCAATTATGATTGCTTCGACCCTAGCTTGTGGAGATTCTTGCATATCGTTACTCCTCCCATCCTTGTGTTCTTAAATCTTACCACCCCCTCTTCCGCAAATTTCCCTGAGCTTCAGGATGGGGAGAGATTAGGCTGGTCTAGTTCCAAGTGGTTGATATAGAGTCTCTGATGTTCTGGATTATGGTTTGTTGATTTTCTTTTGCGGTTTTGCTGCTCTTGCAATGCCCTTCACTCCATCCTGATGGGTATTGGATATCACCCCCTGGCCAGAGATAAAAACCTGTTAAAAACTTACCTTAAATTTTTGAAGAAGTTGCTTTATTACTTCTTCAGTTCTCATATTACTATTTATTCTGACCTTAGTTTCTAATCCAAAGGCAGGGGTGAAAATGGATGTCTAAAACAGGAACAAAAAGAAGTCATTTACATCCCTGAAAATTCTCAAACTAACAATAATCTGGATTCTTTAGCCTAAAGTGGGAAGAATATGTAATTACTGAAAGTTATGATAGTCCTTAATAGGATGTCACAGAATTTTCAAAAAGCATTGATTGAAGAATATTTATTGGTTGAGCATTGTATGAAAACATTTGTATTGAGCATTGTATTCTAAACATTTTATAAATATTCACTTAATTCTTATAAAACCAAAGAAAATTAATTTAAAACTCTATGAAATAATATATGGATAATTAACAAATAGTGTTGAGTGGAAACCCTAAAGTAGGTAACTGATGATGTACGCTACTTTATGATATGCACCTTGGGGGAAATTAAACTGTGTGTTTGTCAGATCATCAAAACAGCAAAAAATTTACTCATTATTTGGCAGAAAGTAAGAAAGAGTATCATGAAATATATATTTAAAAATACAAAAGAATATTAAGTAAAGCTTTATTTCTGTAAGCTTTATTTATATGTGCAATTGCTAAATGTTCCATAATGTGTAGAAATGGGGGGGGGGTTCAGAGATGGAAATGTGTAGACTTGGGGGTTTCACTGGAATGATAGTTGAATCTTAAATAGGGAGATTATTAGTTAATCTGTGTATATGGCACTCTTGTAAGTAAAACATCTTACTATGTAAATAAGCTTTCTGGAAAGATATAAGAGGGATGTCGGGAGAAAGTTTGTGTAACTTTGAGAAGATTCAGTTCTTGTGTGTATGAATGTGTCACTCTGTGATGCTGAAGAACAGAGTTTGTAAACCTGATGGTGTCCTTAGGAACTGTATATTTATCCTACACTAAGATGCACTGAGGGTATGTTAGATATGTGTTATTGGTGTTGTTTATATAAAGAAACTCCTTGGAGTGTGACAATAGCAGCCAGTGAGACCTGAGCTTTTGTGTGTGACTCCCTTAATTAACATCTTGACCCTCAATGATTTCATTCATAGGTAAGGCAGCAGGATCAGGTGTTCCTCAAGAGCCCTTCTTGAGGGCCAATATACAATGAATTCAGAAGCATGTTTTTCACATATAAATGTTAAAACTACATTGTTCACATTAGTTGTGTTAAATACAACATATGCTGAACCCTGTCACAATGTATTTATTTTTACATGTATACAAATATAGCATCAATCAGGTCATATTCACTGTAATTTACCTCCAAACGTCATAATTTAATCCTTTAGTTGGGTATTATGCATGACCTATTGAAATTGGTATTATTGACCAATTTCATTATAGAAATATGTATCTTATGAAACACATTAACTTTTTTTTATTTCTGCTCATACAAACATAACAGGTACACCGGTCCCCTCCCTCTCTCCCCCTCCCTTCCCCCTCCTTTCCCACCCCCCAGTGCCTTCCCCTCAATGGTTCCCCCCCAATCCTTTAATGTGCATGCCAAACTCTCCTTTGGGTCCTCCTCTCTGATGAGGTGCAAGGACCTGGGGAAACACATCAACTTATAACACTTATTGACTGAAGTTCGCAAATGCCCCACATTGTACACTTATTCTTTGTGCCTTTCTTCCTGAACCACACATCATCCCATAAAATAACTTGCAGAATAATTCCTAAGGGGAGGAGACAACCAGGTAGTTTCAGATCTGTGGGCACTGTCAATGTTACTATACAGTCAGTGGGAAAATTCTTAAACAGAGAAAAATTCTAATTGGGACAAAGAATTAAAAGGGGACACCAAAAGCATACTACTGAAATCCTCTCAAGGGTAGAAATGAACGCATGATGTGGAAAACCCTATAGGAAAAAAGCCTACTGGGAAATGAGTTCAATTTTTTTTTATTAAAGGGCTCAGGGCATGTTTAGCACAGATAAGTACTTCCTAAACATCTAATAAATGAATGTATGATATTATTAAAGTATATGACATGAAATTTTCTTGAATTCTGATGAAATGAAGATATATTTCTTACGTTCAATAAAGTGAAATGTCTTACAAGTACTACAGTGAGACTTGAGTAAATAATTTTGTAAATGTTAACAAAGAAATCAGAAGAGAAATTTTACCTAAACTACAGCCATACTTAGATAAATATTTTGTATATTAGTGAAAGATCTGAAAGGAATTCAGCAAAATGAGAAACTTGACTTGTTGTTTGTATTAATGGACAAATATCCTTTGAATTATTTTTAATTTATTATTCCTTTGAATTATTTTATACTGGAGCCCTTAGTATATTTTGACTTTTTTGTTCCCCAGCTTTGCACAATAAAAGTTAAGAAAGTCATACATTTTAGTTATGGTTGCATGAGTTAGCAGTTCTTGCGTACTTTCTTGGTAGAAAAGAAGGGTAAGCTTCTGTTTTTAGATTCACAGTCTAATCCAAGCTGTCAGATTCATCTGGCTCGGCACCTGTCACCCAGGTAGAGCTCACCCACCACCTGGTAAGTAACTCGGGTTCTGGAGTGAGACAAATCAGAGTTCAAGTTCAGAACTTTTACTTAAATCATATCTAACTTAACACATATCTAACCTCTGAGAACGTCTCTTGTATGTAAAGCAGAGAAAAATATTCACTGGATAGTTTTAGTGATTAGTGAGATAGTTTATTAAAACATTCTCTATAATTCACATGTCTATAATTCCAGCACTTGGGAGGCTGCAGCTTGGGCAATATAGCAAATTCTTGGATAATATGGGGTATTGAATGAATACCTGTGCTTTAAAAAAAAATCTGAAGTAAATGAACAAACACACTAAAACCAAAACAACCCAACCAAGCAAAAATGAACCCATTTAAAACTTAACTCACTAGCTAATAATTAAAAAGCAATCAATGTTAGACATTATTATTATTACTATTTAACTGTAAGTTCATTGATAATACTAGTGCAATTGACAACATCATTTTAATGATATTAGTGGAATTGAAACTCACTTTATGGTCATAGAAGTGTCCATTAATAGATGCCCTATGGTTCTGTCTGTCTTTCCTGTCCAGCATTGGAGCCTTCATCCTTTTTCTCACCAGAGCAGCTTCACTCATGGTCCTATAGAGCAGAGGGGATTCTGGCTCTTCATCTGTGTACAACTTCAGAGTGCTTCTGTGATAAGATAAACAATCTGGGAAGATAAAGATTATAAACTCATATCATTTAGCTGCCTATCTTCTTGTATCCCAGGCAGACTGGTGTGCTTTCATTAATTTAAGAATACTATTATTTTCAAAAATAATATAATATGAACAACAGATCTGTGGAATTTTTAAATGCTCCTTTTGCTTCATTTTTGTCTAGTTTCTCAGCTTATTTGCCTCCTTTTGGACTACTTTGCCTCCAAAAATTTAATTATCTCCAGAGAAGACATGTATTTGTTTATCTGAGATCAGTACAGAAATATGTTTATATGCATATGCAACACAATTGGCATAAGTTGGTTTAAATGTTAAAAATAGTTTAAAGAGTGGGAAAAGATACTATTATGTTTATGTGCTTTAATACTGATAAATTCATAAATATTCTTTTTCAGAGTTTTAAAAAAGTTATAGGGAAATGGATAAATTTCAGTGTTTCTTCAGATAGCTGACCTCAAATTCTTATGGATATATGTCAGAAAAGATTATAAAATTAACTGGGAAGTTATCAAACACGTCTAACATAAAGAGTCTAGTGTCTGCTTGCTTTGTTATTGACAAATGAATAAAAATTTTTTAATCACCAAAAAAAAAAAGAATACTGTTATTTTCTGGCAGTTTTAAAAACACTTGAATCCAGTCTTTTGCTAGATATTTATTAGATGTTGCCTAGGATTGATCAGGTAGCAAATTCTGCCAAAAAATTGTGTTTTGTAGAATTTAATCACAATGATGACATGTTTGGGATCCACATGTTACTACCTTATTGGATGGCGGGGAGAATTACAGAGAATTCAGCACATAAGAGCTGAGGAAACCCTGGTTCTTTATCAGTCTGATTTCATGCACATAAGATAAAAGTACTTGAGCTGAAGTACAGAGCACTCACAATACTCTACAGGATGGAATCAGGCCTTGTGATCTGACCTTCCCTAAAAAGATGGACTTTGAATCTTAGTTGCTCTAGTTTCTTAGGAACATTCTTGAGAAGTCCTTCATATTGTATAGAGATCTCTGAAGAATTTCTCCCTGACCTTTATAAAAGTTCAGGCAGCAATATGCTTTAGGCTAGTGACTATTAGTAATATACCATAGGGAAATATTTGCACTATGTTCTTTTGAGCACATCCCAAGTAAACTGTATGGTTTATTTCTTTCTTTAAGATAACATTTCATGTACCCCAGACTGGCCTCAAGATCATTTTGTACCTGAGAATGTCTTTGAAGTCATGATTCTCCTGTTTTTACCTGCCAAATGCTTGGATTACAGGTTTGGGTCATCAAATCAGGGTGGATTTTCTCTTTAATTGACTATTATTCTATTCTTTCTCTTCACTGTACCAAGTGTATTCAACAGTGATCCATAATCTACCAATCAAACTTTGACTATTGTATTGTTACAACTTTTGTACATTTCAGAATATGAAATCACCAAATACTAATGAACTGGTATCTATTGGCTGGATAGATGGTGCTTACATGGGGCTGAATCTTCTGTGAGATGCAAAAGACTCAAAGCCGCCTTCTTCATCTTCTCCAACTTCTTCCATCACTCATGCTCTTAGGTAAGAATAGGGCTACTTGTGGCACTGTGATCTATTTTCCCCCTTTGGAATTCCAAATATGTTTCTATTGTAATTAGAATACTATCTAAGAGGCAAGAGATATGTCATCTTTCTCTAGAACTAGTGTTTATGCATGAATAGATTTTGTAAAATGTTGTCTTGGAACCAAGAAATTGAGATTTCTTTGGGTTTAGGTTCTTGAGTAGTATATTCAAATAAATAATTGAAAGAACCTATGTATATATACAAAGGTAAGAAAACTCTGAAAGGAACAACATGTTTGTTACAGGATTTAAGTTATTATGGAGATAGCACAAGTGGAAAAATTGAGAAGGGATGAAAACAAAATAGTAAAATTAATCATTAGAAGTTATTAAATTTATGAGGCAAATGCCAACCAGAGATATTTGATCAGTTTAAACTTGGTTTGATAATATAATAGTCCTAACTGAAGCCCATTATTCTATTCTTTCTACCACTCTGTTCTCCAGATTCAGTTACAACTCTTCCTTGGATCTTTCTATCTGAGAATTACATGGAAAAATTCATGCAAATCACAAACTATCATGCCTAACACTAAGCAGTCTCAGTAAAACTACTGATATCAATATCATTATTACTATCAAATTATTGTTATTCCAACTACAAGTGCCATATAACAAAGAAGCTGTCCTTCTTCATTGTACTGACATACATACATCTGACATAAGACCTTTATGATATTTAAATAGATTTCTCTTTTTAAAAAGTTGAGGGGGCTGGTGAGATGGTTCAGCTGGTAAAGTGCCTGTTGCACAAGCCCAAGGACATGCATTTGGATTACCAGTACCCATGTAAATAAAATAAAGCCAGGTGTATTAGCACGTGGTTTAATACAAACATTGTGAAGACAAAGTGGATCCCTGGAGCTCACTAGCCAATGAGCCTAGCTGAACTGGTGAACTTCAGGTTCACTGAAAGACTCAGTCTTGAAAAATAAGGCAGAAAGTATTTGAGAAAGATGCCCTATATTAAGCTCTGCCTTCTACCAGTACATCTATTAACTAAAATGTTTGCTTTCTAAAATTTGTGATTAGACTAAGGAGTTTGATCTAACAACACTAATAAGTCTTTTTTTTATAATTTTTTTATTATTATTATTATTTATTCAACTGTGCGCATGTGCGTGTGTATGGGCGTGCGCGTCTGTGTGTGTGTGTGTGTCTGTATATGTGTAGAACCACGGACGAATCGGGAACCACCATGGCCGCCTCCATCTCCTTTTGCCCCGGGATTCACAGGCTCCGTCCTACCAGGACCAGAAGCGCAGGCCGCCCCCACTTCCGCCTGGCGTCTATACGTGGGATCTGGGATCCGAACTCAGGACCTTCCGCCTGCAAGGCGGAGGCTTAACCCCTGAGCCACCTCTCCAGCCCCAACACTAATAAGTCTTTATGAGGGAAAATATGAAATAATTTTTATGCAAATAAACTTTAATGAAATCATTAGATAGGTCTACCCTATCTAATAAAGCTAAGTGACAATACGTACATTTTGAAAGATGTATAGGAAACTAAGGTTTCAACCATTACAAAAACAATGTAGTGAATTGAGTTATTATGTTACTTGGAAATTTTTAAGAGCACATATGTGAAATAAGAATTCATCAAATAATTCATCAAAGGGAAACATTTAAGAATCACATTTTATAATGATAAAACCTTACCTTCCTGGGAATTCCTTCCTTCAGACACTGGAATTTGGTTCCTGGCTAGTTCACTAATGTGATAAAGATCATCAAACTCTCCCCAGCGAGTCATCCTCCTGAAAATAATAAACTGGTAACTGAAAATTGCGTGCATGGAGGCTGTGACGGTCTTCAAGTTTATGATACTGATCAAGTATCTGTGAGCCTCTGAAGGTAGACATACTTGAATTTATAACAATTTATTGTATTAATTCAGAGTGATTTAGCATGCATTTTAAACACTTCATGAGCTTTTGGGGGAGCATATCTGATAACTTAGTTTTCTATTGAAACATAAGACTATAAATATTTTGTAAGGTACACATATAAATAAAATTAGCAGAAGACAGTGTGAGCCACTATTATAAGATATCTCATGATATTATTAGGAATACCTAGAAATAAAGTTTTCCTTACACTAATGTGTATCAAGTACCTACAGTATTAAAACTTATATAAAGTGATTTTAAAATAAAAAGGCACCTACTTTTAAGGCCTTGGTTACTCTGAAAAAAATGTAATTTAAAAAGGAGGAACTATGTGAAGATCTTGTTAGAAAATTACTTCAGATGAAGTATTAACAATTTTCAAAGAATTACAGTGTGCAGAATAAATAAAACCTCACAACTCTATTTTTACAGTAGATGAATGTTCATTTTTATTTTACTTATCTTGTCTTAAGCAAGTTACCCTTTCTTGAATAAAATGGTAACAATTACAGTATGAGGTAAGACAGGGCTATAGGAAGGATTTAGTAAGTTAATTTATGTGTGATTTGAAGTGTCCTGAACATAGCTGAACACTCAGGATGTACCTAAATAATATCACTAGAATCATTCATATATTCAGTGATATCATCATAATCATCACTACCTTCATCTGTATTCATGTCATAGTGAGCCAGACCCTTGAGGGGTCCAAGGTATACCCAGACCTCTCTAGACAAACAGACACTGTTGTTACAGGAATGAGTTAGTCTTCCTTTAGGTGTCTTCCAGGGAAATCTATGGTACTGTGAACCCAAAATATTCGCACCTTGGGGACCTTAACACAGTCCAAATGTCACTGATGGGAAAATTTTTCTTAACATATTAGCAACCCAGTGTGAACAAAAATTAACCATTCTTCCTTCTTAGTTGCCACATTCTTTTAGTTACTATCTATTTGTTATCATAATAATAATAAGTAGATAACATAATTGTAGTATATTTGTTAATAAAATTTCCAGAAGATTCCGTTATCTGATATAAACTCAGTCAAAATGAATTTTAGAAGCAGTATGTAATAAAAGCTCAAAGGAGAACTCTTCAGACCTCAGCTCATAATCTGTTTTATGCTGTGTAAAATTAGACTTTCCCTCCAATCCACAGAAGAGAACAATCAGAAGGTGTCAGGTGCTACTATCATACGCACAGGGGTTGCAATGGAAAGCAGAATACCACTGAGAGACCAGTGCTAATGCCACCCTTCAACTCACCAGAAGATACGAAAGTAGGAAGGAGACTGATTGGGAAGCAGGTTTTTTTGGTGGGAGAAAGACAGGGATAACATGGGAGTGAAAATGAATTAAATTAATTGCATACATGAATGGAACTGACAAAAAACAAGGACCACAGAAATTAGATAATTAAAAAAGACCACAGAAAAGGAAAACTCAACCAAGCAGAGAAAGCAACCAGATGCTGGTTCACATGGGAACATGAGGCTCCCCTTGCACACTGAGCACTGACGGCCACCAGAAAGGGGTGGCGACTCTGGCCAGCCCCGCAACTGCCTTCAGCTTCTTGTTTCTTCTAGATGGATGGTGTCATATAAACACAGGCACTCAAACATGGCCCAGTGTATTCAGCATTTGCCTCTTTCCTTCCCTGCCATCTATTGCTAAAATAAGAAGCTAGTACTCAGCTTGGGATTGTGAAATTTGAGAAACATTCCATATAGGGTGTACATGACTGAGCTTAAAGGCAGTCACCCACAGTTTTCCAGAGAGACTTGGTTGGGACTTTAATACCAAATACTTGAACTTTTCCAAAAACATAGTTGTTTATGTTACTCTGAACCAAACATCAGGATGTAAAGCACTGGCAAATTGAAAACTCTGGAGAGGGGCTGAAGAGGTGGCTCAGGGGTTAAGCCTCTGCCTTGCAGGCGGAAGGTCCTGAGTTCGGATCTTAGACCCCACGTATAGACGCCGGGTGGAAGTGGGGGTGGCCTGCGTTTCTGGTCCTGGTAAGGCGGAGCCTGTGAATCCCCAAACAGAGTAAAGAAGAAGGAGGTAGAAGTGGTCCATGGTGGTTCCTGAGTTCGTCTGTGGTTCTACACACACATACATGCACACATGTGCACACATGCATACACGCACAATTGAATTAATAATAATAATAATAGTAATAATAATAATAATAATAATAATAATAATAATAAACTCTGGAGAGGTTTTATAATGAGCTGCAAAATAAAATAGAAGTAAAAATTCGACAGACAAATAGAATGCAGTCTCTTCCCAACCCACACTGTAAGAAAAAATGCACTACTGATGTAATTCAAATGTGCACCTGTTCAGTCTCTGCTCTTTACTTCACTAGCCATGACTTGTCCAAAATATATGAACATTGACTTTGGAAAGATATTAAAACAGATGAAAAGTGGTACGAGCAAAAATAACCTCAATGAGACTCTTTTCTTATTTATGAAATGTTTCTGAAAGAAATCATTTGGCCTAGATATAAGAGACCAAAGTCCTTACCAAAGAATCATTTCCGCAAAGAACTGCAAATATTCCAAGCTCTGACAAACTGATTAATTTAAACTCTCACCAATCCTACTTGGCTGGTACTTCTTCCGTGTGACTCATTTCTAACATACCTAAAACAAACTAGCATGGCAAGATGAATATTTTCCCAGAGGGTAAATGGAAAGACACCCTGAGCAGTCACTGTCTGACTCCTCTGCTAGGCACATACCCAATGGAGACACCAAATCTGTGCTCCTGGAGGTGTAGAGGCAAGTTCTGCTCATGGATGCCCAGAATGGGAAAGGTAAATTAGAGAAGTTTTACAGTGAGGGAATGGGCAGTTTCTTATACAATTTAATTGAAGAAGAGAATTTAAATGAGTCACCTAAAGTGAACCCACCAAAGGGAGGCTAAGATTGGACTGAAACAAAGAAAAGTAAATAAAATTGTCTGTGCACCCAACAGATGCCAGGGGAAGCCTTTCCATTTGTGCCATGCTGGTTCATCAAGTCCTCTTGACTAACTAATCACAGCCAAACACTGTGGTGCATGCATGTGTGCGTTTGTGTGTGTGTGTGTGTGTGTGTGTGTGTGTGTGTGTGTGTGTGTGTAGGAAGAGAAAGAGAATGAGAGAGACATTGAGACAGAGACAGTGCACACATGTAAGAATCAGGGTCTCTTTCTGTTAAATTCTTACCCATTAGAAAGATCTGATCTACTGCAAAGGCATAATTACAGTATCGGTAACTAGTAAGGTAACTAGTTACTATGGTAAGGGACAGATTGATGTAGTCTTCTAGGTATTTTTCTCTCAGTTTTAAACAAATGAATGATAAATCCTGCTTGCTTCCCAGTTGTTAGAGTTTGAATGTGAAACATTACCTACAGGTGGTAACTGAGGATCTTGCACAGATCATTTAACTTCAAAGAGACCTGGTTTCCGAAGGTCTGATGCATGGAGTTGTAGGTCTCTACATACAGGATTAAAATCCCTTCTCTCTCTCTCTCTCTCTTTCCCTCTTTCTCTCCCTCCCCTCTTTCCCCTCCCCTCCCCTCCCTCCTCCCCTCCCCTCCCTCCCTCCCTCCCTCCCTTCCCTCCCTCCCTTCCCTCCCTCCCTCCTTCCCTCCCCTTCCCTCCCTCCCTCCCTCCCTCCCATCCTTCCTTCCTGTCTTTCTGTTAGTCTGTCTGTCTTGCTTTCCTGCTTACATTCTATCCCTTATTTATTTTCTTTTAAGGCTTTGCACATGAGTTCAAGCCATTTTCACCCCATATTACCCAATTATATACTTTTTCCTATTACAAACTTTTTTCTTCCCCACCACTCAGTCTGTCTGCCATTCTGTATGTTTTTGATAGGTTCCATCTGTGCTATTACATGTTATGACATGAGGCTGGGTGTTTTCTGGTACAAGGATGACATACCAGTAGACAAACCCTTGGGGAGAGTAGCTTCTATTCTCCCTCATCCAGCATCAGCCTTTATTGGTGTCTGGGGGAGGTGTGGTACCCCTTGTTAAGCTCCCTTCTTTAAGACCACATGCAATATAAATAGATATAAATATCATCTAAGGAGTTAAAAACTTGGAGACAGCTTACCCTTTGCTGGAAAAGGTATCTAATGACTTCAGCCTAGTAAGAGAAGAGATTTGTTTGTCATCTTGTATTTTCAGCTGTATAGGCCTTTTCACTCCCCAGAAAATGTCCAGCATCCCTTCAACAATCAGCTGTCCATCTTCAGTCTAAGGAAAACAACCAACAACCCTGCAATTTGTTTTGTGCTATTTATAGAAAGTAAATGTTTGAACAGAAATGGTAGAAGTCCATATAGGAGATCTTAATAGGCTTAAATGTTTCCCAGAATGGATAGTTTATGTGCAAAATGATTTTATTTTTGAAATGTTCTTTCATTTTTTAAAACAGCTATATCCAGAAAGTAGGTCACAATTATTATAGCGTATCCACCTATGGGGATAGTGCTGTAACATGCTTTATGAATTCTGGTTCTTGGATTGGGGGGAAGTTTATTGCTTTAATTCTATTTAAAATTAAAGCAGATTTTTAAAATGCAGCAAACTAGAAATTAACATAAACTATTATTAGACACTTAACAGCTGTTTGAATAAACAGGAAGAATTCAACTCACAGTTACACAGACGAAACAAAATGATATATGTAAAAACATTCTGAAAAATACAGACATTATAGAAACATTTGTACAACTAATAGCATTTGAATAATTTTTTAAATTATAAAGAAAAGCAATTGTATCATACAAAGAAAAACTGTTAAACATAAAAAATTAGTAAACAGGGATATTTATCTTTAGCACATATATAAAGAAATACTAAGATAACTTATTTTTAGAGTATCTTCTCTTTTATATGTAAATACTCTTAATTAATGCAATATATAATTGGTATAGAAACTCTGGGAATATACAAACTAAAAATAGTCATATTCCAATTATTCAACAAATATTTCAAAATCCATTCACTAGCGTTACTCTGAAAGGTCACTTGTTAGACAACAAAAACAGCTCAGCTCTTGAGCATAGGGAAGACTGCAGACTCTGGAATCAGACAGACCTGAGTCTGAACCCTGGCTATGCTGCGACTGAGCTGTGTGGTTGTGGACAGGTGCTGGCCACCTTGAACTTGTCCTTCCACTTCTGAAAAGAGGACACTGTAATAATCCCCAATCCGGGATTCAATAGATGCCCCATAAATATTTCTGTTCATTGTCTCCTTAGACTTAAATGTTTAAAAATAAGTCATTTCTTTAAAAAAGAAATTAATTTTTAGTGTATTATTAAATTTGGAAAGGTAGCACTGAAAGTCCCAGCTGAATTCAATCATATAAGCTCATGGCTATAGGGCTTTGTAAATTTCCTTCTTTCCAAATTCTCGATTTACATCAAATCATGGTGGCCTGAATTTCAAACTGCACCATCAAACTTGAAGGTTTAAAATGGAACAAAATTCTAATGTTCTCTGGAGCCAGAAAGATATGGTGAAATGTGAAAAGCCCCATTAGAAATCAAGCCTGACTAGAGAGACCCTTGGAGAATGAAGCATTCAGACAGTTTTGAGAAAGGAACAGAAAAAAAAAAAAAAGGAAACCTAAATATGTGTAGAGCAAGTTGGTCCCAATCCTGGAATGTTTTTAGCTTCGGAACTCTCCTGCAGTGTTTCTTTAAATTTAGAATTCGTTGTCATCATGAGATGGTGCACAATCACTAGACTCCGACTCATCCATTTTAACAAACAAATCCAACCTGACATCACAGGCACCATGATTTAATCAGCCGGCAATGGCAGACACTTAAGATATCTTTACATTTTCCTCCATTACAAATGTCATGATGAATGCTCTTTAATGCACATCCTATATTTGTAAGAAAGTGCTGATAGGCTTCTTGTGACATTAATCTTTGAAACATTTCTCGTTGCTTGAAAAGCACTCCATTTTTAAAATAGAAAGCAAATATGCCCCCAAAGTTATCTTCATATGCTTTCCCATGCAAAAGTGCTTAAGAAAGTCACAGGCGTTCCAGACCCAGTGTTTTGTGACACAGTGTAAAAGTGAAAAGCAGAATCCAGTTCAAGAAGCGCCTGCTTACCACCTGTGTTGCTAGCTGTAGAGTCCAACTCATCACAGCACACTGATAGGTTTAGAGACTTCCTCCCCCTGTAACTCTCTGTCACTTTCTTTAATGGGCTTACCTGGCCATATAAAATATGTAGATTTTTCTGATTCTCATAATAAATGTTATAGGTCTTCAATAAAGAATTAAGCTCGTCCCTAAAAAAAGAGACAAATTCAGTTACAAACAGTTTTATAGTTCTTAATAGCTGAAATACAGTAACATTACTTTTAATTCATGCAAGCAGGAGCTAATTCTTTATGATCCTGCATTTTAACTAAATGTGCATCACTCAAATTTGAAACTTTTTTATTCATGAATGTTGATACAAATTTATAAATAAAAAGTGGAAAAGATAATTGAGAACAATAATGTGGAGGAGACCATGCTGTACAGGAAGCAGTTTCTGAACTGGACCATTAGTGACAGGTGGAATCTTGTAGCAGGAACTCTCTCTAACCTTTCCCTTTTCACAGACGGACAGGTTTACCATTTTGCCTGAGTATGACAATGGCCTGTGAAAAGCCTCCCTGTATTTATTGTGCAGTGTGTGTGTGTGTGTGTGTGTGTGTGTGTGTGTGTGTGTGTGTGTGTGTGTTCTTTACAAGAGTCATTTGAATCTGAACTTGCTTATCTCCCTCCTATGTTTCTTCAAAATAAAACTCAGTATCTTTCCCTTATTGTGACCTAAAAGACTGGGTAGGATCTGGTCTTCTGTGACCTCTGTCATCTATTCCCTTCTCCTTCCTTCATTTAGTGTCTTCAGCATGCAGCTTTTTTTAAAATGTTACTCAAACACTCTATGTCTGCTACAAGCTTTTGAACTTGCTGATTCCTCCAGCCAGAACACCCCCTCCCACAACACACGTTGCTGGCTCATTTACTTTCTTTGACTATTCAATCAAAAGCCACCTATATCAGAAGTCTTTCTTGACCATTCAATCTAAATGTCTGCCTCTCTCAACATTTCATACATCCTTTGTTTCTGCCTTTGTGTCATCCCTAACTTTCTAACAAATTTGACTTTTTTTTTTTCAATTGTGTCCTCTGTCTTCTCACCAGAATGCAGAATTCCTTGAGGGTAGAGGTGTTTTGATACTTTGTTTAGACCTCATGTATCGTAGAATAGAGTTTTGTGTAGAGTAGAAGCTCAACAAATTCTGGATGAATGAAATTATCAGAAATTCTCTTCCTTAAAAACAACAGCAAGAAATAAACAAAAGGAAATGGGCTTTTCTTTTTTTAAAAAAATATAATCTGATTTATGGGGAAAATAACCTGTAATATTAAAATTCTAAATATTTCATTGCAAAAATCTTCTTGGACCTCAGATACCTTTGTCCCTCTTACAATGGCTCCATGAAAATGCTATTCCAAAGCAGCAGGAAGTTTGATTTTATTTACTGCTGGGTCCATGGCTTTGAGTGGAAAATTGCTCATAGTAAACTGCTATTCACAAATACCGGCTGGATATTGAATGAGAGAATCCATACATGTTGTTTTTTAAGTGTTTGAAATCATGTAAAATGCTTTTTCGACCAGACTTTTCTACCTTGAAATGTTCAACGAGTACATTTCCAAGGATCAATACACTCCAGGCAATTACTAAGAGCTTATACTGCAGTCCTTCAGGCTAACTTACATTTCCTATCTGGGTTATTCTAAATGTTTAACGTAAATGAATATTTTTATTCTAAATATCACTGGGCACACTGATTTTGTTCTTTTGGAGTCATTACTGTGGGATTTTCCTAAAAACTGCACCACTGATAAAGAGCCTAGAGATGTTACTGCAGCTCTTGTCCCTTGTGTCAGAGAAGCACACGGAAATTTCAGGTTCACTTGGGATGTGGTTCCTGATATGCTGAGCTGAGAGAGTTGGCATGAAAGCAAATGAAGCTTTACATAATTACATTCCCTTAGGCTTCTGCTTTGGAAAAAGATTGCCTTGCGCAGTCTTCAAGCATTACTCCAGCCCCATGTTGATCTGGAAAATGGCACTGTTTGGACAGAATCTGACCAAAGAGATGCGCCTGATCAAGTCTCCAAATGACTGTGGGAGTTGGCAAGTTATAGTCTGAACTGCCTGCTTTCGCAAACATAGTTTTATTGACATCTACACACCAACATGTTTGCTCATTGTCTAAGGGAGTATTTTTCTGCAACTGCAGAGTGGAGTGGCTGTCACTGAAACCATATGGTCCACAGAGTCTAAAATACTTATAATCTGGCTTCGTGCAGAGGAATTCTGCCAATCTGTACTCTACCATGTAGTATGAAGCCTTTGGAAATCAAAGAAGTCTTCTGTATCTTTCTCACCATGAGGAGAGTCTTTCTCATTGAGTATTACAAATACTCTGATGGATTTTTGAAGCAAAGAAGATTAGAACTTTGCAAACTAATGTGTGAAAATAAAGTTGAAGTTAATGATGTAAGGTAAGGCAAGGAATCAGAAAAATTAGAAGTTATGTGAAAAAGCATAGCAATGGTGAATAGATTCTGAAACTGCCTTTTAATTCTATAAATGTTATGAGAAAAGGAAATTTTGAAGATGATTAGTCTGTGTATCTGAAAGGTCTAACACGGGGAAGAAAGTGTTAGCCTCTAACTTTCTCATTTGATTGGTTAGCAATTGGGGTGACAGGAGGTAAAGAGCTGTCTTTCATCTGGCTCCCTGTTAAATAAATCAATGATGTGTGCGAATAGAAACCCATATTCACAGGCATGCATTTTTTTCTTTTATTTCCAAAATAGCATTTATTGAAACAAAAAAATATATGATAAGAAATGTGTTTATTTTAAGTGTAAAACTTTGCCAGATAAACTTTAAAGTCTTTTGGGTTCTATGAAAGTCTACCGTACCCTGCATCACCCTTCCCCAAGTAAACACAAAGCTGTTACAGCAGATTTATTTCACATGTCCTAGAATTCTGTTTTATATAAGTGTATTATTAAGGTAGGTATTTTGTGTGTGTGTCCAGGTTTTTTTCAGTATATATTAAATTTTGCAAGCCTGGTTTCAAAGTAATATTCTCATAATATATTTCAATCATTTTAACTTACTGCCATATTTATTCTTATAAATAGTTTTAATTCTACAACAATCCTTTCTCTTTTTTTATTTCCACTCATACAAACTTAACAGGTACACCGGTCCTCCCCTCCCTTTAACCCCCTATCCCCCTGTGCCCCCCTCCCCTCCCCCTTCCTTCCCCATCCCCTAGTGCCTCCTCCTCCCATCCCCGGAGCATCCTTTAATGTGCAACAGGCATGCATTTAAAAACACTGGATTCTCTGATTTAGCACAGTCAGGAAGTTTTGGCCATATGTGGAAGGTGAGTTAGATCCCAAGAAACAAGATGCTGCCTATGTGACCCTTAGTATGCCATAACTAAACAAGAAGACTGTGAAGAGCTTATGAGACTAAGGGAACAATACTAACAAGGACATACCACCATTTCTGTAGCTTTTATTTTTTTTTTCCCAGAGTTGAGAATCTGAGAGTACGACCTCTAAAATGGAGGATGGTGAACCATGAGCTCAAGAAATGTGGAAGTCACTTTCCAGGTGATTGGCAAATGGTGAAGACCCAAGGTAAGAGGAAGACAAGACAATACCAAAGGCACTAGGTAGGATGTGGGTGCTGAATTTTAAGCATGAGACAAGACGGAGGCAGCAAGGTGAGGCTGTCATGACACTAGGGAGTACAGGTGCAGGATCAAGATTGATGCTCCATGGAAAGGACGTTGAGTGTACCTCATACCTGCAGGCTTAGGACCTGAAGTCTGTGAAGTGTCTACAATAACGACATTGTAGGTCGGTACTTATGGTTTAGAAGGTTTTAAATGCTAGCAAAGCATTTACTTGTCAGAAAAAAGGATGGTAGTTTAATATACACTGTGATTTACTGGCAATATTAAAATTAAGAGTCTACAAGCCGACTTAAAAATGAAACTCTTCCTAATTAAGGGGAAAAATGTGCATTCTTTTTTCTTTGTTCCCAGGGTTCTCCATCGAGCAACAGACCAACTGGTGGTTCAAGTACCCCAACAAAGTTCTAAAGGTTGCTAACAAATGGGCTCCATATCCAGTCTTCTGTTTGTGAATGTGGGATGGCTAAAAGCCACAGAGTTGCCCAAGAAACAGTTGCAAGCTTCAAATATTCTTTACATGTGAGAGAGAAAGAACTGATTTGCTAAGACAAGATCTTGAGGTTTTAGAAACAAGAAATGTCACCTCACAATACATAACAGGTCTTAAAGACATCTTCACACACCCCATCAAGGAGATGGTGTTTTTACTGAACTGAGATGCCAAACTTCTATAGACACTGGACTTCTAACTAAATGAATTGCACACAGCCATCAGCTTTCTTGGGTAAAGCTGGCACTCCAACACTGACACTGTAGGGATCTTGGAAGATGCTGGCACATTCCCAGAATCCTCTAGCACATCCTCTGGAAGAGGGAAAGCCAGAGAGAACCTACCCATAAGGTCAGAGGGATGCTGAGGACATCCCAGAATACCTGTCCCTTTAAGCCTCCAGCCTGGCTGCAGTGAGTCACAGTGGACTCAGTTAACCATAGAATGCTTAGGTGTACTTTGTACTCTGTGACTGAACAGCAGCTGCTCAGCAGAAGGGAGTTACCTCATTGTGAATAATGGATTCAGCAAGAAATGAGTTCCTCTATCTTATCATGCTATTTTGCTGCCTAGAAGAAGCACTTTGTATTTGATTTGTAAAACTGTAGTAAATATGAGCATCAGACAGGACGATGGGTGGAAGTGAATTATGTCTCATATCTACAGATATATGGATGTCAAACTACTAGTTGTAATAAGCCTGCAGTGTATTGTTTTCACACTGACTCCAATAATGACGTGGATATCCAACTTATTCCTTGGAAATCTATGAACCGTGTCTTGTTATTGATTCTAATGTTTAAACCCAATATGAACAAAGTGCGAATATTGTCACATGCTGTAATCCAGCATGAACTCCAGAGATCTCCATGTGACATGAATAATACCAGGGGAAAATACAACCCAACACGCGTATATGTGGCTGTGGTCTGTTTGGCTGAACCTCCAGAGTTTCTGTTGCTTCTGTCCCTGGCGTGATTGCTGCAAAGTCTTTATGGTTCAAGTCAGGCAGCTACTGAACTGCAGCATGACTGTGACACTGGGCACAACATTCTTTTATGATTATTGCCATGTTTAAGAGCAGATGATGCCTTATTTTAGACAGTTCCTTCCAAAAACCTGATAGAAGGAAAACACTTGCTTTCTTACACATTCAGTTTTCCTTCCTCTGTTGATTTGGCTCATAATGTTAAATTTTAGCAATGAGAGCATTTAATAATTCCATATGTTTCCTTTAAAAGCTTTCTATATGCCTTTATAAAACAACTGTGAATTAAACATGTAAATGTAAGAAACCGATTACTTGCTATGCTTGTGTGCTTTCATTTTTGTGTGTTGTAATGTTGTTTTACTTTCCAAACTGTGTAGTACGTAATATATTTTTTATTTTAAAAAATAATTTGACCTCCATAAGTCACAGTACAAATGCTATTTGTATTTGGAAGTGCAGAATCAGGAAATGTGAGGATAGCAGAAAGAAGCAGTCAAGCATTAAGCATGTGCCTATCTGCACACACCCTCATTCTACATTACCACTGTCTGCAGACAGTGGAAGAGTTCTCAGAACCCATTTTCTTCTTCACTATTGTCCATCTGAATACTGGGATTAAAACTGCAAATTTGTGATCAAAGAAATTTTACACAAGACCTATTGGAGACCGTGTGGCACCAGGTCTTCTGGTCTATGGCCTTATCTCTTGGCTCAAATGATGAAGAAAGAACCACCTGTGCCTCTTCAGCCAGCAAAGCAGGCTGTTCACACTACTCACACACACTATTCATACTGTCCACTGGAAAGGCAGGGTTCTAATACTGGCAAGCAAGAGGCTGGGGAGAAGTTATCTTGACAGAAGCAAACCTTGTAGTGTCCAGAAGTCACAGATTAATCTAACCCTCTTGACTTCAGTGACTACCTATACTTCATGCTTATAAAAAATATTGGCTGTAAAGAAATTTTAATGACTGTTCCCTTCTCACATATATGGGTAGGTTATCAACCTTTCTATGGTTGTATAATATATGGACATACGCAATATTCATTTTGCTACAATAATGCTTTTATTTTCACCAGACCAGAAGATATTAATAATGTGCAAATTTAAAAACAATCTCCACATAGAATAAAAAATTCTAATTTTTGAAGGGAGTGGCTCTAAACGTGTTGCAAACTCTTCGCCTCTGGCTTACTTTTAAACCCTGACTCTTCCTAGAAATATATAGAAGAGACTTTCTTTATCCTTTGTTAGAGATAGAAACCCAATGGCTTCAGAGCCATGCCGTCTCTTTATGAAGCTGTCTTCAGGGCTGGCTGTTATTTTTTTGATCAGAAGACCTTGCATTCTGGGGATACACTGCCCTCTGGCTCTGTGGGGCCGGCAGGAGGCAGCTGAGGCAGCTGAGGAACACTAGCTCTTTGTGCTTCATTTGCGCTTCCAGGCGTAGGTGGCTGGTTCTTTCCTTTCGGCAAAGGGTGCTGGCCAACATGCTTGGGAAAAGCAGCTGTTGGGAATAATGTACTTTCTACATGGATTTATTACATCATTCTAATTAAACCTATTTACCAAGGACAGGAATATGCATGTGCCTTTGGGGCTGTTAGAAGAGTCACAGCCAGGGAGGGTTGATATCAGGTTCCCTATGAGGCACAGAAAGTCTTAGGTTTTGAGGGTGAAATCTGATCTGCATTGGAAACTGGATTTCAACTTTATTTTTTGTTAATGTAGAACCTGACATTTACTCACCTCGAAAGTGCCCTGATTTCAGCTTACAGTTTAAAATGAAGGTGCTTTGAAAGCGACCATACGGAACCATTTGGTAGCTTGGAATATTTGCATGTGAAGTTGCAGAACCAAGAACACTCCAGGCACTGAAACACCAACTGGAACCGAAGTTGCTGGAGCATGAAGCTAAAGTATGCCAACACCCTTCACCCAGAAGGCTTGTAACTCAGAACGCTCTCCAGTAGCAAGATGCAAATGCTCTGCTGACGTGGTACCATGACCAACAGATCCTCTCATTTTACTGAAAGGTAATTCTCCTGAAATGTGATGAAGTCAAAGCTTCAATTATGTCATTCTATTTTTATATATACTTAAAATTGACTTAAATATTAATTTCTATTATCAATTTCTACACCAGAATAAAAAAAATCTTAAAAAACTACTCGAGAATGTATCCAAGGATCTGAGAAACTATACTGAATAAAAGTGTGTGTGGGTGTTTGCCCTATCTGTGGTATGCTGGATATCATCATTGGCCAACAGTATTGTTCTATTTTATGATGACAGCTTGGTTCTTGGGATTTTGTTTACGTCAGAAGTCAGAAGTTCCCAGAATCTGACCCCTTCTCACTCTGAGCAGTTCCCAGAGTTCAATGTGCAACAGAGTCACCAGACTAGTTCTGGGATAGAGCCCAGGTTCTGTATTGTTAACGAGAATCTGATTCACAATCAGGTGGTCCACCAACCACATGTTGAGCAACTGTACTGTGAAAGATGACATCTGTGGCCACAGAAAGTCTGCCATCATTAGAGGCACTAATGAACACACAGGCCCTGGGGCCTGAAAGAGTCTGTGGACTGCAGAAGACAAACTGAGAGTCCTGCCTGTCACAGCTCAACACAGAGCACACAACAAAGGCGGCTGGATTCTCAGCCCTTCTTTGGAACTATCCTCTAAACACTGTGTGGTTTCATTTTGACAGTTTTATTGCTAACAAATAATAAAATGGGAATGCACATGAGCTTTCAAGATGTTTTCTGTCTTTCAATTAGTTTTCTGTCTCCTCTATTGCTGAGTATAAGGAAGTGCCTGGCAAAAATAGTTTCAGAGATGACAGTATTAGTTTCATAAGTTAGGTTTGGTGCTTATTTATAAGAAAGATGAATGCACTCTGGCTGAGGGCCACGGCAGGGTTGCTGACCAGTTCTTCGTGCGCTGCTTCCACAGTTGGGATCAACTTAAAGTGTTGGCCACTGTCAATAATTTCCTGCTTGACTTCTCCTTTGTTATTTTTAAGCAATGTTTGTGAAATTAAAGATTGCATGCACTAGCTGCATTGTTCTAGTACTTTCTGTAAGTGTTCAAATAAAAATGGTCATGATCATTTGTATTTTACTGAAAATCCTTCCACATACACAAGTCACTCCAGAACCCAACTTCATGAAACATTATGCAAAACATGGGTGGTTCTTACCCTTGGGAAATTTACATTCTATCCAAGAGAGCCAAACATTTACATATGCAACAAAGAAAAGTGGTTAGGAGGTTGGTGAGAGAATATCAGATATTTTTAAGAAAGTTAATTTGGATCAGTAATGTTGTACTTCTTTGTACTTTGATCCAGAAATACATCTGTTACCTAGTTCTGTACACTGGAAACACAACGGCCATCTTGAGGGCACACATTAAGAGAATGACTTCAGGTTGCCACTTCTGTATTATTGAAAGCTATTAAAACTATTTTAGGAAGATTTTTAATGGTATGGAAAATATTTATATTCTAATGATAGATCTGTAAAATAAAACATAATGTAATCTTTAGTTTTGAAAAAATGGAGTCTTTGCACAGTGAAGAATAAGTTAAAATTAAACTGCATTTTCCCCTTAAATGTTTGAATACTTTTTATTTTTTCTTCTGCATAGGTATTTTAAAATGCTGTTATTCTAATTGAATGAATACATGCAAAATAAACATGTAATCTATAAATTATAAAGTATATTTCTTGTACCTAGGAAATTATTTTTAATAACATAAATAATTAACAAGGACTAAAATTAAAATTTTTCTGAGGCCCAAGGAGATATTCCTAAAGGTCAAGTCCTGAGGCTGGGGAACTAAAAAGTATTATAAAGGAAGCAACTTGATGGCTGCTAGTGTGTGGACAGATCTCTACCTCAATGAAAGAAGGATCTGAGTTCACACTATGTAACAGGGGAGTAGAGGAAAGGGATGTGGTGATTCAGGGTGGGAAGTTACCGCTGACTGGGAATAGCTTGGAGGAGCTTTGTAAGCTACTAATGAGATTGATAAAAGCTACTTAGAACGCAGTGGAAAGCTCCATACAGATGAAAGACAGAGCTGTCCTGGGGGATTGGGAGATGAATCATTTGGTAAAATGCTTGTCATGCAAGCATGAGGTCAGATTCCCCGCACTAATGTAATAAGCTGGCATAGCACATCCATAACCTCAGTTGAGGGAGGCAGAAACAGGCAGATCCCCAGAGCTCAATACAATCAGTGATTTCTATGTCAGAAATTAAGGTAGAGAGCAACTAAGAAAGATACTCCATGTCAACCTTTGGCTTCCCCATATGCACATACATAAATATACATGGGGGTGTGTGCATACACACACACATATACACACTCACACTCCACACACACACACATGCTCGCGTACACAACTATGTGAGCACACACCACCAACAACAGATAGAACTGTTTTAGGAAACTGGTGGTCTGAGAACCGTGAGGAATAAGAGAATAGAGAGAAGCAAGAAAGTGCAAGCAAATGGTACAGATTAGAAAGAAGAGCAAGCGCCCCAAGTGCAAGTGAGTCAGGAAGCTTTGTGAGGGGAGAGAGATATAATGACATCCAGGAGTGCAGTTCAGAGCCTACAGTTCTCTACTGGATGGCTTGTGCCTATTTAAAGTGAATTCCAGTTAATTAAAGGGCTGGGAAGGAAGGTAGCTTCTGTAACACAGCTGATGGAAGACTGAAGGCAAAGTCGATCTGTAAGGAGCAATGTCCTAACAGGATCATGGCTTTATGAGCTGAACTTAGTCAACAGGGCTGAGTAACAGGAAAATGAATAGGCTGACTGGCACATTCTCTTCTAATGCTGTGTACTGCCTCTTCCTCAAACTTTCTTCCCAGTGGAGGAAATGTATTTTCCTGGCTGGTTAAACTTTAACTACACAGAGGGTATATAGGTAAAAAGGAACACTAGAGTAGGCTATTTTTTCCATTTTTATTTATTTTTTCTACTTTTACAAGTGTACTGAGTATTCATCCCAGCTACCCTCCCTCTTCTCTCCCTCCTATCCTGTAACTTCCTTTCTCCATTCCCTCCCATTCTGTCCCACCCTTCTGCCTGTGTGTTTCTATGGACTTCAGTGTTCACTCTGGTTTGTCTGCTCCTGTGGGGGCTCAGGCCTATAGTATAACAAATTACCTCTCTTCAAAGGCCACCCCATTAATATGTAGGCTACTGTCTTTACAGATACTTTCCTTCTCTCTATAATTCTCTTTGAGAAAGAGCAAATGTGGTGAAGGGACTACTTCCCGCCTTCTCCAGGTCTTTCCGCCTCCTCCCTTTGCTTTATATGGTTGCTCTTTTCATGCTCCATCGCCTGTATCTAAAACTATGAGATTCAGATTCATCAAGATTGAAAGTCAACCAAGATCTGACCACATCCATTTTTTTCCCCACCTCCACTGCTGCCATGGTTCAAATCACTACATCTGCCAACTTGAGTTATCAGTTCCATGATAATTTCTCAGTTTCTACTCTTGTCCTCTTCAATATGTTCCTTACTGTAGCCAGATTGACCCTGTCACCAATGTGCTTAGCATTGGTTTCTCATCTGGCTTAGTTGGAAAGGCTGAGTTTTATAAACCCATGACTCCTAGGCCCTCTTTTTCTTTGACCTTATCTTTCCCCATTATCTAGTTCAGTTACTCTACATGGGCCTTTGGATTACTCTCAGATACATACTTTACTTCAAAGTTAGGAATGCTACTTGCCTTGAGGTTGTCTCGGCAATCACGAGTATCCCCAATATCTTCACTAGGCCTTCCCTGGGCATTTTTATGGAATCCATCATAAAGTGGAACCCTCCCCCCAGTCTACATTATCCACTTTCTTTGTTCATTTTTATGTTTCGTGCCTGTCATAGTTAAGCACATGTCAACTTGACTCTTGAGGGCTTGAGCTCTGGGCACATTTGTAGAGAATTAATGGTTGAGTTAGGCCCAGAGCAAACCTGCAGGAGATTGTCTAGCTAATGGGGAAGGCCCAGTGGGTGGGATTAGGCGTTGGAATAAATCACAGAGAGCTGGATGAGAGAGTTGGCATCCTTCTGTTCACTTGGCCAGATATGCTGATCTGGCAATTAAGGATTGTCCATTTCTCAGCTGTTATGTGGTGATGGTGTGGCCAGTTTCCTCAGCCCTAGTGTTGGTGCGTGCTCTCCCTTCAAGCTGGACTGAGAACTGTAACCAGGTAAGAGAGAATAAACCCCTTGTTCCTTTAAGCCGTTTGATGGTCATTTATCAGCAACCATACAGGGAAACCCTCAACAGTGCCTTTCAACATTTATCTTTTCTACTGACTGTATCACGCCCATCTTTAAAGGTTTTTTTTTTTTTTTTTTTTTTTTTGTGCACTGCTGAATGCTCAGGATGGGACCTGTTCACACTGGGCAGTCAGCAAGTATCTGAAGAATGAATAAAGAAGTCCTTTACTTGTAAGTCTGCTTTTGGTGTTTTCTTCATAACTATAAATTTCATCCTTATCCTCTTATAGTATCTTCGGACATATAGGTCCCCTCTGTTTCACTGTTAACCAATCATACACCATTTATACCTATGTCGCTTTCACATTTGGATCCATTTCCCGCCTCACCCTTGCAGGCCTTGTGGCATGCTACAGTCCCACTTGAGTCTTCGCTTTTCTCCCTTCTCAGCTTCTACTACAGCTCAACCGGGATCAGTTCTCATCTTCATAAACCTTCTTCATCTTTTTAAACCTCACTTATTCCCAAAGCAATAGAAGATGATATCTATCTAAGAAAACACCTATGGGGTTGGCCACATATGAGGAGAGGAAAGTGAAATGTGCTGTAAAGGAAAAAGGCAAGGGCAGAGCGCGTTCATACTGACTTGACTAATTCTTTGAAAGTATTAATTTAGATCCTTCACTTCATCTTGGTCTTCACAACAGTTCCAACTATTTAAATAGAAATGTAATTTTAATGAACTCAAACCACTATAACGAAATATGGCTATTCTCATGTCACGGTATGTTTTAGTAGTTTTTATGAATATGCTTCTTAACTTCTTGCCCAGTATCTCATCTGGCCACATATCATATTATAAGTCTTGGCCACATATCATATTATAAGTCTTGGCCACATATCATATTTAGAGAGTGTAAATAACACATTCTATAAATGACTGGCAAGTAGAATAACATATAACATGGTTACCTGGTTATGAACATTCTCTCATTGATGAAGATCTTAGGGGGGCACTGGTAAGCCATCATAGCCATATTTTTCTCCTTTTCAAGATGGTCAAAGGATGCCTAAAATAGTAAAAGAACATTATATTTTGTTCCTCAGAAACATTCATAAATTAGTTTCTCACTTTAATTCAATGTTTGTATCTCTAATATGTAAAGATACTTTGAGGATGTTGATGTGTGACCAAAAAAAAAAAAAATAAAGGAGAAAAACATATTGTGTAAGCTAAATAAACAAACAGAAAACTACACACATAGTAGCTTGAGGCTAGGAAGAGTTGAGAATTTGGTAACTCTGATCTTGCTTGTTTTCAAAAAGCACTCTCTCCTATATGAATCATATCCCTTCAGTTGATGCAACTCAACTCAAAGTGGACAGACCCTGTTGTGGTCAGGTGAGCTCACTTTCAAATTCCCAGGTCACTAAAGTCCAGCTCTGTTTCGGAGAGTTGATTAAGGATGAGTAAGGACTCTTTAATTGTCCTGCAGTTTTTGGAAACCATGATCAGATATGAGTAGTCACCTCTTTTATGAACTCACATAAATGACATTAGGGTGTGATCAGAAATGTCAGGCATACTGTTTTCTGGCTGGTTTATTTTGTAGATATTGAACATGTAATTATTATTGCACTAAGCCTGTAGAGTCACAGGTAATACAGTCAAATCCAAAAGGTAGGCTGGAAAGAAAAGTTCTGTTTTCTTAATGAAAAGGAGGTTGTTTGGTAGAGTAAGAATAAAGACATGTTATAGTGTAAGGCTAACTGGAGGGGAATAAAAGAGGAGAAAAAAGCCTTGATGCACCCTTTCCTTTGAGCTATGTCAGTCTCCAAGCCGAGGGCTTGGCCAACCCATTTGAACTAATACATCACTTTTTTGGTCCCAAACCTTCCTTGGATCTCATTCTTGATGAATACTGCCTAAATCCCTTAACTTGACATTTAGGCTTTCCCCATTTGCATCCAATCTATCTCTAAGATCTCAAAATTGGAGCATTTCTTCAACATCAAGCCTCATAATCCAATGAAATTTAATACTACCAATGGGAGGAGTCCCATCAATTAACCTTAGCTAGAAGACCCTCTTCATTCCAGGGTTTTGACTCCAGTTCTTGCTCAAGTAGAAACTCTTCCAGCCTCTCCAGCTGCTTTATCTGTCCCACTCTGATTCTTTCTGCTTTCCCCATTGTCCCTACTGATTTATGCCTTTTTTCTTTCCTACTGCTTCTGCTTAAACCATGGTGTTCTGGTAGAGAATGTCTCTCTGACAATATGTCATGATATTAGCCAGAAACTGTGTCAGGGAAGACACATGGAGGAGTTATGTCAGAAGGAACAAAAATCCTAGCCACATACTCCACAGGTTAGAAGCCACAGGGCATGTCAGGCTGCCCTATGACAGAGACACAGCATGCCTGTGAGTCAGAAATTCCCAGTTAACCATTCCCACCATTTGGTCTGCGATGTCTGGTTATGATGTCTGATCTCTGATAGGAACATTCACACTTCAGTTGTGCAGGCCCCAAAACCTAGGATGCTGCAAAGAGTTTACAAAGGTTGACAGTGGCTCTGAGTCTGGTATCTGACAACAAAGATTAATGATGAAGACCCTCATGAGAGGAGCATTAATCACTTTTTTCACTGTACTACATGCTCTCACACAAAATATTAAAAAAATTGTAGCATTCTCCACATCAAGCCAACTTGGCCTAATATTAGTTACGCTTGGAATCAATCAATCTTACCTAACCTTTCTCCATATCTGCAAGTATGCATGCTTTTTTCAAAGCTATACTATTTATATGCATAGCAAAGCAGATGCAAGCTTTATTAAGAGACAGCAAGGAAATGTGAGAGACACTCTTAAGAGCGGGAGGGGTTTCCAAGAAAAGAATATGTTATCAAACATCCTTTGTCTAGGGTTTTAATAGGACCATGGCACGGACTGGACAAAGGCTGAGGTAGTCTTTACTAAGATTGATTAACTCTCTAAACTATCATGGGGCAAGTCATCTCCCAAACCAGGGAGATGATCGAGCATTGTTCCTGTACTTCCTATTCAGTTAGGGGTGGTTGAAGCCCACTCCTATCCATCTCTAGTTTGTCTTTTGTCACGTATTGACTCTGGATGCCAGCTAGATGGCAATTGTACCTGGTGTTGCAACCTCCAACTTTAGAGGTATCCCAATTGCTGCTAATTATACTAAGCTCTCTTTATTCTTACATTTACATGAACAGCTTGCATCTTTAATATGAAGATAGCTTATCACTGTCACTAAGATACAGCCAACAGGCTTTCATGTTTACCTTACATACTCCTGTAAGTAATCCCAACAAACTCATTGATTTACCAATTTGGACTTTGGTGTAATTGTTACTTTGGTTTGTTGTTAGATCCCTATCTGTGATGAACAGATATTTGTGTGGCATCTCCCCAGAAAAAGTGTCAAACAGCGTCATTTCAGGAGTTTTCCAATCAGTTCTGTCTCTCTGAATTGATAAATAATAATAAAAATGTTATTAAGGAAAGCAAATAATTGCTATGGAAGTACATTTTCAGACTCTGATCTATGCTAAAGGGAGTCAAAAAGGTATACAATGTATGGATGTTAGGACAGAAAACAGTTGAATGGAATGAACGAAAATGAATACAAGATAAAAAAATTTACATAGGCAGTATAAATTTGAATGTGACTAGCACTGAACATGTCTGATCTTAAACTAGATAAAATATTCAGACACTTCAAATATCTAAAAGGTAAGAAAATGATTCAAAAAAGTCTCAGTACTTTTGTTAACTTCAGAAGTGAGGCAGAGGTCTGTGAATTCAAATAGTTTCTTTCCCAATATATCCTATTGCTTATTGACCGTGACTCAGCAAATCAAGTCTCTTTAAGTTCTTGTGAAACTCTTTTAAATTATAAAGATTTGACAAGTTTGAGATTTGAGTTAGTGTATTCATCTCAAAAGCTTAAGAGGAATATTACAGAAGTCATAAGAGGTAGAAAGAAAGAGTTCTTACTACAAAAAAGAAAAAGATGCAAGTCTAGAAGCTTCTAGGTTTTTGGGTATTCAGCTCTTTGGTTACTATAATACATTATGACTTGAGGAAGATGGTTGCTACATGTTTGCTTGGAGAGTGAATCATAGTAACTATCAAGCCCAGGGGCCAGAATTTATTGACATAGATTGTACATAAAATATGAGCATTGTTTTATTAAGTTAGGATATTTGCTTTTCCATTTCATCTAGTAAGCATGGAGCACAAGAGACAGGGAATTTGACAGGTCAGCAAGTGAGTCCTAGAGAAACAAAGAGTCCTAGAGATAATAGGCAGGTTTAAGCTGAGCCTGGATGGAAGAAACCCAGGAAGGACAAATTGTTCTCGGCAGGTAGATGGATTTGTAACCTTCAAAGACAGTGACAGACAGCACCTGAGACCTGAGAAAAGACAAGACATTAGTATTCACTTCCTCCAGCTCTGTATTTCTGCACAGATGAGGACATGCCTGGATTCGCCAGTTACCTCCTTACCAGAATGAGGCCAGAGAAAGGGAGGAGGTGAATTCTAGCCTTAACAAACTCAAAGGGGCTCTTCATTTAAAAAACCTTCCTGTGCCCAGCCATGGATTACTTAATGGTTATTTATTTAAAAGTGAAAATTCTGGTTCATTCTTTTGTGTAGCCAATGAAGTATTTCTTCAGTTCTTTCTCTGTGCCTTCTTAAATGTCACTGATATCTGTAGCCAATGGCTCAAGGTTTTAAAAAAGAACTAGATTCAAAGTCAAAACAAAACAGAACTTCTCTTGCATCTGAATGCTTGCAGCAAATTATCTGCATCTTCTAATTACTTATTGCTTTATATTTCATTTAACCACATTTATTTTACATCAGTAATTGTAGGATAATTGATTTTTTATCATTTAGAAAAGTTAATAAAATATATAATATATTCAAAATATAGGGAAATATTAAAGTAATAATTAAGGGCTTTAAGGAGACAACTGACAAAAAGGTGATTCTTTTTATTTTATATGTATTTTCATAATCATATGTAAGAAACCAATAATTATCATACTGCCTTCTAAATATTTATCATTATGTGCACAGACTGAAGAGCTCTCAGTATTTGACCTACAAGCTCCCTTTTGCAATGGAAGGGTTTGATACAGAGAATCACAACTGGCCAAAGTTCAAAGAACAAGTAGCCTGTTCTGCTCGAAACAAGATATCCAAGTCATTCCCCAACCCAGCGCTCAGAGAGCATCTCAGAAGAAAGACAGTGAAGAGCCTGAAGATGGGAAAGGATGTGACCATACAGTAGCTGTGTTTTTCCAATATGACAGGGCTGCTGCATCCAACTGTGTCTACTCCATGAGACTGGCAGGAGATTTGGCTTATTGACATTTCACCATGGAAAGGGAAAAATCACAAGAGGTTTCACACTTCCCTGAAAGAGTTAATGTTGGCTTTCCAGCAACAGGCAAGATGTGGGGGAGAGCAACACCCAGACATATGTCAGCAACAGCAACCCAAATGAAACTCAGTGAGCCACACACACAAAAGGACATGAAAGGAGAGAGACTAGCATGAAGAAGAAGATTTGCACAGGGAAAAAGTAGGAAATTGAGCAATAAGGACTAAAAATGACATGAATTCATTATATTCATATACCAATATAAATAAATATAAATAGAATATAAGTAAAAAATTGATAAAAAAATTGAAACCTATCTTATTTGTGTGCCCATAGTAAAGACAAGTACAAAACAAACAATAAACCCAGAACCTATTGCAAGGGAATAGCTAGTTTGTATTTTAATTATAAAGTAAGTTTATATCAAGGAGTATAGACATGTTTTATTTTTAAAGGAGAATCTTGTTTCAGCATGAAGAAGCAATAGAACATTACCAATATATAGTTAGTTATCAACAAAGATGAGTTCTCAAGCTTTGACCTGGAATCTGGAAGAATCAAGAGAGTCCTATGTGATTTGGGGAAGTGAGACAAAGTTGTAAGTCATCTGTAATTCCATCTAGTATCCAGTTTTTAAAAGAAAGGTGAAGAGTTCACAGGAATATGATCTCTTGGAAAGGCTTGACTCCATGATTTTTTTCCCCTAAAGATTGTACCTCATCTGCAGAAATGAGGAGAGTAAAAAAAAAAAAGTCACTTTATTAAGGAATATTGTTTACATCTTGGAAGCATCTTGAAATGTAAACAAAATGTTCTTTTTAAAAATGGGGTCTTATGTAACACAAATTGCCCTCAAATTTGCCATTTAATCAAGGCTGTCCTCGAACTCCTGATCCTCCTGCTTCCACATGCCAAGTGCTGAGATTACAGGTGTGTCACCACACTTAACTTCAATCTGGCAATTTTAGAATAATCTAAATGGGGTATGTCTCAAACAACCAGACTTCCACATGAGCATGCATTGCTATCCGCTCACGTGGAATCCCACCTGAAATGCCAAATCTCTAAAAATCTGCGGTATGTTTCCAAGGCACTCACGCAATGTGCTTTGTCTGCCCCAAGTGCTCCTGGGAGGAGGTGAAGAGAATGGGAGGAGAGGCGAGCCGGTATCATGACAACCTGTTAAGACCATCAGGCAACTTGTCCCTCCCGGCTCTGTGAGGGAGCAGCTTGGAGTCCCTTCTGCAACTACTGTGGTGGAGGGGCTCAAGGATTCTTGGTTGCATCCAGTATTCCAAGAAGGAATCCTAGAAGTTGAATCAGCATTTTCTCTTCTGGAGTTCTATGGGTCCCAGTGATGTAGCAATGTTCCTTTAGCCATCTAGGCTACTCTGATAGCATCCTCTTGATTTAAAGAGGAGGCATCCCTCTGTGCAATCACTGGAAGCAGTGACATAGCTGGTTTGAAATCATAATTGTTGATAGACAAGGGCACACTTTTGTATTTTGCATCTGTACTTTGTATCTTTTGAAAGATAAAGGATAAATTTTTGTAGTAGACCCGTTTTCTTCCTAAAAACTTAGTGTAAAAAAGAGAGTTTCAAAAAGTCCTTTGTTAGAGCTGAACTTTCAACTGGGCTATATGTGAATGTTTTGTAAAATCTAAACTTTTACATGACATCCAAGTATTTCAAAAATCCATGAATTCCCTATCTCCATTTTAATGGATGGATATGTACAAGTAAATGTATTTCTAGCATAAAATCCCTACTTTAATTAAATTATAGGATATTTCTTATTTTAGTTTACTAAAGCAAGTGTTAAATGTAGAATTTTGAATGGCATATATATTTTACTATTTTGAATATAATTGGAAAAATTAAAAAAATTTAAACATTGCTGGTTATTTTACTCTCTGATTAAAATATACTATAACTTGTCATAAAGTTTTATGTACCTTAGAGATTATAGGAACATTTATATGTATACCAGAATAGTTTCACTAGGAAGATCCATGCTTAGTTATGAGGTTAAATAGATTAATCTCAATATTAAATTATCAGATATGGTTAAATAGATGTATATCAATTATTTTTATATAGACAGCTGTTAGGAAATATAAAATCAAATAATTTGACTTAAGGTCAACAATATATTTTCAATATAAAAGGTAAAACTGTTTAGTAGTAGTCTAACTTATCCTACAATTTCATTAATTTATACATTCAACTACACTAGAGCTAGAAGACAAGAGTTAGCAGTTTTCAGTTTGGCTTAGAATTCTATTCACAATTCCTCAATCGATACCTAATTATGAGTGCACTGGAAAATTCAAATTCTGTAATTTAAACAAGTAACATTAAAGCATTGTTAGTTTCAGTGAGTGTTAACTGCAAACCAGTGCCCTTTAAATGATACTTTATATGATAAAGCCAATTCCTTGAAAGGTAAGCTAAAAGTTAAGTCTGATTAAAAACACAGATACTATACACTTATGTCTTTATTCACAAATTTAAATCAAAGTCATCATCACTTCAATGTAAACGATTTCATATGTATTGCAACATTAGGACACAGGCTTTCTGGTATAATTTGATGAAAGTTATTCAAAACACAGTCACTCTTTAAATTAGGCCATAGTTCCTTAACATGAGATAAGCCGTAACTCTCTTAATGTAACTTTTAGAGAAATAGTAGATTGATACAAACTAAATTTTGCAAAATGAAAGTGATTAACAGTTAAGTTTAAATTTGCCACCAGGTACCTAACATATTTGAAAAGTGAAAAGAAGCCAGGTAATTTCATGTCTGTTCAGAGCTGATCTTGCCCTGTGCCACCTGCTTGGGTCTTAGACTCATTGTTCTCTGCCAGCGCCAGAAGCTGTGTGTCTGCTGGGCACATGCTCCCTGATAATGCCCCTTTCTTAGAGCGCTCCTAACTTCTGGACTAGGCTAGGCAGTACCACTGCTGGAGCTGTGTGGAATTCCTATCAAAGCCCTATATGACAGAGGGTGTTACACTGTTTGTCTTACAGATAACACGCTTTTGAAGCTTGGGTGTGCGAAGTAACTTTCCAAGGGTCAATAAGCAAGTGGCAGAGTCAAGACTTGAACCTACTGCTCCCCTGTTTGAGTAATCTGTGGGTTAACTCCCTTTTGTTTCACTAGGTTTCCTTGGGTTTTCATTATATCCCCAGTCCTTTTCAATGACCTGAGAGTGATTTGTGGAAACTTAAAATTTTTAAGTTTTAACTAGACCCTCATTAAAACCATCCTCCGCATATGCTCATTCCACACCATGGTCGAAACTTAAGGCACCGGGAAGAAGGTGTCATTCAGGAGTTCAGTACCTTAGCAAGGGTAGACTCCAGGCATCCAGGTAAAGAGTCAAGGAACCAGTTCTTAGGAGTTGGAGGGGCGTGGCCCTGCTACTCTACCTGCCCACTCTCCCCATCCCCCATCTGACTCAGGAACTTACCTGGGCCAGGAAAATGCCTGGCGAGCAGAGCAAGGGACAAAGTCACACCAGGGCTTCTGGTTCTCTGACGCCTGCCCCGGTCCACCTGCGCTGCCTGTGGGTTCTGCTTTCTAGTCACGTGCCTTCAACCTCACCGGGAGTGGACAAGCAGTCTTTTCCCCCCATCTCAAGTTTACCTGTTACCTTCATTGTGGGTGGGAGGAGCCTCAGTCCTGGTGCTGAACTTCCTGGGAAGGTCGCTCCCTGGCTTGGTCCTGCCCACGGGGGCCACGGCTCTGTGGGCCCCTCGGTGGTCTCCGCTGTCCCCCAGCTTCCTGGAGCCCCAGCCACTCACCTGCTCTCACCTGCACCGCCGATCGGAGGACAGCGGGCGCCCTGGGCTCGTCCTCCCACGGCATGGCCCGTGGCTGGGGCTCGCACCGCGCCTCCCCCGCACATTAGCAAGTCCAAGCGGCTGTTAATTATTACTCAGGTTGCCCACCTCCGAATGCAGCCACCCGAGCCACTCCCAGCGCCTCAGTGCATGTTGGGAGTGTTTACTTTCTTCCCTCGGAGCAGCTGACAGGTACACGGTCCTCAGACAATTCTGGACTAACTACGTGCACTGACTGCCCTGCGCCTAAACCACAGGTGGCTCTGATCCTCGCCTCATTCTCTGCAGTTAAATGATCTGTGAGAAACCACACCAGCGCTGCCTTTTGCTCTTTCACTTTGAGATTTCTTAATTTTCTTTCCTTGATCTTTACCACTCTATTCCCTATTAACACCTTTACACCCAATTTAGTTTCTTTTTTTTTTTTTCTCCCACATCTCAGGAGTGTACCTGATACACCAACTTGATACACCAACACACCCCTATCCACTGGAAGTTTTAACTTAAGGTTCTGAGTACGCGATTCAGACTTTTATTGCTGTTTTGTTTTTATATTTTAATAAGCTCCACAGAAGTATCTGAGAGGGAACAATTCATCTACTGAACAGGATGCAGGAAGTTTGTTTTTCCTCAATACCTCCAATATCAAAAGGAAGTCAAAAAGTCTGTAAGATGCTGTATTTATTCAAACACACACACACACACACAAACAAACACAAACACACACAGGGAAACTATCATTATTAAAATTAATGTTTCAATAAGTGTCAAGTTTTCGAGGTTCCAAAAATAATTCAGTAAATATGATTGCTACAGAGTTTTGCAGGCAGAATTAACTACTTCAGGTGCTCAAATGCCAAAATGGCACAGTGATTGACAGTAGCAGGAAAGTGACAGTGTTTGTTATGTATGTGTGGTATTTTAAGTAGGATTCAAATACACAGAAGCTCATAGAGTTGATTTCATCCACAGCGTATCAAGACTAGGGATTTTGAGATTTAACATTCTTTCGGCAAATGTGCATATCTGATCCCAGTGATATTACTTTGCAATAGTTTAGTTCCACGTTGGCCCCCAACTCCTTGTGTGTAGTGTTGGTATTGACTGACTTCTGCATGATGACATGGTATCTGCAGTGTGTACTGTCACTGGTTTGCAGAATGGCTGGTTCAGATCCTTACTCCATGCCATTTTCTGTGCTCTGAAGGAATCACTTGTTTATTGTCAATATCTGGACAACTTAGTATTGCATTTTTACATAAAAGCACCTTTAATGGATTCTGACTTGTGCTTTCCAACTGAGTTCTTTAGTTAGAGGTTCAGTGTCTCCCTTGGGTTTTGAAAGCCTTATCCTTTTAGAGATATTCAGCTTTTATTTGGAAGCATGAAACCTATGTGATCCAACACATGCGACATGACAATTTTGAAAAACAAATGCAAAGAAAAAGTTCCTTGCAAATCTATCTCTGATATAATTATTACTCATTAACATTTTTACTCTACTAAAATACAGTTATGTTTGTTTGTTATTTTATAACTTGCATTTATCACATAAAAGATACTGTGAACAATTTACCATATGTTAAGTAAGGTTTTTTTTTTCTGAAATGTAATTTTAACTATCTGCATTGTATTACATGTACAGGGTTTATCCAGTTCCTTATTGGGAGAAAGTTATATTGTTAAACAACTCCACAGTAAATGTTTACATTTAACTGCTGCACCTAATAGCAATTATGATCTTTAGATAATTTTAAAAAGTGAAGTTGCCAGATGGCAGTGTGCATTTAAGACTTTTTTTTTATCCTATAAAGCTTTGCTAGCTTGATACTTTTAGGATGATCAAGATGAATTGGTTCTGTTTCTTTTTAACATTTGGCAATTTGAAAGGCTAAAAAAATCAATTATTTTTGAGACAGAGTCCTATTTCATAATGTGTTCTGACCTTCAATGCTTCGATGCTTGATCCTCTTGCCTCAGCCTCCCAAGTGTTGGATTTAAACTGTGCATTAGTACTCGAAGCTGGCGTCACATATATATATGTATGTATATATTAGTATATATATGTATATGATATATAGCTACCTGTGAGATTAAGGCTCTCTCTTTAAACTTGTGTTTTCATTTTTTCTTTTACTGGACTTTTTGAGCATCTTTTTGTTACTGATTTTAAAAAATATTCTACTTATATATTTGAAAAAGAGAGAAAGAAAGAGAAAGAGAATGTATGTTATGGTGCATGGGTATTGCGGAGTCAGTTTTCTTCTTCTACCATATGAGTTTCTGAAGATCAAACTGCCAGGTTTTGGAGCAGATGCCTTTCCCATTGAGCTATCTCACAGTCCTTATTATTGATTTTTAAAATGTTTTTTACATATCAAACATAGAAACTTTTCATTGTATATGCTGTGACTTGATTTCCTTTTAGTCTTGCTTATGATGATTTTGAACATATTAATGCTTCAGAATTTACATTGGGGATCAATGAGAAAGCTCAGCAGGTAAAAGCTCTTGATATTGAACCCTAATGACCTGAATTCCTTGTAGAACCTAGATATCAGCCTGAAAAGAGATGCATTTTGAAGATGCAGTGGCATGAATGCTGTGGAAGCAACCAACAACTCTGATTAGATTTAATGCCTGCTAATCTGGAAATTCATGCTTAGTCACTGTAATCTTGGTTGAGAGCCCTCGACTGGGTATGGCATAAGCCCTAGAAGAAACTCACAATTACTGTCTGGCTAAGTAGACATAACAACATACCACCTTCCAAACATATGTCTGTAAATCCATAGAATAATGCACTTTTATCTTATATTCAAGAAGAATTCTTTCAATGGAAATTGGTTAAACAGAGAATGATAACTGATCTTAGGGCAGAAAGTAAGCAACTGAGGAGCACTTATCCATAAACAGGACATCCAAAGCACCCCCATACTCATGCTAAACTCTAGGATACACCGTGGAGGGGAGACAGAAAGAATGTGAAGGGGAAGAATACCAACAACAGTACTCCTTATTCATAACATCATTACAATAGTGAATTCACTGCAACCAAGTCCATCTGCTCAAGACATATCCAGCCCAATAGCAGAAGGAGGATGGAATTCAGATGGCCTCTTGACATGATCAATTGAGGGTCAAAGCTGGCCAGAGGAAGTGGTTCCAGACATCAGTGGTACCTACACTAAAACAATATCTGTGCTATGTTAGATGCCAAGGCACTTGTAACTCTAGACATCCCCTATTGGACTTAGTGGAACACATACATAAGAAGGGATGGGAGGGAAACTTACTGGAAAGAAGTCTCTCAGTGGGAAAATGGAGAATGTGGGATAATGGGGGGGGGGGAGCAATACAAATTCCATTGTAATTTAAAATAATTTTTAAAAAGAAAAGGAGAAAGCCGGATGTGGAGGGTAATGCCTATAATCCCAGCATTCCTATAATAGAGTGATGGGAAGTGGGAATTGAAGATAGGAGCATCAGCCAGAAGTTCATGCATGCGGCAAAGCCGAAGCTGTAACAAGCAAGGTGGATGAAGGGATAGAACACCAGTTGGGGATCAAAGTCCCAAAACGTTGTCTCTCAAAAGTTTGACTCTCAAAAAGTTGTTTCCTGATCCTCACAAATGTGCCATGACTTTATATATGCACACATGCACATGCGCGTGCGTGCGCGCGCACACACACACACACACAGAACAAACAAATGAAATCTATTAATTTTCTTTACTAGTTATAACTCCACTCTACAAAAGATTTTCCACCATCCACATATGTCTTTCTGGTTTTTCTCACCCAGAAGAATCTTTCATGAGGATCTAATATTGCAATGTAATCTGGTTTGCTTCTAGATATTAGTTATTCACTAATTTCAACTCATCTGTATTTCTTATGTTAAAATTCATGACATTTAATTCTAATTTAACTTTCCTAAACCATTGGTCTAATAAGTAAGCCAGATTTATTAGATAATTATGAATTATATGAAGGTACCAATAATGTCTTTCTGATACTTGATTTCAATTTCTAGGTTTAGCATGGTAGACAGCAGGATGCCCTGATTCCTTGCTTTTCCATTTTCCATACCCCACAAATTATCACGTCCTGATGTTGTATCTCCAATGTTATCACCCTACATTAGACCAGCAAAAGCACCCCCATACTCCATGCTAAACTCTAGGGTACACCGTGGTTTTGATACTGCGCATGATACCCTCATTGATCTCTGTCTCTGCTCTCCTAATACATTTCATGCTCCACCTCATCCAGGACGATCTTTTATAAACTAACCAGATCACATCATCCCAACTTACCTTGCCAAGAGCTTTTCTACTACTTGCCATGAACATGTAGAGCAAAATCCAACTGTGTATCTGTACCTTGGCCTGCAGTTTCCTATATGACCTGACTCATCCCTAGTTCTTCGTACCGATTCTCTGATTCCTTGGTGCTAATTCTATGGACTTGCTGCTCAGATATGAAGTTTGCTTCTGAACAGACAGAGAAAGCTATTTCTTGTCCCATTGCCTTTCTATGTGGTACTATCTCTGCCAAGAAAGCTTGGCTTTGAACACAGTCAGTATCGTCTCATTATTCTGATTTTATTTTCCCAAATATTTATCTTCCCCGAGAGGCCTTTTCCAGGACCACTTTCTTTTTTTGTGAATTCTAATCTTTCTCTCATTATAATACTTTATGCTTTTGCATTTATGACAGTTATCATTACCTGATGCATTTTATGTTTCAGGTTAGCTCTTTATTCTGCATCTCTCCTCATTAAAACATAAAATCTAAGAGATCACGTATCCAGGTGGATACCTTGTGTAAGGTAGTCCCCAAAGGGACCATGCCATGGACAAGGGATGAAAGAACTTTATTGATCATTATTACATGGTGACATGAGCTAATTCTCTAAGGGAGAAAGAGCAACATTTGAGGGTGTCCATGTAAAATTTTCATAGTCTGGGCTTATGGTGGGGTGAAGGACAGAGAGGAGCAAACCCCTGTCACCATGAGGGATGTGACACAAGCACAGGCTTTGCAAACGCCAGTTGGTGAGTCAGGGTCAGTGACCAAAAAACACAACTTCTACTCTGAATATGGGGGATGGAAAAAAGGGAATCTATCACCCTGCTCTGTCCTTGGTGTCCAAAGTAGTGTCCAAAGTAGTTCCAGACCTATATCAGAAACCCAGGAAACATTACATTGGCTCAAAAATAAATATTGATGGCTATAAGTACTTTCTAGATATGTAAATATCCATCATAATGTTTTCTGGTTTGAAATGACACTTTTATCATATAAAAGCTCAGGACTTATATTCTGTTTAAGGTCTTCATGTCTACACTGGCACCATCAATTCCATATTATCAATTTTACAGTACAACTCAGTCTGATCATCATCTCTTTTAAAAATGCCTTGATAATTCTTGCCCTTTAATACCAAGAGTAATGTCTCACTGCAGAATTCCAACATTTTATGTGCATTCAGAGTGTTGACATGAGAGGCTAAAATGGTTGTAGCAATGATTCTGATTTGTCTATGCCTTTATGTTTCCTTAAGAGGACTTACCTACATGATTTCTGGGCCTGAAAGGCAATTATGAATTAACACTTTCTGTTTGCTTTCCTTTAAAGCCCCCAACTACCCTATGACCAAGCCTGGGCTAGCTTTTATCACTAGCTTTGGCAATGATAAGTGTTCTTGGTTCAGTCAGTCCACAGCATAGCTAACAGATTAGAAGCAGAGTCTCTAGGGCAACTTGGAGCAGATCAACAACCCATAACAGTGCAGATGTGAACAGCAGAAAACCTGTCTCGCCAAGCATAGTCCAAGTCAATTTGTCAGAGCTTTGAGTCACATTAGTGTCGTTATTTTAAACCAGTGAGTTTTGAGGTGGTATATGGCCACTACTAGTCAACTAATAGATCTGTTATGTTCTGCATAGGTACATGTGTGTGCACACTAATGTATTATTAATTTGGGAAGAAAAACACTTGGATCATAATGTATTCCTACCAACACATAAAAATGAAACTGGGAAGAAAGAAATCAAGAGTTTAGGTCATCATAAGGTTGAGTAATTTCCAAAAACTATGATATCACTCCAAAAAAATGACTAGAGATATTGTAACATGAAGAAAATATTTAAAAAGCAAACAATTGTCTGTTTAAATTATATGACCCCAAAGTAGAGGGTAACTCATGTCAGTTTAGTAAACAAACTGACACATCTTTTTGCATCTGGGACATTACTTGAAGTCTGGGTGCTAGAGGAAGTTACAGGAAGTGGAGTAACTCCAGACATTGAAGGAACCCTAGGAAAAACCAGATGGGAAATCACCCACTGAGGCAGCTGCCTTCATACTGAGGCACAAAAAGTTTTCCCGATGTGTAATGCTTAAGATAAATATATTTTACAGCTGGGAATTTTTATAAGGATTTTATTTTATTTTTCCATTTTTACAAGCATATTGAGAACTTTTATCCCTGCTTCCCTCCATGATCCCTCCCCCTATCATCAATTCCTCCCACTTCCTCCCATCCTCCTGCCCATATTCTTCTATGGACCCCAAGGTTCCCTCTGTATTGTGGTGATTGAGGCCCCTGTGGCATTCCAAGTTGCCCCTCTCAGGACCATTTCCCTTCATTCATCAGCTTTAGTCCCCAAGGTTTCCAATGTATGTTCTTACCTTTTTTGAGTTCTTAGATATTCTATGGGGGCATGTTGATATGTCAGTCTTTATGTAGGTCTGATAAGGGTAAGTCTCACTGTTGTGAGTTCCTAGATATGGTAGTCCTGCAAATTTTCATAAGGTTTTTAATAAACTATATCAACTACCACAAATTATTTCCTTGGGAAAATTCCCAACACTCATGTGGAATTTGAAGAATAAACATTGTTTCTTATTTCTATTAAATAACATGAAATTGCTTTTCTATGAAAACTGGGACTCTAGAAATTTGATTAAAAAATTCATTGTAAAAAAGAAAAGTAAGACAACACAAGAGAAATGCCCTTTTAAAACTCTCTAGCAGCTTTTATTAAAACAATGCTAGCTAGCATCAATCATTTAAAACTTTTAGATGGATCATAAACTTTTTTACAAACCTCATTATTTTGTGTCTTATTTGCAGGACTGAACAGTGACCCTAGTCAGGTCATGATTTGTTCTAGTGATGGGAAGTAATGCCACACAGTTGTTTTGACGACTCTAACAATGACAAAATAATTGTATTAATTAAAAAATGATAAAACTAATTTCTATTTTGGAAGCATTTCCCTCCTCTAACAGATAGTATGTTATTTTTAGTATAATTATTTTCCAACAACTTAATAGCCATGGAAGGAAAAAATTATTCAATGAAAGATTAATGGTGCCTGGCTGACTCCGAGATTTACAGCAAAGAAGGCGTTCTGCCCTGGAGGAGCTGAGGAGCTGTAGCAACAAAAAGAATTTCAGTCCTTATCTGCCTCGGGAAGAAACTTCCAGGCCTACATCCTTTCAAACTTTGGTGAGAGGAAGAAATACAGGGATTCCTGGTATTCAGTTAAGTTGTAAGAGGTAGAAGAGAAATATATTCTTGAAAATCAGATGCAGTTTTTTGAAAAATGAAGAGAATCATTTTCAAATAAATGAAATGGGCAGTAATCTTTCCCTCCCCCAAGCAACAGCTTTTTAAAATCGTCTTTTTTTGTAAAACAAAGGAAGTCAATGGACTGTGATAGATGCAGTTTTAACTACAGCATTTAGCAAACTTTGGTTTCTAACATTGCTTTACTTATTGTATTTGCCTTTTTGTTCACTAAGTTTTATATATCTTGGAATCTTAAAGTACACTACTTTGAAATACATAGGAGCAGGAAAATGTTATTTTGGTGAAGCAAATAAACATCTCTATTATCTTAGATATTACTGTTTTAAGGGAAGAACATCAGAAATGATTGCTTAACGAAACTTCCAAATGCAAGAATATAATATTACTAGCTACAATCTTCATTTTGTACATTAAAGCTATCGATTTTTTAGACCTTTTTATACTACAGGTGTTACTTTGTATCTTTTTAAAAAAGAATAGTATTTTGCAGCCCAGCCCCGCCCCCCCACCCCGGAGCCGCCCTGCCAGGAGCACCGCGGTTTAGCACCTGGGGCCCCACCCTGGACCCCAGCCCCTCACACACCCCTCCCCCCCCTCCCCTCCCCCCCCGCTCGCCTCCCCCCGTCCCTGCCAGGTCGCAGGTGAAGAATTCTGCCATCAACATCAGACCCTCTGCCTCTCTGGCCCACCGGGGACCTACGCACATGGTCCACGGAAGACACACTGCTACTCAGAATTCAATAGAGTCCAAAGGAAACTCAAGCAAAATTTTAAGGAACAAAGGAAACACAGGCCATACATCTGGACTCCACTACAATCATTATATCACGTGGGTGAGATTCTTCTCATCCAGCCCAAAGATAAGTAAACTTTTTCTTTTCACCTTATGGATCCTTTAAAGTATCAATGCTATAGATCAACTTCCTCATACAGCCACCCCAAAACATACAACTCCAGGGAGTACACCACTCACCCCAACATTTCACCAAGATACTAAATCGTAAAAGTGCACTACTAAACTAATATTCGCTCCCTGGTAACATAACAGCCTAGTAGCCTCATCTAGGATATAACAATGACAATACACACACATACCCAATCCAAGGCAAGCACTAGTAATAACTGGCAAGTGTAAAGCACACAGAAATGGAAAGGTCCTAAAAAACAGAACAACAATGTACAAGTCAAAGTGCAGATCCACGAGAAACAAAATCCAAGAAGACCAATCTCCCACCGAAAGAATCAATCCCATAATGAGGGATTCCGACCAGAGCAAATCCACAGAAAATAGCCATGAAAGCCACACCCAGTATAAGGACTTTCAGAGTATGATCATTACCATGATTAATATTATGAAAGAGGAAATCTGAGAGTTAAACAACCGTATCAACTACTTTGAACAGGAACACAACAGGCACTTGGAGGAGTTGAGAAAAACAGTTCAAGAAACAAAAATAGGTATAGAGCAGTTAAAACAGTCTCAGGCAGAGTTTAAAATTGAACTAAAAGACAAGTTATCTTCAACCCAAAACTCAACAGAGAGTCTTATCAGCAGAACAAATGAGGCAGAAAATAGAATTTCAGATCTTGAAGACAAAGTGGGAGAATTAACCAGCTCAATGGAAGAGATTGTTAAAGCCAAAAAGATACTGGAGAGGAACATTCAAGAGATATGGGACACCCTGAAGAAGCCTAACATGCGCATTCATGGAATACCAGAACAAGAATCCCAAAATACCACACAGGAGGAAATATTTCAATTCATCATAAATGAAAACTTCCCACAACTAAAGAATGAAAGGCCTATCCAAATACAGGAGGCATTTCGCACTCCAAACAGATGTGACCAAAATAGAAAATCGCCATGGCAAATAATAGTCAAAACACTCCACATTCAAGACAAAGAAAAGGTGCTGAGAGCTTCAAGAGAAAAAAAGCAAGTCACTTTTAAAGGTAAACCTATTAGAATAAAAAATGACTACTCAATGGAAACAGTAAAAGCAAGAAGAGCTTGGAGAGACATACTTCAAGTATTAAATGAGCAAAAATGCCAACCCAGACTGATATACCTGGCAAAACTATCTGTCATGATTGAGGGAGAAAGAAAAGTTTTCCAGCACAAAGACAACTTGAAGGGATACATGTCTACCAAACCAGGCCTTCAAAAAATGCTAGAAATGATACTCAAGCTTGAAGAAAAGAACAAGCGTATCCAGGAGGACAGAAGGGAAGTATAATACCACCAAAACATAAATATCAAACAACATGCTTACAAAATCTACTAAACATAAAAAATGTCCAGAATTAAAAATAATTTCTCCATTATAACATTCAATGTCAATGGTATTAACTCGCCGATTAAGAGACACAGATTACAAACTTGGATTAAAAACCACAATCCAACAATCTGCTGCCTTCAGGAAACTCATCTCACCACAAAAGATAGGCACATCCTAAGAATGAAAGGCTGGTCCAAAATCTTGCAAGCTAATGGAACCAGGAAACAGGCAGGGGTAGCAATTATGCTTTCAGACAAAGTGGACTTCAAACCAAAGAAAATCATAAGAGACACAGATGGATACTACATTTTAGTCACAGGTACAATTCACCAGGAAGACTTCACAATAGTGAACATTTATGCACCCAATAAGGGCCCCTCCACATTCATTAAGAAAACCCTACAGCATCTAAAGCAAGAAATCAACCCCCAAACGATAATTCTTGGGGACTTCAACACCGCCCTCTCAACATGGGATAGATCAACAGGTCAAAAGCTTAACAGAGGGGCTGGAGAAGTGGCTCAGGGGTTAAGCCTCCGCCTTACAGGCGGAAGGTCCTGAGTTCGGTTCCCAGATCCCACGTATAGACGCCAGGCGGAAAGCAGGGGCGGCCTGCGCTTCGGGTCCTGGTAGGGCGGAGCCTGTGAATCCCGGGGCAGAAGGAGGTGGAGGCGTCCATGGTGGTGGTTCGCGAATTCGTCCGTGGTTCTACACACACACACACACACACACACAGAGAGACACACGCGCGCACGCACATACACATGCACATGCGCACAGTTGAATAAATAATAATAATAATAATAATAATAAAAGCTTAACAGAGACACTTTGGAACTTAATCAAACCCTGAAAGAAATGGACCTTACAGATCTTTATCGAACTTTTCACCCACACACCAAGCATACACATTTTTCTCAGCAGCACACAGAACTTTCTCCAAACTAGATCACATATTGGGCCACAAAATGAATCTACACATATACAAAAAAGTTGAAATTCTAACCTGTGCCCTATCAGACCACCACGGCTTAAAGCTGGACATCCACAACACAACAAACAAGAGAAAATACACTAATTCCTGGAAACCTAACAATATAATGCTGAATGAGAACTGGATTCAGGAAGAAAATAAAAGGAAATTCAAGATTTCCTGAAAGTGAACAATAATGAAAATACAACTTACCAAAATCTCTGGGACACAATGAAAGCTGTCCTAAGAGGTAAGTTCATAGCTCTTAAATCCCACATCAAAAAAATGGAAACATCAGAAATAAATAACTTAATGATGCAGCTTAAGGCTTTAGAGAAACTTGAGCCATCTGATCCCAAAAGGAGTAGAAGAGAGGAGATTAACAAAATAAGGGGAGAAATATCTGAAATTGAGACTAAGAAAATGATAGAAAAAATCAACCAGTCAAAAAGCTTGTTCTTTGAAAAAATCAATAAGATTGATACCCCCTAGCTAAATTAACCAAAAGCAAGAAAGAGAAAACCCAAATTAACAAAATTAGAAATGAACATGGAGTTATCACTACTGATACCCAAGATCCAGAGAATTATAACATCATATTTCAAAAACTTATACTCTGTGAAGTTTGACAACACAAAAGAGATGGATGAATTTCTAAGTAAACACAACCTACCTAAATTGAATCAGGAAGTTGTGAATTATTTAAATAGTCCTATAACATATAAGGAAATTGAAGAAGTAATCTCGAATCTTCCCACCAAAAAATGTCCTGTACCAGATGGATTCAGCACAGAATTCTACCAGACATTTAAGGAGTTAATAACACCAATACTCCTTAAACTGTTCCATCAAATAGCAAACGAAGGAACACTACCAAATTCCTTCTATGAAGCTAATAACATGTTAATCCCAAAACCTAATAAAGATTCACTTAAAAAAGAAAACTATAGGCCGATCTCTCTGATGAACACAGACGCAAAGATTCTCAACAAAGTCTTAGCAAATCGGATTCAAAAACATATCAAAAAGATGATTCACAGGGACCAAGTAGGCTTTATCCCCGGCATACAAGGTTGGTTCAACATACGCAAATCAATAAATGTAATTCATCATGTAAACCAGTCCAAAGTCCAAGACCACATGATACTCTCAATAGATGCAGAAAAAGCCTTCGACAAGGTCCAACAGCCTTTTATGATCAAAACGCTAGAGACAGCAGAAATGGAAGGAACCTTTATCAATATAATAAAAGCTGTATACAACAAGCCCACAGCAAGGATTATGTTCAATGGGGAACAATTGGAAGCATTCCCACTTCGATCAGGAACTAGACAAGGCTGTCCACTCTCACCACTTCTATTCAATATTGTACTTGAAGTCTTAGCTGAAGCCATAAGACAAGAAAGGGACATAAAAGGGACTCAAATGGGCAAGGAAGAAGTCAAGCTATCCCTATTTGCAGATGACATGATCTTTTACCTGAGTGATCCCAAAAACTCCACCAGGAAGCTCCTGGAACTAATTGAGAATTTCAGCAGGGTGGCAGGATACAAAATAAATGTGCAAAAATCAGAGGCCTTCCTATATGCCCACAATGAAAGAAGTGAAAAAGCCTTGAGAGAAACAATCCCATTTACTGTAGCCCCTAAAAAAATGAAATACCTTGGTATAAACCTAACCAAGGAGGTAAAAGACCTTTACAATGAAAACTGTAAAACCCTAAAGAAAGAAATTGCAGAAGACATCAGAAGGTGGAAAGACCTCCCATGTTCCTGGATTGGCAGAATCAACATTGTAAAAATGACCATCCTACCAAAGGCAATATACAAATTCAATGCCATACCAATTAAAATCCCAAAGCAATTCTTTAAAGATGTTGACCAATTAATCTCAAAATTCATATGGAGGCACAAAAGACCCAGGATAGCAAAGACAATCCTGAGTAACAAAAACACTGCTGGAGGTATTACCATACTACAAATCCATAGTTATAAAAACTGCCTGGTACTGGCTCCAAAATAGACACACAGATCAATGGATAAGGATTGAAGACCCAGATATAAGCCCACAAAAATACAGCCATTTGATCTTTGACAAAGGGGCCCAAAGAATCCAATGGAAAAAGAACAGCATCTTCAACAAGTGGTGCTGGCAAAATTTGATCTCCACATGCAGAAGATTAAAGCTGGACCCATACTTGTCACCATGTACAAGACTTAATTCCAAATGGATCAAGGACCTTGATATAAGGCCAGAGACTATAAAAACCATAGTTGAAAGGATAGGGAACTCCCTCGAGCTGATTGGGCTAGGCCAACAGTTCCTAAACAGACATCCAATAGCACAGTCACTGCTACCAACTCTCAACATTTGGGATCTTGTGAAATTAAAGAGCTTCTGTTCAGATAAAGAGATTGTAACACGAACTCAAAGGCAACCCACAGAATGGGAGAAAATCTTCACTAACCACATATCTGACAAAGCTCTACTGTCCAGAGTGCACAAAGAACTTAGAAAACTAAACTCCAAGGAAAACAATGGCCCAATTAAAAAAAGGGCCGTGGAACTTCAAACAAACTTTACCAGGGATGAAATTAAAATGTCTAACAAATATCTTAAAAAATGCTCCACTTCCTTAGCCATCAGGGAAATGCAAATCAAAACTTCCCTGAGATATCATCTCACCCCAGTCAGGATGGCAAAAATCCACAATACAAACATCAACAAGTGCTGGAGAGGATGTAGAGAGAGGGGAACTCTGCTACATTGCTGGTGGGAATGCAGGCTCATACAGCCACTCTGGCGAGCCATCTGGAGATTCTTAAAGAAATTAAAGATTGAAATGCCATATGACCCTGCTATCCCACTTTTGGGAATAACCCCCCATGCAGTAGAGGTTCACCTCAATAGCAGAAGTACGACCATGTTCATAGCAGCACTGTTTACAATAGCAAAGTCATGGAATCAACCCAAATGTTCAACAGTTGACGAGTGGATAAGGAAAAGGTTGTACATCTATACAATGGAGTACTACTCAGCCATTAAAAATGATGAATTACTGGAATTTGCCGGGAAATGGATGTCATTAGAAAGAATTATATTAAGTGAAGTATCCCAAACCCAGAAAGTTAAGCGCCGTACGTACTCCCTAATAGGTGGCTCCTAGTAGCAAACTCACCCAGCCCACATTGAGACACTCAAAGGTAAACCTATGTAATACAGTAACTGCAAGGGTTGTGAACAGGAGGGATGGGGTTGGAGGGCCACACCAGACACAAGGAGAGAGGGGACCATGTTACAGCAGAGAAAATCGGCGTCCAAGGAATGCAAGAAATAATGTGACACCTGGTTAAGTTCACAGACGTTCGTTCCTGATCATGTACAACTGAGGGGGTATGATCTCACCAGCAGGGGAGGGCATATAGTCTGGCAGATGAAAGGTGATCATTTTGCAAATGGGTGACTGACTCCTCCCTCATCGAGGTTTCCTGCTTTTATTACATCTACCCTTGAATGTGCTATTATAATAAGACTCCAGTTTAACAGCTTTTTGTCTCTGACCAGGGGGTGACATACAGTGCCCATCAGGATGGAGTGAAGGGCATTGCAGGAGCAGCAAAACTGCAAAAGAAAATCAACAAACCATGATCCAGAACTTCAGAGACTCTATATCAACCACATAGAACTAAGCCAGCCTAATTTCCTCCCATCCTGAAGCTCAGGGACATTTGCGGAAGAGGGGGCAGTAAGATTGTAAGAGCAAAAGGATAGGAGGAGCAATGATTTGCAAGATTCTCCACACTAGTTAGGGCCGAAGCAATCATAATAGGACTTTGCATGCCCTGCGCAATGTCCAACACACTATTGACCTCACAAAGTCTACCATCAGGGCTGGAGAGGTGGCTCAAGGGTTAAGCCTCCGCCTTGCAGGCGGAAGGTCCTAAGTTTGGATCCCAGATCCCAGGTATAGAAGTCAGGGGGAAACCCGGCGGCCTGCGCTTCTGGTCCTGGTAGGGCGGGGCCTGTGAATCCCTGGGCACAAGAAGGTGGAGGCGTCCATGGTGGTTCGCGAATTCGTCTGTGGTTCTACACATACACAGACACACGCACACACAGATACACACACGCGCACGCGCACATACACACGCACATGCACACAGTTGAATAAATAATAATAATAAAAAAATTTAAAAAAAACAAAGTCTAGCATCAGCCAAAGGCACCAAGATCCTTAGAGGGAAGGGATTGACAGTCACAGTAGTGTTCCTATGCTTAAGGGGAACACGAGAAAGGGTTCAAGGAAATGCCACTGGGTCCTTGTACATCATCAGAAAAGAGGACCAAGAGGAGGGTTAGGCATACACAATGAAGGACTCTCTGGGAATTGGGGGGGAGGCACTGGGGGATGGGGAGGGAGGGAGGGAACTGGTCTACCTATTAAGTTTGTATGAGCGGAAATAATAAAAAATGTATTAAAAAAAGAGGAAAATGATTAAAGCATGTTTAAAATTGGAAAAAAAGAATAGTATTTTAATATATTTTATTTATTTTATTTGTGTGTGTGTGTATGTGTGTCCCTGTGGAGGATCAAGGGTGACTTTGGGAATCATCTTGGATTGCTTCTATCTTCCTTTTTGCTTCGCTCTGGGATTTCCCAGGCTCTGCTCACAGGGCCAGAAGTGCAGGCTGCCACTGTTTCCACCTGGTGTTTTTGCATGGGATCTGGTATCCAAACTCAGGACCTTCTGCTTATGAGGCTTTATCTTAACCCCTGAGCCATCTCTCTAGCCCAAGAATAGTAGTTTAAAATCTATCCTTTGACAATTTCATATATATAGTCAACATGACTTGATCATGTCAACCCCCTACTTCCTCAATCTCCCCTGAGCATCCCAATGCATCTCCTCTCCCACCTTCATATCCTCTTTTTATATTTAATAATCCATGAGTCCCATTAGTTTTGCCTGGATTGCACTAGTGTGGGGACATCCACTAGTGCGTGGACAATTTACCAGCAGCACTCACATCCCTGAAAAAAAAAAAAAGACTCTTTATCCCAGCAGCCAGCAGCTGCCATTCTGGAATGCCATGCTGGAATGTTGACTGCCTAGAATTGTGCAAGCATTGTACAGTTACCTGATATCTTTGAACCTATAGCCCATCTCCTTTACTTGTCTTATTTTCTTTCTTATTTTGAGCTTTTTGCATTTGTTTTTAGATTCACCTATCAGTGAGATCATGTAATATTTTTTCTTTCTGGTTTCATCTTACTTGATTTAGCATAATGTCCTTGAGTCCTTTAAAATTTGTGCCTGAATAATTTTTGAGAGTGTGAATATGCATTGTGCATGCTGGATTTTCTTTATTCACTAATTAGTCAATGTCCTTTCAGGTTGTTTTTCCATATCTTGATGGTTGACATTAGAACATTGTTATTATGTTTATTTCTCCTAGTTATTCATGCTCCTTGTCTTTCTCCTTCCCTCTTCCTTTTTTCTCTCTCTTTTCTACTTCTTATCCCTTCTTAGTCTTCCTCCCCTCCTTTCATGGGTTCAGTTTTCTCCCTCCTACTCTTCTGTTCTTTGGCAATATGGGTCCCAGGGTTCCCTTTGAATCATCTGCTCTAGTGGGGTTTCAGGCCTCTGTGGCAGATCAAGAGTTCCTTCCTTAGGACCTCCACACTCTTTAGGTCTTACGGCATTCTCTTCAGCAAAGTTCCCTGAGCCTTCGGATGGGGAGAGATTTGGCTGGCTTGATTCCATGTAAACAATGTAGGATCACTAGTGTTCTGCATTCTGGTTGTTCTGTTTTTCTATTCTTGCATTGCACAAGGCTGCATCTTATCTGGGTGTTGAGATCCTCGCTTATACAACAATATAGAAACTGTTAAATTGAGGCCTTTATGTAAGGAAAGACTTGAAGGAGAAGGAGGTTCGAGAGTAGGGCACAGTAGTGAGTAGGGTCAACCTCCAAGACATCATCTGCAATCCACTAACCCTCCCCCCCACAATGGGGAACACAGTGCTTCAAAACAGTCCAAACATCAGTGAACAAGAAGGAAACTGACCACGGGCTGGATCAGATATCTCACTAATTATAGCTCTTTCTTGACAGTGGCCTTATTTCTCTATTGAACTGTGTTCCTTTGTCTACATTCTCATAAAGTCTTCTTTCTAATCCTTTGTGGTTATAATGGGTAATAAAAAGATTTTCCCTTGATTATGTTGTTATGGGCTTGGAATTAGGTTCCACATGAAGGAGAACATGTGAAGTCTGATTTTTCTGTGCTTGGGGTACTTCACTCAGTATGACTTCTTCCAACTCTATCCATTTACCAGCAAATTTCATTAATTCTTTTTTTATGGCTGTGTAGTATTCCATCATGCATATGTACCCCATTTTCATTATCCATTTCTCAACTGTTGAGCATCGAGTTTGATTCCATCACTTTGCTATTGTGAATAGTGCTGCAATGAACATGGATGTACATATGCTATTACAGTAAGATGAAGCATCTTTGGGAAATATTCCCAGCAGTGTTATAGCAGGGTCATATGGCATTCCAATTTTTAACTTTTTTAGAAACTACCAAGGTTGTACAAGTCTGCATTCCTCTCAGCAATGTATGAAGGCTCCCTTCTCCCTGCATCCTCTCTAGCATGTGTCATTGTGTGTATCTTGGATTTTCGCCATTCTGACCAGGGTGAGATGATATCTCAGGGTAGTATTTCCCTGATGGCTATGGAGGTGAAAGATTTTTTAAGGCATTTGTTGGCCATTTCAATTTCTTCCTGGGAAAATTTTCTTTTAAGTTCCACAACCCACTTTCTAATTGGGTTGTTTATCTCCTTGGTTGTTTATCTCCTTGGTGTAATTTTTTGAGTTATTTGTGCATTCTAGATATTAGTCCTCTCTCCAATGTATAGTTAATGAAGATTTTCTCCCATTCAGTAAGTTGTCTTTTCACTTGGTTGACAATATCTTTAGCTGAACAAAATCTCTTCAATTTCATGAGATCCGATTTGTTGAGTGTTGGTTTTATTTCCTGAGCTATTAGGGCCCTATTTCGAAAGTGTTGGCCTAGGCCAATCAGTTTGAGGGAATTCCCTATTACTTCTTTTAGGATTTTTATAGTCTTTGATCTAATATTAGGTTTTTGATCCATTTGGAGTATATTTTCATGCATGGTGATAAGTGAGGTTCCAGTTTCAAACTTCTGCTTGTAGATACTCAATTTTCACAGCACCATTTGTTGAAGATGCTGTTCTTTGTCCAAAATTCAGATGAATATATGTGTATAGGTTTATTTTTGGGTCTTCATCCCTTATTATTTGTCTATGTTTCTGTTTTGGAACCAGTACTGTGCTGTTTTTATTACTATGGATTAAGTATGGTTTGGTAAGGTGATACCTCCAACATAGTTTTTATTACTCAGGATTACTACTGTCATCTTGGGCTTTTTGTGCTTCCATATGAATTTGAGATTTATTTGTCAATTTCTATGAAGAATTACCTTGGAATTTTGATTGGTATAGCATTGAATCTGTATGTATATTGCTTTTGGTAGGATGGTCATGTTTGTGATGTTAATTTTACCGATCTAGGAGCATGGAAGGTCTTTCCACCTTCTGGTGTCTTCTGAAATTTCTTTCTTTAGAGTTTTAAAGTTTTCATTGTACAGGTCTCTTATTTCCTTGGTTAGATTTTTGCCAAGGTATTTCATTTTTTAGATATGTTTTTTGATTTTTTTTGGAATTGTTTCTCTTAGGATTTTGCCACATTTTTCATTGTTGGTATATAAAAAAGCCACTGATTTTTGAACATTAACTTTGCACTGTGCCACTCTGCTGAACATAGGTTTTTTTGGGTTCTCTCAGATAAAGGATCATGTTGTCCACAAATAGGGATAATTTGACTTCTTTTTTTCCTATTTGTATGCCTTTCATTTCCTTCTCTTGTCTTATAGCTCTAGTTAAGACTTCCAGTATGATATTAATAAAGTGATGAGAGCGAACAACCTTGCCTAGTTACTGATAGAAAAGGGAATGCTTCAAGTTTTTCACCATTTAGATTGGTCCTTCTTACAGCCATGTTGTATATAGCCTTTATTCTATTGATGTTCTATTCTAATTCCAGTTGTCTCCAGGACTTTTGATCATAAAACAATGTTGGACCTTGTCAAAAGCTTTTCTGCATCTATTGAGAGAATGATGTAGTTTTGGTCCTTGGATTTGTTTATATGATGGATTGCATTTATTAATTTGCATATGTTGAGCCAATCTTGTGTGCTGGGATAAATCCTACTTGCTTATAATAAATGATTTTTTGATATGGTTTTGAATCTTGTTTGCTAAAGTTTTGTTGAGGATCTTTGTATCCATGTTCACCAAAGAGATTGGCCTGTAGTTTTTTTTTAACATTTTTTATTATTATTTCCACTCATACAAACTTAATAGGTATACCGGTTCCCTCCCTCCCTCCTCCTCCCTCCTCCCTCCCCATCCCCCAGTGCCTCCCCCCTAACTCCGGAGAATCCTTTAACGTGCCTGACTCTCCTCTGGGCCCTCCTCTCCGATGACATACAAGGACCCAGTGGCATTTCCCTGAACCCTTTCCTGTGTTCCCCTTAAGCAAAGGAACTCTACTGTGGCTGTCAATCCCTTCCCTCCGAGGATCTTGGTGCCTTTAGCAAATGCTGGACTTTGTGGGATCAATAGTGTATTGGACATTGCGTGGGGCATGCAAAGTCCAATTATGATTGCTTCGGCCCTAACTTGTGTGGAGTATCTTGCATACCATTGCTCCTCCCATCCTTGTGCTCTTACAATCTTACCGCCCCCTCTTCCGCAAATTTCCTGAGCTTCTGGATGAGGAGAGATTAGGCTGGCCTAGTTCTAGGTGGTTGATATAGAGTCTCTGAAATTCTGGATTATGGTTTGTTGATTTTTTTTCCAGTTTTCCTGCTCCTGCAATGCCCTTCACTCCATCCTGATGGGTATTGGATGTCATCCCCTGGCCAGAGATAAAAAGCTGTTAAACTAGGGTCTTGTTATAAGAGTATATTCAAAGGTACATGCAATAAAAGTAGGAAACCACAGTGAGGGAGGGGTCAATCACACATTTGCAAAATGGTTACTTTTTATCTGCCAGACTATATGCCCTCTCCTTCTGGTGAGATCATACCCCATCAGTTGTAAATGATCAGGAAGGAAAGTCTGTGAACTTAACCAGATGTCTCATTACTCACTTGCAGTCCTTGATGTCCACCTCCTCCTTGTTTACTTGCCCCGGGATTCACAGCCTCCGTCCTACCAGCACCAGAAGCACAGGCCGCCCCTGCTTCTGCCCGGCATCTATATGTGGGGCCTAGGATCTGAACTCAGGACCTTCCGCATGCAGGACGTTCTGCTTGCAAGGCAGAGGCTTAATCCCTGAGCTACCTCTCCAGCCCCATCTCTCTAAAGCTTTAAATTGCATTGTTAAGTTGTTTATTTATGATATTTCCATTTTTTATGTAGGCATTAAATGCTGTAAACTTTCCTTCTAGGACTGTCTTCATTGTATTCTAAAGATTTTGAAATGCTGTATTTTTATAATCATTCACTTCTAGGAATTTTTGAATTTTCCTTTTGACTTCTGTCTTAATCTATTCCTCATTAAGTATCATGTTATTTAATCTTTAAGAATTTGCATATTTTCTGTCATTTGCTTTGTTGTGGATATCTAGCTTTATTTCATGGTGATCAGATATGGTTCAGGATATAATTTCAACTTTCTGGGGAGGCTTGGTGTGTGTTCCAATATGTGGTCTGTTTTGTTCTCCAAAACAGAAAGTTGGGATGGAAGGTTTGGTGGAGGTCAGACAGGTCCATTTGTGTTATGGTTTGATTAATCTTGATTGTATCTCTGTTCAGTTTTTGGCCTCTTGAGCTATCCAGTGGTGAGAGTGGGGTGTTGAAGTCCCCTACTATTATTGTGTTTGGGTTGATTTGTTGTTTTAAATGCTGTAATATTTGTTTAATGAATGGCTGAACCTATATTTAGGTGTGTGGATGTTCAATATTATGAATTTTTCCTGATGAATTGTTCCTCTGGTTAATATGTACCATCCTGTGTATCTTATGATATCTCTTAGTTTGAAGTCTATTTTGCCAGATATCAGAATTGCTACTCCTGTTTGCTTCCTTTTTCTATTAGCTTGAAGTACTTTTGACTAGCCTTTTTCTCTGAGAATGTGCCTGTTTTTCGTGGTGAGATGTGTTTCCTGAAGGCAGCAGATTGATAGGTTGTGATATTTAATCCACATTTGTAGTCTGTCTTTTGATTGGAGAGTTAATTCCATTGACATTTAGGGCTATTATTGAGAAATGCTTGTTGATTCCTGTCATTTTCTGTGTTTTGTAGTTTTTAATGTGTGTATTTCTTTGCTAGGAAGTTGTGTTGGAATTATTTTTGGGGGATATGTTTATCCTTTAATTTGAGCTTGAGTATCTTTTCTAGCATTTTTTTTGTAGACCTGGTTTGGTGTTATGATGGAAGATTTTTCTTTCAACTTCGATCATGATTGATAGTTTTGATTGTTAAACCAGCCTGGCTTGGTATTTGTGCTCATTCATGATGTACAACTTTCCTCTTCTGGCTTTTACTGTTTGCACTGAAACACCAGCTGTTATTTTAAAGGTTTACCTTTAAATGTGACTTGATTTTTCTCTCTCACTTTCTCTCAGCACTTTTTTGTCACATATCAGTAATTTTTTTACTATAATTTGCTGTTTTGAGTTTCTATTTTGGTCATATCTGATTGGTGTGCAGTATGCCTCTTTGTACGTGGATGGGAATCTTTTTCTTAGATGTGGACAATTTTCATGAATGATAGTGTGATAAATCTCTTCTGGAGTAGCTTTATGGGTTTCTTCTTCTGGTATTCCATGAAAGCACAGGTTTGACCTTTTCAAGGAGTCCCATAACTCTTGAATATTCTTCTCAAGTATATTTTTATGCTTTTTCGATCTCTTTGATAGAACCAATTTGTTTTGCTACCTTATCTTCTAGTTCTGATATTTTATTTTATGTTTTATTGGTTCTGCTGGTAAGACTTTCTGTTGAATTTTGGATTGTGGTTAGTTGTTTCTAATTTTGAGTTTAATCTTTGCATGAGTTTTTTTTTCAATTCCTCTATGTCTAATTTTGTTTCTACTTTTTTTCGTTTCATCTAGGTGCCTGTTGTGCTCCTGTTTATACTGGCTAATGCAACCATATTTAACTCCTTTTGGATTTTCTCTTTTATTGTTTTTTTATCATGGTAAAGATCATGCTTTGAAAATCCTTGTCTAGGTTATTGAATTCTTGATAATATCCCAGGGGTTATTCTGATAGGGAACCATCATTAGTTGGGTCAATATATTTTGTAGGGAAGTTTTTTTGTTGTTGTTGTTTCTATGCTGTCATTTCCCCATAAGCTGACCAATATTTGTTGTCTTTCCTCTTTTTGCTAATATCTATGCTATTGGATGTGGTGATCATATTTCATGATAATTTTAATTTGCATTTCCTTGATGACTATTGAGGCTGTGAGCACTTTTTCATGGGCAATCAACTATTTTTTTAGGGTCTGTCTTATGCCAGGGAACCTGGAACTTGTTGTATAGTTGAAGACGATTTTGACTTTCTGATATTGTTGCCTTCATTTTCTGACTGCTGGGATTGTAAACTACTACACCTCATTTTTGTAGTGCAGGAGGTGAAACCCAAAGCTTCCTGCATGTTAGGCAAGAACTCTATCAACTGGCATACATCCCTAGCCCAAACATTGATTTCCCCCTCCTGCTTGGTTTGGTAAAGTTCCCAATTTTACTTTGGTAGTAAAATTAGAAATATTTGGGATGGAGTACCCATATATTGCTTTTGATATCTGCTCTCCAACATTCACTGGATTCCCCCCCAACACACTGGAAATTCCATAAGGCCTTGGTTACATGTCATCTGCCATCTTCCTAATCTTGTTTGTTCATTTTTATTCTTTTGTTAAGCTCACTAAGTTGCAAGATTAGGTTATTTGTTTGGAACTTTGGCTTATTTTAATGTAGACATTTATTCTTATAAACTGCATTCTTAAAATTATTTTTCTACATACCATAGGTTGTAGCATGTCACATGTCCATTGTTATTTGCCTGAAAATGTTTGAGAATTTTTCCTCTGATTTATTCCTTGGCACTCTGTTTTTTTTTTTTTTTCAAGAACACCTTGTTTAATTTCCATGTCTTTTTGAAATTTTGAAGATTCTTCCTGACTTGATTTTCAGTTTCATATCTTTGTAATTGGTAACAATAATACATGTGACTTAAATCTTCTTGAATTTGTGCAGTAATATGGTCTATCTTAGGGACATTCCAGATGCATTGGAGAGTAATGTAGTCTGCTGGTATTAGATGAAAAGTGGAGTATCAATACCAACTACTCTTATACTACTCCCTACTTCTCCATTCATACTGTGTCTTCTTGGTGAACTGACTCTTTTACCGTTAGGTACTTATCTTCTCACTTTGTCTCTTGTTAGTTTTTGACTTCTAGTCTATTTTGCCTGACATAAGAATAGCTACGTCTGTTCTCTTTCGGTTATAATTTATAATTTTTCTCCTGCAATGTAGCTATTATTTCTATTTCTTGGGATGAGCAACATGTCTAAATTTCACATACAAAGCGTGGCTAATGTTCTATGTATTAGTTCCAATGAGGTAGAATTAGTAAAATACCTTAAACAAATTAGAAAATACATCTTCATTTAATTGTTTTTTTCTTCCTCCTCCTCTTCTCCTCCCCTCCTCTTTTCCCTTTTCTCCTTCTACTCCTTCTTCTCCTTTCCTTCTTCTTTTTCCTCCTCTTCCTCTTCTTCTACTCTTCTTCTGCCTCCTCCTCCTCCTTACCTTCCTTCTCTTTTTTCTTGTGTGTGTGTGCATAATGGATGAGGAATGCACATTTGCCACAGCACATGTGTGGAGGTCGAAGTATCTCTTTATGGAGTTAGCTCTCTCTTTTCCATGGGTCCTCAAGATTGAACTGTGACTATCAGACTTGTATGGCAAGGACCTTCACCCATTGAGCAGCAAAATCAATCTCTCTCTCTCTCCTTTTCTCTCTTTTAATCTATGGAATAATCTCTCTCCTCTCTTTTTTAATCTATGGGATAATCTAGAATCAGCTTCTCCTATTATTTTTCAGATATCTATTTAGTCATACAATACCAGTTTTCTCTATGCAGAGAAAGTAGAGAGGGGAAATGAGAAGAGATAACACTTTGTTTGAGAGAAACAATGAAAAGAAAAGTTAGCCACTTGACATCTATCCTCCCTGTAGTCACTTTTTCATTGGTATCTGTCACTGGACAGAATTGGTTTTCTTACTCTTTTAGATCACTTCATTTGGAGTCTTTTAAATTAAATTTTAAATTAAATTTGAATTTTCTAGTTATTCTTTTTACAGGCAGGGAAAAGCATGGTAGAGACAAGAAATGAAATATTACTTGAATCTAAGTCTCCTCAATGGAATTTGCTACTGCATTTAGCCTCATACAGGGCTTGTTTCTTCATCTATGAAAATGAAGATGCTGACAACAGGAGTCACACTAGACAAGGAGAACCAAACGAAGCACTACCTGCCTTGCATATAGCAGGTGCTCCATAAGCAACAGCTGTTTTTGTGTTTACTGAGAAGCAAAAAGAGGGCAAAATTCTTCATATGCATTCAAGACTTATGCTTCCAGAACTGAAGAGTTGCATGTGAAGCTGCATATGGCAGAGCCAGGGGAAAAATAAAAGTAGATTGAATGAGGACGAAAATCATATTCTAAGAAAGAAAACACAGAATTTGAAATCTTTATTCATTCACATAACACAAATGCCATTTTAATTCTTTCCAAATCCCTTCTCCCACTGACAATATGAATTGTCCTGAATAGGGAAATTGAACTTCAGTGAAGGAGGGTTAAAAGCTAGTGGTGGATACCAGTAGCACAAACCTCTGGATGGACTCTGTATACACAGGTAGAGAGGACAAAGCATCTCATAAGGTCAAAAGGTAAAAGACCTTTTAATACTGTCTAGCCCAGGTCCTGTGCTTTGCAATTCCAGTGGTGAGTTCACCCACCAGGCTCCATCTTCTTGACATTGTTTCAAAGGTTTTTAATCTGAAGTTGGTTTCTTTTCCTGACATGACATGATTATGTTGGAAGTCTGGTGATACAATGTGAAGACATTATGCTCTGGATCTAGAAAGCCCTGGGTTTGGTCCTGAGTCCTGCCAGTCAATAGAATCTATATCACTGTGTTCCATATCCCCAGTTTTACACCAGCTTCTCATGACCTGTTAGTCAGTAAAAGATACCATGTCCACATTCCCATCTCTTACGGGACTCAGAGTGTCAAGTTGGAGACAGACCTTATTTGGAAATGGCACCATTGAATATACAGTTACACAATGAAATAAATTCTAAACTGCGCTATGAATGGAGTGGAAGGGAAGGTACCATAGTCAGAAAGAAGGAAGGAACAGAAACTGAAAGATGCAGATAAGCATGTGTGGCTACAATGAAGGTAACAAATGAAGAATGCAAATGTCTTGTTTTCTGGTGCATAAAACAAGGTAATACTATATAAGGTTATTTATAGGTCAGTAAGAGAAATGGCATTGCCTTAACAACAGTGGATGCTCATTAAATGGCAACTATATTTATCATTAGGTAACATCTGCAAAGTCTATGGCCTTGAAATACATGATGTCAGATCTACTTTCTTACATTTGAAGTGCTCTATTCCTTAAGACTGACTCAGGTAGACAAATGCATCTCAGTCCCTGCACTGGCCAACAGCTCTGTAGTTAAGTAGGTGTCATGATTTGAAATGACTTGCCCCTCATAGGCTCATGTACTTGAATACTGAGCTGTAATCAATATTTGGAAAAGTCATGACAAATTTAGAAGGTGGATCTTGAGGTTCGTTAGCACTGCCCTGCTTCTGTTAGCTGTTGGTTCTTAAGTTTCCAGTTTGCTCTCTCAGCCTCTAGGATGGATATGACTTAAGCCACCAGGGAAAGAGAAAGGTTGTTTGTTTTGGTCTTGGACAATGTACAAGGGGAAAAGTATGTTGGAATAACATAGTTAAATGGATGGAAGAAAGGAAGGGAAACAAGAAGAAAGGAAGGAAGATGTGGCAGAAACTCCATGCTCTGCGTATTTTTTTCTGCAGACACGTCTGAAATACAACATTGCTTTCCCTCAGTCTCTCATTTTCTACTCTGTGGACAAAAGTTGCAGCTTCTCAGCCTGTGCCTGCAGGCTAAAGTCTGAACAAGGAAACCACTGTGGAAGAGTCTTTTTCAGCGGTATCAGTGGAATCACATTGAATTTCAGAGTCAGGTAGTCTGGCCTGTCTGGTGCCCTTCAAATGGACTCCAGGGAGAGACCTGCAGGCTGGGGAACACACCATCCACAGCCTCAGCAGAAATCCCATCTCTGCCCATCCTTTACCAGATTTTACTTTTCCTATTTGAGGAATACAGAGAATAATGGAAACAGTAATCCCTGCTTCATAAAATTATGTGGGGATGGAGTATACACAATGAACTATGAAACCTTGGTCAGAAAACAAGCATTGTGTTAGCTAGTGTTATGACCCAAATTTTATTTCAACTACATTGTTTAAAGATGTGATGTCAAATTTTATTTAATATGTCCTCGTATTATCGGCTTCTCTATTGAAGAGGAGTTTCTGCTGGTGATGACTTGTTCTACATCTTACTGAACATACTCTGAGGTCCTTCTTAAGCCTCCAAGATATAAAACCAAGTTACCTTTTAGTCACCTCTATGAAACATGTTGGGCCAATGTCATATTTTAGAGGAAATAATAATAAATTGGTGGTTTCCTCCAAATCTTAATAACTCTGATATCCTTTTCAAATTTTTAAAATTTGTGGAAGCTATTAACAAAATGTCAGAGACATCTTTCTGCTTCAAGGTAGCCCTGTCAGAGCACGTAAACACTTGCAGTGGCAGGTGGCAACATGAACTGAGGGCTGGGGAAGGAGCTGCCATGGTGCCTTCTGGCATCTTACAGTTCCCCTGGTACTGTTGCTATAAGAAACTCCTAAGACGCACACAGAGTTGAGAACTGGACTGGGTTGCCGAAAGGAGAGCAGATGGTAGAATGTTAGGCTCTGTGATGTCCTGCTTGTCTAACCCTTTATCCAGAGTGGGGAGACCTTGAGGTTAATATTATGTTACAGAGCAGATAGGACTGAGTTGTTAGTTTGCCACAATACCTTGGATCTTCCAGATCATCATAAAGATGGTGAATTTAGGTATTATACCAGAGTCCAAAAGATAAGGATTTTACAAACTTGGTAGATGAAAAATGGTGGGAAAGAATTGAACCTCTTTAATCATAGTTCAGAACCCAGATCTGAGTGGTATTTTCCCCATTTTCTCCATTGAAGACTTGCCCTGAGTATTTTATTGAAGATCTTAGATTAACAGTTTGGAGCTTGTACAAGTTTTTGCTTTAGCAACTAGACAATCAGGACTTTTATGAGCAGTCTGTATGATATATTAGGCAGATTGCCTTTGTCCTTCAAAACAGGGCTGGAGATAAAGCTCATGCCTACTATGCAGGAAACTCTGGGTTTAACCTTCACATAAACATGTGGCATCACAGGCCTGCAATCTCAGCACCCGGAAAGTGGAGGCAGGGGCATCAGAAGTTCAAATTCATCCTTAACTACATAGTAAGTTCAAGGCCAACCCTGGATACATGACACCCTGCTCGACCGGCCCAAACCATAGCTATACTCTGCAACTTCTTTTTTTTTAATTTTTAAACATTTTTTATTACTATTTCTGCTCATACAAACTTAATAGGTAGACCAGTTCCCTCCCCCTCCTCCTCCCCCTGAACCCCCTGCTCCCCTTCCCTCCCTCCTCATCCCCCAGTGCCTCCCCCCCAATTCCCAGAGAGTCCTTTATTGTGAATGCCTAACCCTTCTCTTGGTCCTCCTCTCCGATGACGTACAAGGATCCAGTGGCATTTCCCTGAACCCTTTCTCATGTTCCCCTTAAGCATAGGAACACTACTATGGCTGTCAATCCCTTGCCTCCAAGGATCTTGGTGCCTTTAGCCGATGCCAGACTTTGTGAGGTCAATAGTGTGTTGGACATTGCGCAGGGCATGCAAAGTCCTATTATGATTGCTTCAGCCCTAACTAGTGTGGAGAATCTTCAGATCATTGCTCCTCCCATCCTTTTGCTCTTACAATCTTACTGCCCCCTCTTCCGCAAATGTCCCTGAGCTTCAGGATGGGAGGAGATTAGGCTGGCTTAGTTCTATGTGGTTGATATAGAGTCTCTGAAGTTCTGGATCGTGGTTTGTTGATTTTCTTTTGCAGTTTTGCTGCTCCTGCAATGCCCTTCACTCCATCCTGATGGGCACTGTATGTCACCCCCTGGTCAGAGACAAAAAGCTGTTAAACTGGAGTCTTATTATAATAGCACATTCAAGGGTAGATGTAATAAAGGCAGGAAACCTCGGTGAGGGAGGGGTCAGTCACCCATTTGCAAAATGATCACCTTTCATCTGCCAGACTATATGCCCTCCCCTTCTGGTGAGATCATACCCCCTCAGTTGTACATGATCAGGAACGAACGTCTGTGAATTTAACCAGGTGTCACATTACTTACTTGCATTCCTTGGAGGCCGATTTTCTCTGCTGTAACATGGTCCCCTCTCTCCTTGTGTCTGGTGTGGCCCTACAACCCCGTCCTTCCTGTTCACAATCCTTACAATTACTGTATTACATAGGTTTACCTTTGAGTGTCTCAATGTGGGCTGGGTGAGTTTGGTACTAGGAGCCACCTATTAGGGAGTACATACGGTGCTTAGCTTTCTGGGTTTGGGATACTTCACTTAATATAATTGTTTCTAATGACATCCATTTCCCAGCAAATTCCAGTAATTCATCATTTTTGATGGCTGAGTAGTACTCCATTGCATAGATGTACCACCTTTTCCTTATCCACTTGTCAACTGTTGGACATTTGGGTTGATTCCATGACTTTGCTATTGTAAACAGTGCTGCTATGAACATGGTCGTGCTTCTGCTATCAAGGCGAACCTCTGCTGCATGGGTGGTTATTCCCAAAAGTGGGATAGCAGGGTCATATGGCATTTCAATCTTTGATTTCTTTAAGAATCTCCAGATGGCTCACCAGAGTGGCTGTATGAGCCTGCATTCCCACCAGCAATGTAGCAGAGTTCCCTTCTCTCCACATCCTCTCCAGCACTTGTTGATGTTTGTATTGTGGATTTTTGCTATCCTGACCGGGGTGAGATGATATCTCAGGGAAGTTTTGATTTGCATTTCCCTGATGGCGAAGGAAGTGGAGCATTTTTTAAGATATTTGTTAGACATTTTAATTTCATCCCTGGTAAAATTTCTTTTAAGTTCCAGGGCCCATTTTTTAATTGGGCCATTGGTTTCCTTGGTATTTAATTTTCTAAGTTCTTTGTGCACACTGGACAGTAGAGCTCTATCAGATATGTGGTTAGTGAAGATTTTCTCCCATTCTGTGGGTTGCCTTTGAGCTCATGTGACAATCTCTTTATCTGAACAGAAGCTCTTTAATTTCACAAGATCCCAACTGTTGAGAGTTGGTAGCAGTGACTGTGCCATTGGATGTCTGTTTAGGAACTGTTGGCCTAGCCCAATCAGCTCAAGGGAGTTCCCTATCCTTTCAACTATGGTTTTTATAGTCTCTGGCCTGATATCAAGGTCCTTGATCCATTTGGAATTAAGTCTTGTACATGGTGACAAGTACGGGTCCAGCCTTAATCTTCTGCATGTGGAGATCCAGTTTTGCCAGCACCATGTGTTGAAGATGCCATACTCTGCAACTTCTATATTTACAACATACATGCTGATTCAGTAAGTTCAATTCAGTTATGAATAGGCAGAGAATTTGAATTAATTTGGAAAATCATTCCCAGAATTTTTTTTTCAATTTTTAGGGAAAAAATGGAGGTGGACAAAGGCTGATGGAGATGTTTTAGAAATGGAAGTTGAAAATAACAAAGGAATAAAACTGTTCCACATATGTCATAAGATGTGTGGGGAATCCATCCTTGAACACAGACACATCTAGTGAATTTTCATAGGTAAAATTATAATTTAGAATATATCAAAGACTGATCTTTTCATTGTGCTTTGCTTAGAAATGAATGTTGACTTGCTTGTATAGTGCAATGCTCAGTCATGCTGGTCATTAGATTTCAATTTTTACTCAGAAAACACAAGCAGACACAAAGGTTGAAGTATGACTCAAGAACATTATGGTGGCTTACATAATTGCTTACTTTGAGGGAATCTAGTGCCAAGCAATAAGATTTGTGTGTGTACATATTCAAAAATAACATGAAAATTTGCATTTTCCAAGGCTTATATTACTGAGGAATTTAAGATACTTCAGAGAAAAATATTTTTACTGATTTAATTTTTCTTGTTTTCCTATATTAAAACAAATAACATACTTCACTTGACAGGAACTTTATTCATTTCTCTAGAAACATATATTTCAGTGATATATATACCTTTTACAGATATAATCAAAGATTTTCTCATTGTTTTGAGACTATGCAACAAATTACAAGCTGTCTCACTGTAATCAATCCTTTCCTTCCTGTACAACCTCTCCAGGATGTGGTGCGACTTTGGAAAGCCTGTGGAAGCCTGTGCTGTTTTCTAATTGTTGTGTGGTCAGTGAAGGGATTGAATTATTTTTTCCCCATAGGTTGGATTTTTAAATTGTATGACATGAACAGTGTCATTGATACATGCATAATATGTGTGTGTGTGTGTGTGTGTGTGTGTGAGAGAGAGAGAGAGAGAGAGAGAGAGAGAGAGAGAGAGAGAGAGAGAGAGAGTACTGTGTATGTCTGTGTAGACCCAAGGGTTTCCCAGGCTCTGCTTTCCAGGGCTACGTGTGGGATCTGGGATCTGAACTAAGGTGCTTCTCCTTTTAAAGTAGAGGCTTAACCCCTGAGCCATCTCTCCAATTGATTTTCTTTTTTTTTTAAGTTGAAGTTTACTGAGAGAAACATCAAGTTGAGTTGTCTACTGAAAATTCACAGATTTTACTGTATAGTCTGGACTTCACATTATTATTGTTGAATCCTGAGATTTTATTTGATTTCTAAAAAGGTGAATGTGAACATTCCCAATTTTTAATTTGAAGTGGAGAATCTTTGGAGTTTTGCATTTGGGGATTCAACGCTTATTTTGATATGAAACTAAGCTTGAATTCTACTTATCAAAATCATCTTGTACCGAATGTTTTCCTTTCAGAGATCTTAATTTATTTTACAGTCATTTTGATATTCAAAACTCATGACATTTTCATGCTTATAAAAAGACAAATTTCATATTCTATTACTTTTGTTTGACAACATTGTGTGGTGTTTCCCAGATGGAAATTAAGCTGGAATATATAGTTTTCACCTATAAGTAAGAGGAGAATACAACAGAGATCTTTAGTAGCCACAAGAAGGGATGAGGAGAAACCATAAATATTATGAGCACAAAACTGTGCTTTCTAAGGACTTCAAAATTATTTTAAAAACTGCTTAATGACTTCTGGGATTTCTCAAGAAAAGTTTTGTGCTAAAGATCTTGTTTGATTTGTAAAGGAGAAGCCCAGTTTTATGACTACTGCACAACTAGAAACCTACAAAGTCCTTAGGGAAACCAGGACTCAGAACTTCAGGTTTTCTGGTGTGGTGACTGCACACAGGACACACCCTTCTCAACATCAGCATCACCGCATGAGTCACTATAACACAAGCCACTGTATTTATGCTAAGTATCTGGTGCAGAAAATGCCCGGTGAGACAGAGTTTGTGCTGCTGGTGCATTTGCAGGAGATGCGGTGTTGCTTCTGACACATTCCTAGGTGTCGCTGCTGCTGCTCCAAGACCAGACTTTGGACTGATGGACTGATTCCCACCTACTCTCTTCTCCTTTTTATGCCTGGGCTTAAAGCCCTCTTCACACGCACTCTGGCTCCTGTGTCCAGGCACAGGCCATCTGCTCTTCATTTACTGTGGTGACTGGATTTGAGGACCAGATAGTCATGGGAAGGAGCAAGCCTCACCCATCCCTGCTTGTGCTTCTGCAGACATGACAGTCGTTTTCTACCTACAAGTGCCTCTGACCCCACAGAAGCACCTGTAGGGAAGAGCTGATTCATGTTAATTTAGCAATCTTAGATGGAACAAGGGAGAAAACTTACATGGGAGAGTGGGATAAGACAGTGGGTCGGAACCCCGAACACACCACACCCACAGGGGACTTAATACATTGTGGTTCTCATCCTCACATCTCAGGAGCTGATGGATCAAGTCCTACTCATTTCAGAATCAGCATTTTAATGATAAGTGTAGCGATGATTCAGCTATGAATAGCCAGAGGGTTCCCCCCCTTGGAAATGTTTTATTGATTAATTTGTTTTGTTTACCCAGATAATAGCATACACACAACATAATCGTATCTAACCTTTTAAGTATGGTCTTGACCACAATGTGCTAGCAATATTCTAGGCTCTGAAGAGGCAGGACGGAACAGTCACTGTGGTCTTACAACAATAACATGTGTCTCTTTAGAAAGGAGCCTGAGGTATTTCTGAGGCGAATTAGCTTTTGTTGTGCTTCTGTTATTTCAGCCTCTGTTATATCAGAAAATAATTATAGACATCGATTTTTAAAATATAGAGGGTAAGAAGCATTTTTCTAAGGAAATTTAGGTAGGTAGAATGTAAATATATACCATATAATAAAATTAATGTAGTACAGTTCAATGTATTATGTGCAATACTGCAGAACCAATGCAGTGTTCCTGCAGCTGCAAGTTGGCTACTGTCAAGGCTTGGCCTGTTGCGCCCTCTAGTGAAAGCCAAAAATCTTTTTTTTCTTTTCTGTTGGCTACAGCTGTACACTGCATTGGGGCCCTCAACAGTCTATTTAGAAGGAAAACATGGTCCCATAGCACAGTCTTGCACTAAGAGTGCAGCCATCTCCACCAGGTTAGTGTTGAAGACCTAGTCGTTCTGCCCACACCGAGTATTATTTTCATCGTATTCTTTTGTTTTGTGACAGATAAAGAAAGAATTATAATCAGATTGATTCTACAGGCTATACATAGGGACACTAAGAACAAGGTGAAGGATTAAAAAGAAAAGAAACACGGAATGATAATGGAGTTTAGTAGAAACAGAGATTGGATTTCTCCAATGTAGCCTCATCTCTCCACGGTTAGAAGCAATTGCTTGTTTGCCATTTCACAATCGCATGGAGGGTGCTAATGCTAAAATTTTTTAGTAAATTTATTCACATGACATGCGTCCTTGGTGCATGGAGTAAGAACTGTTTTAGTAGGTGACACCAAGTAGAAACACTGAAATTCGGGGCTGGAGAGGTGGTTCAGGGGTTAAGCCTCTGCCTTGCAGGCGGAAGGTCCTGAGTTCGGATCCTAGACCCCCCCCTATAGACGCCGGGCGGAAGCGGGGGCGGCCTGCGCTTCTGGTCCTGGTAGGGCGGAGCCTGTGAATCCCAGGGCAGAGTAAACGAGGAGGTGGAGGCGGTACATGGGGGTTCCCGAATTCGCCTGTGGTTCTACACACACACACACACGCACACACACACGCAATTGAATAAATAATAATAAAAATATTTAAAAATAAATAAAATTTAGAAACACTGAAATTCTTCACCCACCTACCTCTGGCCAAAGTAACATTGGAAATGCAATCCAGCATCCCAGAGGAAAGTAGTGGAATCTGGTGTTGCTCTTAAGACTATGGAACATAGTCACAGTGTCCACCGCATTTCCCAGCTCTTGATGAAAGCAGATGAGGAGACTGGTGAGTGATTGTTTTCACAAATTGAAAGATGAAATTCCTCTTTTCTAATCTAGTTATTTCACTCACATGAATTGAATGATCAATTTTCCCCTGAGGTTCTCCTGCCCAATCCAAACTGGTCTCCCAGGTCATCACACTGATCCTCTGTGTCAAGGACAGCATTTGAATGGAGTTAGATGAGCAAGATTTGGCTGGAGCTTTAGTGGCTGTATGAAGATGATTATGAGTAGGGTAGAGTAGTATAGTAAGGGTTCATCTCTGTGAAAATACAGTCTTGACCCTGAAGTGTCAGCCTATTCCTTCCTGCTCACCCACCCTGTTTACCGGTAGCCCTGTTTCACCCTCTCTGCTCCCGGTGGTCTGGGTCACCTTGCTACTGTGGTGACCCTTGTTCTTGTCTGATGGGTCCTATATGGATACAGAATGAAGAGTGAAGTACTCTCGGAAGTCATAGCTTGCAATTCAGTGCAACTTCAATTTTGGTTCTTGATTGTAGTACTGTTTTTTTTTTTTTTTTTTGGCTTTGTTTTGTTCTTGCTTTTGTTTTTAGCCTTGAAGAGAATGGAGTTGCTAGGAGAGAAAGCAGCCAATTCTCCAGTGCGTCATTGTGACCAATGTTAAGCAGGCCTGCTTATGAATTCACCCTTTGTCTGATGAACTCACAAACTAATCCCTTTTTGGACATGATGCGGCATAAAGACGCAGGCATCAAGGCATCCCTGTTCCAGATGATAGCTCCCTGCCTTCAGTGTCACCTCGGCGATAGTTTATTGTATCAGTCACGAGTTCTTCTAATGCTCTATCAAGGTAGTGATGCTTGGGTAATTAGGTTTTTGAAGTTGCGAGTGGATTTCATGGTCAGGAGCCAATTCCCTCATCACCCGTGTGTTCATGGTCTGAACATAGTATCACCCGAGGGTCCATAATCAGAGGATCCAACTCACAGGATCCACTTTGGTGTGTCTCTTGCTACTTGTTTGCCTGATTTTGATGGTGAACAGACAAGTATAGAAATCCTGGCTTGAGACAATATGACAGTCAGGGCTTCAGGATCTTCCTGGGCAAGTTTAGGGTTCATGCTATCAGGAGAGCCACTAAGAAGAGAAGAGGTGCCCACTGAAGAGAGAGATGTCCACAATAGCTACGGAATAAGAGACACTAGATTCGCCACCAGTTGTGACGGAGGATGCCCCGTTTCTTCCCACTTCAACTTCTGACCCTACTTTCCCCTGGGAAGAAAGACTCCTAAGACCCTGGAAGAGATGTTCCCTGTATGCACATGAGGTGGGTGCCAGCGTCTCCAGGACTGGATGGCAGGATACAAGAAGCTGAGCCACTCAGACTCCCTGTCCTGACCCCAGATGCTATGTAGTGCCAGCCAGCAGCCTTCAGCTACTGCCTGAACTGCAGTCACTTTGCCCAAGATCACTGCAGCTCTGGTAATGATTGATCTATGATTTAATAGACAATCTAGGAGATTTGGGTGCAAATTGCTGATATTTTAAAATAGTTTTATTTATTTGAGAGATGGGGACTGAGACTGTGAAGACAACTTTCAGAAGTTGTTTCTCTCCTTCCACCATGTGGGCTCTGGGATGGAACTCTGGCCAACCAAGTCTGTATGCTGCTTTACCTACTGAGGTATCTTGCTGTCCTTCTGATAATGTTTTAAGTTAGGATGTTGTTACATCTCCATTAAGCCAGAAATAATTTTACAGTGTCATGTATTTCTTTTGAGACAGGGTCACATGTACCACAAGGTAGCTTTACTTATAACCCTCTTGCCTTCACCTTCTGTCCTAGGATTTAGTATCTTAAAAAAATCTCTCTCCCCCTCTTCTTCCCTCACTCTCTCCTCTTTACAAAAGCACTATATCACCAAATTATATATTCCAGTCCCCAAGATTTTTCTTTTTAAAGAATATTTACATATGATTATGTACCAAGACCATTTTTGCTAAATCAAAGTTTGTATCTCTATACATTCTGACTTATACGGACTAATTGTGTTTTCTTTGTTTGCCACAGGTTCTCATGGACCTTAGGCTGGTCTCAAACTTTCAGTATAGCCCATGCCTATACCCTTGAACTTCTGATCCTCTGGACTCCATCATTCAAGTGTTGGGATTATAGACATATGCCACAATGCTCAACTTGGCCCAATTTCTTTTGAAAAGGATCGTGTAGGTTTAGTGTATTGTAACTCAAAACATATGCTTCCATGTAGCTCTGACTCTGTGAAAATTCATACTTTAAATATGCATGAACTTTTAAAAATTTACCAAATTTACTTATTTGGTTACTCATTTATTGAGACAGTACCTCCCTAGATAACTTTGGCCTATACTTCTTGACTGCTAGGATCACATCATAAGAATCAGCCACTGCCATGCTTGCCTAGTATTTGTAAACTTAAAACAATTCCCTACTCCTCATTCATATATATTTTTTAACTTTATTTATTTATTGTGTGTGTGTGTGTGTGTGTGTGTGTGTGTGTGTATCAGAACTCACTGGGTGTCCCTTTGGGGGATCAAGGGCGACTTTGGGAATCACCCTGGATTTCTCTATCTCCTTTTTGCTCTACCTCCTTTTTGCTTTGCTCTGAGATTTCTCAGGCTCCAGGCCTGGGCCAAAAGTACAGAATGACACCATTTTCACCTGGCAGTTCTATATGGGACCTGGGTTTGAACTCAGGACCTTCTGTTTATGAGTCAGAGTCTTAACCCCTGAGCCATCTCTCCAACCTCTCATTTGTATATTTATAAACACATTTTCCAAGGTAGGGGAGAAAGACAACCAAAATCAGCAATAGGAGTCTGAAGGAGGAGGCTAGTATGTCTACTGTTGCATGCAAAACAGGTGAGAGGAGGGCTGAAGGAGCAATTTAATTTTAGCAAGAAAAATTTCATTGTCTATTATTAAGAAAACTGATATGGACAGTAGGCAATGCCATCAAAGCTTGCTATTTTCTTCTCATATTTAAGGTAAGAGAGAAATAACAGAAGGTGGTGGGAATAAGAGTAATTAGAATGCATTATATACATGCATAACATTTTTAAGAACAAGCTTAATTGAAAAATAAGCTTAATTTAAAAAAGTACATAGAACATGCCTTTATTCGTTAGATACTTAAAACTTACATTCATTATTTTTGTAGCTCATTTAAAAGTAGCTGGAATCAGGCCAACCAAACCTCTCCCCATCCTAAGGCTCAGGAATCTTACAAAAAAGGGACAGTAATATTGTAGGAACCTAAAGGTGAGGAGGTCAATGACCAGCTAGAACAAGATATAGCTGCTACACCCAGAAAGTTACTACAATGAGACTTATGTTCACCAGACCTGCACATGTTGACATATCAACATTCTCCATAGACTAGGGAACTCAATAGAAATAATTATATGGAGGTGGAACCTCAGGGGTAGCGCTAGATAGGTGAAGGAGAGTATCCTTATCAATGGATCTATCCAAGGAAGGGCCACTTAATCTGCCACAGAGCTCATACTAATACTGACAACCGAAGGAAATCCATGATTCAGACTACGTACAAAACCTTAACCGATTAAAATGCTAAAAATTATTTTATCTTCACTCATACTTTTCCCCTTATTACACTTTTCGAAGAAAAATAATATATGGTAACATCACATCATATGCTTTCTTAATTAACATTATTTCAGTAACTATAATAAATTTAAAGACTGAACTAAATCTAAATCTGAGCACAACATTCTTTCTTTACCCGTTATCCAATACTCCTTATTATTTTAACCACTTGACTTCTACCCCTAATAATTACAGCAGGCCAAAACCACATTAAAAATCAACCAGTTAATCTTAAAAAAATTATATTTCAATACTGATTTCCCTTCACATGCTCCTTATCCTGACTCTTTCAGCCACTGAATTAATATCATTTTACATCCTATTTGAAGCCACTCTGATCCCTACTCCCATAATTATCACGTGATGGGGAAATCAAATGAAACAAGTAGACAGGCAGGATGGTAGGTAGGAGGGGGATGGATTGGTTAAGGGAGTGGAGGGTGAGAGAAGGGGACGGTAAGGGGAGGCAAGGACAAGGACAATCGCCCATCATGCTTGTAATTAAGAAGATTAAATATTAATAAAAATAGCATTAAATAAATACCCTTTCCAGCCTCGTGGAGACTTTTTCTTTGTTCAGTGGGCAGATATACTTTACATGAACTGGATAAAGTACAATCTGTTCTTGAAGTTTAGAAGCTGGATTGGTACTCTTACCGGGCCTTCACATTCTCTTATTGAAACATAATTTCATAGAACACTGATATCAGAATACTGGTATGATGAAACATTGTAACAAGAACAATGGGAGATCTCACAGTCCTGTCTGAATATAAAGCATGTCCAGAAAAAAAATGGCCTCTTTTTCCTAGGTAAGCAGACAGGCCACTATTTCTTTACTAATGACAGTTTTGGCTTGTCTTCTTTCCTCCTTCAGATAAAACTTAAAAGATCCATTCTTATAATAATTGTTTCCTGACTACATCCAATCCAGAGCAAGCCCTGCTTCCTAAATGTTCTCCCAAACCCCAACACAGGCCCAGATCCTACTCTACCTGTGCTTTTGAGGAACCCCTCTCCCCCCTCCTATGGTGCCTTGTTTTGTCTCCCACAGAAGAGTCATGCACATGAACATTATATGTTCAACTACAGGTGTGGTCCTTGTGGAAAGCCTTGACAACTTCTGTAACTCATCTACCAATAATTTCAATTAACATTGCTAGACTAACTGGAATTTAAAGGAGCTCTTTCTCAAATGAGTTGTCAGGGAAAATTTTAGGTTGCTTTATAATCTATTTCCCGGTTAACTTGCCTAATATGTATGGCACTTTCTCTTTTGATTTTGCTCATTTTCCAATATACTTCTATTCTGACAATGCATAGGACAGCAAGAAGTTTGATTATTTGACAACTTTTCTGTTCCATAAATAAGTTGCAATAAGTAAATAAATACCTGTCCATATCTATATATATGTAATCATTTTAAGAAATTTCTATAATGGAAATGTTTACTAAAGAAATGGTACTCCTTTTTGTTGATGTTCTAAAACATTCTTGCGTTTTCTTATAAGGGATTTTGAGGCTTGGAGGTTTTCTTTAACTTGAGTGGAGGTGAGTTAATCATCTAGGAATTAGAAAGTCAATGGACACAAATAGGAAACACATTGAAATGCCTTGAAGCTTAAGTTGCATGGGGGTTTTATGACAGAAAGAGCTGTGGGAAGTTTTGGTCCAACATGGAAACGCCAAATTCTGCCACACTTGATGAGTGAGGTCAGTAGAGACACTGAATTACACTGCACACTAACAATTCCCCTAAACTATCTTATTTTAGTTTACTTTACTGTGATAGGGTTTCACTATGTAACCAGGTTGCACTCAGATCTGTGATCCTCTGGAACACTGAGATTGTGGGCTTGCACTAACAAGTCTGAATCTTCTAGAAAAACTTCATGAGGGAAATGGCTTTGGATAAGATGAGAACTAATTGGTTGGTCATGTTTCATTTCTCAACAAAATTTCCTGTTCTTCATCTGGAGGGTACTTATGACTGATAACATTTCCACCAGAGTTTCAGGAAGTGAAGCTTGTTTTCCTCGAGTTTGACATAAATTGTGTTTCATTCAGTTGCGCAAGCGTGTGAATGGAAATGTGCTTGCCTCAGTCTGCCTGTCTTTATCCTCATTTTGACCTTTTCTGATGAATTGTAATGATGACACCTGGATAAGCTGTGGAAGTGTTATCTGCACACTGGCAACCTAGGAATGATTCTGCCCCTTTTTATCTTCATGAAGATCCTCCCAAGGAAACTCATTGATATCACAAAGATATGCTTTCAAACCACAGCCTGTACAAAGAAATTCCTCGCGTGAACTGATTTAAAAAGCACAAGGAAGCATGGCATTGCTATCTACAGATTAGTTGAGAGATTTTAGTTTCACATTTTAAGAAAGTCCAACTACCGATTCCCAATTAGTGGAATTTAGCCATACTGTGTGTTTTGGGGGTGTCTAGAATAGACAACCAAAAGGAGTTCCAGCTTGACTTTTGGTCAAAACCTTGGCTCTGTCTCTTTATACTGATTTATCCTCTTCCAGGCTGGGGCTCTGTGGTCCTAAAATGGCTCCCAGAAGCACAAAATTCCTTATCCATTTCCAGGGAAGAAAGGGTTCCTTCCCACAATCACCGATGATCTTTCCAGATCTTTACTTAAATCCGTCCAAGTTCAGTTGAACATTGTTGCAGAGGGCGTGAGGTATGACCAGATTAATTTTGACTATTCACTGTGTGAGTCATTTCTTAAAGGACAACCAGCAAGGTGCTTTGGAGTAGAGGACCCTAGCACGTGGAGATGCTTGTCAGGCCTATGCAAGACTCTCCACTTTGAGCAGCAATACTACCTTGTACCTATAGGTGGAAGTGTTGAGCTAAAACAGAAGTTCTTGACTTGGGTGCAGCCACCGAATTTCTACTTTCATCAGTTACTAGCAATGCAGTTTTAGATTTTGTGCAAGTTTCTTAAAGCTCTTCAGTCTCAGCAACTCCACATGTAAAATGACCAGTAGAGTTGTCCTTGTAGATTTGCCACGAGGACTGAATGGAATAAAGCAAATAAAGCACTTCAGGCAGTGTTTGTCATTTTGCACGTTCTGGAAACAAAACATTTGCATATGAATTAGCACCTGACAGACCCTTCACAGCATCACTGTCCCGCGTCTGAGTGTCTGTGGGCTTCTGAGTGTGTCTCCGATGCCTCTGAAGCTTGTCTTCCTATACTTGTATTTTCATTACCTCTCAATTTATTTTGGACAGACTCTGGTTCTTTGACCTGAAGACTAGATGGTAGTCTGAAATTGCAAAGGTGGTATGCCATGGCACATTGTGTAGTAGGTGACCAAAAAGAAGTCCCACCAGGAGCTCCTAAGGAAGGCTTCCTTTGCAGACAGAAGGAATGAATGCCAGTCTTAAGTTGTCTGAGAACAGCATCTGACTGGCTCTTCTCTCTTGCAAGAATTACAAGGTCCAGTAAACTCACACAAAGCAATAATGTTCTAATTATTCCTTACTACTTCCTTTAGCTCAGAGAATTAGATAACTGGATATATTCAGAAGGCAATAATCATGCGATTTTTACTTGAACCAGTAAACCTTTCATTTCATTTTAATTGAACTTCACTTTGTAAAAGACTTTGGTTGTATGTTGGGCTAGGGGTGACTGGAATGTGGGAGGTGAAGTAACTCTAGTTATTTGTTTTAAAACTAGTCCCTGTGTGACCTAAATTGGAGTTTGACCACGTTTCCTTCAAGAAAAAAATGAGCTTATGATATATAAGGTCAGTAAATAAGGGATAAATATCTGCTTTGTGAGAGGTTGATTTGTTCAGGTTGCTGAACTGCAGGACTTGGTGAATAAGAAATATGATTTGTTCTTATATCAGAGTGGTTAGGGCTAGTAAAACCATTTTAACTTTGGAGAAAAAAAATGTATCTTAAATCCTGGTGTATCAAGTGTACACCTTTGAAAATGCCTTAGCATTTCTCAACTTTAATGTTCGAATCTGTGAAAGACAGAGATTAATGTCTTCTTTGCAGAGTTTACTGGCTGGAGAGATATAACTGACACGATTGGCCAGCACACCTTTTCTCTTTTTCTCTTCAGCCACTAGAGAAGAATGTCATTCATTTCATTCAAAATAATTAAATATTAAATGTATTGTACATGTACATCTGGAAGGAAATCTTCATTAGAGAATTTGAAGTACTCAGAATTCATGGCATGCTGTTGAATGCCTTGTATCTGATTAGAGAGAATTCCATTACAGGGTCTCCTGATTCAGGTCTAAAGAATTCACATGCTCCCCAGTGGCACTGAGGAGTGCAGGAAAGATGGAAGTGGTGCTGCCAATCCCTTAAACCTGCAGTTCTCAGCCTTGCAGTAACTCCAGGTACTTGCAATGCTTTAGAAAACCTCAATGTTTCAACCACACCCTATACAATTCAGTTGGAAGGTCTGGGATTGAATCAGGTATCTGTTTGCTTAAGCTCTGTAGGAAATCAAAGGTTTGTCCAGGGCAGATGATCCTTGATCCTAATCACTGCAGGAGAATCTCCAGGCCTTATAGTGCTGTCCTGGGAACTGAAGTACTGCATTGTCCATCTGTGCTGCTGGTTCTTGGACCACACTTTGAGCAGCCAGACTCCCTTTCTTTCTGCTTCTACTACCACCCAGTTCTACAACCAATAAACACCCTTTTATAAGAGATATTCTCTTCACCCCTGCCAGTTGCTTTTTCTCTTTGGGCCACTGCCGTTTTGAGCCACAAGACGAGAACATCATTCCCTTCCTTTAAAATGTTCTACGATTGAATTTCCCCACTTTTAGATTGCAAGGCCCTATGCAGGGCAGGCAAGTGCTGCGTGACCAAGTCACTGTCCCAGTCTGTTGTCCACTTAAAGTAATTTAGACTCGAAGGAAATGCATACCTTTCTTCTTAGTACAAGATGATTGTGATTTGTCAGGAAAGTGAAGATGTTAAAGTTGTTAAACATAATGTGGATACCTTTGGAAATCTGATGAATATTTTTAAAGATAAAAATTTTATACGATCAAACATTAATACTCATTTAAGAGCAAGAACTGTTAATATTTCTACTATTTAAGTTTAAATCCCCGAAATAGCTTGAAATCACACTGTCTCATCTAGATGACTTCTGAACTCCATTATTCAGCATGTTCCTGGCTGCTCTACCAGTACTTTGACTTAAGTCACAGAGTAGAAACTACTGGATACTTGCTGCTACGTGTGCTACATGCTACAGGGATGGCGACTATAGTGGTGTACCAGGACACCCTTCAGGGAAGGTATCCAGGATATTAATATCTATTTTTCACCTTCTTAGTTTTTAAATTCCTTAATCTTGGTACAAAGGACCACCCCAATAGCTTTGGAGTCTGATATAGCTGGATTTAAAATTCTAACCCTTTCTCTTTTTTTCTCTTTGAATCTAGGACAAGGGACTTTGCTTATTTGTATAAGTGATTACTTGTCATGGTCTCACATAACAGGAAATCACAACATGGTTGGTTCCAAAAATGCTTCAGTGACTTGATCATGTTATCAAGCCCCTTCTAATCCCGACAATTGACATGATTGCAAGATGGTTGTGGTAGTTCCAAATACCATACCTACATGGGGACATTACCTTTAATAGAAAGAGTACATATTTACATCAGAGGCTTTTATCTTATCAGGAAAGAAAGGCTTTTTAGGAGCTTCCCAATGAACACTGATGATTTTCTGCAAGGCCAGAAAAGTGATTCCACTTTACCCAGAAATCAAATTAGAATAGGTTCATTATGATGACATCAGATAATTCATAATTCATCCCCAGGTATCTGGGGGGTATATACAGAACCAAATCAAGATCATCTTAGAAGAGGAAAAAGTTGGGCTATTGGATTGACAAACATAAGTCTCTACTAAACCAACATCCTAATGCCACGTTCAAATCATCTTTGAATTAGACACTTAACACTGGCCATGAGTGAGCATCAGGAAGAATTTGGCCTGCTTACTCCATGACTTACAGGAAAATGTCTTTATTAGGCTGGGGAGATGGCTCAAGGGTTAAAACCTTTGCCTTGAAAGCAAAAGGACCTCAGTTCCGATCCTCAGATCCCATGTAAAATGCCTGGAAGACAGATACTAGGAAACCCCAGAGCAAAGCAATAAGGAAGTAGAACAATCCAGGATGAGTTACAGTGTCACCTTTGGGCTTCCATAGGCACACACGCTCAAGTGCTCTCTTGTACACATGTACACATGCAAAACACACATGTATACACCAAAAAAAAAAAAAAAAGGTCTTAACTTGTATCAGGGAGACTTTTGTGTCCTTAGGTTTTTTTTTTTTTTTTGACCATTAAATATTTTCTAAGCATCTTCCTTCACAATCGAGAACAGCAATATCCCCATTTCAGCACCTCAAGCGTATTGGCAGTAACTTTCCAATGGACCAAGTGTCAGTTCACGAACTCACACTCAGTGCCATATACCAAGGATGTCTGGGGATTCATTTGTTTTCATAACACACAGCCTTCTCTGTCTCCTGCTTGTTTGAACACTAGGTCCCCAGCCCCTGCTCAGGGATGTCAGTCACATAGCGGCCAGCTTATCCTGTCCTAGACCTGAGTGAATCTCATGTCTGAATCAGGGTAGAACTCAAGGACTCAGCAGCCACTGGAATGTGATTGGCTGGCTCTAACAAGCTAAGCGATTATGGACAACTTACTTCTCAGTTTGGAAAGATAATAGAACCAATGTGAAGCACTAGCAATTTCCTAAAAAAATGAAATACTTACAGATATCTGAAACCAAGTTTGAGAGAAGTGAAAATGGAGGATTTCTGCTCATAAGGAATTTCCGAGCGTGACCTTCTAGAAGCCAATGGCTCTCTACACTAACACCAAACATGAGATTTTTGTTCCTCCTGTATGGTTCTTCTTTTCTTCTGCTGGAAGACCTTCTCTTCTGTGAATGCTTCAGGCCAGAGGCCTATATAGACTCATCAGCATCTCTGGTTAGTCTACCTTGTCCTATTTAGGTGGGAATATGTTTCTGAGGTCTGGCCATGCTGACTGGTCCTGGGCGACCCAGCTCCTTGGTGTCATTGCAGTGGTTCTCAGCCTTGAGAGTTTCTGTCACCTTTCCTGAGAGCTTGAGTTTCCTTGGTGAGAGCTCTATGTGACAAACAACCATGCTGAGCTTGAAGCTGAACAATGCTTGGAGCAGCACTGAATCAGAGAATAGTGAGGAGGAGCTCAGTCTGTTTTGAGTTCCAGGCTAGCTGCTGCCACTCTCAAGCTGTCACCTTGGGTGAGCTGTTACAGTGCCCCTTGCCTCTTTGCCCCTTTCCTTACTTCCATCCTGGACTTCACCTCCTCCATTAAACAGAATCTACTGCAGAGAAGGCATTGTGTAATTAAGGATTATCATTTGCAGCCATTCCAATTCAGACATTTACCAAAGTAAGCAGTATTCTAGGCAGGGCTTGGATACAAGTATTATTAACTCAGAAAACTGCTGGCTTACATAAGAGATGCAAAAATCATCTGTATAGCTACTCAGATGCAGTCACTATTCCTGTATTAATATCATTTCAAAGTTTCTCAAGCATCTTACTTATTCCTTTATTCTCAATTTAAAAGGTCAGTTTTTCTCTAAATTTCTTCCTGTATACATGGTAGCATATCTATGAGCATAAGTAAAATTTGATCATCTTGAGAATTAAAATAATTATGTCAGAAGGCAAGTCATTTTAATACTAGAACACATAGTCAAATAACTCTGATGATGGAAGAGCTAAATTCTAGGTTGAATTCATTGCTGTCGATGTAATCATCTGGAAATGACATCACATTCTCTGCAACTAACATCCATGTGACCAAGCACTTATATCTCTTCACTGTCTCTGGTTTTAAGGAGGATTACTATTGGTTTAGAGGAAAGTAGAAATTATTGAGGAATTACACTTATTTAAGGATTAGAGAGATTCACGAACAGATCATATTCAGGTAGGAGTTCTTTTTAAGTAATCATGTATCCTGTTGGTATTACTCAAGAAACACAAGAGTTTCTGTGTCTGGAAACCTCTAGAATGTGGGCACAGTTGTGGTGAACACAAAGGTGTCTCCTAGTCTGAAAGATAATATTCTGGCTATTTCTTTATACACTGAAAACCTGCTTGTAGCTCTCAAACACACTTTTTGTTCTGGGGCATTTAGAATGTGATATCTTAGTGGGTTTGAGCCAGTTAGGTGATACAACCAATGTGTTAGAAGTATCTATAGCTTTGGACTCCCTAGACTCAGACAAAGCATAGGCATACTTACTTGCCCTATGACCCCAAGCTGGTTCTTTCACCTAAGAACCTTGCTTGACGAATTTTATAAAAACATCTCCTATCTCATTAGATGTCTGTGAGGAGCAACTATGTGTCAAGAGCTTTACCTAGATACTGTAGAGTAGAGCTCAAGACATTGAGCTCTTACTGTTCCCTGTTATTTGAAGACACTTCAGAACATTCTTTTCCTCATAAGTACAGGGCCTGGGCCTGTTTTATTCCAGGAACTTTACTTTGTGTTTCCGTTAGCAGTTTGAAGACTGGCAAGACTGGAAGATCCTGGAATTGGACACCCAACTCGTTCTGTCAGAACCCGTGAGTCAGGTTGAGACAAGCTGTTACCCTCTTATGCTTCATTTGATGAGGATACTTCTCTCTATTGTTTTCTCTGATAGAATTGGAATTGTCAAGGCTGGAGAATAAGCTCCCGGAAGGAAGAAATGACTTGCCGAAGGCCACGCTGAACTCAGGCTGCGTATCAGCTTGACTGCTTTGGTAGTGGCCATCTTTAATGATCATCTCCTATGCGCTGGCGCTGACTGGAGCACCTTACATACCTGATCTTGCTTAGCGCTCACTGCTGCTCTTTGGATTAGAACTTTAATTATCTTATGTTCACATAAGGAAACTGAAGAGGGACATGAAATTTATTCAAATCCACATAGCTCACAGGAGCCTGGATGTACTCTGAACTCTGCAGCGAGGGATGTAAGTACTCGCAACTAGAAATTGTTATCTTGCCTGGGATTATGTTTGGAAGAGAAAGGACTAACTTAAGCTTATTTTAGATGATTGTTTACTTCTATGAACTCTCTGATTAAAATTTTCACTATTGCCTGTGTTTGGAAACTGTAGCTAACCTTGAAAGACAGTTCACTGGTCTTGGGTCACTGTAATTTTATCTTTTCATACTTAGGAAACCACAGGGCTACTCTAAGTCATGCTGAGCACTCAGCTTAGTGGTCGCATACAGTGACTTGAAAAGGCCTGCCACGTAGGATCTCCCAACGTGTTGTATTAGCTACCTTGTCACGATTACAGTGAAGTACTTATGTGAAGAATTGATTCACTTTGGCTCATGGTTTTGGAGGTTCTTCCTTTTCAAAAAAGGATTTATTTATTTTAGTGTGTGTGTGTGTGTGTGTGTGTGTGTGTAAAAAGGATTTATTTTTGTGTGTGTGTGTGTGTGTGTGTGTGTGTTTATTGAAGGGCACTATATGTGCCTGTGGAGGTCTAAAGGGTGACTTCTACCTCCTTTTTGCTTCGCTCTGGGATTTCCCAGGCTCCACCTTTCAGAGCAGCTGCTACTATTTCCTCCTGACGTTTTGATGTGTGATCTGGAATCCAAATTCACTTCCTTCTGCTTATGAGACAGAGGGTTATTCCCTGAGCCATTGCTCCAGCCCAGTTCTGGAAGTTCTATCCAATCTGGTGGGTTTATTTCTTTATGTCTCAGGAAAATGCTGTACACATAGTGGAAATGTGTGGCAGAACAAATTGCTTCTGCTAGAAGCCAGGATATCAAAGCAGAAAAGAATGAAGAGCATCTTACAGCCCCCTTGGGGGACACATAACAATGTCCTGAGCATCTCCCTTTAGGTCCCATCTCCTGACATTTCCCCATAATGCTGTTCTGAGGATCAAGCATTCAACACATGAACCTACAGGGGACATTTATTTGAATGACAGCCCAGCATCAAGGCAAGTTGAAGACCACTTGTATTGGTCATAGCTGTTTATAGACTATGGCAAAGGTTTCTATTCTGTGAGTCACTTGGAAAATATGGGGCAAGGTACTTTGTAACAGGCAGTGTGTAGAGCAAGGAGGACTATGAAGGGAGCTGAGATTCAAACCACTTCTTTTTAATGAGGATGCGTGGAGCTTCTTTCCTATAGAAACCATTTGGAGAACCCCTGGAGAAAATGGTTCCGCACATAGGTTTTGAGTTAAATCTAGGTTCTACTCTTTACAGGCTGCGTGACTTGGGTAAAGTTATCTGAATGCTTCTTCTAGATTGCCTCACTTTCCTTATTAGCAACGTTAACAGAAGAATGATCCATCTCCTAATGCTTTGTGTTTGGTATTGGTTTGTATCCTATATATGTTATCTTTGGAAAAGGATACTTCACTTTTTAAATGATTGAGTTAGTTTCTTCACCTTTATGTAATTTCATTGATTTTCTTTATAATGTCATCTGTTGACCCAGGAAGAGAAAAGAAAGCTCCCAGATTAAAAAGAAAAAAGAAAAGTCATCATGACATGTATGGTACACTATGACCAAACGTGATATTGACTCAATGATGCATTTAGAATGACATGGAGCCAAATGACTGTTAAGTCCAGAAAAAATCCCTTGTATGGGAAAAGGATCTTGTGGTTCCCCTACCTGCCTTTAGGCCATTCTGTAACTGAGTTCTTAGACCATGGGAATTCCTTACTTGGGTATATGTCTACTTTCCTGAGGGCCTGTAGCAGGATTGCTCATATGGGAAAGTGACTGGAGGCATCAGGTACAGGCCACAATACATTAGCTCAAGACAGCAAATGAAGACTTTGTTAGTTTTATACTAAAAACTGTTTACAGAAATATTAAAACTCATGAAAATGAAAGATGCCATCTCTTTCTTTTTCTTTTCCATGACTGTCATGATAGAATTGATAGAGTTATGGAATTGGTCTGTAGGAATTTGGATTCAGATGACCAGCATTTTCCTTCAGAACCTCAATATCATCTTCAGAAGTTCAAGCTCATCTTTCTAAGTCCAGGATGGCCCATGCAACATTATAGGGTACAATCTAGGTGGAAGAATTATTATGTAAGAAATTGGTTAGGGATTATATTGTTCAAAAAGGAGAGAACAAACCCTGAAATGCCTGCTTCTTGGTCTATGAGGAAAGTGACACGCTAGAAAACTTCTAAAACATTCATTATGGGAGACAGTGCTCAGGTGGCAACTATGGAATTTACACAGCATTTCCATTACAAACCTACAGGTAAAATAGAATAAGTGATGTAGAATTTTCAGAGTGAGAACAGAAAAAGCCAAAAGACAAAACTAATAAATCAAAATGGGGAAATTCAGAAATTTTTAAAGTACAAAAATCAGTTGGGTTGGTCAGCTATTGGAGGTCGGAGGGAGTAGTGGAGGACAGTAACTTTCTCCTTGACTGCATTAGGTGGATGCCAGTACCCTCAAAGGAGAAGGAAGGAACTGGAAGAAAATAGTGAGATCAGATTAATAAATGAAATTTAGATTGTTGGTTGTCAATCCCCTACAGATTAGGGGAAAGTTTATTAATGAAACCAATTTTAGTGATGTCTCAAAATGCTAGATTTGAAAGAGAAATCCAACATTTTAGATCCTGGAATGCATGATTTTAGGAAAAATTTTCAAAGAGGGAAGTAGAAGGAAACCAGGATCAGCTAGGTGGAATTCCTGAAGCTAAAGTAAGTCCTGGTGAGAAATTTAAGTTTGCATAGGTATACCGTGTGGCTCACAATTTTAACTGTCAGGAAAGGTTGTTTTCTACATCAAGGAAGTGAGTCACATTGTTTCAGCCCAGCATTATTTAATATTCAAGCAGTAGTATATGTATAGTCAGTCCCATGTACCACTGAAATGTAATACTGGTACCAGAGAATTCTTGAAATGTTTGTGGGCCATTCAGAAGACAAGTCAGCCAGGCTATGTAGAAACTGAGAAGAGAAATGGAAATAATAGTTTCAAGACATCTGGAAAAAAACCCTACTTTTGAAATAAAAATTTGAGATGTAAATCTGTTTTGCAACATAAACAGCTTTATATTTCCTTAGAAAAACAGCACTCTCCACACTGTGATGAATCTCAGACCTTGGCCACAGCATTAAGAAACATCAGGACAATAGCAAACTACTATCTAAATATTTCCTATTATATTCTTAGGTAAGAAAAGCTATTAGCACTCAATGAAGATGCATCCTATTGCATGGAATGTAAGTGATATAGAGACCCACAACTGGCCAGAGTTCAGAGTATAGGAGACTCTTGAATGCTCAGTCTTAATCAGGTCATCAAGATCTCTCCCCATCATAAGGTTTAGGGAACCTAGTGGAAGAGGGGGCGGTAAGATTGTAAAAGCTTAAAGTTGGGGAGGTCTTCTGCCACCGATGATAATTCAGTGCTGTAGCCAGGAGTTCACTGCAATGAGATCTACTTCCATAGAACTACATAATGACTGACAAGTCAACATTCCCCTAAGAATGAATGAGGCTCTCAGGAGAAACAGTACCTCAGAGAAAAATCTTTGGGGCAGATGCTGAAAAAGAGAAGGGGAGCTTCCCTACCTATGGGTTTACCCACTGAAGGGGCACAATGGCCTGGTCCCTTACTAGTACAGATGACCCTAAGGGAACCCTGTGTTCACACATTCAGCAGGACATGAGGGCAAGAGGGAAGTGGCTGGATTGGTGAGGGAAGGACAGGATGGGAGAGGAGGAGGGAAAGGGGGAGAAGAAGGGCATGGACAGAAACTCATTTTGCTTCCATGTGCAAAACTATTAATAAAAAGTATTATCACTGTATAACATACTTTCTAACACAGTTAGAAACTCAATAAAAATAAAATATGCCTCTGAGGGTATTTTCTATTAGCCATTATTCAGGAACTGAATTTTACAAATGTTTCTGCAATATCAGTACCTTGCCATTGAAACCCAAGAAGAAAGGAAAAAGTGAGCATTATCTTTTTTTCATTTTTCCTTTTTGTCCCCTGCAGGACCTCTCCAGCTAGGAAGTAACACTGATCTATAACAAAGATGGAGGAGGACCAGAACATTTAAATGATAACTAAGTTTAATAGTGCTCTTAATTAAAAAAAAACTAACTAAATATGACCAGGTCAACCAGCAAAGGAAACAAAGCTAGAAATACTGGTTCTGACAAGGGGTGGGAGAAGAGGTTGCTGTCAAGTACATCTTCACCAAGGACTTATCCCTAGGCTTTAGTCACTGCTTTGTTCTGAGAACAATTAAATGTGTGAAACACGTTGTGCAGATATTCCCTCTGGGGAAAATTACAGAGTAATATTTGGCTCAAGAGCACAAGAAACTTGAGCTTCCATACTGTCCAAGGTCTGTGTTTGTGATTGTTCCCTGGTAGGAAGTCATTACCAAGCTAGAAGACAGAAAAGACTGGTGAGAGAAATTCTTACTTTTTCTCGGATGATCGAATGTCTACTTAATCAATCCTTTCAACAAGTTTCTTTAGACATCTACTGTATGCCAGCCTCTATTTTAGAATTTTGGGATAAATGAAAAGTCCCCCTCCAAGTTTGTGCACATGCACACGCGCGCGCGCACACACACACACACACACACACACACACACACACACACACACACAAGGAGGAGGACTGGGGGAATATATACATGTCAAGGATTAGCAGGTCAATAAAAGAGAAATGACAGATGAGTGGATAGAGATTCTTAGGGGAATGTCAATTTAAATTTAAATAGGGTAGGGCAGAGAAGCAAACCTTTTAGTTCCAGATACTTGGGAGGCTAAAGCTAGGGGATCACTTGATCCCATGAATATGAATCTAACCTGGGAAACATGTCAAGACGTATCTTAATTGATTAATTAGAGAAAGAGTTCTCTATGACAATGCAACATTTTACGTAAGACTGAAGATGTGAGTGAAGAACATTTCAAGCAACGGAAGCAGCAAGTGCACTAGTCATTTGGTGTATTCAAGACTTGGCAATGGAAGGAGCAGAGGTCTCATTTCCACTTAAAGGGCAATTCTACAGGGAGAGGCAGGGACTGGTGGGAAGGCACCAAGGCAGACACTAACAGAAGCTTGGGTGAAGAAGAAAGCAGGAGGAGAGTTATTGAATTTATGACAATCCAAGCAGTTTTTGAGGCAGCATCTCTCACTGGACTTGAAGTTCCACAATTCAACAAGGCTTCCTATCTCTAATCTCCAACACTATGTTTACATGCACTGTGGTCATGCTAGGCTTTTATGTGGACACTGGCATTCTCCTACTCTAACAGCAAGCTCTCTTACCCACTGAGCTGTCTCCTGAAGCCCGAAGCCTCTACTCAGATACTTATTATCATAATTACACACAGATGTCAACTTGACAGTTGAGAGTTTGAGCTCTGGGAACATTTGTAGAGAATTAGTAGTTGAGTTAAACCCAGAGAGAACCTGCAGGAGATTGTCTAATTGATGGGAAAGGCCCAGCCCATGGTGTTGGTGTGGGACTAGGACCTGGACAGAAAGCTGGTTGAGGAAGTTGGTATTCTCCTGTATGCTTGACCAGATATGCAAGTGAGAATTGTCCCTGTCTTAGTCATTAAGTGGATATAGGGAGGCTAGTTCCCTTGGCCCTTGGTATGGTGTAAGCTTTCTTGCCAAGCTGGAAAAAGAACTGTAACTGGACAACCATAAGAAAAAATTAAACCCCTTGTTCTCTTAGGCTGTTTTGTCATGAATTTATCAGCAACCATGCAGGCAAACTGCAACACTTACCACCCTGCCACATTCAGTTTATTGAAACTTTGTGCAAAAAGTTCCTCTCTCTCTGGCTGGAGAGATGGTTCAGGGGTTAAGACTGTCTCACAAGCAGAAGGGCCTGAGTTCAGATCCCAGGTCCTTTGTAAAAACCTGAAGTCACTCTTGGTCCTCCAAAGGGACAAACACTACCCTCTGATACACACACACACACACATACACACACACACACACACACACACACACACACCTCTAAATAGATAAAATAAAAAAAAAAGAGTTCTTCTCTCTGCATGGACAACCTCTGTTTCTCCAAGGTTCCCTGCACATCTACACGTGCAATGAGGACTTGAGAGGATAACAACTCTGACACAAAGGTCGTGAATTAGAACAAATGACTCATCGACCATGCTCCTCCTCACTGCCCCGAGACAAGACTTACTACAGAAGACAGTGGGAAAATTGTTCCAGTTGTGGAAATAAATCTGCCATGTACAAATCTACAATGCTGAGGAATACAGTTGTCCAAGGTCAAGCTACTGCTAGACACAGATTAGAGTCTGAATAAATACAGAATAACTGTAAGTGGATTAGAAACATCGCTCTTAAATACCATGTGGCAGATTTATTAAGATTTTTGTTGAAGTCATCTTTGACAGCATCTAAGTAAGTGCTCCTGGTTTAAGAAAATCTTTAGGGAAGACCTTGAAAGTGGATTATTTTTCAATACTATGATGTTACTGAGCTGCCTCAACAGCTCAGTATGGATGGAATTCTAAACACTTTCTTTCAAGGAAGAAATCTAGAGCAATATTCCTTTTTTTTAAATTTTGGAATTTCATGACCTACGAGATCCCTATGCTTACTTTACATTCAGGACTATGAGGCTTCGAGGAGTTACAGAGGTTAGAAGGTCGATTGCTGATTCTCTGAGTTTTTCCACTATAGCATTATTCTGTGTTTCATGGTTCTCCATTGTTGCTTCAGAATTCAGAAACAATGTCCCTTTTCTGAAACAGCAGACACAGAGATAAAAGTTAAAGTCATATAGTCACTAGAAATCACAGATTCATTTTTATAAGATTTTTGGGTCATGAGGCCCAATGCTGAGCCTAAATGAGCAAGATGCATTGGCATTTCAGCAAGAGTTGCTCCGGGCAGCTGAAGAAGGCTGTTTTCCATGTTACTGTGTGTATCGTAATTTCACAATTTAACTGAATTCCAGTAGTTTTTGTAAGTTACAAACATCCTGCCTGGAGCTCTTCAGCAGAAGCCCAGAGTCCTCTGGAATGACACATAGCTCAGTGGGGACTTTTTAGCTATAATCACCATACTCACTCATTGACCACATGGATGATCATAAATAGAATGTTCTTCAATTATCATTTCAGTTGTCTATAGAGGTAACAAAGCTGCCATTCACGCAGCATTGTTTACCTACAGACCAAAGGACACATCTTGGATCAACAGAAACTTCTTTGCTCAAAAAAGGAAAAGAACAATATTTGACTCGTTCCTTTGACAGAGTCTTACAAGTACATAATGGAGTCATTTAAAATACTTGATTCATGAAAAACAAATATACATTCAAAACCAGTGAGAAACATCTCATTATACAGTGGATCTGGGTCACAAATCTATTTATAATGCATATTCATTATTTTTATACAAAAATTCAGTGTATGCTTTCTTAGATCACTTCCTCTACTTTTCTACAGGTCTCTCTTAAGGTAAAAATAGATCAGTAAGAGAAAGTTGGACAGTTTGGCAGCAGTTATTGAATGAGAAACAACTTTATTTCATTATTTTTGTTTTACTTTTAGCTCTAGCATAAAATGATAACCAAAACACAGTTATTACTCCATGAAATATCTTCAGTAGAAAATAATACTCATTATATATAATAAAACACAATAAAATAATCAACTCTGCCTATCCACAATTTCTATAGCTTCCATGCATCGGTATCACTTATATCTTTTCATTTACTGTTGAATATAGAGCTTTCTATTCTTCTTAAGAATGTAAAAGTTTAAATTTTGATTTTTCTCTGAGATTTTGGTCAACATGGTGAAAGACCAGATAGAAAAATATAGATTAAAAAAAATCACCTTCCATATGCTAGACTGTTTAAGAACCAAGGAATCAACTGTCCCAAATCAGAGTTTATCTGATTCAAGGAGAATGGTAGACAATAACTAAATGAAAACAATAGCTTTATGTGGTGAATCCTGCTATAATCCCAGGACTTCGGAGACTGAGGCCAACTTGAGTTGCAAAGCAAGCTTGAGGCTGGTCTGCACTATTTTGAGAGACTCTCTCTTAAATAAAATAACAAATAAAGACTGAGCATAATTATTTGACAAGAGGTCTGAAGCTGTACATGGTTCTGGGGACAAAGCATTAAGCACAGCAAAAGACCCCACATCAGAATGAAACTTGGACCAGAGGAATGTGTACTCTGTTCTAGGTATAGTGGGAAGGCTTTGGAAGTTTGTGAACAGATCATCAATGGGATTTGATTTATGCTTTATTTTTTCATCTCTGTGTGTGTGTGTGTGTGTGTGTGTGTGTGTGTGTGTGTGTGCCTGAGGGGGCCAAGTGTGACTTCTGGAATCATCCTGGATTGTTCCACCCCCTTACTGTTTTGCTCTGGGATTTCCCAGGCTCCACCTTCCAGGATCAGAAGTGCTGGTTAACGCCATTTCCTCCAGGTGTTTTTAGTGGAATCTAGAATCCAAACTCAGGTCCTTCATTTGCAAGGCAAAAGTTCAACCCCCCCTGAGCCATCTTTCCAATCTCTCATTTATCTTTTTAGTGATCACTCTTGTTGTAAAGTAGAAGAGAGAAAATCAATTAGGAGGCTGATGTAGTAAGAAATGGTGATCTTGGACTTGAAGGTACAGAAGAGCAGCAGGTGTGAGATGGCTTTTTATTACAAATGTAAAGAAGACTAAACGGATTAAGTTGCTTTGTGGCAGAGAAAGAGAAAAAGTAAGTAGAAGTTAGAGGACTATCGTATCATGTACTGTGCTAAAGAAGACTTAGGTGTGTGTAGTTTACCCAGGGAGCATCAAGAGCTCTGTTTGAATTAAAAGATCCTGGGAAAATCTCTGGGACTTCCACGTGAGGATATTAACTACTTTCTTACAAATTTTTTGGACATATACACTAGATATTTTTATTTGAGTGACAGATGGGTGAATGCAAGAGCTGGAAGTGAAGAGAGGAGGGGACACACATGCATGGCAATTCATGTTACTGATATGATTGATGCTTATTGTCAAACCCAACCTTGGCTCTTCCACATTCTCCCTTGCATTCCCTAGACCATCTTTCTGGGAGATGAAATGAGCTGCTTTCTAGAAAAAGGAAAACAATGACAGTAAAAGAGGAATCTACATGTTCTCCTTGCAATTCTCTTCAAAACATCATCATATTTGAACTATTTGTCATTTCAGTTGTCATATTAAAATTCCTAGTATGAGATTTAGGAACTAGGAAATGAAAACATTTGCTCTAATAATTCACTACTTGTCTCCTTAATGTTTGTATTTCATTAATATAGCTCAAATGATTCATTTCAAAGCATAACACTGAAGACAGATCTTATCAGTGATTTATTGTCGTTCACACACTCAATTGCCAATTGAACTTGAACTTTCAGAAAGAACTTACTAAATGAACTAGATAATATTTATATTGGTATTTAATTCTAATTATGAAATACATTCATGGAAAATTGAACAAGATAGTTACGAAAGTTCAATGTAGCATTCAAATGCTATTGTTTTAAAAACCCTAATAAAACAGGTTGGAGAAAAGAACTCTCCCTAGTGACATTTGGTTTAAGCACACTCAAGCACTGTAAGAATCATGAACTATTAAGTACAGAGAATGATAATTTCATATTAATTCTTCAGCGTGTATGTGCCTTGATTCCTTTTTTCTTTCACTAGTTGAACTGTTGGGAATAAGCCAAGAGTTCAACCTTCTGAGCAGCAGTGGTTAAATCCCTTCCTATGCCTGGCTGTCCCATGCAGGGAACTGTCAGCCAAACATTTCCTTATCAAACAAATTCCATTGTCCCCAAGACAGCTCTCCTTCAAACCTTCCAACCCTCACTCTAAGGAACACATTGCCCCAGCTTCAAGGACCATTACAATTGAAGCTGTGACTTCTCTGAGAAGGGCTTGCTATAGCTGAACCTGCACATTTCTTGGCAGGCATTGCTCCCAGCTAAGTGCAGTCTAGAGAACCCTGCTCAGCCCACAGCTGTTTTCATTCAAGCCAGCAAAGAGGCCGGGAAATGGGGACTTCCTTCAGTAGCTTAGCAGTAAACTTGTGAGTGTGACACCTGTGACCGGTCCTTATGCGAGGTATGTGATTGGTGCAGCTGAAATCAGTGTTGTGATTGGAGAAATTTACAGAGCCACATTTGTATGCTGTACTCATCACCACACATCTTTGCTGGTTGCAAAACCAAGTAGCCAAGAGACAACCTCATGGGCTGCTACCAGGTAACACCAATGAAAGACTTCTGAATGGTCTATTCTTGTGTGCTTGTTATATTTTTCATGGATAGATGATAAGAGCTGGTTAACACGAAGAGGGTCATCCAGTACTGGCAATAGCATTAGCAATGGTCACAGCAGTGACAGAAGCAGAAGTCATGAACAAGTGGCCAAAGAGTTATAGACTGTGACATGAGGCAGATATGCTAGTATGCGCAGGCAGAGGAGGCCAAGAAAGGTGGTGGGATACAAATAAGCGAGAGGCTGTGAAGAGCTGAAGAAGACTTGTTCTGGGTAGCTCCCTGTGGGCTGTGTGTCCGCATGCTTGTCAAGTGTAACGGGAGCTATGCTGACTCCTGCTACTGCTAGCTGCTGCTGGGGACTGCGGATTACATTAGCTATAGGGAATGAACACCGAGAACAACAAGTCTCTTACGTGGCCATCTGTCTGCCTTAGCCTGGAGCCATAAGCCTCTGGTTCTCAGGACTTGAAGCTGTAAACCTCTGCTCTATTTCCTCACCCATAAGCCTTTGTAAGTCAAGGGTTCAAGTCTAATAATCACAGAAAAGCTACTCCCTGCCAACTCATAATTTCTCTGAGCAAAGGAGTATCAATCAGCTAATTATTACACTAATATATTTGCCTTTAGTTACTATAAAAGGCAAAACTTATTGATTCTTTCAATTAAAAATTCTTTTCTATTGTATGTATACTTCCAGATTAGAATTACTAGATCACAGGATACACGCATGCTAGTTATTGGATTTTTAATCAAAGAGAGACAAGCTTATGTAGAAGTCGAGATACCTGTATCACTTCTAGGAAACAAAGAGAGTTCAATAAATCTTGGAATATTAAGAAGGCAGTGTGGTGAGAAGAATATGGAGACAGTGGTAGAAGCCTATTAATAGAGGACTTTATAACTTTTGACTCTTAAGTCTAGTCTTTAGAATAAAGAAATGGCAAATTTTAAAATGAAAAAAATTTAAAAATCAATTTTGTATTTCAGAAAGATTATTTCTGTATGCAATATGGAAAATAGACTAGAGTTGAGGAAGGAACTTAGAAATTCTAGTAACCCAGGCGACAGATGATTACTATGTGGGAAGGTACAATGCCAATGGGCTTGTTCTCACTGTTGCTGGGATGCAGGAGATTTAGAGGACAAGCCAAGTCGACGTGAGATTCCAGGGTCCTTTCATGAACTATGAAGAGGCTAGAGGTTCTGTCACAAACAGGGAAAACAGAGGTCTGGAGCCAAGAGGAAGAGGCAGAGTTGGTTTTGCGTGTACTTGCTGATGTGAATCATAAACTGTCCACATAGGTATATCCAGGAGAAAGTAACTCATAGTTTTTTGAAACAAGAGAAAGGCCTAGGGGTTGTTAGCAAATAGATGGTTGTTTGGGTAAGGCATATGCTGATAAACAGCAACACAAATAAAATCAGAGGGAGGGAAGATTGAAAAACAAACCAAGGCAGTATAATCATGAGGCTCAGATTGCAAAGTGTCAGGATACCAAGGGAAGAGGGATACTCAGGACAAGGGGTCCAGGCAGCAGGGCCAAATATACAAAGCCAGTGAAAATGCTGGCATTTTACAGCTGTTCGTCCTTCCTATTTTACCACCAAGAATACTCACATGCCTCTAGAAGTTTTTCAAATGAGGAGGGCAGTTACACTCACCAGTAAGTAAGTGAGCAATCTCAAATGGTAATTTTATTATGAAAACGTTGTTGATAAGCTTTGAAAGCAGTTGCACTAGTAGATGTTAGGATGAAAAGGATGGACTGATGGAATGCAGGGCACTCCTTGGAAAGGGGCTGGGAAAGTGTGGGTGCTCTTGGCCTCCAAGCTCCGCTGAAAGTTAATTTAGGAGGCAGTCAGGGGAATGTTCATCTCCTGGAAGCTGGTCTCCAGGTACAGAGGAAAGATGCTATTCACACTGCAGGAGACAGAAGCATGATATTCTGCTAGAGCAGCAGAACCACTCATATCTCTCCCTTTCAGCATTTTGCACTGGGGCTTGTGCTCTTTGCTCACCAGGAATCCTTAGGAAGAAAGGAAACAAACTGCCAATCCATGCTTTTTGGTGACAAACTAAGAATGGGATATAGAGTGTTGGAGTGCATTAGTTTTGTTTAGTGGGTTGCGATAGATAAAATGATGTCAATTTGGCAATTGAGGGCTGAGTCTTTAGGCATATTCCTGAGGAATTATTCACCGAAGGTAGCCTCTGAGCATGTCTATGGGAGATGATCTAACTGATGAGGGAAGACTTAGCCCACAAGTGGGTAGGACTACTCCCTGGATAGGTTGATGAGATAGAGAGAGATAGCTCAGTGTTTTGGCATACAGACATGTAGGCATGCCTAGCAAGTGAGACAATATGCTCTTTTCTCAGCTCTTGTGTGCATACGATGTGGATCCCTTAAGTTTTTTTGGAGAACAAAACAAAACAAAAGAAAAAGGTGGACGAATGAGCACACTGGAAAAGCATTGCAGGCTCAATGCAATGGGAAGGTGTGAGGAATGGGGAACATTGGGGTCAATGTTGGGGTGTGTATTTTACAGTGTGGTTAGGAAACTTTCTGCAAAGATGGTGTTTGGTTCAGGGAACAGAAGGAAACAATGAAGATTGCACAGAGTGAGGAGGAGTCTGGGAGAACATGGATAACATGTGCTGGGGGTGTGGACACAAAGAAGCCAGCTTAGGAAGACTGGAGCAGATTCAGCTTTAGGTGGAGAAGAGGCTGAGAAAAGCACAGAGGCTGAGGGCAGCAGGAGAACAGGCAGGAGTTGAGAGTCTGTGTGGGTTTTGGCTTTTAGTTAGATGGGAAACCACTGGTGATACTACTAGTAGCAGCATTTCATTCATTTGAATAAAACGTTTCTTAATGAGAGCAAAGAATAAGGGAATAGGGAAGAGATGGATCAATCAGTCCAATCAGGAAGTGCCAGCAGTACTGTAGGTGGAAAATGATGGTGATAGTCAAAGATGTCAGCTGCTCCTTCTCTTCCTCCTCCTCTTCCTCTTTCTCTTCTTCCTTCTCCTCTTCCTTCTCTTCCTCTTTCTTCTCCTCCTTCTCTTTCATGGACACTATCAGCATGTTCTTTTCCAGCTTTGCAAGATGGTAACCAGAGTTGAAAGTTTATATTTATGTCAAATAAATAGCAGATAGGAGTTGCTTAGTAGATTGGATGTGAATGTGAGCCAAGGGAAGATCATGACTGGAGCCAAGACTTAGGCTGGCAAAATGCACTAGGGAGGACTTAATGAAGAGCAAGACCATGTAGAAGGAAAAGTAGGAGTTTAGTTTTGGACAAACTGTATGAGATACTTATTTGGCATTAAAATAGTGGCTATGAAGAGATATGTAAGTATTCAGAAAACAGTCTGAAATAGAGATAATACATTTTGAATTTCTCCATGTAAAAACAGTATTTAGGGCATTGAGATTACATGAAGCTATGGAGGGAGTGTATGCAGACAGGAACCAGATTAGAAGGCAGCAGCCTGAGGCTGATAGATCCGCTCATGGTGAATGAGAAAGAACAACAGAGGGGCAGGAAGTCATTGCCAAAACAGAGTCCTGGAGAAATTTACCAGATCCTGGAGAAACTTACCAGATCAGCCAGGCTCATTCCGCTTGATTAATATGAGGACTGCTGTTGGTGACTGGAATTGTAAAAGGATCTTTGATGATTCTGATCAAACTTGATAGCCTGGAGAATGAGATGAAAATCCTGAGGACAAGAAGTCAAGTAGCTCTGTAGACCTTTTCTGAACTGTCTTGCACAGAAGTAAAGTGGTGTACTTGGTCTACAGGCCAAGGAAGAGTTTGCTTTCATTTGTTGATTATTTTTCTTAAATTTTTCCTATATGTATGTGTATGTGTGTAGTGTATACACGTGAGTATGTGTGTTATCATGTGTGTAGGTGATTATATGTGAAGACCCAAAGTTGACATTATATGTTTTTTGTTTGCTTGCATGCATGTGTGTGCACATATATGTGTGTTTTGTGTGTGTGTTTACACTGAAGGACAATTGAATGTATGTGCCTGTGGAAGCCCAAGGATGACATGCAAATCACCCTGGTCTCCCTCCTTATTGCTTTGCTCTGGGGTTTCCCAGGCTCTGCCTTCCAGGGCCAGAACTACAGGCTGCCATCATTTCCACCTGGCATTTTTGGTTGGATCTGGGGATCTAAACTCAGGTCCTTCTGCTTGCAAGACAAAGGCTTTAACCCCTGAGCAGTCTCCTCAGCTCCAGGTGTCTTTTTCGATCAATCTCCACTTTATCAAGGCAGCATCTCTCTGAACCCAGAGCTCACCAACTAACTAACCTTTTGCTCTGCCTCCTACGTGCTGGGATTATAGATCACTCCACATCTACATGGCATTTTACATAAGTTCTAGGGATTAAAATTCAGTTCCTTGTACTTGTGAAGCAAGCACTTTTTCCACTCAGCCATATATCCCCAGCTTTTTCATTTTTCTTTTTATGTACGGCTTTTTAAGATGTGAGATGTAACTGTGCAGCTGAAATAGTCTTCCAACAGAACTTAGTGGCAGATAGGTTCTGACACTGACTATGCCATCCTGTTGAGTGGCTGTTGTTCACTACTGACCAATTGAACTATGGCTAGTGTGATTGGAGCTTTAGATTTTTATGCAATTTGATTTAAGCTTAAATTGTCACACATGCTAGTGGCTATGCTGAATTATAAGCATAGCTCTACTGTAAGAAAAGTCACTGAAAACAGGTAAGATCAATGCTGATCTTAAATAGCTGGAAGTAGAAAGAGGTTTAAGGGTCATGTTCACAAAGGGCAGAAGTAGCTTTTGTACTGTAATAGAAGGCAAAACAGAGGCATATAAAGAAATGTAGTGGTTGCAGCCAAAGGAAAATTCTTTCTGGTCCATTCATTCTTTTCAGGAAAATAGGAAACAATATCACCAAGTATGACAAAGAACAAGAAGCAGCTTTATAGAAAAAAATTTATAAAAAAAGCACAAAGGCTCCCTTAAGCTTACAGTCATGAATTTAAACAGAATTCAAACAGTGGGCATTTGCTCCATGAATACTCAAGGGACGAAAGGGCAGTTGAATTTACCTGGAGTTAGAGCTTCAATGGAAAGGTTAATCAAAGGGAAGAAGCAAGGGAGAGATTTAAATGATGGCTCAGGGATCTTAGCCAGGTTGGGACAAAATATACCATGAGACAGGACAGTGAAAAGAATAAGAAACTATGAGCTACAGGATATTTAACTCAGAGTAAGTAAAGGTCTCAATATGGAGCATCCGAAGATGGACATATTTTAGATGTTTCATGCAATTGGCATGATTCTTTCCAGGGAATTCTTTTATTTTTTTCCAGGGTGCTGATTCAGGATTGTGCGTTTTTGGATTAGGAACCTACTCTAGAAAACTTTCATCCAACATCTAAATTATTAAAATAGTGGCAAAGTGCCCCATTTGCTTTGTTATATGTGAGCAAAATGTATATTATTTTGCCTTTTGATGGTTGCTTTTGCCCTCTCAGAATCTAAAGATAAATTATTATTTGCACATAATCAAGGGCTATCCACATCTCTGTCCAGGAAATAAATTTGTTTAATTTAACATTAATTTGCATAAATGAATCATTCATTTCAGATGGCAGAGATATAAATCTTGACATATTTCTTATAGGCATTTTTTCCATCTAGGATATTTTTAAACATTAAAAAAAAGGAATGAGTTTTTTAATAGTCAATAGTTTACAAGATGAAGAGTGGTTATCCATGCTAAAGTAATCCATCTAGATTTATGATTAGAATTCATATAAAAATCATGTTTAAATTCTGGGTTCTCACCTGTCTTTGATAAAACAGCTCTCCTCTAAGTACTATTTTTCAAACATTTATTTCTTTTGACCAAATGTTCCTTTGTGCCATTGAGTTTTAGGTAGTTAATATGACTCTTATACAAAAAACTTGAGTTTTTGAGAAAAATTTACATTTTTAAAAAATTAAACAATACTAAATTAATTCCTTATTTCTTATTCCATTAGAATGACCATATACTACCTGTTTCTACCACCTCACTTCCTAAGATACTTGTTCTAAGGTTCCAAGAAACACATGCAAAGAAAGCATTTGGAAAAAGTCCTGCTGGTATTGCTGTTCCTAAAACAAGCCCCTCCGTGTCCGTGGAGGAACAGAACTGCATGCTGGGAATACAGAAAACAACCTTGTACCATTGATTCTGAACTCCATGCATGCCCTGGGCTCAGAAGTCTATTCCTGCCCTAGCACTTAGAAAGGACATCACTGTGATGATCTGAACCTTGACCCGGACTTGCCTGCTATTCAGCTAGTGCTTAGGAGGAGCAATAAATGCAGAACGCCCTGGATTTCCCATGTTTGGTCCTTTCTGTTCTTCACCTGTCACAAGAAGCTGGAACTTTGCCACCAAGACTCACCGTGGCAAATGCCATGCCTGTAGAACTCTTGCCCTTTCGAGAAATGACAGCCAACTGGACTGACTTGTCTCTCCAGGACTACGGCCAGATTGCCCTACTTTCCTCATGCCCCACTGACCTAAAACTTCTCAGGTCCCCAAGTACTGTCATATGATCACCCTAATAAAAACCACAAGGAGGGAACAATCTCACAGGAGGAAACGCGTTTCTGCTTCATTGGATTGAGTCAACCTCAGTGTAATGGTGCTTTCAGTGCAGATAAAGGTGGTTCTGGGAAAGAGAAACCTGCTAATGTCTCCAAACAAAAGAAAACATCCTTTCGGACCTTATAAATAGACTAAGTTAGATGTTTGAAACCCGTGACCATCCTGGAGGATAACTCCCTTACCTGAGCAGCTCTATCTCTTTTTCCACACCCTGCAGATTCTACAATCCAGCTTTATGCAATTAATTCCATATTTCTTTTGCAAAAAAGTCTTTGGAAAATAAGCAGGCAATTTGTGTCTTCCATGCTTACTTCATAGATTTGCTCTCTATTGAGTCTTCTCTTACTGGCAGACATGATAAAGTCTTAAAAATGATAAAAAAAAATACATCTCTAGGACAATAAGACACGGAAGAGACTAGTGAGACTTCAGGTCCTGACCAGCCTGAAGAAGAGTTGGGCAGCTGGTGAAGACATTCTTCCTTCACAAGGACTCTCAGTGAATTACATCTAAATTGACCCATTTGGTGTCATTTGATGAGTAAAGTCTTACCATATAGTCATTCATCAAAAATGTATTCTGGGGTTGCCACAGGCCTGTAGCACGTGTTCATTATTGCCAAAAGCCCAGGTTTGCTTTTCCTGTTTGTTAAAATTAAAAAGCAAGTAAATCTATGTCCTTTAAATCAAAAAAACAAAAGTAGATCTTAGTATTTTTGAGTGCTCAATGCCTAGAAATAGATCAGCAGTTTTATTTTTTTAACTATTAAAAACTTACTTTTTGAATGTGGAAAGAAAAAGCAGGTCTTTTTTTTTGTGTGTGTTTGTTATAATCATCTTTTACTTGGAAGGGATTAATGTGAAAAAGTTAACATATCCTGGTATTTGTTCTTTTTTCTTGGAAGAAAAGTACATCATGACTTGAGGCTGGATAGTATATGCTATTATTTTATGTTTCCTGCTCTTCTCCTCTTTTTGTATTTCTCCTCCTCCTCCTCCTTCTTTTTCAGTTTATTAGTTTCCTGTGTGCTACTAGGAAATTTGAGATTCCATGTAGGACAGAGATGGTGGTAAGTGAAGTCTTTTACTGGGAAAATATGTAGTCATCAGATTAGAGCAGAATTACTAAGTTTATCTTTCTAAAGTGAATCGTCCAGTGCTAGAGTTTTATTTCCACTGAATATTTTTAACTGTTCTTTCCAATAAAACAAGGTGCTGTATTTGTTATGGGGTTTTATACCTATGTTATTGAATTCTAGAGTTGAAAATTGAAATTAGAACACACGTAGAGGATTAAGGGAGAGTTTATTAGGGGAGAAAAAGAAAAGAACTCATGGACACGGAGACCACGAGGGGCAAGGAAATGGAAAGGATCTCATGGAGTCTATGAGGGACAAAGGAGCTGAAGATGGGCTGTCAGAGTCAGAGGTATTTATAAACTTGGGAAAGCTCAGAAAATGTGGCTTTTCATCATTGGTTAGTTTTAGAAAAATTTCTATAAACCTTATTAGGACTTTTGGTCCCCTATATTTGATTGGTCCTTTCATATCAGGGCCCTGGCTCAGTAGACCTTGATCTCATGGCCGAGCTGTTTCTTTTGAAGGATTTAATTCATCTGCTTGAAGAGCTCATCTATATTCTTCCATAAGCAAAAGGTTTGGAAGCTGACTACCTTATCTCAATGGGGGATTGGTGCCAATTCCTACCTAGTTATGAAGGTAACCTACAAAAGATCTTCCCTGTCTGTCTATACTATATAAAGACTGCCTAACAGAAATTATTCTCTCTCTTACTTAAGTTCTGGATTTTGAACCTTACTATACTGAATGTATATTATATTCATAGGATGAATACATGTGTTAGGACAGCAGGACAAAGAAGAGACTAGTGACGAAGGCCAGTGACTCATGACCCCTGCACTACAGAAGTCCAGAAAATAAAAGAGAAACATAATGAGCACTTTGAGTTCTCATAAAAATGTTATAAAGACATTGAAACACAGAGAAAATAAATAGCAAGTCAAGGGCCAAACAGATGTCAGACATGACCTAACTAGGACTTGAGTCTAGAGTCCATTATGGGACAACTTTGGAAGTTCTGAGGAATCATGAAGAAGACTGGTGATAGCTTCCCAGGGTAAGTCACAGTTTGGCTCGGTCTTAAAGGATACCTGTTGCAGGTAATACATCTCCAAAGATAAGACAGGTGGAGGGAGGCATGTAGGAAAAAAAGATTGTCAAAAACCTAAAAACTATCAATGATACCATCAAACTTCTCTCTTTATTCCTCTTCCATTGGTTATCTGTTAATATCAATCTGTTATATCAATCTGTTACCTGACCAAGGAAACACAATTTTTAAAAACTTAGGAACAATTTTTAAAACAATTTTTAAAAATGTAGGAACAGTTAGTATAGATCAGATAGCATTTTGTATACTAGTGGACAAAAGTTCTGGGAAAATTAAGTGTAATTCTATATGTAATCCTATATACAGAAAAATATTGAACAGGACCACAGACTGAGTACTGTGGTAGCCCATCCAGATTTACCATTCAGAACAGTGGCACCAGTTTGGTTAGAGTGTTGCTGTTGTCAGCTTGCAGTTGAACTCCTCTAGGGTTATCCTTAGCCCACAGAGCCTTGCAGAGACTGTGCCCTTTACACGCAGGGCAGTCCATACCCATAAACTAGTTGATGCAGGAGTATAAATGTCATGAAATTGAGGCATCCTGGAGTGCACATGCCAGAGCAGAGCTCACCATGGGGTCTACTGTGGCCTCTGTTATTTATTTCACCATTCAAGCTCTACCTCTGTCTCAATCTGCCTTGCTCAATTCTTCCCGGGTACTGTTTCCATATGTCACGTGCATACAAATTACAACACCAGAAATTAGTCCCAGGGAGGTCCACACTGGATCATCTTTAACTCACATCATGCCTCAAACTAACTCCAGGTACAGAAAGCTAAAGCATGGCAAGATGAAATAATTCACACCAAGTTGCACATCTGAGCAGAGCTAGACTTAAAACTGCGCAGTCTGGCTTTATAGTGCTTGCCCTCAGCCACTAGTGGAGAAGAAAACAGACCTGTTACAGCTGCACAGATATAAGTTAGTCACATAATCATATTGCAGGGTGAATAAACTTACTCACAGAAATACATTTCACTTATATGAAGCATAACTTCAGACAAAATGAGATCTATTTTCCAGGATGCACACATAGAAGAAACAAAGGAAAGCAAGAAATGATGGCTGAAAAAAAGAAATTAGAAAGCTCCTACTAGAAGTAATGGGAGCAGCTTTGGGAAGCCTTTTGTTTTTTAGGTGTTATGAATTTTTCATATTAATAATAATGCTTCATGCAAAAGTGTTTTTATTTCTCTGTGATTGGGCAATCCATTAAAATATAATGAGGGGCAAGTGGCTGCAGGACAGCCCTAGAAGGACTTGCCAAGGCCAAGGCCACAGAGCTGTGGGGCAAAAACATTTAGAGTTTTATTTCTGTCCTCTTTAGCTGGCAAGTGTGTTTTTCCAGAAGCCCTCCCAAATAGTCTGTTCTTGAACCGCATACTCTGCAGTCCCTGGGGAGGATTACTGAGGTGTCAATTATGGTCTTTCTCCTTGTGGGGCCTTAGGTGAGGTCCTGTATCTATCCATCTGTAGACTTCCAGACCCTAAATTTGCTTGTACTTTTACTTCTCTCCATGCAGTTAGGCACCTCAGCATCAACAGTCTGAAACAAAACTCATTCAGGCAGAATGAACTTTTAAAGTTCTTTGTTTTTCTTGGCAGCGGGGAGAGAATGCAAGTAGCTTAGGGCAGCAAAGGGCAATAACACACCCTTTACCATAATAATAGTCTGCTAATCTAGGTAGAAGATCTAATTACCTGACAGAAAAACCACTTCCCAGCAGCAAAGCTGGCTCCCCTTTTCCTTTGTCCCCAAAGGACGTGTGATTTGTGTAAGACATAGTGGGAAAGAAAAGTGTAGGTCATTAGAGCAGAAGGGAAGGGGACCAGTAATGGGGAGAGTGTAGAGGACAAATAAAAATTAAAAGTAATGATATATATGCATGAAAATGTCACATTTGTTTGTATCTTAGCTGAAAGGTTGATCAAATAAGTAACTAAAAAAATAAAGAGAACTAGAAGTCTTGAGCAGAGGAGTAAAACAAACACACACAAAAACAAACAGACAAACAAACAGGACTTTGGGTCAAGAGAACACAATGTAAGACTCCATAACCAACTTTCAGGGAGTGACTTAGTGACTTGGAAGTCAAAATGTGACAGTGGAACGGTAAGAAGAATGTGTGACTGAAAGTGGGGAAAAAGAAGCACTGCGGACTCCCAATCATTCCCATATCCTACTTTTATTTATTTCTTAGATTAACGTTAGGGCACATGACACAAGACCTGCACAGTTTCCTCACCCGGTTCCCCGCTCCTCAGAAAGAACATGGCTCTGGAGATTCCACAGATGTTCAGTTGACCAACAACAAGAATCTGCACAGGAATCAGAGTCATGAGACAGTTCCTGCTAATGGAGCTCAAAGCACTGACAAGGAGTGCCCGGGCTTCTTTATGCTGTGGGTTATAGATTAAACACAAAAGAGAGAATGAGGGGGCCAGAGAGTTGGCTCAGGGGTTAAGCCTTTGCCTTGCAAGCAGAAGGACAGGAGTTTGGAATCTAGTTCCCTTGTAAAAATGCTGGGTGGAAATAATGGTGGTCTGCACTTCCAAACCTGGAATCTTCAAAGCAAAGGCAAAAGGAGGTAGAGTAATCCAGGATGATTCCCTAAGTCGCTTTGGTCCTCTACAGGAACGAACCATGCCCTCTAATACACACACACACACACACACACACACACACACACACACACACACACACACTACCGCATCACACACACATGCCTGAAGGTGGTTACCAAATACTACTACCCTGTGGACATGTGGACATGACAGGGCTGTTGTACTCATGCAGCTGTGTCTACTTTCACAAGACTTACACAAGGTTTGGCCGGTCAATATTTCATCATGGACGGTATATCTTAAGAGGTACTACACCTCCCTGAGAGATTATTGAAGATTAGTGCTGAATGTGAAATTGCTTCCTGAATGGTATATCCACTGATATATCATTCATGCTCTAGCAAGTGCTCAGACACATGCCAGGCCAGTCAATCCAGATAAAAATTCAATGGGCCACACATGCAAAGAGACATGAAACTAGATAGGAGACTGGGAAGAAGGTTTGCAGTGGGAAAAGGAGTGAAGATGGGATCAGTGAAGTGAGTATCAAGTATATGCATGTATGAAATGATCGATCAAGGAATAAAAAAAGACGTGAGCAGATGAAATAGCTTGCAGATTTAGTGACCCAGGTTAGATCCCCTGGAAGTATTCATAATGGAAGGGGAGAACTGACTTCTGAATGCCGTCCTCTGACTGCTCATGCATGGTGGCATGCATGGCTCTCTCTCTCTCTCTCTCTCTCTCTCTCTCTCTCTCAACTAAGTAAAGTACATAATGAAAAAGAGGAAGAAGAAGAAGAAAGAGGAGGAGGAGATGGCAGTTCATGTGTTTAGATAATGCACCTAAGCAGAGTGGTAGCTCGTCTGTAATACGAGCACTGGGAAGGCTGAAGGAAGCAAGAGAACTGTGACATTCGAGGTTAACCTGAGCTCTGTAGTGATTTCCAGGCCAACCTGAATTGCAGAGTGAGACTCTGTCTCAAAATCAATCAAATAAAAAAATTTAACCCTTATGCTATTCTCCATGAGGTTGAGATGGGAAGTCTTCCCTGTATTCCTCTATCTTTTAGTTTTAATTTTTTATTTGTTTATCTATCTATCTATCTATCTATCTATCTATCTATCTATCTATCTATCTATCTATCTATCTATCTATCTAATGTGTGTGTGTGTGTGTGTGTGTGTGCGTGTGTGTGTGTGTATCAGAGTCCACCATGTGGAAGGTCAAGATTGACTTCAGGAATCATGCTGGATTACTTCTAGCTCCTTTTTGCTCTGCTCTGGGATTTCCTAGGCTGCATGTTCCAAGCCAGAAGAACAGGCTCCTCTATTTCTGCCTGGCATTTTTACATGGGCTCTGAATTCAGATCCTTCTGCTTGCAAAACGGAATCTTAATCCCTGAACCATTTCTTCAGCCCCCTTCTATTTTTTTTTGTTAAATTTTCTTTGTATTTTTTTTTCTTCTCACAGCTTTCATAGTCCAGTGTTCACAACTCAGTGAGAAAGAAGATTGGGGAAAGGATTGAACTACAATCTCTATTTTAAGATGTCTAAGTTGGCCAGCCACAGATAGGATATAGCATATGTTTCTTTTAAATATGGTTCCTAGGGCAAGTAGTGGGACAACAGTTTAATCAGTTATTTTGTAACATGGAAATGCAACCAGGAAAAATTAAGAATTATGGTCTTGCTCATCTTGGTTCCTCAATGAGTGAAAAACTTCTTCATGGGATAGAGTCACTATTTTATGATTTAGGAACCTAAGTCATCCTGCAGACATTTTTAATGTTACTGAAGTTGATTGGCTTTAAAAAAAATCCATTACTATTTCAAAGGATACACTTGAATTTCTTCATTGAAGAATTTCTAAGGTATCAGAATTTCAAGAACAGGAAATTCATTTCTCAATTTGCACCTGTCATGTAAGAGGCATTACTTGCTCACAAATTAATGGGCTAACAGCTGTCATTTCCTGGTGGGCCATTCACAATTAGAGCAGGTGGTGGCAGGATACTGCTCATCACATGTGTGTGTCTTGGGATCTTGTCCTAAAGACCTGGGGTTTATATAGAATTCATGGGAACCAAAGTCATTGGAGTGACTTAAGAGGAAAAGCTCTCCCTTAGACTAATGCTGTGGGTAAGCGGGACGTGCCAGGGACCTGCTGGGCTGAGCAGAGCTTCGGCTACCCTTCTTTCGCTCATGCACTGACTCAGGAAATGCTGCTTCACGGGCTGTAGCTACTTGTCAGGCTTATGACTTAACAAACTGCAACATTTGCCAAATGAGAGTATGTTGTGCAATTCAGGCTGCTCCCTCACAGCACACAGGATTCTGAGAACAGCTGTCTGCAGTGTAGATCTGCCCATGGCTGGCAGCTGAGAGCAGCAGGGATGAAGCAAGAACCTTGGATGCAAAGAAAGAGCATCAGGATGGCAACAGTCACAAGGCCATGCTGTGGTCCTCCTCCCCAGGACCGCCAGGCCTGGGGCAATGTTTACAAATACAACTTGGAAAATCATTCTTGAAGGCTACTTCTTAATGCTAGCGGGGTGTCTGGCTTTCTTTGTGCCTCACACATGGATGCCATTAGCTTATTTTGCAGCATCACTTCTAATTTCTATATAAGCTAGGGCCAGGAGCATACGTTCCACAAAAAGACCAAGGTCTGAGATGTGGGATTGTGAGTGAGACCTCAGGGTAGGGTTAATATGTCAGGCAGTGTCATTGACATTCCATCCCTGTCCTCACCCTCATCTCAAAGCGACAGAAGGAAGAGTAACTATATTCCAAACCTTGGAACAGAGGGGCCCGGTATTTGTGGGCTGTCACCATTCATTTTATCTAAGCTTCCATTACCAAAACTCTCCTCTTGGCTAACACAAATACTAACTCCCTACGGTGAAATACATTGGCCATTAATACTTAAAGCTTCATTAAAATAAAACATCCAGAGAAAAGCAAATATTTTTCATGAGAACTCAAGTCCATTCATTCTACAGGAATTCAATGTTGGTCAGCAAGTATTTACAGGTATGACTTACAAATCCTCCTGCCATCCTGCGTGAAGGTGTTGCACCCCCCCCCCAACCTGATTCTGTTTTCCCTCTAGCTTGCAGTCATATCATTTTTCCCATTCAGAAAACTTCGTGGTTGAGAATAATTGCCCTAGGATTTTTTTTCTTATGGAACTGGTTAATAATGATAGTTCTTTGGACACAAACAGGACTCTGGAATTTCTGTATGAAAGATCTAGCATGTTCTCAGGACCTGAGCATTCCTTTCCAAAGGTCTTGGGTTAGTGTACATTTTCTATGTCTGTAGGAATATTCAGTGACAGCTCTGACTCTGCCTTTACTTCTTCTTCTTCCTGTTTCCTGGAGTCTCTGATTTCTCTTTAATGGCCAGAGTCTGCATGCTCTGGAATAAGGACTATTAAATGACCCTATGTAAAGCTGGAGAGAAACAATACTTTCTTGGTAGAAACTAACTAATGAAGCAGTTAATTTTCCCATGAGCAAAGAGAAATTTAATGATTGTTCATTCATAATGTATTCTTGATGACTTCTTTAGGGCACTGCTAACTACACCATGGTTTTGATTATGCTAACATTATTTCAAGGACAAAAGAAAGTATTTAATATAGAAAACAATTATTGATTTCCCTATAGTTTACTAGACTTTGATGCTGGGGTGGGGATCCCCACAAAGTCCTTGTTCTCCCAGAGCTCATCTCTGGTTTCAGAGTAGATTGCAAGAAAAAAAATATTGCAAGAAAAATAAACATTGATTGCTATATGGTTAAGAACTTCAGTTGTCTCGCTGCACAAGAAGGTAATTTGTACTGGAAATGATTGTTATACAATGTAGTGAACATGCTATCTTTTGTCTTCTGTGTCATTCCCAACTTAAAACCTTCCAGCAGAGTGCATGCTTATAGTCAGGTGCTCATGTTCCTCATGTACTGAAGGCATAGTCACAGTAATTACAACAGGTACCAGGGTGGGCTGGTTAGTATTAGTAGGATATCATTGGAGAAACATGAAGTCAAGGCAGAAATTTACTAAAAAACAATAGGGGAAGTTTTATGATTCTTCACATTATGATTTCTCTTGCTATGGGGTTACATGAAGCCAGAGTTTCTGTATAAAGACTAATTAAGTGACAAGCATAACATAAAGAGGAGAAGAACTCAGGAAGAGTTTTTAGCAATGGGGGAGCTCAAAGGTGAATTCCTGAAGAGACAACACTCAACATCATTAATTCCATTGCTCTTGAGTTCAATCTTTTTATTCAAACCCACATTTTGCTGGCAGAGCTATACAGTAGGATGCTGGATTGCTTTAAAGAAAATATTACCTATGGCACTGTGATGTGCCAAATTGTCTAAATTTCTTTAGATAGCAATTATGTCTATAATAATGACTTGAAAACTTAGACAAATCAAAGAGAAGTTATTCATGCATTCCTTATATGCTACGTTGGATCCTCTTTCTTTCCTTGGGACAGTTTACAGTGCAGATGGAAAGCAAGAAAAAGTAGAAAACTCCTGTCCTTTATTCCTAATAGTGATTCAGACAGAGGACCAGTCCCTGGTTCTCCAATTTCCATGTGTAGTCAACGTTAGCATACCACTCATGTTAAGTAGAATTTTTTCATTAAACTAATCTTGTTGAAGCACTTATTGTGTGCCAGATATTCATCTGGGCCATTGAGATTCACCTGCAAATATAACAGGTGGTATTTTCCATCTTGAGAGAAGATCTTAACAGAGTCTTGGGTAAACTTTGACAGCATTTACAATTGCTCAGCTCCTCTGATGCTTCATTGCACTCAAGATTAGCAAGGTGCCTGCAGCAGACATGCTACCAGACCTGGGCAGAAGACTCAAGAAAGAAAGCACAAGGACAGGAAAGCAGAGAGTTAACAAGTTCCATAATATTACTGCTGAAAATTTGTTTTCTTCTCTTTTTGACCACTGAAAACTTAAATTTATAATGCTGGTCCTATTTGGATTACATATAAGGCATGCCAATTGCTTCATGTGGGGTGTTCAATTCAGCATTTACAAAGGAGTCAGGCAGATCCATTTTCCAGGATGAACACAAGTTACTGTGCCTTTTTTCCAGCCTGACAGGCTGGCCATTCCCTGTGTGTCTGGTTCCTGTGTTAACTATTCATGATGGTTGCTTTGTGAGCTGCAAGCCACAAATCACATCAAAGATGTTTTTCCACCTTGCAGAATTCAAAACCAAACAATTCATTTTAATAAAATTTCCTCAAGGAGATGATGATATGATATGGATCTACAAAGTAAGATGAATTCTTCCTGTTCATAGCTGGGCCTTGTGTGCACTGATTATCTTTCCAAACACCAAGAGGCATTAGTTTGTAGTGAGTTGAGACAATTTGACTTCAGCCTCTTGAGTTCTGGGATTAGAGGCATGTGCTACCATGCTCAGCAAAATTATTTACTTCTGGGGAAGGTAAACTAAGGTGTCTGCAACTCTAATGTTAATTACCAGTATTGACATTGGTGTAGAGCTTTACAAGGTTCTTGGTCGTTCCAGCCCCCAGCTGAATCTGAGGTGCTTCCATTTCCATTTACAGAAGTAGAAAAGGACACTGGGAGGAAGTGAGCAACCTGAGAGGGCTCCTGGACTGCTGGATAGTGTGTGGTGGCTTCCGCCTTGACTCTCTGACCTTCACAGAAGAACAGAGTCACTGCATTTATGATTAAAAAAGAGAAGAAAGTTGAGGTTAGAGTTCTGCAAAAGGTCTGACCTTCCTGGTTTCTAACAATTGCCTCAGTCCTTCCAACACATGTATCTTCATGTTGAATGAATAACTCTGACACCAGTGACAAACATAGGAACATTTTGTTTTCTTGCCAGGACACAGATGTTATTGACGTCACTGTGAAAAGGGAAATGAGGTTTTTGATGAGGTTTGAGAAACAAAACTGCTAGCTTACTAAGAATTATTGAATTCCATCATGATCAGTATCCTGAGTAACTGGCTCCATCTTGACTTAATGACAAAGCAGAGTTGTACCAAGTACAACAGAAAGTTTGTAGCTTTAAAAAAATAGATTTAAAAAGATTTAAAATCTTGGTTTGCAGGGAGATTTCACACACACACACACACACACACACACACACACACACACACACACATATATACGTACATATCAGATTATTTTTGCTCTAGATTTTCACTTTTTCATCTGTCAATTCAATTTTATTTATCTTATTTAGTTGGGGTAAGAATCAAAAGTCCCAATTATTTATCACTAATTAAGCTCTTGGTTCTACCTGAAGACTTGACATATATCACCTTAATTCTTTGTGAACTTAATTCTTTAGCAATTTTTGAGGTAGGTATTATTAGATATTAGGCATGTTAAACACAAAATGACTCAAGCTGCCCCCTTCCCCCCTGTGTACAAGTTCGGAAAAAGACCCATCACAGCTCCCAGTTTACTTAGATAAGACAGCTCCATCCTCCCAAGGACAACTCCTGGACCCCTACCCTGCCTGCAACTTCCCCACAGTCCTCAGTCCACCTGCAAATAAGATAAGCTGGAACATTCGTCTAAGGACTTTCACCCACCCCACGGTGAGGACCCCCCTTCTATCCAGTATATGCCCCTGGACTATAGTCACACTTCTGACCCCTTCTCATCCTGGTCACATGACTGTGTCCAGTAAGAGACCTCAGAATTAAATTCTCTCTCTCTCTGTGTCTCTCTCTGCCTCTGTCTCTGCCTCTTTCTGTCTGTCTCTCTGTCTCTCTCTCTCTCTGCCTCTCTGTCTCTCTGCTACTCTCTGTCTGTTTATAGCTATGCTACATGCTGCTTGCCTTTTTTGTCCTCCTGCTTGCTTGATAATAAATCTCCTTTATATATTATGTGCTAATTTCGGTGTGACTTTGTATCCCCAATCATTGTGAGGTAGTGAGCCCTCCCAAAAGCTCCAAAGGTATTGATGGTAATTTTGTAGATTCACAAAGAAGATATGGAAAATTAACCAGGTCAGCCTGCTCAAGTCAGCAATGACAGCAAGGTTAGAATGAGTTGTCAGTTCATCGATAACCACGTGAGAGTGTGTTTCTAAGCACTCTCCTCTGATGAAGTGGCTGCATCCTGCCATCACTGGACAACGTTTCCTCCCTCTTTGGAGATTAAGGCCCAATTAAGATTATGATACCTCTGTGTTAGCATACAAATCTTCCAAACACTTTAGATAGTTTTGCCATTTGCTTTAGTCTTTGTGGTTTAGCAAAAAAATGTAGAAAGGTGAAGGTATTTACTCAAGATTACAAGGTCATGGAAATAAGAGTCAATCTCCAAGCACTCTCAAAATGAACTTTAAGTCACATTCTATGTTAGTTTAATTAGCATGACCTAAGCAAGTGTATTACCTTTTTAAAAAATTATCCTGAGATTAGAGAGATGGGTCTGGGCTTAAGTCTTTACCTCGCAAACAAAGGATCTGAGTTCGGATACCAGATCCCATGTAAAAATGCCTGGGACATATGGCAGAGTCTTGTACTTCCAGCCCTGGAAGGCAGAACTTGTGAAACCCCAGAGCAAAGCAATGAGGAGGTAGAGAAATTCAGGATGATTCCCATGCCACTCTTTGGCCTCCACAAGCATACGCCATGGCCTCCTCCACACACACACTCACACATACATACATTTCTATGAAAGAAAGAAATGTAACAAAGACTTATTAAAATTGATTACAGCATGTACATTTCAGGCTCTTATCAGCCCTACCGCATTTACAGGCATATGTCTTCATCACATATTTCAAATCCTTCTTGACTTCTAAACCAACTTAAGCTTCTCCCTCAACATATCATGCTGTTCATAGATCCTTCTTCCTGCATCTGTCCACTCTGCTAAACTGTAAGAATGTGCAAAGCAGACATCTTCTACACATGGCATAGAGCAGAGAAGGGGAGGGGCCAAATCCCCTGGACCCAGGGGAAAGAAGCTCTGGTCTTGTACTTCCCTTTTCCCATCCTGAGAGCCCAGTGTTCTAAAAGAGGCCAGTTCTCAGTCTGCTTACTAAAGCAAAAAGACTTGGTATGCCAGTGAAAATAAACACATTTGAAATTGGGCAATTTATACTTACGATTGTTTCCTATTATTGGCCAAGTGACATGTCAAAGAGGCAGCTGGATATTAAAGTCTGTAGTCACATAGCACTGGATAGACAGATATTAAAGGCAAAATGACGGGAACAGGTTAAGGTTGAAGACTGTTGCGATAGGCAGAAATGGGCTTTAATTCAAGCTAAAATTTTTATACCCAGTGTCATCTAGGCCAAAGTTCGAGCTGCTATTGTCTTAACTTTGAATGGGGATTCACTCAACAGAAATGTGCTGGGCGTCGACTACGTGTCAGGCACTGTTCTGGGTACTACAAAGAACAGTGAACCCCTGAGAGCTAAATCCTCACCTTTGTCAAATTTATATCCTAGTGTGTATGGCATGGGAGGAGGTAGAAGCAGATAACGAATCGAGGAGGAGGTGGAAAGTGGATGTTAGGTGTTTGTGAGCATCAAAGTATAAAAGAAAGCAAGAGAGCCAAGAGGGAGCAGCTGCTGGAGGTAGAGGCAGGAAGTGAGGGTGATGAAAGCTGGGATGTCAATGGTATGGCCAACAAGACATTCCTGGAAGTAAACTCACAGGGAGGGAGAGGAAGAGAGGTCTGCAGGAGTCTGAGAGAAGACTGTCTACAGAGGCAAGCACTGTGCAAAGGCTGTGTTGCAAAGATTTGTCTGGTAGGAGCAAGGAAAAAATCAACATGGCTGAAACATTAAATGGAAATCAATCATTCAGTCAAATGACTCGAAGTTTTCAAATATCACCACAGTTTTCAGACTGGGAGACCCAAAAGATGGGAACCAGAATTTATTGAGTGGGGAATTCTGGAAAGGAGTAAACGGTGATTTGGGATGAAGTAAGTTTAAGTCTTATTTCTGCTCAGTTGAGGTGGAAAGTTAGACAATGTTAGAGTCATCAGAGGGGACCAGGCTGAACAAGCAATGTGGGAGCTGTTAGGGTACAAATGGGGGAAAGATCACATTCTAAGGCTTGGGGTCTGGCAGCTTTAGAGGTTTAGGAAGCATCAGCAACAGAATGATAAGAGAAGGAAGTGAGGAAAGTGAGAGATTCTGAAAGCAAAAGAAAAGCTGAGTCAAGAGCAAGGAAGTGAGCAACTGGGTGGGATGTTAGAGATAAGTCAGAGCTCCTCATGGCACAGAGCATGTGCCTGATGAATGTTAACGGTGCTTCCTTATTATCTACAATGAAGTTTAAAAAAATATCTTGAGGACTTTTCCAAGTAAAATTCAATCCCAAAGCTATTTTATCTGAAAATAAATATTGCTACTTTAATCTTTCCAAAGGACAATGAAACTCAAATTGTGGAGAAATAAAATTGTTCTTAGAGGCATTTCATAAAACCTTGAGCTAAGTAATCTCTTCTCATAAAACTTATCTTTTATCTAGGTGAATGATGAGAGAGCTCTGCTATGCAGAATTTTGTTTCATAATCAAAATTCTAGGAGTAAGTAATTTTACGCATTGAGAGGAAGTGGGAGAAAGGGTCAGAAAAAGGGAAAGATGAAGACATCTTTCATGCTTTCTCTGTGCATTCTGCCTGGCTCTTGGCTTGTGGACATTATCTGCTCATTGTTTGCAGAAGTTGGAAATGGCTGTTCTGAAACGCTGAATGTGGAAAAGCCCAAATGCATCTGATGCTGTGGCGCTTACCAAGTGACTGTTCTCTTCACATGCCAAGAATCATGTACGTGAAGGGAAAAGCTTCATTACTGAGTTTCCATCCAGAGTGATCCAGGCTGTATATTGTCCCCAGCAATGCCATGGGCCAAACTTTCAAGCACAAGTTGGAAACAATGGGAATTAGCAAATCATACTTTTCTGGCCTAAGTTCTTTATTTCTTAGGTGTAGATACATGGAACCAAATGATTTTCTTCCATTCACATAATCAAGTGATGGAAGCAGATTCGAGATGTATAGGCAGGGGTGTCAGATCTCTTTTCTTGTCTTGTGATATCCATATAGGGCAGCCTTGCACCTGACCTTTCAAGGAATGAATTCACCAGGCAAATGTATTGAAGGGTGGACTATTTGTCAGAAATGGTGACAGGGACTGAGATTATTTTATAGGGATGAATAAGAAGATCGAATACAGATATTTAAATATTTCTACTTCTGATGGACTCCGGCTCCACAGGGCATTAGATTCTTCAGCACCAGAGTCACCACATGGAATTCTACAAGCAGTCGAAAAATCTCACAGGATGCTCATGTTACGATTGTTGCTGTTATTGCTGTTGTTTGTTTGTTTTTTTCCTGCAGTAAGAGAAGAAAGAGATATCCTATTATTGAAATCTGCAATTTTAATGCTTTATTTATAAGTATATTCCTTTCTAGTGCATAAAACTTTTTAATAACTTTGTGCTATAGTAATACATTCTGTTTTATTTTCAAGGACTTCATTCCAGTTCTCAGTTCCTGTGGTCACAGGGGCATGCCCACAGGATAGCTTTAATACCAGCAAACTTGCAATAGCTTAGATAAATGTAAATGTTCAATTATCTCTTAGGAAATTTAGGTCCATATGCTTTGAACTTTGCAATTTTTAACAAGAGGGAATGTTTGGCTTACTGGATTATGTACTTCTAAGATTACTACTAGCCTATGTTGCTGCTCAGAAATGAGGCTTTGAGTAGTTAACCAAATAAGATAACCAATGAAATAGCAATGATAAAATTTCTGACAGTACCAAGAGCAAGAAGTACAAGCAGCTCTGAGAACTTTGCAATCAAGCCTCATGGTTAAAAGTTTCATCACTAATTATTTTTTAATGAGTGGTCTCCTAGAACATAATGGCATAATATCCATGTATATTATTTTGAGGTAGATTACATGCAAATGAGGCTAAACATGTCAAAAGATTGTCAACTAACAGAAAAATGGTTGTCAGTAAGTGTAAAATGTATAATAAATTCTGCTGAGGATTTGATTTCTAGAATTTAAAAAAATTGAGTTAATGTTAACTTGAGCCTTAATAAGAAATGTTTTAAATATGGTTTTGTGGGAAGTCGGCCATTTTACCAATGTCTTGGAGTGTTCAATACCAAATCTATATTTAGTCATGGTGTTCCCATATTAATGAAGGCTAAATTTCTTGAGTCTCAATTCTCATTGCCAAAAGTAAGTAGTTTTCTACTAAATTTACAAGGTGAACATTAATATTCAACTGTATACATTGGCTAGAAATGAAAATGGAGCTAACAGTGACCTTGCTGAGGTAACAGGGCTCCTCGAAGACTAATGAGGCCATGGAATCAGTGCAGGATGAACACCTAGTTATGAAATCTAAAATATGACATGTTCCAAATCCTGAGAGGTCTTGAGTGATCATGTGAAGCCACATGAAAAATGAAACATGAGACCTCATGGCATGAGTCATAGGTAAAACACATACACAGAAAACTGTGTAAAATTGCCTTCACTGTATGTGCAGAAGTTGTATATGAAGCACAAATGAATTTTATGTTTAGACTTGGGTTCCATCCTCCAAGATACTCCATTATGTATATGCTGCAAATATTCTAAAATATGAAGAAATTCAAATCTGAATTGCTTCTGGCTCCAAGGAATTTATAATGGTTTTCAATTTATAATGGTTTTCGATTATTCTCAGGAACTGTGTATGGGCTGAATTTGCTACACCAGTGATTTATTAGGGTTGTGATGCTAGAATAGCCCAGTGAAAAGAAAACCAAGCAATATATTTTCCATCATTCTCTCTTCACTCATAAATTGTTTAATCTGTCACTTAACTATACAAGGATAAAGTTACTATTCTAAAGTTCTTAAATATAATGATTCTTTTTTTTCATTTCTCACATAGATCTTTATTTTTTTGAGCATTTATTTTTTTATTAAAAATGTAATTATACATTTAAAAATTTTTTTACCAGTTCCCTCCCTCCCCCCTCTTCCCCCCGAACCTCCTCCTCCCCTTCCTCTTCTTCCCCATCCCCCAGTGCCTCCCCCCCAATTCCCAGAGAGTCCTTTATTGTGTACGCCTGACTCTCCACTGGGTCCTCCTCTCCGATGACATATAAGGACCCAGTGGCATTTCCATATGCTCTTTCTCTTGTTCGCCTTAAGCATAGGAGCACTACTATAGCTGTCAATCCCTTGCCTCCAGGGATCTCGGTGCCCTTAACAGATGCTAGACTTTATGAGGGCAATAGTGCGCTGGACATTGCGCAGGGCATGCAAAGTCCCATTATGATTGCTTTGGCCCCAACTATTGTTGAGAATCTTGCAAATCGTTGTTCCTCCCATCCTTTTGCTCTTACAATCTTACTGCCCCCTCTTCCGCAAATGTCCTTGAGCTCCAGGATGGGGAGATATTAGGCTGGCCAGAACTCTGAAGTTCTGGATTGTGGTTTGTTGATTTTCTTTTGCAGTTTTGCTGCTCCTGCAATGACCTTCACTCCATCCTGCTGGGCACTGTATGTAATATAATGATTCTTAATTGATAGTTAAACTCCAAGGAAGTTCAGTGGAGTCTGGAAAATATCTAAAATGTCAGGCTAAGGTGACTTTCAGTTTAGATGAGTATAGAATTTGAAGCCCTTTTCTGTAAATTTGGAATGACTTTACTTTTGGAAACTTATCAGATTGCTGTGTGAGAGGATTAAAGTACTAGAATATGCAAAATAATTGGTATAAGCCTGGTTCAAATAAATGCTTAATGTGTTGATTTGCATGTTCTCCCTTTTTATTGTGTCACTTCTCAAGGCTCCTGAATCATGACTCCCCCTAACTTACACTTGGGCACCATGGTGATTCAACTTTCTGAAGAGAATGCCTTCTGATGACTGACATTTAGCATCTTTCTAGGTCCTTCCCTATCCCTTCTTCATTCCTTACTGTTTCTAATTGGAGAATTCATGTAGCTGAAAATGGATTGGTTTTAGAATGAAAATGTCCATGCCACTGGCTTCATAAAAAACACAGCATAACTAAAAAGAAAAAAAAGGGAAAAATCCAAGATGGTCTAGGTTAGTCTGATCTAGTATCTGATATAAGATGGATAAGGTCAGTGAATTGCTGGCTATTCTAACATTACCACAGTTCAAGTGCTGACTAGACTGCAGTCACAGAACACATGACCTACTAGAACAGGCTGATGTAATATCAGGTTTTCTCTGGTAAACCCCTAATCTTGACCATTTCAACAAAATTGTTCTACTAGTGGAGGTCCAAAGGACAGGACTTAGGTTTGGAATAAATTTCCAAGAACACTTGAAATCGACATGCAGGCTTGTGGGTGACAAGGTAAATGGTTCAAGGACTTGTTTTCCCCTTTCTTGAAAACAAAAATGATGGGGCAATAGCTGATGCAGTGAAGGGCTAAGATAAGGAGATTATAAGAAGATATTCCCTGTGCAGTGATCTATTTACTAAAAGAAGTAATCCTCCTAATCTACTCCTTCAGTAGAAGTATACATACATTCTTGGCTAAATTTCTAGTAAGACAATGGCATGACAGAGAGGGTACTGGATATGGAATCAGATGATTTGGTTAAGTATTTGGACTCCCTCAGCTAAGTAGATTCCCTCTAAGTTAAGTGAACATGATACAGACACTAGAGTGTTCTAGCCATATTTGTTCCCCTGCCCCTGCAAAATAGGGACAGAGTAGACCCCACCAGTACTCATCTTTAGCTCCATTCCTAAACCAGCGCACTCATCCACCAGCCACTAAAAGCACTGGATGATGGTATTGCACAGCTACCTTTTGGCAGGATGAAAGGAACTTTACTCTCCTCCCCTGAAAGTTCACAGACAACTCCTAGCTGAAAAACAGTGAGACATAGTAATGATGCATAACTATAAAGGGAGTAACTCTTGCATATTTTTTATATGAAATCAAATAAGAAAACATGGAAATGCCTACTATGCTAAAGCAAATATTGTAATAGGAAGGAAAAAATAAAGGAAGAAAGGAAGGAAGGAAGAAAAGAAGGAAGACACACGATGGGATATAACTCAGTTTGCAGACTGCTTGCCAAGCATGCAAAAAGCCCAGGTGCTCTCTGATCTCCAGCACTACACTAAAAGATGAAACAAATAGAGCACACCTGCAATTCCCACCCTCAGGAGGCAGAGGCATGAGGATTAGAAGTGTAAGGTCATCATCAGCTAAGTGGTATGGCTGAGGCAGCCTGGGTTAGGTGTGACCCTGCTTCAAAACAGCAGCAGCAGCAACAACAGCATTAAAGAGAATTTTTTTTTTTTTAGAAAGAAACTAAGAGGACCAGAGAAATGGTTCAGTGGGTAAAGTCTCTTGTCCCATAAGTCTAGCGACATGGGTTTGATATCCAGAATCTACAAAAGGTAAAAGGAGAAAACTGACTCCACAAAGTTGTCCTCTGACCTGCATACATACATGCTGTTTCATGGGAACATCCATGTTCACACACATCATGCACACAGATGCAGTAATAATAATAATTTAAAAAGGAACTAAAATCCTAGCCCATTGTTAACCTTTAAGGTTACAGTCATGGCGTCAAAGAGGGTAAGTCATGACTTCTTATACTTTCTAGGATAGAATCCTGGCAGAACAGTTGGCACATCTAATTCAAAACGACAGTGTCTGTGTCCTATATGCGGAACAAGGTCTTAAACCACCACAAGAAATGCTGTCTCATGGTTATGTCAATAGCGTGCGAGACAAGAGGATGCTTTCTCTGTGTCAGACTGTTTTCTTTTGCAACTTCCTGGCAAATTACAAATGTTCATATGCTGCGGTTACTCTTTCTGATGTTTTGCGACAACACTCAGACTCAAGCAACTTAACGGCAGAGAAAGAAGATTTATTTGACTTATGGTTTCAAAAGGGATATGGTCCTTTACGGCAGACAAAGTAGGTCAGGCGGGAGTTGTTGGAGGCAGTCCACTTGACATCTATAGTGAAGGCTGACAGATCAAGCATCAAACTGCAAGGGCAAACTGCTAGAGGAAGCAGGATAGGGTTACCCAACCTCAGTGTTCACCCCATGTGCTGCGCCTTCCTCTACTAAGCCTCCATCTCTTAAAGTTGTCACAATCTCCCCAAACATTAATAGTTAAAGGTTCAAACACATAAGTCTGTGGGGGACAATTCACATTCAACTTATGACATCACACTTCCAAAAGTCAAATGAGTAGCAGGGCTCATTCTGTTACCACCAGAAGCTGACTTAAAAATGGGTTTTATGTAGGTCTTTAAAATAAGCAATAGAGGTTGGGTAGGGGGGTTAAGAGTTAAAGTCTTTGTCTCAAAAGCCAAAGAATCTGAATTAGGATCCCCAGATCCCACATAAAAATGCCTGGTAGATATGGATGGTTTGCAATTCTGATTCTGGAAGGCAGAACGATACAGGATGGTATTCAAAGTCACCCTTCGGTTTCCCCAAGTGAATACATTCAAGTAACCTCTTGTACACACACAGAAAGTAAAATAAATAAATAAAATAAGGAATGATTTATTGAATGTATCATTGTTTTTATTGAATGTCTATTGTATACTTATCGCATTGCATGTATGTATTATATCTATAAGTCCTTCAAGGAAGTTATCATTATTTAGCATCTTCACACAAGGAGCCAGAGATTCCATAGTTAAATAACCAATTGTCACACTCATTTGGAAGTCGGTATTGTCTGCGCTCATATCACATAGTTTATACAACTGAATTAGAGCTGGAATTTGTGTGGGTTCCTTGCATTGCAAGTGCTTTAACTACTGAGTCTTTTTTCCAGACCCATTTTTTTTAAACAACTTTGGCAGGTTCTTATTTGTATATAATGACTGTGACCATATTCTCCTCTCCCACTATCCTCTTATCCTCCTCCTACATCTGTTGTTAACTCGCTTCTTCCCAAGTATCCTCCTTTTGCTTTGTTGTTTTTCTTTTCTTTTTGTGCAAACCATGTGCACATGACTACAGAGTCTTTGCTTTGGTTGTCACTACTGTTAAAAGAGGCTGAGAGTTGCACAAGTCTATTGATATTAGAATAAGCATTTACAAGTTAATTTAATAGCCTGTCCATTTATCAAAATATGACATGGAATGAGCCTCAAATCCAATCAGGAAACGGTTGTCTCCAGAACAAGCATGCCACCTGTGGGCATGTCTTGACTTGCAGGTCAGTAAGTCACATCAGAAAATGTGATGCTGAAATTCTAGAGTAGCCTAGTGTGTGTGTGTGTGTGTGTGTGTGTGTGTGTGTGTGTGTGTGTGTGTGTGCATGCTTTGCTTTTAAGAGAAAAATACTTGATTCAGCTTAGATACTTAGTTCAAAGATAGAAAAATGATATGTGAGGACAAATTCAACAGATTTACTGGGTGTCTGAAACAAACACAAAATATCGAGAGTTGTGAAGGCTGGGGAAGAGTGTTATTACTAAATAGAAGCATCTGACTTCCCCATGACACACTTCTGGCACTATTTCCCTTTTCGCTGAATGCTGTACAAATTTAGTTGTCATTTGAAGAATGTAATTTTTTCCTTCAAAGATGATGCTCACTCAATACAGTGTCTTTAGATGTTAATTTTTTATGAAAACACTTCATTTAGATACACCAATGAACCATTAATTGTATTCTTGACAACTGCTCAAAATTTAAGGCACTAGCAATTATTGTTTGATTATTAAAGCATATCTATTCTGTGAATTAATTCACTTCACTTTGCTATGCACGTGCAGTCCCCTTTAAAATTTTTTTTGCTTAATTCTTTTCTAAGAGTTGTCAAATTATACTGGGCAACAGACAAAATGTGAATATATCATATTAGTAGATTGAAGTCTGAGTAACCTGATATCCCAGTTCAAAAAAATATAAAGTTGGATTCAGCTATAAATCACAGAATATTTTGTTAGTGAGACTGGTTAACTCTTAGAATAGTATATATTAAGCTTAGTTTTATAACATCTCATACATTTAAACAATGGCATTATTTTGGATAATATGTTCTTACCTGGAATTTGAAGATAAGCTCTGAATTTTAACTTTTCTTTCCTTTATAAGGTACAAAAACAAGCTAGATTATGACTTTGCTATAGTTATACGTTGGGAAACCTCAATTGTTTTTGGACAATTGGATTGAGGAATTTAAAAGATCATATCATTTGCTTTGATAGTTTCCTCAAATAAGATCATATGTAATTCATCACTAAAGATACTATGGGAAGAATCAATGAAAATGTGACAGACCTGCTCTAGTAAATGATGTTTCTGATATACAGGGAGAATGAGCAGTTTTGTCAAAGTCATGGATCAGTGAAACAAATGAGCATGTTCTCAGACCCAGTTCTCTGATATGACCACTTTAGACTATGTGGAAGTGCTTCACTTATTTAAAATGTTTGATTTTCAACTTTTAATATAACAGAACAGACTTTGCTATCTGAGGTTTATCTGGTCTACTGAGCATACACAAGATATTTTAGGAGTTAAGAGTTTTACTAATGCTTCATTGTGAAAAAGTGACCCAATTCACTCAGCTAAAGTAAAAATTGGGTCACATGTTCAGCTTAAGGTAATTCCCAGATAAGATTCATATTCTAGGATAGGAATTCTCTACAGAGCTACTGACACAGAGTTTAGTTCTGGTGTTGACAATCTCTGGTTTATGCATAAAGACCATTCCCTTTTATGGTAGAGACTCCCTGTTCATGTGAAACATGATCAAATATTTTTAAATGCTTGTATGGTGACTGTATTCCTACCTGAGAGAACATAATGCAACATTTTCCCTGAATGAAAAATGAACAATACAATTATAGTATAGGATATTTTGTCTCTCATCTTAGACTTGACCTTGAGTGGCTCAGTAGTTGTGTTTCTTATGCATATGAGATTATATGCAATAACATGATTCCTTCTACTGACATCAACAACAGGGAGAAAAGACTTTCAAAATTAACAATTTTGAATAATACAATACAAATACAAATTTGAACAAGCAGTAATAATAAAAAATATTATTCTTGATATTCCAAAACCCAAATAACAACTTTAAAATAGTCTAGACAAAGAGATTTGGAGACATATTTCCAGCTTTTTATTTTGTTATAATTCATTCATTCTGTGAGTATTGTATGCAGTTCAGTTTCTTTATTAGGAAGTTCCATAGGTTTATACTGTCACATTGGAAATGCATCATGATTAATAGGAGATTTGTTTCTTAGTCTTAGAAGTGTTTTGCAGTTTAGAGCATGCAGTTAAGACCAGATTCTCATCTAATAGACAAGGAAAGTGAAACATCTCCAAAGATTTTCTTCATAGTCTTTAGAATTATCATTATCAGTCATAGATTTCAATTCATGTGATGAATCCTGATGAATTCCACACTGTACGTTGTTTCTTCTAGTACTGACAGTTCATTGACTTTGAAAAATCACCCTTTTTCATAAAAAATGATTTCAATCTGACTCACGTCATCCAAGATCATTCTAGGGCTAGTTTTAGAAGTCAACTGAATATGTAATCTCTATGTGTCATGTCTTCAGGAGAACTGGGAATACACCGTGACAAAAATGATTTCCACCCACTGCCTGCTGCCCACAATTCTTTTTAGTTCAGGACTTGTTACCCCTTGAAAACAGGGACACATTTGCAGAGAGGAAAAAGCATTTAATGATTTTTTAAAAAAAATTATTACTTTTGTGTGTGTGTTTGTATGTCTCTCTTTTGTGTATATCTGTGTGTATCAGTAAGCACTATGTGCACCTGTGAAGGCCCAAAAGTGCTTGTATTACTTCTACCTCCTATTTGCTTTTGCTCTGGAGTTTCCCAAGCTTCTCCTTCCAGGACAGAAGTATGGGTCATCGTCATTTCCACCCTGTGTTTTTATGTGGGATCTGTGAGGCAGATGCTTAAACCCTAAACCATTTTTCTACCAAAAAAAAATTTAATCCTTTGAAAGTCATTTACATTATAAAAAGCAAATAAAATTTTTGAACAAAGGGAAAGAAAGAAGAAAAATAAAGTTCTGTGCCCCATAAGAGGAATATGGAATTTCAGTAGTGAGGGATTTGATACCTGGCTTTCCCACCAATGCTCCATTTGATATCTCCAAAGTAACATGTGGGATGGGATGAATGAGTCTTACTCTTTTAGTAGAATACCAAATTGTGTATTAAATTCAGTGATAGAAGTGGAATGCTGAAATAACAGTTTCTGCCTTCACAGATAGACAGAAAAATGAGCATACACGACTATACCAAATTGCCAAGCTGAGCAGAGTTCATGGGAATGGAATTCAAAGGGAGAACACCACTTCAGGCCATTTCTTGTCTCTCTGGTAACATTGTACATCAGACAACAGAGGAGACTACTGTTGGTGGGAGCTTGATGACATGTACAAGTGTGAAATTCTTTCAGATCGCCTGTTTTAGTCATGAAAGCAATATTTTAATTTTCTTCATGGCCATGAAAATGGACGGTCCAGGGAGATATTCATGCTGGTCACATGGCTTCTCATACACTGTGATATAGAGCCTTGTATCTTCAAGGGTCAGTCTGAGTACCAGGTTGCGGAGCTTGAGAGTATGGAAACACACAATGAATGCCTGCAACCTTATCTAGTTCACATTTTCATCCATTATTACTAGTTGCCTATATATTCCACTGAGGGCTCTGATTCACAGTGGGAGGAAGCAGGAGTGGCCTACACTTTCTCCTCCATATACTAATATCAAACTCATGGTATCTAACTGACAGAGAACCTAAAAAACTAGGTAAAACTTAATTCCATATAGGAGCTTCATGGTCATTATAAATCCTACAGGAGCCTCAGTTCTGTAGATTGTGGGTGAAAGGCCTGTCTCCCGGATTTAACACCCATTTTTGACACTTTCCTGTTTTTTTTAATCTTTGAAGCATAAACATAGAGATCAAACATGTCATCAAGCATTCTAGAAATAAGTAAAGCACAAGATAAAAATCTCTATTACCCTTCCATTCCATACTTATTCTGACCAAGTTTTGTGCTGTAATGATATGATTGTTTTTGTTTTTGTAACAAGGAAAATATAATTTTTATAATTTCCAAGGTGAACTAGTATGTTCTATATTATGAATGTGAATTATATGTTTAAAATCATATTGCTACCATAACTATTTTCAAAATCAACACTTAGATAATTTCACTAAAACTTTTTTGCGTCAGTTTCTTATAGTTCAGGATCTCTTTGAACCTGCTATGTAGCTGAAGATGACCTTGAACCCTATCATACTTTGCCTGCATTGTTGCTGACAAAATTGTGACAGTTTAAGGGAACAAAGGCTTTACTTTCTCTTATGATAATCTAGGTACAGTTCCTTGTCCAGTTTGGCAGGAATGCCCACACTAATACCCAAGGGCTAAGGGAACTGGCCATACCATATCCATATCACAACTGAGAAAGGGACAATTTTTACTTACCAAATTAGCATGTCTGGCCAAGTATATAGGAGGAGGACAACTTTCTCAACCAGTTCCTTCCACCTATTCATCTTCCTCCTGGACTAGTCCCAGCCACCATAGGCTGGGCCTTCCCCATCAACTAGACAATGTCTTGCAGATTCTCTCTGGGCTTAACTCAATCACTAATTCTCTACAAACATGGCCAGAGCTCCAACCCTGAACTGTCAATTTGACACCTATATCTAACTGTGACAAGCCTTCACTTCTGAAGTGCTGTGATTACAGGCACTATCACGCCCAGTTTTGTCAAGCAATTTTTATGGAAAGCATTAGGAAGTTTCATTTAAAAATCACTGTATCTATCACCATTCCCAATATTTAACAGGTAATCAATAAATATTATTCAACAGATGAATGAAAGAATGATAAAGACAATTAATTACAGAACTCCTTCTAAAAACATGAAGTATAACCCCTTATACCCGATAATTATGTTCTAGGTAAATTCATGCCATTTTTTTAAAAAAGTTACTTTAAATTTTGACAAATTAATATTATGAGAACAAACTATCAAAACTTCCAAGAAACAGCTTTTTGTCAAACTGTAATTCTGGTCAACTGACATCACAAAAATGTGTGTGGGGAGATGCTTTTTAGCATCTCTGAGTCCCAACTTAAGGTGAGTAAAACTAATAAGAGTGGAATTTCGAGCCAATACCTAGGATTACCCACTCTCTATTATAGAGATGGGTTAGTATACTGCATTTTTGTTTACTGATCATTGAATCAGCATAGTTATTTTAGGTAAATTTTATTTTCCTATTGCATCAAGTGAAGGAAAAAGCTTCTTGTTTTGTTCATATGTTTGATAATGTTGGTAGACCAAAGCAAATTTAAATGGGTCTATGCTGTGTTAGCTATAATGTATTATGTTGAATAACTACCTATAAATGACCTGATTAATTCCTGTTGTGTGAGAGACATTCCATACTTGATGTTGCTCTTCAGTTCAGTTCCTATACTTGTCTTTAGCTTTCAGCTCATTTGTTTTAGTTTTATGTTAATTAATGAAGAAAATGATTAAAAAATGGTTGATTGTGCAACAATTCCAGAAAGATAGGTAAACAAGTATGGAGGGAGCCATGTTGTTCCCAAGGGTCTTGTTTAATATTTTCTGTTACTGGAAAAAAATTTAATATCTAAGCTTATCTAGGTCAAGATTTCCCATAGCAATAGAAATTTCTTTTATGGTGTTCTGCAAAGACATGAGGCTATTGTGAACCCTTTTATTTGCAAGAACCATAGAAACTATTAACAGTTTTGGTGAAGATTACTGATACATAAATTATTGACACATTGAAAAGTCTGTATTCACACCTATCAGTCAGATATGTAAAAACGAAACTAGAACCCTTTAGGGAAGCAGCCCTTTGGTTCCTGGCTTCTTGCTGATGAGAACAAATGAATAATTTTTTTTAATTTTGAGATTAAGATTGAAAAGCAGATGTGGTTAGTATGATAGAAGATAGAAGATAATTCTTCCTCTAAAAAGCTTCTATTATGTCATGTTAGAAGGGACTTTACTGTCCATGACATTGCTTTTTCCTTGGCAAACAATTCTACCTTTTTTGTTTTTAACAATCTTTTTTAAGTTAAACTTCATAAATGTCCTATGTGGTTCCTCTTCTCTTGCTTTTGTCTTTTACTCTTTCTCTATTCTCTCTTTTTCTCTGGTCCTTCAATTATAGTTTATGAGATGCTTGTAGATAATTGCCAGCTTACCTTCCAGCAAACAGTGCTTCATAGCCCACTACTTGGACATCTGGGGTGGAAAATGAATTGAAGAAAGGGGTTTTAAAGGGAGATTTCTCTCATCCTGGGGAAATTCCACAGATGGTCAAGAGGGTCATACCCATGACTCCTGGGGCATTACAGCAAAATATATTACACAGGATTTCACACTGATTCATGCCCCAGTAATCTGACTACAGACTTCTCAAGAAAGTTGACTCTTGAAAGAATTCCTCTATTTAGGAGATTTATTTATTAATTTATTTTTGTTTGGCAGTACTGGAGATAGAACCTAGGAACTTATGCATACTGGACATTGAGCTATACCTTCAGCCTTCAGACATTTCATCTTATATGAAGATGTTGGGACTTATTCAAACCTTATCCAGAAGGAGAAAGAAACACCAGAAGTCACTTAAGATCCACCACATTGGGCTGAAGCAGAGGCTGTTAAACTCTGATGCCTCCAGGGCTTTAGACAGCACGAAGCTTGAAGGATGGCTCGCATTTAAGGAGCTTGTTTGAAGACTTTCGTTCACATGGGACAGGTGGAGGGCAGAGGCAAGAAAATCATCTGCATGGTGTCATTTATTCTATCTAAGGCTCAGGATTGTGGACAAAAAAAAGATATCTAGTAAGAGTATCTACAAATTGAAAGGGTGAAGCTAAGGTTGGAAGAGAGGTAGATAAGACTAGCAAGGGGTCTGCAGGGATCAGGAGACGCCAAGTAGAGAAGAACCTTTATCTGGGTGAGGAGCATAAGATGAAGTTGGAAAACATAGAATCAGATTGATTGACAACTCAGGACATTCACTTGAAGAAATGGTTGAATATCAGAAAGGAAGAAGCTGAAGTACGGAGTAGTTGAGAATTTTCAAAGGTCACTTTGAACCTGAGGACGCAAAAGTAGAAATATCTCAGTGGGGCTGTAAAAGAGAAGTCCCATGAACAGGAAACATATTGAAAAAGTGATTTATGATTGCAGAAATTAAAAATCATAAAGTAGGTGTGAATGACAGGAAATTCTGATAAAATGGACATAAAATAACTCAAACACAAGATAATATGCATAATATAATCACAGTTTTGACATATGTGCACTTAAACACACAATTCTGAAATGTATGTATTACAGAATCCATATGTATTTATGTTTCTATATGTATATCTATGAATCTATCTATTGGTAGAAGGTTGCAGATAATTCTTATTTCTTTCTTAATCCTTTCCTTATTTACTCAATTTTCTATTCCAAAAATACTTCATATTTACAATAAAAATTCCAAGCTTTAAAGAGGTAGGTAGGAAGGGAGCTAGGAAAATGGAAACAAAAAAGAAGGAAAGGAAATAAAAATTGTATTTGAAAGTAGAATGGAATGTATGGAAAGTCAGAATGATTCTGTTAGCAGATGTAGTTATATCTCCAACATATTTAATTTCTTTTTATTGTTTTATATATGAATAGAGTGAATTTGGACATTTTCATACCATAATCCCCAAGCCCACTCCCCTTCTCTTCCCATTACAGCCTTTCTTTATACTGCCAGATTTTCTCCCATTTTTATGACTATTTGCATGTGTGACCCACTGGATTTCATCTGTTTTGCCTTGGATGGCATGTGCGTTAATCTTGTATCAGTAAGTATATCATTAAGGAAAGTATGTTCCATTCCCCACCAACACCCCATCAGCATTAACCCTCAGGTTAGTCTATCAGGGAGGTGCAGAACATTTTGATCTTTCCTCTTCCATTGTGCAATGTTGATAGGACAATTCCCATGTAGGTCTTGTGGAAACATACATATCTATAGTAAATTCATGGATACAAACAGCCTTGTCACATCCAGAAGACAATATCTGGTTGCATCCTTGCCCCAGTTCAGGCTCTTATAATCTTATCACTCTCTCCTTCTTGATGGTCCCTGAGAGTTGGAGTGGGGGTTGTGAATGGCTTAGATGTCCTGTTTAGGGCTGAGCAGTATGAGGTTATTTCTTTTCTGCACTTTGGCCAGGTGTGGTTTTCTGTAACCTTCCATTGCAGAAGGAAGCTTCTAGATGGAGTGCTAAGTGATCCTTCAATCTATGGTTATAAAGGCAGTTGTTTAAAAGGCAGCTTGATATAGTGTCTTTATAGCTAAACCTTAACGACACACCCTACCTCTAGAACCTATGTTCTCCCCTTTCATAGTTTTTTTTGTTGTGTTCTAGTTTACAGTACCAGGAGTTTAATCCCTGTTGAAAAGTGGGTCTTAAATCTAATCAAAAGGCTGTTGGTTGCCCCCTTGACATTTATGCTACTATTGCAATGATGGCCTCCTCTTACTAGAGTGGTTGCTATGCAACTTGTAGTTTTCATATACTGATGAGAACTCAAATAGAAACTCTTTGAACTTAGCCTGATCTATTTTTTTAAAGTCTCCTCCAAGGGGTAGGAAGGAGTGGGAGGGAATAGTGAAGGGAAGAGAGAGGATGGGAAAAAGGGAGAGGGAGGGATAATATTCAATATGCTATAAAAGTAATAAAAAGAAGTCTCCTCCAAAGCAGGGTTCATAGGCTCTCATAAGGTGCTCAGGGGATCTGCACACCAAGGGGATGGAGCCATCAGAGAAGTCCAGTTGAACTCTTGTCCAATAGCTTGCAGTTGAGGACGATCTCTGAGTATGACTGCTTGCATAGACTCTGGCCAGGAAAAGTTGTGCTAGATGTCTGGCTCTCAGACCCTATCCACTCTAGGGTAGGCCACACTGACTCAGCATTCATGAGCCAATTATGAAGATATCTTACCAAACTGAATACGTTGCATCTGAATTGTGTCAAATACCTGCTCCTTGATTGTCGTGGTAGTTTCTTTTCTATTCTTTTCATTTTTTTTCTGAATCTGTTTTCCTGCCATAGAATATAACACACAGTTCCAAAAACCAACAAACTAAAACTTTTCAAGAAATATATAAGTCAATAAAGAATGTCAAGTATCTAAATATGTGAAAAGAGGCTCTTTAAAGCAACATGGAAAATAATTGTGATTCTGGAGTTCATGGGAAAGAATAGGTGGCCAGATTTCCAGAAAACGGTTATGATAGGGATGAATACTATCATTTGTCACTAGATTAAGCTCTTTATTAAATATTATTTAGTCGGATAAAACCCAATCTATCATTAAGTCTGCTGCAGATGAGAGAAATTGAGGTCCCAGACACTGGGTGATTTGCAAGTGTTAGAATTTCAATTTGAACAAAAAAATTTTATTGAAAAGTTAGTAATAAAGAATTCTGAAGATGGATGATGTTGATGGTTGCACAGCAATGTAAATGGACTTAACAGTATTTAAGTATACATAAAAGCTATGGTGATATATGGTCATGGTTCTGAATGCATGTGTATTTGTGGGTATGCATGCACATGTGGTGTGTGTGTGTGTATGTGTGTGTGTGTGTAGGAGGTCAAAAGTCAACATAAGGTGCCATTCTTCAGGAATTGTTCACCTTGTTTTTTGAGATAGCATCTCTTATTTGTCCTATAGCTCACAGTTAGGCAAAGATGGCTGGCTAGTGAGGCTCCCAAGTTCACCTGTCTCTACATCTGTACCTGCCACCTTTCCCAGGTTCTCATTCTCTCTCTCTCTCTCTCTCTCTCTCTCCAAGAGAACATTTGAGTGTGTTTGCCTGTGAAGGTCCAAGAGTGACTTTGGGAATCACCCTGTATTGCTCTACCTCCTTTGCTTTGCTCTGGGGATACTCAGGCTCTGCCTTCTGGGGATCTGAACTTTGGTCGTTTTGCTTTCCAGGCAAAGGCTTTAATCCCCGAACTGCCTACCTCTCCAGACCCTATAACCTACTCTTTTACTTGGTCTCTAGGGATCAAACTCAGATCTTTATGTTTTCACAGCAGGCACTTTACTGTTAGCTATTTCTTTAGCCCTTCATCTTTCCCCACCTTTAAATAAGATCTACTTTACTCCCCAGCTTGGCCTTGAACTCATGATTTTCCTGCTTCAAGCTACTGACTTCTGGAATACAGGTGTACACCACTAAAACTGGTCTTCCAAAGACATTTTGTGATATTTTAGCAGACTTCCATATTAAGGAAATATCTACTTTGAGGGGAGAAAAATGGAGTGTCCTAAAGTTTCCTTAAATTGGCTTAGGGAACATTCCCTAACATAGGTCTCTCCTTTATTTACTTTCTTTCCCTTTCTAACATAAAAAGTCTTCTGTCATCCTTGCATATGCACCTTTCATAATTCTTTACCGTATCCAGACAGGCCACCCACTTCCTCAGCACACAGCCCATAATGCAGTCCTTTGACCTGCCCATGATACTGAGGACTCTAGCAATTCTCAAAGTGTCTCTTACCTGTGGAGAAGCAGAAGCCTGCTTCATGCCCTACAGTGGACAGAAGTGTAGGCATGATTGCTTGTTGTTTGAACGTGGGTGGCCAGATTTGAAAGAGGCTCTTGGACTCTTGGAAATTCCAGTGGAAATGAAACTGAGTAGAAATAGATCCAGAAAATGATGAAGTCAGGTGCTTACTGAAACAGCAAGCATGCGTGCATGCCCCCCCCCCACACAGAGAGAGAGAGAGAGAGAGAGAGAGAGAGAGAGAGAGAGAGAGAGAGAGAGAATGAGCAAGTGAGTTGATCCCATTCCAGAAGAATGAGTAAAGTTGAGGAACAGACGACAGCATCCTTGCTCCAAACCCTCATTACATTTCTTGAAACTCTTTCGGCCCTACCCATTGGCAATTTCTCTCTAGATGGAAGTGTGACCACAAGGTGAGACATATTATGGGACAGACTGAGTATCAAAAGGATCTTTTGTCTTAGTCTTTTTCAGTTCTAAATTATCACCTAGGTCTGTGTCATGGTTTGAAACGTGTCCCCCACAGTCTCATGTGTTTGGCAAGGTTATGGAACCTTGAGAGGTGGAGACTTGCTGGAGGAAGGTGGTCAAAAGGGGCAGGCCTTGAGGTGGATTAGTCCTGCCCTACTTCCAGGAGAAGTCTGCCTTTTCAGCAAGCAGTCTTTCAGCTCTCAGCCTCCAAGATGTCTGCGGTGACGTGGCCTCCTCCAGCTTTGGCCAACCAGCCATGCCTGTATCTCCCCTCTAGAACCTTAAGCTGAATTAATCTCCCTTTCTCCCATAAGTTGTTTGACTTTGGGTGCTCTCTCACAGCAATAGTTAAGAGAAACAGCTACAGTCTGATTAAGGATATTATTAGTTTTCAAGATCCCGAATCTACCCAGGATGCGATTTGTGCATGGCCTAAAACTGCATCAGGGAACACTTACTGCTGGAATGAAAATGTCTATTTTTTAAAGCAGAACTTCTTTATCCTCCAGACTGTGCCATGCTGACTCAGAACATTCCATCTATACAGTCTGTGCATTCATGTCGATTGACAGTGACCTGCTATGCCATTGAGTTTTGTTGCAGGGGTCTATGAAAGCAAAGATGTGCCCCAAAATCCTTTTCTCTCCCTTTATTTTCAGATTATCAATATGTTAAAGAGGACAGTAAGGAAGAAGAAAGAAAGAAAGAGAAAGTGGATACAAGAAAGAATTTGAGGGGGAGAAAAAGAAAAAAGAATAAGAAATGTCAAAGCAATATTACATGAGTAAGATTAGTGTAAAGATGAGATTATAAGTACTTTCAAGTTAGACTTTTTTTAGACTTTTATATTAAATAAATCAAAGCTTCTATACTTCATAAATTCATTGTGATATATTCATATTTTTAAAAGTAAAGAACGTTTCATAGTACATTCAGACTTTGTTTGGAACTGGTAACAATCCAAAGTGAACTCTAAACCTTGTTTTCTGTCTGATCAGTGAATCTGTGTGGTTGAGTGTATGAATATAACATCAGTTTTGAGAATGCAAAACCTTGGATAGACAGAATGCTCAAGTTTGTTCACAAAGTGTTTGTAAATCACAGCCATTACTGAATATTATCAATTATATTAGTTCAGAGCTTCTTTTAAATAACAAAATTCAGACCCATCAGGTTTTCCTGATCCTCTTATAACCTCATTTTCTAAGCTTAAAACCACCCGATTGTATTGTAGTTTTAATGAATATCTATCCATCCATAGCTCCACTTGATTCAACTATGGAGCCTGAGGAACATAGCCTGAAGAATGATCTTGCAGCTTCTGTACCTTCTTAAATGTACAGTGATAGACATACATCTTCCCAATTATATCTTAAGTCTTCACCATCCATGACATGATGGTTAATCTTCACAATCAACATTTGGAGTTACGTAGGAGACACACACAGGTGTGTGTGTGTGTGTGTGTTTCAGGGAAATATCAGGAAGGTTTAACTGAGGAAGTAAGACCCATCCAGAATCTGGGTGATATCATTCCATAGTTCAGGGAAAAGACAAGCGGGAAATGAGTGGAGCACCAGCACTCATCTATATCTGCTTCCTGACTGCAGATGCGATGTGATCAATGCCTCAGCCTCACATTCCTTCTGCCATGTTTTCCCTGCCACAATGAACTGCATTCCCTCAAACTTTGAACTGAACAAAACTCTTTCTTACTTAAGTTGCTTTTTCCACAAATTTCTTCACAGCCATAAGAAAAGCAATGAATACAAAACTATTTTCTTTATTATGTCTCATGTCTGGATTTGATGCTGTCTCTACCTTCTATAATCCAGAAGAACCTGACCATTGATTAGCATCTCTGCCACAACTATCTTGGTCTTACGTAGATGGTTCTAATTCTTGTCCTGGATTTCCACAATCTTTCCCAGCTGGTCATTCTACTTCTCTTTTCCCCCACCCACTTAGCTATTCCCCTCAGTGTCAGATTCTATCTTTTATTTTCCAAAGATATTGCAAAAGCCCCAATTCCACAATGACCGCTAAGCCTTTATTCTCTGTCCTTCTTTCTTGCTAGTTCCTCCTGTTTCTCTCTCATTGGCTTCCTGGCTGCTCTTCAAACTCACTGGGCCCTAGCCCAACTGCTCATTCTCATGCTACTCCCTTCCCTTGGGAGACTCTTCTATAAGGTTACCACATCAATTTCTTAGCACAACACTAATCTCTCCAGGAGACTTTTCCACTTTCTTAGAGTTGTCTCTGTTCACCCTCTGGCCACCTGAAACCCTTGCCTCACCCCTTCACCTTGCTAGTTCTAATTTTTTTTAACCTCCAGAGGTTAAAATTCATCCACTTAAGACGTTATGGAAGAATGGTGTTTCACAATAAGGGATGTTATAGTTAGATAATGATGTTAATTTGACAGCTAAGGGTTCAAACTCTGAGAACATTTGTAAAGAATCAGTGGTTGAGTTATGCCCTAAGCAAACCTGCAGGAAATTGTCCGATTGGGAGGCTCAGTCATGGTGGGAGTCAATAGCCCCTGGACAGATCCGTAAGGTAGAGGGAGCTCGGTAAGGATATACTTAACCAGACATGCTGGTCTGACAAGTAGGGATTGTCTCTCTCTCTCTCAGCAGTCCTGTGAATATTTGGATTTGGTGTGACCAGTTCCTTAATGTTGGTGTGCTCTCCTACTAAGCAAGATAAGGAACTGTAACCAGACATTTGTAAGAGAATAAAACCACCATGTTTCCCTATAAGCCATCTGGTCATTAAGTTATCAATAGCAATGCAGGGTAATTACGACAAGAGGCAAACAGTTAGCATAGCTAAGAATCAGGTAGAAATCAAAGCAAAGGAACCTGTATCTGTCAAGAGAAAAGCTCACCCCTTCCTCCTTTGAGCAGAGGCGCTGTTTGAGAGACAGCCTCATCATCCTGGGGTCTTTCTTTCTAACTTCTCTCTTCCTTATCCCTACGTCCCTCACTCAGATAATGAAATCTTTGTCCATGACACTCAAGATTATATGAAAATTCTCTTCAAGATTTGGTACATGTGAGAGTTGGTAGAATCCTCTCCCACCACCCACAGACAAGGTTTCTAGAAAGTCTCCATCGATTTCTCATCCACCAAGTCTCTTAGAATAACAGAAGAGAATACAGAAGTAAATGCCTTTATCTTAAACATGACCTTGCAGTAGGTGGGGCTGGTAGATTTGGGTGCTCTCTTCCCCCACACTGAATAAAGAGCCTCCCACACAGCTCTCTAAATCCTTTTAGGCAGAAGAGTTTGAGAGGAAGAGAAAAAAGTGCTCAAAACAGTTTAGAGAAACATGAGAGAAACTTGAAATTCTGCTTCCTATTTTGTGAGCAAAGCTTCTTTCTGAAAGTCAGTCTCTCTGAGTTTATTCTTTCACGAGGAAAAAATATGAGAATAATCAATAGTAAAATATAGGGTTGCTGTGAATATCACAAGAAATGCAGTAATATGATAAGCCCAGTAATAAGACCTTGTTAGCAATTCTATTATTCAGGCACAACTCTTGGTACCCACTGCAAAAGTCTAAGTAGGTCAAATCTAGAAAACAAAAGTGCTATTTTGTTTTCAGTAATTTTGGGTCTCCAATAAACACCTGCTCCATTTTTCTTTGAGGCTCTCTTGACTGTGTTTGCATGGTCTTGTTTTTTTGGGTGAGTATATATTAGTTTGGGTCCACCTCCTTCCCTCCCCATTTTACTTTCCTCTCTTAACTTTGCAGGTGATCTTAGCAGTGTTTTCCAAGCTCTCCTCTGACAATTAAGGATGAGGAAGTGAATGGAAAGTTTACCCACCTGCTTTGGAACAGATAGCTTTTTCTTTGTTTCAAAACCTCACTAGAGCCTGTGGGTAGTGATTTCCTTCTTCCTGGTTTAGGAGCCACAAGAAGGAATTTAATTTAGTAAGTATTGTGGAAGATTCCAGAAAGATGTATTGTAGATGAGTAGTTGTGACAAAGAGTAATCATGCTACATGGGGGAATCAACTACATAGACAGCAAAGAAATTCAAATCTAGCTGTCAAGTTAAAGGAACATAGACTAAGAAGTGTTGCATTACTGCTTTGCATTATGAATTTGGGGGACTGGCTAGCACATATGTCTAAATCCATGCACAAAACAAGTGATTTCCTAATTTTGTTTTTCTTTATGCGAAAATATTTACAGAGGTTTTTTTTCTTGAGTTATTTATCCGTTTGGAGACCTGAAGAGAATTATGAAGGGTTGAATTTTAATATTCTTCTCATTTTCCCATTTCATTGGTTTTAGTAGAATCACTAATGTGACAATGTTAGTCACTTTTAGTCTTTGAATAAATTTGGTTTTACTACCATGAATGACAAGAAAAGAAAAGATTAGTTATATTTTCACTTTGTATAATACAAATATTCTCTGCTCCCCCTCATTTATCTCCTTATTCATCTCTACTTCAAAAAATATTTTCCTGAAGTTTGTGTCCAGAGTCAGGATGAATCAGAACCAGTGAGAATATCATTCCAATTTCAGTTAATATGTCTAAAATAAGAGTTATTCCTCTAACTTATTCTTTTTAATATTTCCATTTTTAAAAATCTTTGATATATTCATAAATGAATACAATGAATCTATGTGTTTTCATCCTTCACTACCCTCTTCCATTCCCCCCTTCATGCTTTCTCTTTCACTAATCTATTCTTCATTTTATTCTAGCCTTTAAAGATTTTGAAAATAAACTGGGGAATTCCCTGGAATTTATGCACAAATTTGTACCTTTGTGCTGACATGAATGATAATGAGTAGAGGAAATATACTTCATTATATTTTTAAAAATTATATATTTAGAATAAAAAATTATTAAGAAACTCTAAGAATATGCCAGAAAGAGAAGTTAGCCTGATCTGAATATTGCCAAGGGAAATTAGACTGACCGTGGGACACCAGCCATGTTTACTCGTGGGACTTCATGAAATGCAAGCTCTAGGATGAACTAAGCAACAGAACCCCTTTCCCCTTTTCCGTAGTGGACCCCAGTCACTGTTCTCCATCTTCTATTCTAATGGATCTTTCTGTATAGTCTCTTCACCAAGGGGGGAAATTGGAAGAGATTTGATAGCTTTTTTTCCAAGGGAATAAGTCGCTGCCTAGCTGTTTTAGTTACTCTTTTATCTACCCACCTTTCCTGTGAAATCAAGCTGTACTTTCCATACTAATAAAAGTATTGTTCTCAAGAGAAAACAGCAACAGACAAAGAGAAACCCTTCCTCTTTTGTTGATATTACTCCTGTTAGCCAAGGTTGTAAGAACAGGGAAATTTCTATTGCCTTTCAAGAAATGCTCACGGAGCACCTGCGGTGCACAGGCACTGCTGGAAGCTGGTACCCAGAATAAAGAAGGTGTGGTCCTGACCTCCTGGAATTTCAAGTCCCATAGTGGGACTTCAGCAAATGGTCATTACCTGCATGAAATCAGTTAATATGGAATTTGCAATTTGCTTCAATTTTTGTCATATATATTTTTAAAAAAATCCTAAGGAAAATGTAAGGAGAAGAAATAAAGTGAAATTTCTATTCTGAAACAAAAACCTTCAAAAGTAGAAATTATGAAAGAGTGGCTGGAGATTCTGCCTCGCTAGCAGAAGGTCCTGAGTTAGGATCCCAAGTCACATGTAAAAACAAAACAAAATAAAACAAAAAACCACCAGGCAGCTGTGGTCAGCACTTCCTGTTCTGGTGGACTGAGTCTGGGAAATCCCAGAGCAAAGCAAAAAGAAGACAGACACAATCCAGGATTATTACAGAAGTCACCCTTGGTTCTTTACAGAAACACACAGTGCCCTCTGATACACACACAGATACACAAACACACAGACACACGCACACACACATTGAATGAATAAACAAAAGTAAAAATATATATATATAAAAGGATGTATGTAACATCCAAGAACTCACTGCAGCAGTGTCCTCTTCCCCCAGATCTGTACCATGTTTGGCCTATCAACATTCCACCAGAGATGAGAGACCATCTCAAGAAAAGCTACACTTCCTTGAGAAATTATTTAAGCCTAATGCCAGAAAGGAGGAGGGAAACTTCTTTACTAGACAATTTATACCTATTTATAAGCCATCCATGTCCTAGCAAATACTTGGGCACTCTCTAGTAAGTCATCCTTAATAAAAGCCACTGGGGCACACACAGAAAGATGTGAAAGTAGGAGGGAGACTGGCTAAAAAGGAGAAAATATACAAGGGGCAGAAGAGGGATGAGATCAGACAATAAGGGGTGAAAATATCCAAGTCCTTTTTATTTATTTTTGAAAGTGCCAAAGAATGAAAATAAACTTACAAAAGGAAGAGTTTCAGAAATAAGGTAGGCATTACATTAGGATGAGATGAGTCCGTGCTCTTCAGGTTACTAACTCAGTTTTAAAAAATTACATGTGAAGAAGAAAATAGTCAAAAACAATAAAGGGACTTTCAGAGAAAATGGAGTTTTCATTTTACCTTGGATCAGCATTTGTGAAACTCCCCTCTCCCAACTCATATGACAAAATTGCTTGGAGCAGATTTTATTTGCCCTGCGGCACAGTTAAGCACACTTTTCAATCCTGTCAATTTTAGCAGACAGACTTTTCTTTCTGCCAAAAGATCTCATTTTTCCTCATCCTGATTTTAAAGAAATTCTATAACAAATAATGTACAATCACTGTTATTCCAAAGATATCTCTTTGATATGAACATTGCAGTAATAACTAAATGTGAGAAAAATATAACAAATAGGTGCATATATACCTTTGCTTGTTTTATAAATTTAACAGAAAAGAAAGTAGTGCAAGCAAGTTTTTATGTTTCAGTTTTTGTCCCTCATTAAAATAGACTGACCTAAGATTTCCCAGGCACCTGTTTCTGCATACAGTATTTTCTAACTGTCTTACAAACCTTAGAGTCCATTAACTGAGAAGATAGTATTGGAAATGGTGTTCAATTCTGTTTTTATATCAATGGTTGAAATATATTCTGTCCAATATACAAATAAGATTTTAATTCTTAGAAACAGAAAAAAAGCTTTACTAATAGAAAAATGCAGGTAGATAATATGCTTTAAGAGATGGATTTTACTAAAAGAGCATTGCTTTGTGAAAGATAAACTTTGAAGAGATATGCAGGTCTCTTACTCAAGGAAAAGAAGAGCTACATAATGTGAGATCAGAAGTGAAGAGGCCAGGCTCCTTCTGGGCTTTAACAACTGTATTCCTTTTATCTTCATGTGACCCCTTCTAGTGAAGAGAATTCTACCACTGAATCACCAGTGCCTGCAGTGATTCAGTGGGGCTGTTTTCTCATTGTAGAGATGAAGGAAATGAGACAAAGCAAAGTTCAATATCTTCCCCAGGTCATTTAGTCCACCAACGGAGAAACCAAGATGGAATCCGGGCCTGTCTTATTCCAACATCTATGGATGTCATTAAATTTAGTTTATTTTTTAGTTGAAACTGCTCTAAAACAATGTGTTTTGCATCTCCAACTTTATAAGACTTGAAAGATATGTGTTTTAGATAAGTAGTGTGACTTTTTTTTTTAGTAATATGGACTAGTTTGGCTTAGTAAGTTTATAAACTGTTAACTGGATAATCTGAATTTGGATATAGAGTTGAAATGCCTTGGAGTGCCAGATGAGACTGAGTCATCGCTTTTTCACATAGTGCAGAGGTGAGAGTATGTGCTTAATTTTTCCATTGAGTAAGATTTCAGTGTCCTTTTTTTTTTTTTTTTTTTTTTGCATGCGTGCGTGTTGGTGAGTCTGTGTGTATCTGAGGGTACGTGTGTAGAGTCTCAAGGGTGAATTCTGGAATCATCCTAGCTTTTTTTAAAAAAAAAAAAACTTTATTTATTTTGCATGTGTGTGTGTATCAGAGGGCACTACGTGTCCCTGTGCAGTACCAAGGGTCACTTCAGGATCATTCTGGATTGCTTCTACCTCCTTTTGATTTTGCTCTGGGATTTCTCAGGTTCCTCCCACCAGGGTCGGAAGTGCAAGCCTTTGCCCTTTCTGCTTGGTATTTTTATGTGGGACCTGGGATCCTAACTCAAGACCTTGTGCTTGTGAGGCACAGTCTTAACTCCTGAGCCATCTCTCCAGTCATTGGAGTGCACTTTTATGGTGTGATTATATTTATGTTTAACATTGACAGCAAAGTAAATAAAACTCACTAATATGTGTTTATTCATTGTAAGGAAGAAGATTATTGAGCTGAGACTGATGGTCTTAAAGTAAAAACAAAACAAAAAAATTCTAGGTGTGAATTGAAGAAGAAATCTCAAATTTAGCAACAGCATGTGAAACATAATCAGAGAATCATCTTGCCCCAAAACTCTTAGATAGTAAGTACAAGAAAACATTCAGTTCAGATTCATCTAATTTTACTTCCAAGTCCATTCATTCCCTCTACCACATTCTGTCTTGCTAGACCAGTATAAAAGACTGTTTAGGTTTATGAAAAGCTCAAACTCTAAAATATCTATTTGAAGTGGGAGAGGAGCTTAAATAGTTTAATACCGCAGAAATACTTGTTTTAAACAGGAAATTAGATGAAAGAAGGGTCAATTATTATTTTGTAATAATATCAGGATTGTGGGTGCTTTTTTTATTAAACAGTTCTAGTAGGTCAAGAGCCAAACAAGAATGAAACAAACTCCTTATTGGCAAAATATTCATCTTTAGAGGGTAACAAAACAGCATCTTACATGCACAGCTGTAATTGAACTTCAACTCTGTTAAATTTTACATCAGGTATTTTTTTTTCTTTTCTTCATTACATTTTTTTTTGCCTAATCACACAAGCTAAATAGACACTCCCTTCTTCTCCCTCCCCGTCCCTTTCCCCATTGCATTTCCCCCCTTCCCACTCCCCCTCCCTCTCACTCCTTTTCCTTCCTCCTCCTCTCTTGGTGCTTCCTACAGCAGGTATTTTTAAGGAGGAGAGCCACTTCTGCTTTTTGTTTCTATTTAAGGCTCTTTTTCTACTCATGGTGTAGTGATTCTAAGCAGGAACATAGAGCTACTACTTGTCTTTGTCCCCACCTCTGAGAGGATCCTAGGAGATAACAACAACATCAGGAATTGCATGTGGGGGATGAGTAACATTTAGACTCTAATGATGGCAGGATGATGCTGGAGCTTCATGAGGATGTCAGGAATGTGGGGAGATGAAGATAAGGAGAGAAAAGACATGGTTATGTAAGTGAGACTCAGCACGCATACACACGCAACCTTAGGGGAAAGTAAAGGTGCAAACGCACATACATAGACGTCTGCACCTGGTTCTGGCCTGACATTGATGAACTGAGTGAATCATGTCCAGATGGATCTTTACTGCGCACACCAACATCACGGAAGCTAAGACCTGAAGTTTTTTCAAGGTCTGAGTATTCTCATTACATATCTGGCTCTGCCTTTTTTTCTCATCACTCCACACACTTATTCTATATGCAAAACACTTTTAGGAAGCTAAATGGGTGATATTCTCTTAAACCTCATTCTTAAAGCAGCTTCATTGGTCTTTCTTTTCATCACCAACGTAATGTGCAGTTTTGAAGTCTTCAGAAAACACTTTATTCAGGGAAATATCACTTTGTGTTATTTGTTCTTGAACCTGATTATCCATTGACAGAAGTAGACTTCAAACTCCTTGAGATCAGGCAGCATTCACACGTCCTGTAATACCTAACATTAGCAATTGGTATATATTAAATAAATGAATAGACAAGTTTCCGAAATGATGTAGCTATAAATAATAGGCACTACAGTAGATGGCACAGCATAAACATTGCTTTGAAATGCAAGGTGATATAATCCAGGCACTAGTTTGTTCCCAAGCTTGAGGTTGATTGGAGAAGAGGAAAAAGAAAAGAAATCCTAGTGGTTCATTAAATTAACCTTTTTTTTTTTTTTTTTTTAGAAATGGTAGCATTCTTTTCCACACATCCTTCTGTGGATTTACTGCTCCTTTGTATTTCCTAGGAAAGAAGACAAGCATTAAACCAGACAATTATGTATGAATTGTGTGCTTATCCAGAGGGTACAGATTTTTGCTCTTCTTGTAAGATCCTTTCCTTAGTACACTCTACTCAAAGAAAGCGAGTCCTTTTGGAAAGGACTTTTCTTGGAAAAGTCTTAGTAGGGCCAACTCTTTATGATTCTGAGAAATATCTTACATCATTCCACTTAATGATCATCAAAGATCCTCAGAAGTTGGTCTTGATTTCCTTGGAGAAGAAGCATGAGCGGAAGGAACTAGCTAGCGTGTGAATGCAGGGACTTCCTATAGCAAGCCCAACGGCTTACATTTCCTAACACCAGGGTGACTGAGTGTGCCACTTCCTGAAGAGTGAAAACACGCCGGAGGTGACCACTTGACTGTCTGGTGCCCATGTCCTTCCCTGGCACGTCCTTCCCTAGGTATTCTGAACCCTTTCATTTCCCTCTATTGGAATCTTTTGATATATTTCTTAAGTTGCTTTTGGAAGATTCTTCCCTTATGTTTTCAATTCTAGCACCACTTACGACTCTACAGTGCAGTCAATCCTTAAGGAGCTTTCCTCTGACAGACCAAACACTTTCACTGTATTTAATCTAAAGTAGATTATATACATATGAGGTTGGAACCTATTATTTTGTGCCAAAAGCCAACAAAAATAAGGTTTTACAATGAAGAGCACTCATTTTTATTTTCTCTAGCTCTTTGTTACATTACTTGTGGGGGGTGAAAAGGGGTAAGTACTACATAAATACTAACACAGCTGAATAATTTCTATATGCAGCAGGTGTGACCTTCAATTCTATTAGATTTATAGCAAGATTTTTCAAAGTTGTAATATGATTCTGAACAACAAGAGTTAATGGAAGCTCTACAAAAATAGTTGGAAAAGGGAAAAGAACATACAAAATACTTAGTAAAAGTGGTTTACAAAACTGTCTTCACAACATTTATAATTTACTTAGTGCAAAGCTTATGTCAAAACAAAAATAATCATCAATGACCCTCTCCTAAGAACTTCATTCTTTATGTTGCATTGTTGTGTTTACAATTAATAGAGTGGATTGCTAATGCTTTATCAAAGTACAACACTTAAATATTCAAAACTCTGTCTATTGAAATTATAGATTTAAAAGATAAAAGAAAGCTTCAATTACACTGAGAACCCGATAAGGAACCAATCAAGGAAGTCTGGTGACTCAGGCTTGCCCTGCAGGAGTGGGTGACGGTTTGGGTTGCATATTGTGGAATTTCCTCTGACATAATGAAAGGATGAGGGTGCATGTATTTTTCTAGAGCTGTGATGATATAAAAAGCCAAGGGCATACTCCATTCGGCACCAGTCCTCAGAGACAACAGGCAGTACAAGCTTCTAGGACAAGAACCAGCCAGTGCAAGAAACTTCCTCACCTTGACAGAACATGACTTCCAAGCTGGTTATTGCTCTCTGGGCAGCCTTCCTGTTCTTTGCAACCATGGGTGAAGGTAAGCACATCTTCCCGAATGACCTTTTCTTGTGTCCAAGTCTGATCCTCAGAGAGCAAGGTTATCCTTAATGCATTCAAACAAGTATCAGCACGAGAAAATATTCTATACAGTGTTACTTAAATTAGAGTTTTAAGATTTTAGGCTGCATCTCTATAGCACTTAGTATAAAATGTGCTTTCTATAGATGTTTTGTTTTGATAATCCAAACTCTGATATTTAGATATTTTTAATATTCAGATATTCTTTTACCAATCTCAGTTATCTGGTTTACGTATTCTACTGAGCAAGGTAATATAGGTGTATATAATACTTTATTCATGAGCTTCAGATAACAGTCAATTCCTGTTTGGTTTATCTTGTTATACATTTTCTTGGGATCCTTACTCTGAAATAAGTATTGTCTAGGATATACATAGCATTCAGATTTTGTATTTTTTCTCTTAAACATTAAGGATTTAATATTAAGTTATGATATCTCTGGGTAACTTATTCATAGTTTTTATTTAGTTTTTCTGAAGGTGATATCCATGTTGCTGAATCTTAGTTTGCCTATAACATGCAGCATTTTGACATTGATGCTGAGTGAAAGGAAATGTATATGAGGTGTCAGCATAATACAGAGATAACTCCAAGTTTTCATGTATCAAGTCATTCAAGGTCTTTGAATAAAGAAATCAATGGCTACGACATGCTTGTACTGCAGTTAAAGAAAGAGTAGCTAACTGGTATAACTTTGGATGAAACCAATCCTCAATCTTAACTGTCCCCCATTATTTTTCAGCTGCAGTCATACCAAAGATTGGAGCAGAGCTTCGCTGTCAGTGCCCCTTAACTCATGACACACCCTTCAACCCCAAATATATCAAAGAAGTGAGAGTGATTGAGAGTGGATCATACTGTGCCAACACAGAAATCATGTAAGTTCTTTAAATAATGATTAGACTACTTGCTAGCCTAGTAGTCTAGCCTAGATGTGAGGAATATGAAACTGTCTAAGACAATTCTAGGTACTAGGAACACAGAAGAGAGCATAACAAAGTAAAATAAAAACAAAAATCTTTGTGTACATGACATTTAAATATGACATCTGCCTTTCCTAGCTGTTGGAAGTTACATTTAGCTTAAATTTCTGCTTATATTTGAGGCATCCTGATTACATGAAAAATGTTAGCTATTGATTGTAATGGATAATAATGATTAATTGTAATTATGATTCATTTCAGTGTAAAGCTGGTGGATGGAAGAAAGCTCTGCCTTAACCCTCAGAAAAAGTGGGTGCAGATGGTCGTGGACAGATTTGTGAGGAGGTAAGCTGGAGTTTTGAAAGTGTTATTCTAAGGCATGCATTTTTATATTGAAATTCAGTCTATTGTGTTCTTCTAGTCCTAAAATGTCCTTTCTTTTTACTAAAAGAAAAAAAATACAGACAACAGTGTTTGGTGTACCTATGTCCAGAAAGACCACGCATTTCAATTTGCTTGGGGATCTCCAGGTTTATGCCTATGTCCCGTGTCCTTAGTTAAATTTACTGCACCATTAGATGTGTTCTGTTTTGAAGGATACTTATCTATCTACAAATGAAATGACATGAGCTTATTCCTAACAGCTGAGTATCCACAACTGTATTAATTTTCTAAGAAAATATATTTCTAAGAATGCTAGTGTCTTTCACATTAGAAAATTGATAATATTTAACTATTCTACTTTTATTTATTTTCAGGGCTGAGAATAAAGACCCCAAAACAGCTGCACTCTTCACAGTATCTAAGGATTCCTCAGTGAAAGCGTCAGGAGAACAGACTTCAAACAAATCCACTGCAGTTCCTCCTAACTTATAGATGTATTATAAGGCTGATAGATAAAACAGGATTTTCATTCAAATTTGGATTCCAGTAAATCAATATACAGAATTTTTTTAATCATACATGCAACATTGAGAACTTAGGTTAAATATGTTTAAATCTGTAGCAAATTTCAGGAATGTTTTGATAGAAACGTGATGCTTTAAGCATCACGTGGAGATGGTAGAGCAGCAATGTTTGTGGTCAGTTGAATTCTAGATGGAAATCCTGGACTTTTATTTAAACCTATCAGCCCTAGTTCTGCTGGCCACGATCCATGGGGTCCTGTTTAACTGCACCTTTATACCTAAACCTGAAAAATATGTTTCAGCAGCTGTCCTACTTCACAGAGCTATTGTGAGGACATATACAAGCACTTTAAGATTTATTCATGATTATTTATTTTCAAGCATATCTAGTCACCTATTTATTATTTATGTATTTATTTAAGTAGCAGATACAATAATATTTGCATGAATTAAGAAAAATGGGAAGAAAGAGGGGTGACTAATAAAATATATAAGTATTAGTATGATTTTATGTATTTACTTTATATATTAAATTAAATAAATTTGGATCAGACTTTTCAATATTAACAGATAAAAGAAAAACCAGCTACATTTTTATTTCAACAAGTAAATTATTTTTCGTATAAAATTATATATATTTTTAGTACATAAATTATATATTGCTGTTTCCTTGGCACTTCTTTTAAGCTGTCAACCTTAGTTTTAATGTTCTCACACTTGTCATGAGCAGCCTGTTATACAGTGCTATAATGCCGTTCATGAACCCTTCTGCCTCAAACAGCAGAAACTCATCAGGTACTATGAACAAGATGACGTCTTGCTGATCAAAACATATTTATGTACAAATAGAATCTTCTAATTCTATTGGATTAATTACGGGTGTTCAAAAAACAGACCATTATTTTAATACTAAGATTGTTTTGTGTGCCTTTTATAATACAGATATGAAAATATAAGACATTTAAATATAATTTATTATCAAAATTATCTGGTGTTTGTCTTTCTTTTGTGGTTTTACTCTATTGGGGGTCTATTTGCTTATATAAAAAATCATATTTTGGTTGAAAATTATAATTGTAAACCTTTATCATTTACAAACCAGAACCTCTTTCCAAGAATGGGTTACACACAGTAGTCCCTTTCATGGGATGTTGGGATTTCTTTCAAATCTTCACTGTGGGGACCTCAGTCCAGGTGACCTCAATAATCTGGCAAGTTTAGCCAAAGATGATTTGATGGAGGAAGTCTGGGCAGCTCAGGATGTTTTGACCAGTTCAGGGGAAGTCAGGATATGGCAGCTCAGGTGAACAGCTCAGGATGAAGGAAGTCAGCAGGGAGTAGCTCAGGATGTTTTAAGGAAATTTCGCTACATACAGCCTGGGTGCTGGCTTGACCTTTAAGATGATTGGTTGCCCATTTCCCCACCCTGGAATTCCTGTCTATATAAGGTGGCTGTGGACTTACAATAAATGAGTTTTTGCTTGACTAGACTCCCCGTCGCATCTGATTGTCTTCAGGAAGGGAGGGCTGGGAGCGGGTGGACAGTGCATTCACCTCCCCATGTGGAGGACCCGCCAGACCATCCTGCAGGACGGAGCTGAGATCCCCGGGGACCCCCCACACTTCACTGTATCTATTTTTTTCTGAGAAGTCTGACTTCAAACTTTCAATCAGGAAACCAACATGCTTAAACAACATCAGAACAGCTTGGTGTTTTGTTAAGGAAATGAGAGAGAATACTAACGTGTATTTACGAGTAACAGAAATAAAACTGATGCATTTGAAGCAAAAACACATGAACGAAGACCAAGTATAGTTGAAAACAAAATAAATACTGAACATTAAAACTCAATTCAACTAAATGATTTGTTGGATGAGTTTTGTATCATTCGAAACAAAAATTTATGACTATTTAGAAATAGAACCAAGGACCTGATAAATGGCTTGGTCAGTAAAGTGTTTGGCATATAAGCAAGAAGACGAGTTCTGATCCCAAATACCCAGTCAGATGCAGCAGCTGTCTGCCACCCAGTGCTAAGGGGAGGGGCAAAGACAAACAGATTCCAGTCCAGAGTTCACTGGACAGGTAGCCTAGTCAAAGGAGACTATCTCAGAAAATAAGGAGAAGATACACTGGACATCTACCTCTAGCTTACATACACACACATACACATACATGCACACAAACACACAACACCACATGAAAATTACATGAAGTTCATTTTTTTCTTCAAAAAGAAAGAAGGGTAATAGACGACGTCATTTGAAATGACAGCAGTCAAAAACTTTGTGTAAATGACATAAAAAGTCACATTTTCAAGAAATCCAGTTACCAACAATTTCCAATCCTAGTAAAGAACAGGACTATTACAACTTTGATTGGTAATTATCTACCACCTTACTCAATGCAAGTATGTTGGCTATTTTAAATTCATCACTTTAAAAGCTCCACAAGTCTGCTTATATCTAGATTTGTTTATATATTTATACATTCAATAATAAATTCTCTCACTAGTTGTTGAAAGAATACTTAATTACAAATTTCTTCTTGACTGATATTTCTATCATATCAAATATCAGACTCTAAACTTTTATGTACATAGTAAAAGAATATTAAATTATTTAATAAGTAAAGTTTTAAAACTAAATGAAGCAATGCATAATTACACCACCAAGACAGGAGATTGTTTTTTAAAATAGTTATCTAAACAGATCAAAAAAGTATGAATTTAGCAAATTATAACAGCATATTATTTTAATAGCTATGCCAGATAATGCACTATTATAATTTGCTAAGTTATATGTTAGCAAGTATTGCTTAATAGATACATATCTAGTATATGACATTCAGCAGCCTCAGAATATACATCTTACATAAAATTTCATAGATAATGATTCCATAATTTGAATAATTAAACATGAAGAAAATATAGAAGTCCATATTTGAAAAGTATTAAAAATTTAATAATAGTTATGAGAGCAATGTGTTGCACAAAGCATTGTGAACCAAGCACCGTATTTAACTATACAGGAATCATGCCACAGAAACTTTATGAAAGTTGGTCACATTCTAAGGTTTAGAACAAACCTCAAAGGATTGCCATCATGTTTCACCTTTTCTGAATACTTCTGAAGTGAGTTAGATTGCAAACATAAAATGATAAGTATAAAAAGAACACACATATTGGAAGTATTAAACATTTCTAAATAACATATACCTATGGAAATCAGAATGAAAACTGGCAAACTTTCAAAACAATTTTAGAAATGCTTCAGATCAAAACGTGTACAGTAGATAGAAAAATGGACTTCCAAAGATTTTTATGTTCTAACCCCAAAACTTTTGACATATTCTCTTGCATAACCAAAGGGATTTTCCAGATGAGATAATACTGAAATTTTTGATTGGGAGATGGTCCTGTATTTCCTATATTGACTAAATGCAACCTCAAATTTCTTAAACAGTATGAATGAACATGTAATGGAAAGATGATCTTAGGAAGAAAGGTTTAAGTGCTACAAGGAAAATTTCACACATTGTGGAATGAGGTGGACCTAAAAACTGGAGAGACAAGGCAAGGGTCTCAGAGCTACCAAGAGAAGCACAGCATGGCTGTCCCTTGAATTTGGAGCTTCTATTCCTCCAGAACTCTTTGTTAGTACATCTGTGATATGCTAAGGCACACGTTCATGGAGGAATAGTCATTGGTGTGGAGAAGAGGTCTTTGGGAAGGAGACAGTAAAACACAGGTGATAGGAAATTAAAGGAGTATAATACTAGGCATAGAGAGATTTAAATAGGAATATGGGTAAGGGAATTAGAAAAAGTGGGAGTGAGGGGATATAACAAATACTAAGGATATATGAGAACTCACATAGAAATGTATTACTTTAAAAGATACCTAGAAAAAGTTACTGAAAAAGAAGAACTTGACAGATGTAACTTGTGTGATTGGGCAATGATTCTCCCAAAAGCCAAAGGTTATTAAACAAAAATTCCTGTGCCAGGTGTGGAGATATGTTCCTTGGAGTTACTAGCCAAGGATATCCCAGAAGTTTCCAAAACAGTATAGGTTATTGTCATTGTTCTTGTTTGCCTACCAGAACTAGATGGGAAAGCTCTGTTACTGAAGATAGCACACACTTTGGATACAAGACACAGAAAACTCAAATAGAAACTGAGCTGGAAGCTTTAGCCCCTCCAGCTAGTGTTCACAGTGCCAGAAAGTGCTATGCAGGCTTACTGTAGATAAAAGCCATCAATGGTCTTACCCAACTGTATATCATGTATCTTGCAATACCAATAGTAGCATGACTGTTAAGGGAATGACCAACTGCTTTCTGATTGGTCTTGAGACCTGTTCCATGGAGGAATTATATACCTGGTTCTGTAAACTTTGTCAAAAGCCTATGACTGTTAGGCTTTAGGGAGAAACCAAATGTCATGGTTTGAAATGTGAGTTGCCCCCCACAAGCCCATGTGTTTGAATGCTTAGCTCTTGCCAGTATTTGGGAAGGTCATGGCACCTTTAGGAGATAGAGTCTTGTTGGAAGAAGGCAGTCACAGTGGGTGGGCCTTAAGGTTGGTTATCCCCCCTGCTTGAGCGCTTGACTGCATGCACCAGTCTCCATGTTGTCTGCAATGACCTAGGCCTCCTCCAACTTCTGTCAGCAGCTAAGCCTTTTCCACCATAATGAACTGTATCTCCCCTCTGGAACTGTAAGCTGAATAAATCTCCCTTTCTCCCTGTACTTAAATTTGAGTCTTACCTTGTAGCAACAGATAAGAGTGACTGGTACAGAAATTGGTACCAGGAGTGGGGTGTTACTTATAAGACTAAGAAAAATCCAGTACCAAAAAATGAAGTTGTTTATGATGCTGAGAAATTGTACCCACAAGCATGGCCATTGCTGAGATGTGACTACTGTGCCTATGGAACTGTTTGTTGGGAGAAATATGGATAACTTTGGGACTGCTCTTTCAGTGGGTAGCTTCATTCCATTTGTGGTACCAATTTCTCTCAACTTTAAAACATTTCATATTCAGTTACCAGTCATTCTTAATCTCACAGCAATACCATAATTTTAGTATCAATTTCTATATCAGTTATTCTCTGTTGCTGTGAGACACCACTCAAACTCAGGCAATTTAAGGGAGAAAAGAGAAATTGTATTCAACTTACACTTCCAGAGGGGAGATACAGTCTATTAAAAGGCATGCTGGATGGCAGAATCTGGAAATGGCCTAAGTTATGTTCATCCAGGAGGCTGACAGGTGCAATATTGCTCACTGCAAGAACAGACTGGACAAAGCTAACCAACCTCAAAGTCTGAGCCCTGTGATACACTTTCCTCCAGCAAGACTCCACCTCCTAAAGGTGCCACAACCTTTCCAAACAGTTAAAGATTGAGACACGGGGCTGGAGAGGTGGCTCAGGGGTTAAGCCTCTGCCTTGCAGGCAGAAGGTCCTGAGTTTGGATCCTAGACCCCACGTATAGACGCCGGGCGGAAGCGGGGGTGGCCTGCGTTTCTGGTCACAGGCTGAGCCTGTGAATCCCGGGGTGGAGTAAACGAGGAGGAGGTGGAGGCGTAGGAGGAGGTGGAAGCTTCTAGGAGTGGTTGATGCAGTTATTCATAAATGGTTAAAGTGCTCAGAATGACTGACTGTTGAGGACTCAACCCTCAAAAGGGCCATGTATAGCACCCCTTCAAGTCTAACAAAGCATCATGAAAGAAGAGATAGAATAACAGTAAGAGCTAATGGGTGGGGGAGAGAGCTATGAAATGTCTTCTGGATATGACATGACTGTTATGATCATCAAGAGTGCAGTTGTGACACCTTCAGCAGACCTCTGAATTATTTAATATTCAGAAATATTTAAGGTAACTTGGATGAACTTCATAGGATTTCTAGTTTAAGCATAGATAAGAATTCAAGCCAGCCCTTTGTATTTCTTTCACCCCCTTTAAAAAAAGTTAGATGAAATGTTTATAGAGTTACATAATAAGTTTACTTTTTCTTTTTACTTGTATGTGTGCAGAGCAGGATACTGTGTGTGCCTGTGGAAGCCCAAGGGTGAAAATCATCCTAGACTGTTCTACCTCCTTTTGCTTTGCTCTGGGGTGAGGGCAAGCATATAGGCAGCCATCATTTTTCCCTGTTGTTGTTGTTGTTTTTTAATGTGGGATCTGGAATCTAAACTCAGATCCTTTTGCATTTGAAACAAAGGTTTTAAATCCCGAGCCATCTCTCCAATCCACTACTTTTTTAATTCTAAAAAAAATTATACTAATTTTTATGGAATTTGATAAGCATGCTCTAAAATTCACCTGGACATGAATATGGAAAAATAACTAAACTACGGCATAAACAACAACAACAACAACAAAAGGAAGTGATTCCCTGACAAATTGTGAATCATACTGTAAATCTATAGCTATTGAAATGATGTGGTTTTAGAATATCGTTGTATTTTAATAAACTCTCTTTTTCCTTTCCTCTTTCCATGGTATAAGTCATCATAAGGTCTTCAAGGTTCATGAAAAATATATACTGTATGTAAAGATTCCTTGTTTTCAGGGCTGGAGAGGTGGCTCAGGGGTTAAGCCTCCGCCTTGCAGGGGGAAGGTCCTGAGTTCGGATCCCAGATCCCACGTATAGACGCCAGGCGGAAGCGGGGGCGTCCTGCGCTTCTGGTCCTGGTAGGGCGGAGCCTGTGAATCCCGGGGCAGAAGGAGGTGGAGGCATCCATGGTGGTTCACGAATTCGTCCGTGGTTCTACACACACACACACACAGACGCACACACACACATGCACACAGTTGAATAAATAATAATAAAAAAATTAAAAAAAAAGATTCCTTGTTTTCAAAGTAAAATGAGCTATTTTGTGAGGTGCATTAATATTCATGTTTTGTTTTACATAGAAAAGGACCCAGATACCTTCATATTTATTTCACTGTTCTGAAATGAAGCATTGCCACGGAAGGCTGCATAGAGGATGCTAAAAATATCAATTGAGGCCTCAAATAAAGGTTCCAAATAAACACTTCAACACGTCATACAATTTTAAATTTGAAAATTTTAATATAAAATGTTCACAACAATGAAATTTACATTTGCAATTACATTCTTGTGTTTTAGATTAATTGATACTTCTAGAGTCTTCAATTTTAGTACAACAAACTTTGAAAAATAATATTCCATTTCATATTTAAAGCGAAAATTCAGAAAATTTATGGGACTTTCTCAAGATTACAAGTCACAACTTGGCATTGCGTCTTGTGGTTCTGATGTCAAGCCTCTTTGCATTACACCACAGGTTTTTCAGATTCATTCAAATTAACTTCACAAGAATTCATTATCAAACATCTATTAATCTCTTGGCTGGGAACTTTGGGCAATGTACATGAGTAAGTTACTGTTCTTCTCTATAAGTACTGCATAACAAAGTCATCAATATCTACTGTTGGATATAGGTGCAATAGACTATATTGACTCCCACAGGCACTGATAAATGCTGTGTAGCTTTGAGGTGTGTGTGTGTGTGTGTGTGTGTGTGTGTGTGCGTGTGTGTGTGTGTGTGTGTGTATGAAGACCTTGTGCTTGCTTGTGGAGGTCCATGGGTGACTTCAGGAATCTTTCTGGATTGCTCTATCTCCTTTTTGCTTTGTTCTGGGGTTTCCCAAGCTCCACCTTCTAGTGTTGGAAGTATAGGCTGCTGCCACTTTTGTCCCAGGTTTTATCTATTTATTCATTCATTCATTGTGTGTGTGTGCAAGTGTGCGTGCGTGTGTGTGTGTGTGTGTATCAGAAGGCGCATATGTCCCTGTGGAGGATCAAAGGTGACTTCAGGAATCAGCCTGGATTGCTTCTACCTCCTTCTTGCTTCACTCTGAGATTTTCCAGGCTCCATACATCAGGACTGGGAGTACAGGCCACATTCATTTCTACCCGGCGTTTTTACATGGGACCTCGGATCCAAACTCAGGACCTTCTGCTTATGAGGCAGAGTCTTAACCCCTAAGCCATCTCCCCAGCCTTAGTTTTGAGATTTTAGTAGTTTTTATGCTGCATCTCTTAAGAATTTTGTGCAGTAGCCATAGCATTTTGATTTAGGTGTCAGCTTGAGCCCTTCCGCTTTGGGGGCTCTTGTGAAACCGAACCTGTGTGCTACATTCAAGGCTTCTTAGAGTCCAGCATGTACCCATAGATCCTCCAGGTCTCCTGGATTCCCTACTTCTCTGCACCTATCATGGTAAAACTCTTACCTTCAGTATAGTAACTCTTTCAAAATCTTCTCACTGTGGATAATCTATATCCTTATAAACCTAATACAGTAATGGTTGGAAGGCAACCAAAGGTAAGACAATGGCATTTATACATCATTTATGCATCTCTTTCTTTCTCTTTCATTTCAACTTCTGTTTCATTACATGAAATAATTCCACTTACATTGTGAATGTTTAGGGAACATATTTTTGTTAGAGCATTATAATAAAATATTAATTAGTTTCTATGATAAATCAGAATTTGCTGACATATTTACTTCTAACCCCTTTGTCCCCCCATACTTAAAATGTTGAAAGCATCAATTGGTAGGATTATTTTATTTAACTACAGCATAATTATTCTAAATGAGAGCTCCTATAGCTGGAAAGATGCCAGAAGATAATGGATTTTTCTTGGGAATTGATGCTGCTACTAGAAATGCCAGTGTGCAGATCAGGCTAAATGTGTGTTTTACTGTTAATGTGACTGTGGTAATGGGGGCTGCTAATCTCTGTTGATATTCTCACTAGTTGCAAAATCACATTAGAAATTTTTGACTTATTAGTAACCTAAATATTTTTTTAAAAGAAGTTTCCCTCTTTCACTCCAAAATTGCTGTTAACAATTTTAAAAAATGATAACTGAAACTTAATGTATTAAGAACTCATCACATGTCAATGTTGTGAAGATTAATAAGCTATATATGTTTCCATCTTTTTACACTATGAAAATGAAGAGTTGGAAAGGTACTGAATCACCCAATCATTTGTTCTTGGGAATACAATCTGAATAAATGAAACTCCCAAAGGTTCATTTCATTTTTGTATCTCTTAGAAACAATGACATGAGTCAATCTACTCAGATATTTTCCCATATGATTGCAAAAGTATTTTTCCATGCATGTACTCTGCAACTGTGTCAGTAATGAAGATTATTATGGATAATAATGTCTAGAGACCAAGGTAGAGCTTAGTATGTAATAATTTTAATTTTTATATATGCTATCTTTTTGGATTTTGAAACAAAGTTAAATTACTGCAAAGAATACTTAGATTTCTCAAAATTTTCTTTCATTGTTTTTATTAAATCTGACTAAAATTCAGAATTTTCATTAATCCCTGTGAGTCCAAAGCATACTTAATTCAGGAACAGCTGGGTGTTTAAAAAAAAAAGGTAGGCCGGGAAGATGGCTCAGGGGTTAAGCTTCTGCCTCAAAAGCAGAGGATTTGGAGTTTGGATCCAGAATTCCAATAAAAAACACCAGGTAAAAATGGCTCTGGTCTGTACTTCTGATCCTGGAAAGCAGAGCCTGAGAAACTCTAGAGTAAAGCAAATAGGATGTAGAAGCAATCCAATGTGATTTCAGAAGTCACCTTTGGACCTTCACAGGTATGCAAAATGCCCTGTGATACATACAGAGACACACACACACACAAAGAGAGAGACATGCAAAATTAAGTAAGTAAATAAAATTTGTGAGATTTCGGAAACCTTATTTTGACAGTTCTGAAGATTCATTTTTCCAATGCAAAATATGATCCTGTCTGTGCTACCAAGTTCTATTCTTTCTGAACTTGAAAAATTAAAGTGAAAAACAGTTTTGAAATGTTAGCAGAACTTAAACCACCTGGAGGAGCCTGTTTTCTTAGATCTGCTCAGGACAAAGAAGTAGGGGCAGTGTTACATTTCTGATGCCCTTCCTTGGCACCTGTGACAAGAAGTACAGGAACTTGTCATAACAGATCACTTCCAAAGAACACAATCATGTCACTATGGGAGCTAAATTTGTATCCTGAACCCAAAACCAAAGTGTTGCTTTGTATATCCAGTAAATAATATCAAATAGTCTGTATATCCATCAATAAGTGCAAAGAATTGGAGGAAGAATAAAAGACATTACTTGTTTCTATCTATACAAAAAGACACAAGAGCAATAACATGTTGGCTCAAAAGTAGAGTGGGACTTAATAAAAGAATGTAAATAAAATTGATAGCAGTAACTCTATATGGTGTAAAGGTTCAGAAACAAAGAACTGAACATCCTTCTAAGTGATAAGTCCACTGAGCAGGTGAATGATGGACAAATTCTTCAGGGTAGCTAAAGTAAAAGAGGCAGTTCCAATACTGGTGACAGAAAAAGCAAGTGGACTATCAGATTCTGCTGGTGGGAGTATAAATGTTACATTTGAGGAACTGGATCCATTGATTAACACAAATGCAGACTTATTTAGTCTTGTGCTTTGATTTGGATATTCCATCCAAACACCAGCATGTTAAAGATTTAGATGTCTACCTATGGGACTTGTCAACAGGTGGTGAAACTTTTATTATGTTGGTCCTAATGGGAGAAAATCAGATAATTGAGGCATGTCCTTGAGGGGATAGCGTTACCCTTTCCCCTTTCTCTTCTTGCCTCCCACGAAGCAAGCATATCTCATTTCTGTCATGGTATAATCCTTTGCCACAGGACCCAAAACAATGAAGCAAATGGAGCTTGAGCTAAAACTTGTGAAACCAGGAGCCAAAATAACTCCTCTTTGTGCAAATTTATTAACAATAATAATAATAATAATTATTATTATTATTATTATTATTATTGTCACAGTGACACAAAGCTGACTTACTCATCAACTCAAGTGAAATCCAGAATATATATTCCTAAAATGGTGAGTAATTGAATATTCATGCTACTACTATTTTTGATGGTTCTGACCTGTAAATTAGTCCCACAAATCTATAAATATTTGCATGGAAAGGGATACTTTAGCATTGTATCAAAACTGAAGGGAAAAGCTCTATGTTATACACAGAAATATGGGCGAATCATGGCATATTTTTGAGTTTGAAGATCCAGGCACAAAACCCTACATACTAAGTACTTTTATTTATAATGTAAACAAAACCGACAAAAGTAATATATACTTTTGGAAGTCAGAATCATGGTAAAATTTGGAACCCAGGATGTGAATAGAAAGAAACATGAGAACATTCTGAAGTATTAGTGATACTCTGTTTCTTGAACTAGAAATTAGTTGTTTTATGAAACTTCACTGACTTCAAATATATGCACAAAGGGAACTGAAAACAGTGCCTATGTTACATGCACTATGAGCTATTTTATCAATAGTGATTCACCATTTTTCAAAGCATACAAGAAGAGAATATGGAAGAGTGGGGAAGAAAGTTCACCATAGAAAATCGATCTAGGAATAAGATTAAGAATGTGTGTACATGAATGAATAGATTTGAGCTAAAATACAGGCAGTGTTATAATCCAAAGATACTAAACTAGGGTCCAGCTGGAATTTTAGTTGGATATATATGAGTTGGTCTAAGTCCTCCAAAATGAAAATGCGAAGACTGAGTTAGGTATGTAAAAAGTTTATTACAGTAAGATGTATGTAGCGTGGATAGATCGTGGGAAAGGCTGAGTGAGCCATCAGACAGTGATGTACTCTTCCTCCAGGTGAAGGAGGAGGGAAGGGAGGTTGTCAGGAAGCAGTTTGGTTGCAGGATACTTCAACAAAGGGTTTATCAAGATTAGTGGGAAATTTTAGAACTAGTTAACAGTTGGAGGAAATCCATGTCTACCAGGAAGTGGTCCATTTTTGCCCTCAAGCAGACTACTTTATTAACTAAGAGCAATGATCAGGAAGGCTGCGTTGCAGACAGTAGTGGTGGATTTCTGGCACAAGTGGAGTTGTTGGTTAATTGTATTCCTTGCGTATGATCCTGAAATCTGTTTGATGACTGGCACAGTTTCTGGTACTCTGGCAATAGGCTTTCTGACTTTCAGCATTTGCCAATTTAAAGGTGAAAACATTTCAGCATGCTTCCTTTGGTCAATGTCTTTTCAACTGATCAGCAATCTTTCTGAATGTCTGAAACTTTACTCTCATTTGCATGCGTCAGCCAGCTCTGGAAGACCAAAGTTTCAAAAGTTGGACTACACAAAGGCAAGCCAAAGTTTTTGAGAGAGAGAGAGAGAGAAAAAAAAACCCTCAAATAGCTTTCTGTGTATCAATATCAAGTTTGTATCATTTTCTTTATCTCCCACATCAAATGATTGACTAAAAATTTATCTAAGATGATGTGCTCCTTTGAGCAGGCTACTTTGTGAATTTTCTGAGAAAAACCTCACTCCTTGTGGCCTGTGTAAGAGTCAAATGTTTCTGTTCTTGAGTTAGCATCTCCACTTCAGTAAGGTTGGGTTGACACTGTTTCTCTCATTATGATTTCACTCTTTGTGTTTTTTACATAGAATGATTATCTGAATATTGGCTGAAGGTAACAGCTTTATTGTAAGTTTTAAACATGTAGATGTCAGAGCAAAGAAAAGGACAGCATCTCTTTAATATCTATTATTTATCTAATCTATAATCAATCTATTATTTATTTATTTATTATCTAAATATCTGTTTATATCTATCTGTCATCTATCTTTATAATCTATCATCTATCTAGCTATTCTCTATATATAACCACCATCATCTATCAGATATCTATCATTTATTTATCATCTGTACATCTATCATAAATTATATATGTATCATCTATGTATGTATGTATAATTTCCACCTATTTATATATACATCAATTATCCATCACTTATCATCTATCATTTATCTATCTTCACCATCATCTATCATATATCTATCATCTAAATATCTATCATCAGTTATCTATCTAGCTATCATCCATCATCCATTGTGAGCTATCATTCATCTATTTGACCTATCATCTATCTATGATAATTTATCTTCCATCTATTTGTGTATCATCTCTCTGTCATATCGATCATTTAATTTCCTAGGAGAAAAAAATTAGAAATTTCTTCTCCTGAAACAAGTCTATCAGTAGTTGGTCAGAATCAGTGCATCCATAAGACTTTATTGGATATAAATGTGTTTTATCTGTTAGCTACTATAGAGGTACACACCTTTGATTCTAGCACTAGGGAGATTTGATGTATTTTCTTTTTTTTTTTTTTACTGTTATCACTACAAATTTTATTCAGAAACCCATCTTTGATGATGTATTTTCTTTACCTATTCATCCATCAGTGGACACTTGGATTGCTCTACCCACAGTACATACCCATCCCAACCCCAACTTCATTAGCATTTATTGCTTTTCTGATGCCCACCATTCTGACTGGAGTAGGGTAGATTCTCAATGTAATTTTGATTTGCATATCCCTGGTGCATCACAAAGAATGCTCAATATTTCTCATGGAGTTATTGGCTACTTAGACTTCTTAAAATTTGTCTTTCCTATCACCATGTAGGCGTCCTGGGGCAGAACTCAGGTTGCCAGATTTACAAGAAGGCACCTTACCTATTCAGATATCTTGCAGGCTTACTGGACACTATTCCTCATATGTTATACTTGGAGCTTTATGAATACATTTTAAAAATGTAATAAACAAAAATATAGAGACCCCGGGAAAGAATCTGCAGATATGGGATCCAAGCTCAGCATCAGGCTGACACAGAGCTCTTGTCCTCTTAAACATTCTATTCCTTGGCTCCCAGAGGTAGGGGGAGAGGAAAGTCAAGGTATAATAAAGTACACAAGGGAACATTTACATGTTATTGAGGAACAAGACCTGAGTGTAAGAACAGAGGTAAAATAGAATGTAAAATGTGTCTACTAAGACTCATTGACATTAAAATAAAATTTAGCACCTTTAAATGATTTAATAGATTAATTTTAAACAAGGAAAATTTTACTCTGCTGTATGGACATCTGGAATATATTGCAAACTGTTACACCTAAATAAGAAAAAGGCAAATGATACAACAGAAAAATGAGCAAGAAAACAAATAGACAATTAACATACAATTGAATGATGTTTAATTTCATTGTTACCAAGGAAAAACAAATGTCAACCCAAATGAGACAATATTTCAATTCCATGAGAGGACTGGCACTTGTAAATCCAGTCACTTAGCTTTGTGAGGACATAGGAAATGATGGCTGAGGACAGCGTCAAGTCCAGAACCGCCTTGGAGAGCAGTTGTGATGCATAAGCAGTGGAGATGCCCCTCTTGTCACAGAATCATTTTTGTTGTTGTTGTCCTAGAGAATTTTTCAGTCATGCATGTAAGAAGTCATATAAAGATGCTCATGAAACACTACTGGTAAAGATGGGAGAGCAACTTTAGCCCATCTGTAGTCAGGTAGATTAAACAGTGTCATGGTGCAGAATAAAAGTGAAACAACTGATTGCCTTTGCATAGACGTCATTAAAACACACTTTAAGTGAAATACAGGCAACTACAATATTCAGTAAAAGTCATTTCTGAGACTAGTGAAGCATCAAATGGTCTTGATAGGATGGTCGTGCATGGCATTACTCAGAGCATTAATGAGAATGACATTGTTGCTGCAGGATTTGGGCAGTGAAGGGGAATAAGGTTGTTGCATAGAGTTGTGCGAATATTTTTTCTGGGGAGGTGCCACACAATTGACTATCTACCCCTGACATAAACTGGACAACAGACCATAGTAATGATTATGTCAATGTCCAAGTTGATGAAGCAAGGCGTTTATTGGGGGTAACTTACAGAAGTAGGGGTGAGGAATACTTAAAGGAGCCAGGATGACTCAAAGAGAGTACATAACCAAGAAGTTTCCATCCCATCCACAGCATCGGTGAGACTCCTGATAGTTGCACCCCTCAAGCTCTCAGCTGCAGAAATTACCAGGAGAGTCTCCTCTGGGCCTTTGGACTATTCTGTGTGCTCTGGGGAATGCGCTCAAGTTCTTGGAATGGCTAACTCAACAGTCTCTTCCAACTTGACTGCCCCAGGGGTCTTCAGACCCACTGGAATTGCTCAGCAGTCCCCTTTTTAATCTGTCTGATTGGCACGAGGGTCTCCTTCCCATCATTCACATCCTGGAGGGAACCCCTCTCCCCAGGCTCATTAGTTTTAGGAACTTCTTGAGCCCAAGAGCTATTTACTTGCTGAGACTTGCTCCAGGATGATAAACAACATTCTCTTCAGCTGAGATTGCAGGAAAGAAGATGGCATTAAACTGTGCATAGAGGAAAATGCCATGCTACAAATGTGAGCCAAGTAACCTTTCGTTTCAAAATTTTATAACTGAATACTAAAGAAGTTAAGTTTGTAGGATTTTTTCCCTCTTAATGGGGGAAATAAAAGGGAATTTGATGATTTCTCCATAACTTTTGAACTTTTTGAACTTTTTCTTTGCCAAGTTTCCTCCTTCCTTGTTACAGGGATTAGTAACTTCAAACCATATTTACCTGTGGTTTCATTCTGAAAAAGATAATTTAGCTGATTTACATAAAGCACAACATCCACTTAGATTCTGAGCAAGCAACTCTAAGAGGAAGTTATTTTCTCTGGAAGAGATGAAGGGAGAATCAAACACACAATGTTGACAAGATTTCTGGTAAAATGCCACGAACGTCACTGGATCTTGTATGGCTCACGCTGTGGGCCATGGATCTGTTTCTGCTTCACACAATACCCTGTACAGATTTCTGCAGAGTGGAAAAGGAACATTCCTAGAACATACTTGTCCTGACCACTTGCATAAATTTTATGTCAAATCTTATCAGATACATGTATTGCATATGTTTTGTTTTTTCAGGAACCATGGCTTACCTTCTAATTCTCTTAACGCTATTGTTTGAAAATCAGAATAGTTAATTTTGATGAAAATTATGTTCTTTGTTCATTTGACTATGTTTTTACTAGCTTGTCTGAATATAACTTGTATATACCACAAAGTCACAAGAAATTTCTTCTATATTTTCTTGAACAAATCTGGTAATTTTCATTTTTACTTTTGAGATATAAAACTAAGTTATCTTTGTGTTTGATGTGAAGCTGAGTTCAAGGTTTATTTTGTTCCAGGAGGATATCTAGTTGTTCTAGAACCACTTATTGAAGAGATTATCTTTTTCCCATGGAACTATTTTGTTACCTTTGTAAAAGATCATCTTACCATTTGTATGTGGTCTAAAGGCTACTGGTTAAGAACTCAGCACTTGCAACTAGATTCTCTGAGGTTAAATCTTGTTTCACTGTTTACTGGATGATGACTTAAAATAGCTTATTTAATACTGGAAACCCCAGCTTACTCATTCTAGTTCAAGTATAAACAAGGAATAAGCTAATGTCAAGTACCCTCAGTAATTTGACTTGACCACAGTAACACATGTTGAATAGTGGCACAGTTGGCAATGGAACATAAATCCTTTGACCTTTTGCTTATAATTCACTGCACTCTAGCATATTTATGTTCTTAAAAAGTCATGACTCTTAAAATTCTTTCCATTGTTTTGGGGAAATAACACATTTTCCCCATGTGATCTTTTACTTGTTCACATGAGTGAGAAAAGTAAGAATCTTACCAAAAACCTTGGGCCTTGACAGATGCACAATCCTTCTTTTGATGATTCCTACAAGTAAACTTACAGCCAAAAGCACAGAGAGTCTCAGAATAGAATTCTTATTTTTTACATATTCAGTTGAGGTGTGTCCTTATCTTTTTGTCTGTGATCTTACATGTATGTGTGAAAGTGCATAATATAACTATGTAATAACTTAAGAATTGAGCTCAAAGTAATTTCACATAAGTGTTCAGAAAAAAATAAAGAAATTTAGCATATAGCTAGTGTGCAGCAGCTATAAGATAGCCTTTTAAATTTTTTGAGTGAAAGCTGGTCTGCCTCACAACCAGATAGTCTTGAGTTCGGATCCCAGGTCCCATGTAACAACACCAGGGGGAAACACTGAAGAGCCTGGGGAATCCCAGAGTGAAGCAAAAAGGAGGTAGAAACAGTCCTAAATGTTTCCTGAAGTCACCCTTGGCCTTCCACAGTGACACATAGTGAGTGCCTTCTGATACACACACACACACACACACACACACACAAATGAAATAAATAAATAAAGTTTAAAGAAACAAGTTAACTCTAAAAAAAGCATTTTGAGTTAATTGGCCATGGTAGTTCATACATAATTCTTATAGTAGGAGGCTGGCCTGCTTACATAGCTAGATTCTGTCTCCAAAGGAAAACAGGTCTTTCAGTAAATCTAGCCAGCCTAATTTGAGATTGTGAGCCAAATCAAAACATGAGATCTAGAGATTTTTCATATTGAAAAGAAGTAGAGACCCTTTTCTAACAAGATTCAACACTTTCCTTGTAGAATTTTAGTTTTACAGAAAGCTTCCTTAACTGAAATTGAAATACAAGGACAGTTCTTCTACTGTCCTTGATAATAAATTAATAATTGATTATGATATTGGTATATAAGATGTGAAAATAAAAATTATACTTCACGCAAATTTGGTTTGTAAAATGCCATAATGAAATACATTGCATTTGAAATACTCACTTCTCCTCTTCATTGAAAATTACAGTTCCAACGCTATAAATGTGAGTACAATACAAATTCAAAAACATGCCTATTTCAAAGACAGACATTGTCTCTTTTAGCAGAATGAAGTACATAACTTCTGTGGCTTTCCTCCAGGGTTTTCTCTTCTTGTGATCACTACCGATACAATCATGTTCATCCCAGCAGCACTTGGAGTTCCTGTTTATGCTCCATCTATACACGTACAAACCTCTCCGTTGTGTTTTCTTTATTATACTTGAGGGATAAAGAGATATTTCTAAAATCTATGAAGTCAAAATAAAATAGGCACACCCAGGAATAATGTTGTAGGAACAGTTTGGTTTGCAAAGTCTTACATCACTTTCTAGAACACCTTGCTTGAATCTCCTGATTCCTAAAACCTAACTTCAAAAAGTTATTTCTGTAGCACTTTAATTTTCTGAGTAAAAATAGCTGCCATTGCCTAGTCAACTGTTCACAAAATAGGTGAGACTGTGCGCCTGTGACCCCAGCATTATGGAGGGTGGAGGCAGGAGAACTCATGTGCCTTTCTGACTGCCATCCTAGCTCTAGGTCCAGTAAGAAATCTTATCTTACCAGACATTTAAGGAGTTAATAACACCAATACTCCTTAAACTGTTCCATCAAATAGCAAAGGAAGGAACACTACCAAATTCCTTCTATGAAGCTAATATTGTCTTAATCCCAAAACCTAATAAAGATTCACTTAAAAAAGAAAACTATAGGCCGATCTCTCTGATGAACACAGACACAAAGATTCTCAACAAAGTCTTAGCAAATCGGATTCAAAAACATATCAAAAAGATCATTCACAGAGACCAAGTAGGCTTCATCCCCGGCACACAAGGTTGGTTCAACATACGCAAATCAATAAATGTAATTCATCATGTAAACCAGTCCAAAGTCCAAGACCACATGATACTCTCGATAGATGCAGAAAAAGCCTTTGACAAGATGCAACAGCCTTTTATGATCAAAACGCTAGAGACAGTAGGAATGGAAGGAACCTTTATCAATATAATAAAAGCTGTATACAACAAGCCCACAGCAAGGATTATGCTCAATGGGGAACAATTGGAAGCATTCCACTTCGATCAGGAACTAGACAAGGCTGTCCACTCTCACCACTTCTATTCAATATTGTACTTGAAGTCTTAGCTGAAGCCATAAGACAAGAAAGGGACATAAGAGGGATTCAAATCGGCAAGGAAGAAGTCAAGCTATCCCTATTTGCAGATGACATGATCTCATACCTGAGGGATCCCAAAAACTCCACCAGGAAGCTCCTGGAACTAATTGAGAAGTTCAGCAGGGTGGCAGGATACAAAATAAATGTGCAAAAATCAGAGGCCTTCCTATATGCCCAGAATGAAAGAAGTGAAAAAGCATTGAGAGAAACAATCCCATTTACTGTAGCCCCTAAAAAAAGGAAATACCGTGGTATAAACCTAACCAAGGAGGTAAAAGACCTTTACAATGAAAACTTTAAAACCCTGAAGAAAGAAATTGCAGAAGACACTAGAAGGTGGAAAGACCTCCCATGTTCCTGGATTGACAGAATCAACATTGTAAAAACGACCATCCTACCAAAGGCAATATACAAATTCAATGCCATACCAATTAAAATCCCAAAGCAATTCTTCAAAGAAGTTGACCAAACAATCTCAAAATTCATATGGAGGCACAAAAGACCCAGGATAGCAAAGACAATCCTGAGTAACAAAAACCCTGCTGGAGGTATTACCATACCAAACCTTAGTCTATGCTACAAATCCATAGTTATAAAAACAGCCTGGTACTGGCTCCAAAATAGACACACAGATCAATGGATAAGGGTTGAAGACCCAGATATAAGCCCACAAAAATACAGCCATTTAATCTTTGACAAAGGAGTCCAAAGAATCCAATGGAAAAAGAACAGCATCTTCAACAAGTGGTGCTGGCAAAACTTGATCTCCACATGCAGAAGATTAAAGCTGGACCCATACTTGTCACCATGTACAAGACTTAATTCCAAATGAATCAAGAACCTTGATATCAGGCCAGAGACTATAAAAACCATAGTTGAAAGGATAGGGAACTCCCTTGAGCTGATTGGGCTAGGCCAACATTTCCTAAACAGACATCCAATGGCACAGTCACTGCTACCAACTCGCAACAGTTGGGATCTTGTGAAATTAAAGAGCTTCTGTTCAGATAAAGAGATTGTAACACGAGCTCAAAGGCAACCCACAGAATGGGAGAAAATCTTCACTAACCACATATCTGATAGAGCTCTACTGTCCAGAGTGCACAAAGAACTTAGAAAATTAAACACCAAGGAAACCAATGGCCCAATTAAAAAATGGGCCCTGGAACTTAAAGGAAATTTTACCAGGGATGAAATTAAAATGTCTAACAAATATCTTAAAAAATGCTCCACTTCTTTAGCCATCAGGGAAATGCAAATCAAAACCTCCCTGAGATATCATCTCACCCTGGTCAGGATGGCAAAAATCCACTATACAAACAACACCAAGTGCTGGAGAGGATGTGGAGAGAGGGGAACTCTCCTACATTGCTGGTGGGAATGCAGGCTCATACAGCCACTCTGGCGAGCCGTCTGGAGATTCTTAAAGAAATTAAAGATTGAAATGCCATAGGACCCTGCTATCCCACTTTTGGTTCGCCTCGATAGCAGAAGCACGACCATGTTCATAGCAGCACTGTTTACAATAGCAAAGTCATGGAATCAACCTAAATGTCCAACAGTTGACGAGTGGATAAGGAAAAGGTGGTACATCTATGCAATGGAGTACTACTCAGCCATCAAAAATGATGAATTACTGGAATTTGCCGGGAAATGGATGTCATTAGAAACAATTATATTAAGTGAAGTATCCCAAACCCAGAAAGATAAGCACTGTATGTACTCCCTAATAGGTGGCTCCTAGTACCAAACTCACCCAGCCCACATTGAGACACTCAAAGGTAAACCTATGTAATACAGTAATTGCAAGGATTGTGAACAGGAGGGATGGGGTTGGAGGGCCACACCAGACACAAGGAGAGAGGGGACCATGTTACAGCAGAGAAAATCGACCTCCAAGGAATGCAAGTAAGTAATGTGACACCTGGTTAAGTTCACAGACATTCGTTCCTGATCATGTACAACTGAGGGGGTATGATCTCACCAGAAGGGGAGGGCATATAGTCTGGCAGATGAAAGGTGATCATTTTGCAAATGGGTGACTGACCCCTCCCTCACCGAGGTTTCCTGCTTTTATTACATCTACCCTTGAATGTGCTATTATAACAAGATTCCAGTTTAACAGTTTTTTGTCTCTGACCAGGGGGTGACATGCAGTGCCCATCAGGATGGAGTGAAAGGCATTGCAGGAGCAGCAAAACTGCAAAAGAAAATCAACAAACCACAATCCAGAACTTTAGAGACTCTATATCAACCACATAGAACTAAGCCAGCCTAATCTCCTCCCATCCTGAAGCTCAGGGACATTTGCGGAAGAGGGGGCAGTAAGATTGTAAGAGCAAAACGATAGGAGGAGCAATGATATGCAAGATATTCCACACTAGTTAGGGCTGACGCAATCATAATAGGACTTTGCATGCCCTGCACAATGTGCAACACACTATTGACCTCACAAAGTCTAGCATCAGCTAAAGGCACCAAGATCCTTGGAGGCAAGGGATTGACAACCACAGTAGTGTTCCTGTGCTTAAAGGGAACACGGGAAAGGGTTCAGGGAAATGCCACCGGGTCCTTGTACGTCATCGGAGAGGAGGACTAAGAGGAGAGTTAGGCATACACAATAAAGGACTCTCTGGGAATTGGGGGGGGGAGGCACTGGGAGACGGGGAGGGAAGGAAGGGCAGCAGGGGGTTCAGGGGGTGGAGGGGGGGAGGGAACTGGTCTACCTATTACGTTTGTATGAGCGGAAATAATAATAAAAATGTTAAAAAATTAAAAAAGAGAGAACAAAACAGAGAGAATGATAGAGCAGGACACCCAGTGGCCTCCTCTAGCACCCATATACACTATCTACATGTACAATGTGATACTTTATTTATTGTGAATAAATAAAAATGATTCAATATCAAGCAGACATTTTTCTAAGGAAGACACAGAAATAGCCAATAGTCACATGAAATGATGTTCAACATCACTAATCATTAGGACTCCAAAACACAATCACTATGAGAGGTCACCTTCTGTTCCACTAATAAGAGAAGAATCAGAGACAAAGGAGTCCTGGTTCACTGTGAAGGGGGCATGAAATCATCATCAGTATAGAAAAGAATGCAATATTTCCTGATTCCTAGATATGTAAAGGAATTAAAACTAGAATTCTAAAGAGATTCTTGTATCCTTATGTTTATGGTGATATTATTCATACCTAAATGTTGTTCAACAGATGAATTTTAAAAATGGAGATCATTATATACTTAACACAAACATATGAATATTTACCTGATAAAAGCAAGGGAATTATACCATTACAATGATATAGATGGATCTGTGAGATATTAAGTGAGGTAATCTTGTCAAAGATAGGCAAATATAATATGATTTCATGGATACATGGAATCAAAAAGTGAAAATATTAGATGCTGAAAGTAGAATAGGTATTTCTGGGGCTTGGGAAAAGTGACACAAAGAGGTGACAGCCTATATTATGCAAAATATTCAAGTCCTGGAGATCTACCATACAGCATAGTGCTGCAACTAACAGTACTGAATTGAATATCTAATATGTTAAGTGTTTTCCCCTCTCATAAAGTTATCAAAAATAATAATAGCAATAATAGGACAGGAAGAAACTCTGAAGAGTGATGGATATATTTAAGGTCTGTTTGGCACTATTATTTTTTTTCTTTTTCTTTTTTTAACTTATTTTTTTTTAACCAATCATACGAGCTCGATAGGTACCCTGTTTCTCTCTCTCCCTCCACCCTTCCCCAGTCCCCCTTGCACTCTCCCCCCCTTTTCCCATTCCTTTCACCGCCTTCCCTTCCCTTCCCCTAGTGCCTCCCTCTTTCCCCTCCCATCCCCTGGAGCATCCTTATGTTTGGCACTATTATTTTTTTTTATTTCCACTCATATAAACTTAACAGGTACACCGGTCCCCCCTCTCCCTCCAACCCCCTATCCCCCGTGCCCCCTCCCTTCCCCCTTCCCTCCCCATCCTCCAGTGCCTCCCCCTCCCATCCCCGGAGCATCCTTTAATGTGCATGCCAAACTCTCCTCTGGGTCCTCCTCTCCGATGAGATGCAAGGATCCAGTGGCATTTCCCAGAACGCTTTCCTGTGTTCCCAGTAAGCATAGGAACACTACTGTGGCTGTCAATCCCTTGCCTCCAGGATCCTAGTGCCTTTAGCAAATGCTAGACTTTGTGGCACTATTATTTTTTTAACATTTTTATTATTATTTCCGCTCATACAAACTTAATAGGTAGACCAGTTCCCTCCCTCCCTCCTCCTCCTCCTGAACCCCCTGCTCCCCCTCCCTCCTTCTCCATCTCCCAGTGCCTTCCCCCCAATTCCCAGAGAGTCCTAACTCTCCTCTTGGTCCTCCTTTCCGATGACGTACAAGGACCCAGTGGCATTTCCCTGAACCCTTTCTCGTGTTCCCCTTAAGCATAGGAACACTACTGTGGCCATCAATCCCTTGCCTCCAGGGATCTTGTCTTGGTGCCTTTAGCCGATGTTAGACTTTGTGAGGTCAATAGTGTGATGGACATGGCGCAAGGCATGCAAAGTCCTATTATGATGTGGCACTATTATTTTAAGTGAGCATAATTATCCCCAAACCAATGAAGATGTATATGTTAGCTATGTTATTTATTATGCATTACATAAGATAGTTTTTAAAACATAAATTCATCACAAATAGCAGTAAATTTTAATTAAATGGAGATATGCCCAAGAATAAGAATGAAAATTGTCTGGCCCAAGGCAGCATAGTTGAAGATTCTAAGGACTCTATCCAAAGTGGACTAAGGTCCCTCATAACATAGACATTGCAAGTTTTCTCTTGGCAAGATGGTTGTGGTTTCGGGCTCTGATTGGAAAGCACCTCTTTTCTCCCTCGAATTGTCCATTACTCCCTCATTTAAAATTCTTTCATGGGAATAACTTCCCTTTATTCCTTATTAGACACCCGGATTAAAATGTTGAAAACAAGGGCTGTATCTCCCAACCAGAATACAATTTTGCAGTGATATTCATGGCTGATTATTTCCCTAAGGAAGAATATTTCAGCAATGGGGATAGAGAAGCTGGAGAGATTTCTCTTCCTGCGAAATCATGGATCAGTGATGGGCATTGACTTCCATGTCCTTCAATTCTGGTTTCAGTTCACACTCTAGGATTGTGTTCCTGAGATCTCATGGCCAGACATCTAACAATCCAGTATCAGGAGAAAAGCAATCAACATGTTAAAAGGCAAGCTGACTTCAAATATGCATTGTCCTGGGTGGAGCACGATTGAACAGGTAGAATAAACAGGTGTGGCATGATATTCATTCTATTTGATATGGACTGAACTTACAGGAAATAAATTCCCTAAGCAATGACACCTTCTTTTATGGTACTTCCCTGAAGAGAATTCTGGAAAATATTTCTTAGAGAAGTCTTTTCGTTTTCCTTCTTGATTACTCAGGAGGGTCAACGGGGACTTCTGAGAGTTCATCATTGGTTGTATGGGTGTCCCGCCTCTTTGTTCGTCATGCTGCCAGTAAGGCAGTGACTGAAGGAACACAGAAGGAAGAGGAAATACATTATGGAAACCCCTCGATATTTTATATGCTGTGTTTGTAACACCAAACTATAGCTCTTTGAAGTCAAGACAGTTTTGCTACATGGTGAAGTCCGCACTTCAACTGTGAAATCTGAGGAAGGGCACAGGAAAGTCCAATGGTATGGCAGGTCTTCCTGCTCAGGATGCCAAACTTGCTATACACACTCCGTGCCCTTCTGCTTTCTTATTGACTTTGCTCTTTATGCTTTTTGTTGCTTTAAAACATAGGTGTTTTGAATGTGAAATGAATGAAAGTGGCATATTTTCATAATTTCGCACCTAATCCTATTCCTGTAGAAGGCCTCTCAGTTCCACCATGCGTTTGGCATATCGTCAAAGAGACAGTAAAACTTTTACCAGACTTTCCCAACTCCAAAATACATTTAATCTACCATCTGGTTTGGCTGTGTCTAGTATATCTTTTTCTTTCTTGTGAAACCAAAGGTATATGTGTTCGGGGGAGAGGGGAGTAGTATTTGCAAATGAAATTTGATGTTTACTGTAGCTGTCAATTCAAAGTCACATATGGGTTGCTCTAAAAGTTCCTGAGGAAATTCCCCAACCTCCTTTTTCAGCAAGATCATTGATCAAGGGTTCAGCTGACAGAGAAATATATCAAGGAACTAATATACAGATATTGTCACAAAAGTACTGAGAGCATGACTCATTTCCAATCAGAGACAGGTGCCAAAGCATCTAGGCTGTGAAATTATAAAAAGCACAGAATAAGTTTCTCTTTGGGTGTAACAGACCAGCATCTTGCTTATGGAATCTGAAAATTACTGGGGCAGCTGCCTCCCTGCCCATGAATATTTGCTCATATTCTCTCATATCGATTCATCACACCTTCATTTTGGAAAAAAAATCAACAACTGAGAAAATAGAGAAGACTTGAAAGTATGGTTGGAAGAGCAAATAATAAAGGTTTCACAGATAAAACACAGCTACAAGCAGAGATAAGATGCCAACTCATTAATTCAGATATCACCAAAATTTTCCATAAATTTCCAGAGAAACAAGAAATGATGATTGTTGTATTGTAACACTCAGGAAGTTATTGAATTCTAACTCTATTCCCAGGGAATAATTCAAATTTTGAGCAACATCAATTTTTCCTGAGTTTAGCATTTCACTTAGCACTTGTCAGTGAAGATCTCATGGTCTACTTAAACATTATAAAAGCAAGTCATGCCAAACTTCAGTTTTCAAACATGAAGTTGATAAGCCCACAGTTTCATAAAGGCAAAGTGGTCATGGGTGCATTGTGAAGTGTGGATGTGTAGGCTCACCTTACTCGTCTACTTCACTCCCTGACAAGCGATAGGAGGACCAGATCCTTGGCCAAGGTCTAAGAATGACCTTCATGGGGCTTATTGTCTAATGAAAGAATTAGAGAATAGCTAATAGTCAAATACATTCAGATGTGCACACTCACCTACACATGTGCATGCACATATACACACACATACACACACACACACACACACACACACACGTGCACAATATTGCAGCTCTGCAACTACTTCAAAGTAAACATATTGTATTGTATAAAACATGGAAACAAGAATTTTGAGATGATACTTAGTCTCTAAAGTATGCAATATACTTTGACATTGTTCTAATCCTTCTGTACTATTTTCTTCATTAACATTTTTCGTCTGAACTTTCTTAATGTATTTCATGATCCACCATCACGAGGGCAATTAGGTTAGTCAGAAAAGTCAGAGAAGCCCTTAAGGAAGTAGTGACGTGTTGAGTTGAACATGAGTAAGAGTTAACTAGGTGAAAGGTCGCAGAAAACAGACATCTAACCGGAGGGCATGACAAAGGTGAAGCTTGGGTACAGGAGGAAGTCACAGTTGTTTGGGATGGGAGGAAGGTCAGTGTAAGCAACAGTTCAGAGAGCAATGGGAACTCCTACCTGATGAGAGTAGAGGGACATAGTACCTAAGTCTGGTCTTTCAGGTCTTGTTAAGTACTGTTGCTGTTGAAAACAATTGAATGGTACTGGAAAGAATATGTGAGCTAATGGTGTCAAACATACAGCTAAAGATAAATGAAGGCAGAGTACTTAGGGAGCTTCCTAACTAATCCAGAAAAGAAAAACCTTACCTTGGTGTTGCAGTCTACTTTTTGTGTTGCTGGAATGACTTCATGGCCAAAACAACTTAGGGAAACAAGGGAGTTATTCTTGCTTATGATGAGTACTTACTCCTCGTCAACATAACAGGAGAGTTTATACCCACGTCAGGAACCGACATTTATATTTATAAAATATAAATATCATATTGATGTTTTATATAAAAAGAGCTGACAGAGATTTTCTCATGTGTCAGCATGTGTGCATTCCGTAATACGCCAAAGTGTCACATCGATCTTTTCCATCTTATTCACCTGCCCAGAGAATGGTCCCACCTGCTATGAGCTAGGTCTTTCTGCATAACTTAGTCTTCTATAGTCTTGCTCAGGACTTTCTGTAACCTGTGAATAATTCTTTACAGATATACCCAAAAGCTCAGTCCTCAATTGTCAAGGTGCCACCTGTGTCTAAATTGCCAACATTTGGGCTTGCTTATATGGCAATGATCTCGGTGGAAAAGAGGGGATGCTAAAATGGAAAACAAATACAAAAATTAATTCCTATTTTACCAAAAACAGAATGCATATTAAGACTGACTAGAATACATTCAGTTTCTACATAATCAATTTCTAGGGAAGTCCATTTAAAGTGATTCCTGGACCTTCTCACATAATGGACTATGGTGTATCTCTCATATGAATACATATTTTAAAGCTTTATGGAATTTCATGTAGCCTATTGCCTTGTCCCTTTAGGACAATGAGGCTTTCCTCAAAATATTTTACAGACTTCCTCAAACTGGGCTGATGCAGGGGCTGGAAGAAAGGAAAGCCTGTGTATGTTTCTGACCACATATTACAGTAGTTTTTTTTTTAACCTTGGAGAAAAATCTAGCTGCTTCTGTACTATAGTGACAATGAAATTTGTATAAGCTTTGCTTTGTTTCAGCAATAAACTCTGTACCCCGAGTGCTGTTTAGACACTCCTGAGAGGCAAAAACCTGTGGTCCCTGTTCCACTGAATCTTTTTGAATCTATCTTCACTTCCCTAGCACTGGTCAACCTGCAGTGGGCTTCAATACTTTCTGATGTGTAACTAGAGCAAGGAAGCAGTAAGAGCAAGGAATGTCCTTTTTTTTTTATTATTCATTCAATTGTGCGTGTGCGCGTGTGTGCGCGTATGTGTCTGTATGTGTGTCTGTATGTGTGTGTCTGTATGTGTGTGTCTGTATGTGTGTGTGTGTAGAACCACGGGCAAATTCGGTCCACCATGGACCGCCTCCACCTCCTCCTTGTTTACTCTGCCTCAGGATTCACAGGCTCCGCCCTACCAGGACCAGAAACGCAGGCCGCCCCCGCTTCCGCCCAGCATTTGTAAGTGGGGTCTAGGATCCGAACTCAGGACCTTCCGCCTGCAAGGCAGAGGCTTAACCCCTGAGCCACCTCTCCATCCCCGAGAATGTCCTTCTTTTATATGCATTCTTCTTAATGATTTATTCCACTTCTTTCTATATGAATACTGTGAATATGATGTAACCCTCAAGTTTATACAAGGCTAGCCCAGACCACTTTGCTACATTACCCGTTCCCAAATCAAAATGTTTACTTCCAGTCTCTCCTAGACAACATAATGAAAATTTCTTTCATTAACATGAACTAAATGAAGGGACATCCTTAGCTATTTCCCACCCTTCTTCTCCTTGAACTTCTTTGATTCTGTGATGGTAACTTCATATTTCTGCTAATTCAGGCTCATCTCATAGTCATCTGAACTACATTTTACATCTTAGACTTCACCACTAATTAATTCACTAGAAAGTCCTGCTAGTTATACATTTTGAACACTCACTTTGACTGAACAAATTCTCACAGTTCCATAAATTCCACTTTAAACCAAGACATTATCATGCTATATTTGGAGTCTCATGATAGACTTCACCCTTATCTTCAGATTTCTTTGCCTCTTTTTATTCTTTTTTTTAAAGTAGCAATTGGAAAACTTTGAAAAAGAAAGCTGATTTAAACAGCTTTGCAATTAATCTGGATGAGATGTGAAGTTTTTGTCCTACAATATAAGGAACAAATCTTCAATCCGATATATCCAGTTACTTTTTTATTCTTTTAGAGTTTCACACATGAGTATAGTGAATTTATGATACATTTATACCTTAATCCCCAATCCCCTCTCCTCATCTTCCATTATAACCCTTCTGCTTCCCTACCAGTCTACCCATAATTTCTTTTTTTTTTTTATTTCAGCTCATACAAACTTATTAGGTACACCAGTTCCCTCCCTCCCTCCTCCTCCCCCTGTATCCCCTGCTCCCCCTCCCCACCGCTCTCCCTCCCCATCCCCCAGTGCCTCCCACCCCAATTCCCAGAGAGTCCTTTCTTGTGCATGTCTGATTTTCCTCTGGGCCCTCTTCTCCGATGACGTACAAGGACCCAGTGGCCTTTCCCGAACCCTTTCCCGTGTTCCCCTTAGGTATAGGAACACTGCTGTGGCTGCCAATCCTTTGCCTCCAAGGATCTTGGTGCCTTTAGCAGATGCTAGACTTTGTGAGGTCAACAGTGTGTTGGACAATGCGCAGGGCATGCAAAGTCCAATTATGATTGCTTCAGCCCTAACTAGTATAGAGTATCTTACATATCATTGCTCCTCCCATCCTTATGCTCTTACACTCTTACCGCCCCCTCTTCCGCAAATTTCCCTGAGCTTCAAGATGGGGAGAGACTAAGCTGGCCTAGATCTAGGTGGTTGATATAGAGTCTCTGAAGTTCTGGATTGTGGTTTGTTGATTTTCTTTTGCAGTTTTGCTGCTCCTGCAATGCCCTTCACTCCATCCTGGTGGGCATTGTATGTTACCCCCTGGCCAGAGACAAAAAGCTGTTAGAGTCTTGTGATAAAAGCACATTCAAAGGTAGATGTAATAAAAGTGGGAAACCACAGTGAGGGAGGGGTCTATCACCCATTTGCAAAATTGTTACTTTTTATCTGCCAGACTATATGCCCTCCTCTTCTGGTGAGATCACTCCCCCTCAGTAGTAAATGATCAGGAACAAAAGTCTGTGAACTTAATCAGATGTCTCATTACTTATTTGGGTCCTTGGTGGAGGCCTATTTTCCCTGCTGTAACATGGTCCCTTCTCTCCTTCTTTCTGGTGTGGCTCTCCTACCCCATCCCTCCTGTTCATAATCCTTGGAATTACTGTCTCTAGGTGGGCTGGGTGGGTTTGGTACTAGGAGCCACCTATTAGGGAGTACATACGGCGCTTAATTTTCTGGGTCTGGGATACTTCACTTAATATAATTGTTTCTAATGACATCCATTTCCTGGCAAATTCCAGTAATTCATCATTTTTGATGGCTGAGTAGTACTCCATTGTATAGATGTACCACCTTTTCCTTATCCACTCGTCAACTGTTGGACATTTGGGTTGATTCCATGACTTTGCTATTGTAAACAGTGCTGCTATGAACATGGTCATGCTTGTGCTATTGAGGTGAACCTCTGCTGTATGGGGGGTTATTCCCAAAAGTGGAATAGCAGGGTCCTATGGCATTTCAATCTTTAATTTCTTTAAGAATCTCCAGACGGCTCGCCAGAGTGGCTGTATGAGCCTGCATTCCCACCAGCAATGTAGGAGAGTTCCCCTCTCTCCACATCCTCTCCAGCATTTGTCGTTGTTAGTATTGTGGATTTTTGCCATCCTGACCGGGGTGAGATGATATCTCAGGGAAGTTTTGATTTGCATTTCCCTGATGGCTAAAGAAGTGGAGCATTTTTTAAGATATTTGTTAGACATTTTAATTTCATCTCTGGTAAAATTTCTTTTAAGTTCCAGGGCCCATTTTTTAATTGGGCCATTGGTTTCCTTGGTGTTTAGTTTTCTAAGTTCTTTGTGCACTCTAAGCCAGTAGAGCTCTATCAGATATGTGGTTAGTGAAGATTTTCTCCCATTCTGTGGGTTGCCTTTGAGCTCGCGTTACAATCTCTTTATCTGAACAGAAGCTCTTTAATTTCACAAGATCCCAACTGTTGCGAGTTGGTAGCAGTGACTGTGCCATTGGATGTCTGTTTAGGAACTGTTGGCCTAGCCCAATCAGCTCAAGGGAGTTCCCTATCCTTTCAACTATGGTTTTTATAGTCTCTGGCCTGATATCAAGGTCCTTGATCCATTTGGAATTAAGTCTTGTACATCAGTCTACCCATAATTTCATCTTTTCATATGTATGGGCCATTGAGTTTCACCTGGTATGTGCCAGGTGAGTTTTTGCTGGCATGTGCCTGAGTGCTTTCTGGAGCGTAAATCATGTATCATTGAAGAAGGTATCTTCCATTGCCCCCACATCAGCACTGATCCTCATCAGTGTCTCAGGGAGATGTGGGATTTCTTGAGATCTTCCCCTTTCCATGATGGAATGTTGAAAGGGCAAACTGACAAATTCTGTGTAAGTTTTGTGGAAATATAGCTGCAGTGAATTCGTGGATACAACAGTCCTGTTATGCTTTGACTGCTTCTTAAATTGCTCTGTAACAGTTGTCTTCAAATTATACAAAACAAAACCTACCCTAAAATTTTTCATATCTGTGGCTCTGTCTACCTGGAGTACTTTTCTAGAGATTCATGATGTCTTCTTTGCCTCTTTTATGATTTTTCTTGAAAATCATTGTATTGGTGTCCTTTTCTAATATTTATGTACAAAACACACATACACACACACATCTTTTATTCCTTGTTAGCTGTCACACCTTTTTATTATTGTTGTTTTACCTAGTTATATAAGCTCAATGAGTAGTTATCCTCATTCCCCCCTTTCTCCCTTTTATTCCCCCATCCATCCCTCTCTCCCCCCTTTCCTCCCTCCCTCCCTCTTGTCCATCAACTTATATGGGCCTCAGAATTCCCTCTGAGTCATCTACTCTAGTAGGGATTCAGGCCTCTGTTGCAAACCTGGGGGCCCCTCCTTGGGCTGCCCACTAATATGGGTACTCCTGTCTGACCTCTTACCTCCAAGGATCCTACTGCCTAAAACCATCTCCCCAAGTCTACGGGGGTATGTTGACATGTCAGCCATTGTGCAGGTCAGGTAAGGTCAAATCTCATCACAGTGTCACGCTCTTCTTCAGAGAGTTTATTACTATAAAAGGACTTATTGCTATGTCCTTATACCTTGAAAAGTAAATGATAATTAGAAGAATTAGTTGGTGAATGAATGAAGGAATGACACTTAGAGAAGATAGGGAGATGTGTGGGCAAACAGGGTAGAGTGGGTGGTGGGATCCTGATAAGTGCATAGTGGCATCTTTGGTGCACCTGCCTTGCCACTGGAAAAATGTCAGACCTGCATCTTATTTTTTTTTTCATCAGTAGAAACTGTGCATAGGCAAAAGGATCAATGGGAAATTCAAGGAAAATTATCTGACTCTAAAGTCCAGAGCGCACCATTTTTTCAGTCAAATCATTTAGCCTCTCTAAACTCTATACTCTTGTTAAAACATGAAATGACATAAATTTTGGAAGTGTTAAAAGTAACTCATAAATGCATTTGGCACAGATTACTTACCATTAGCTATTAACTATTGTTTATTACTATGTGATAGGTTGGGCTTACTAGTAATGGGATAAAGAAATTAACAGATAAATAGAGGATCAGAAGAACTAGGACATTGGGATTATTTTGCCATGAATGTTTAGATAAGGAAGATCTTTGTTGAAAAGCTTATTTAGAAAAGTGGAAAGTGGAATACCAACAGTCACAGTCTTTTTAATGTTGACCTAGTTTTATCTTTTTAGTTCATGAATAAAGGTAAGAAATAATCACATTAAGAACCAAATGAAAAGAGGAAGATAGCTGAGAAAAATTAAAGGTCTGATTCAGCAAAGGATTTAGTGTGTCATGTTACACCACATCCTGTTTTTCTTTTAGGCCATTCATTGCCTGGGGTCATATGTCCCAGCAGCATAAGGGTAGCTCAGATCACCTCTCCTTGACATCAGCAATGATTGTCAGAGGTGACCAAATACTGCTTTAGTCAATATGGCCATCTAATGATGAAGCAAACCACAGTAATCCCAACATTGGAACATTATGTATTAATAAATACAGAAGAATATATCTATAGCCAATCACAGTAGTTAGAGTGAAGAAATCAAACATTCTTCTAGAATGTGTTATTAATTTAGTTCTATTATTTCTATTTTCACACACACACAAACACACACACACCTTCAATATGTTGGTAAATCTCAATACACTCATGCCACTGAAGATTTCTATAATTCATAAGTCTATTTGAGTGGATTTGGAGCCAAGTAACAACTTTTGTATTTACCAACATGTTATATGTTACCAACACTAAGATTTTTACTGCAGATGTCAGAATGATCAAAGCAGCCAGACTAGCAAAACCTCCCTTAGAAATGACGATCTCAATTATGGAAAGGCACACTTGGGGATTAATGTGTTTGTTGAAACTCTCTCACTCAGCACTTTTAATATCTCATGGTGTTAACTCAGCAGGATGCTCATTATTATCTCTGTCATTAAGAACCAGGGACTTTCTTTAGGACCCAGTGTTGAATGAGATAACCAGTATCAAAAGAATCTTTGTCAGACATTGAAGCAGAAAGTTGTTGTCCATGAAGCAAATATTTTTATGCAAAATTAATGGTGTAAAAGACATCTGGCATAGAAGTCGGAGGAAAGCAATCTGCTCAGAAAGAGAGAAGATTGGTAGAATAAAGATCTTGGAAAAAATTCTTCAAAGCATGCTCATTCACAGAGAAAAACTGGCAAAAACCAGTTATGGTGGGCAGCTGTACAGACACAAAAACACCAGTCACAAATCCAAACCAACTGAGGCAGAAGGATAAAGTCTGACTCTGCACTTTCAGCTGGGTGGAACAATTCCCAGGCAGGAGGAAATGGGTGAGATTTCCTGGAGAATAGATGAGGAAGACAAGTCACTAGTGCTGCTTAACCCTAACCACGAGACAGTGTTTACCTGGAAACACAAGAATGAAAAGGCAAGACACAAGGCAAACATGAAACATAGCAAGTGGTTTCCTGGACTCTGGTAGGTCAGACATGATTGAGTCAACCTGGTTTCAGCTACTGGTAACTAAAGCACTTGAACATGGGAAGAAGTGAGAAAACATATTTTTGAGACATTGCTAGGAATAGTAATAGATTTGATGGGGGTAAACTTCGTATGGTTGCTTAACTGAACTAAGCAGTTACATGAACTAAGAATGCAAGAGTCAACACTGACCCTTCTAACTACTAATTTTGATAACACCACCTAGAGGTGGTACGAAGGCTATTGAATGCCCTTTCTCCCTACTTAGAGCACTTAGATGAGCTGAAAAATTTGGAAAGTGAGACCTGAGTTCCTTAGGCTCATTTTTTCCAAAGTTCAAACTGTAACTGACAATATTATTGGAGAGGCCTCAGTGATTACAAAAGTAACCATGATTTATCAGAATCATGGTTGGCATTTCTGATAAGAAACTGTACAACCTTAGGAAATAAAGCTGGAGTAAGCAGTTGAAAAAGAAGAACACTGGTGAAAAATCTGTTGGAAAGATCTTGCTAAGGAGATTGATTCTTAATACCACTGAGACCTGTTCCAAAAGCCTTACTACTGTAGATCGGAGGATGGATATTTGAAATATGAAGAAGATGAGGGAACAGAAGGGAAGAGAGAAGGAGAATGGAGGGGAGAGAAGGAGAAGGGAGGGAATATATGTATATATTAAAGCCTTAAGCATTCATTGAAGGTGGGGAAAGCAATGTGGTACTATAGGCATAAAATAGGGTGGGGAGACAAAATAAAATAAGTCAACCCCAGAAACTCAGCTATTACCTAGTGATAGGGACTGATGCGGTCATAAGCACTTGAGGTTATGGCCCTTGCATTAAAAGCTCTGGGTTGTGGGTAGCCAGAGTTCCTTCCCTAAGTAGAGGCCACGTAACCTCAACCCATGTAAAAGCAAAATGTACTGGCTTACTTAGTCTCTACCACCACCATGAGGCAATTTGGTTACCCACCAGAGGAACCACAGTTTGGACATTACACAGCCCTCAACAATTACTAAGAGAGGGGTCATAAGGATGCAAATGTGCAAAGCTTTAATCTCTGACAACCTAGGCATAGAAGTAGTAAAGATTGTGTTCTGATAAGTCTTTATTGGAGAACTGAAGCCAAAAGAAGGGCAATTTAAAGAACTTTTCTCATCATTGACTGTCTTATGACTTAATAGTATGAGAGAACAACCTTGCCACTCATATAGTTAGTGATTGATACCAGCTAGGCAATGCATGAATAGTGGCTTCTGGGTATTACTTAGCTGAAATTGCTCTTTATCTTTTTTTAATCCAGGTTGAACTATGAAGAGATGAAAATCCTTTGAAGAAACTGCAAAACTGTAAAACTAAAGAACAGACAAACATGGTTATTCTACTGTGATTCAAGTTAGGCTAAAACATTAGTAACATTCACAGGACTATTTTTGTCTTCTCTGAGATCCTGGTACTTTATCCCCAGAATAGACACCTTATTACACACCTTTACTACCAAAGCTAAGCGTGGGGAGAAAATGAAAATAATGAACAGTCTCTTTCCTTCTGAGCATCTGTCCTCATGAATCAAGGACAGACAACTTTTGACTGAGAAAAGCTTTATTCAATTTTTCTTTTATGCATAAAAATTTATTAAAATATATAAAGCCAGAATTCATGGCCAGGATTATTGGACTTCTTACATGAAATTAAATTTGGCTACTTAAAAAGCAAGGTATGACAATTTTAAATGACTCAGAAGTATTACAATAAATCTTGGAGAACTTCATTGCTAGAGACTACTGACCCAAAAAACATCTGTTATACAATTATTGACTAACACTTGGCTGGAGAGTAATTGTAGGATCCCACAATCCAAATACCTAGCCAGTTGGAAAAGAATTCCGGAAAGAGCATCTATCCAAGATGGCTAAAATTCATGACAAGAAGGATAAATTAGTGTCTTGTTATGAAGTTATTATTTTTTAATTAAGATCTTAGTAGGTACCAATAGATAACAAATGTTGAGAAGTATTTCCTTAGAGAATTAAGATTGGGTAGCAATGGAGGAAATTATTTAAGAGTCTGAACTCAGGAAAGATACTTTTTTCTAGACTTCTATACGCAAGGGACATAGTATGGAGATGCATAAAGAGAGAGGGGGTACACATGAAGTGCAAGCCACATGTGGAAGTCGGAGGTCAGCTTTGAGAAGTCTATTCTGTCCTTCCATCATGGGGACTGTGAGGGTCACACCCGGGTTGTTAGGCTTGCTCATCTTTCCATAAATACCTCCAGAGATGTGCCAGAGGCCAGGTGATTTCATGTCTTAATATAGAAGGAGATCTGTGGCAAAACCCACTGTCAGATGTCAGCAGATACATCTTTCAGCAGCAGCAGCAGCGACCGCATTTCTAATGAAAACATACATGGTCTAGTATTGTCAGTGCGTGACTGTGAAGTGGGCTGCAGTGAGCATGATCTGCAAAGAAACCTGATAATGTTTTTACTGTAATTCTGTAAATTTCCTGGCATCTTCTTAATTTATTCCTTCTCTTTTCACATGAAAGATCAAAATGGATCTTGGAATCAGAAATGATTTTATCCCGAAGTTCCATAACCAGTGATTTAACCTTTCTGGATCTTTTTTTTTCTTAACATGTGTACCACAAACCACAGCATTCATTTTGCAAGGCTGTCAAAAGGTTTGTGGAAAATGGATGCTGGAGAAGATGAAAACTGTTGAGAAATGAAGAAATGAAGAAATGGCTCGGACACCAGCAACTCTGTTGAAATCCTCAGTGCACTGTTTCAGCTATGATCTTTTTCTAGTTGTCTCAAGATATAGTTTCTCCAGGTGGTTCAACAGGTAAAGAGATTTGTGTGCAAGCCCAGCAATCCTAGCGTGACCCTCACAGTCTCCATGATGGAAGGAAAGAATAGACTTCTCGAAGCTGACCTCCGACTTCCACATGTGGCTTGCACTTCATGTGTACCCTCTCTGTCTTTACGCATCTCTATACTATGTCCCTTGCCTATAGAGTTCTAGAAAAAAGTATCTTTCCTGAGTTCAGACTCTTAAATAATTTCCTCCGTTCCTACCCAATCTTAATTCTCTAAGGGAATGCTTCTCAAACAAAATCTGGACAGGTTTGGGTTGCCAATAAAGTAAGACATGAACTTTGTACTAATTAGCTAGATGCATGTGCTAAGCGTGAGCTCTACTATAAGTTATACTCTGAATATTAAATTTTCTTTTAAGCAGTGCATATTCAAATATCTTTCTTGTTTATATTAGCTTTGCTTCTTTATTGCTGGGTCATGGGAATTCTTTCCACATTCTGGATACTAGATAGCTCTGATATAAAAGATTTGAAAATATTTTCTCCAATTTCTTTGGCTTTTTTTTTTTTACTGTTTTAACATCTTCATTTGAAAATTTAAAAATTTTTCTTCAGTTGCTTGAGTTTTTGTGTTGTGACTAGAAAACCATTGTCTAATTACAAAGTCACAACGACCAACACCTGAGAATTTTTCTTTTAAGAGTTTTATAGTTTTAACATATTCAGTTCCTTGATTCATTTTGAGTTAATTTTTATTTACGGTATGAAGTAGAGGTCCAAGTTAACTCTTTTATGTGTGGGTGTTTCCCAGTACCATTTATTGCAAACATTATGCTTTCCTTCATCTAATTATTTTTGCAATCTATTGAAAACTATTTAATCATATAGGTATAGATTTTTTCCTAGATTCCTAATTCTGTTATTTTGGTCTATATGTCAATTATGTCAACAGTATAAAACCTTGATTATATCTTTGCAGTAAGATTTCAAGTATGCAAGTATGAGTTCTTCAATTCATTATTCTTTTATAAGATTATTTTGGATCTTTTATATTTCTATATGAACTTTACAATCTACAGCTTAGCTCCTCAAATTCTGTAGGCATAGAAAAGGAGGTCTGTAATTTTAAGCTTTTAATATGACCTTGATGAAAGTTCCCACCCTGTTGTTGGCTGATTCCACACTTCCTTTATTTTATCTTCTAGTAACACTTTTGAAGGTCTATGAAACTTACTGTACCAAGATGAAGAAAACAAGAGTTTGTGAATGAAAAAACAATGCCACTAGCTCAAGATCCAGCATTCTAAAGCTTTTACTCTGAGTGAAGCAACCAAAAACATAATCTAGGAGAATATATCAAGGAGTACTTTTCAGCTATGATTGAACAACTTCTTTGACCATATTTTGCCAGCCCAAGACCAACATACAGAATGTAGTTGGCAGTGACAATGGTAACTTCCATCTATACAGTAAATCAGATGTTACTGAAAAAGTGCTGGGAAGCTTTCTTCAGTAAAGAATGATCTCTAAGATACAGTGCAAGGATCTGAACCAAAGAATGTAGAACAGACCTAGAGAAAACCATGTTTGGAGGATAAAAATATGGTTAATCTAGGAAAATTAAAAATGTTTGCAGACAAGTCAGGATTAGCTTTTACCCTAGAAGTGACATCCCTTATTTTGAGAATATCACTTTACTGTTTAATAATCAAAGAATGAAACATTTCAAACTAGACCAGTTCAGATTTGAATGATAAGTTGATTGATTTGCCAAAAAGTCATGGAAGATCTTACCTGTAAACTTCACACTGTCTACTGAATCTAGCCTAGAACTATTCAGTTAAATATTGTTAAATGTGCTGTGAACACAAAAATAAAAGTTGAATGATTATTAGCTCAGATATTATAATATGGGGGTAGGCTTACATAACAGGGTATTTTGAAATATCAACTAATGTGTTTTGTTCTGACTTCCCACACTTAGCAGAGTCAGCAGCAGATGCCAGCCTGCATTAACACTCCCACATCATCCATGGTGCCTAACTTAAAACTTGCAAATCATCCATCCCCATTCAAATGAACACAAATATGTTATATGGAAACCCCCACCACTCCCTTGTTTCCAAAGTCCTATTGATTCTTGAGTGGAAAAATTACATGTCAGAAATGAGGAATTCATCAAATCAGTATCAGCAGTCAAACAGGTACAAAAAGCAGAAGACGTCATTAGAAACAAAAAGTAATATGGTAACTACATTAATATTTGTATTACCTGCACATTAACTAAAATTCCAATAAAAAGAGATGCCATAGTAGGCAAAACATAGTTATTGTCCATAATTAAATACCAAACACATATAGATTGAAAGTCAATGGATAAAACCCTTACCTTGTGTCAAGTAACACATTATAAAGTATATATATATTGTAATTTAGTAATTCTACTTCCAATGCTTGCCCAAGAGAAATAACAATACCCTTTTTCCTATTTCTGTGCAACAATCTGTCCTCAAACTTAGTGGCTTAAAACAACAATGAATCATTGCTGTATTTATGTTAAACTAATGTTTGTCTGGGTTGGCTGGGGTTTGGACTCATCTCAGTGATTCCCTTGTTGTGTGTCATGTGCTGTAGTTTGAAATGTGACCTAGAACATACATGACAATCACATGTCGTTGCTAAGTGCAGACTAGGAAGCTCCTTTCTAGCCATTAGCCGAGGTTTCTTGCTCTCTTCCATATGGCTTCTGAACATAATTTCAATCCCTCATTCCAAAGGAAATTTTTCCCAAATACAAAGATGAAACTTCAGGTCTTCTCTCAACAATTGTATAGTGTCATTTCTGTCAAACTATGTTGGCTAAAACCAGTCACAGAGCCCATTCAAATTGAAAGACATGAAAAGCAGATGGCATATCTAACAGCAAAGAGTAGCAATAATTTTGTTATGATGTTTTCTTCCCACTACACTTATAAAATATTATGCAATAATACTCATAGCCTCCTCATTCAACATAGACAAACTTTAACCCCAAAGTGAAAATTACCCAAATGTATATCCATGGATGGAAAAGTAAACTCTGACACATCTGTGTAATTAAGTATTAATTTAACTATTCAATAAATATCAGCTGAAAAGAAAAACTATGTTACTAATATGCATAATTTTATGGATTACGTTGGATAAAAGTACACAGGTAAATCTGAAACTTTAAAATAATGATTTCCTCTGGAAAGAGTGATTAAGTGGAAAAGAGCACTGATTTTCTTGGAGAGATGCAAGTGTCCTGTCCCAAGTCATGCTTTGCATTTTTCAAAATCCCATCTAGCTATACTCTTAAGTGTGTACCCTTCATTCTATAAATTTTATCTTTTGTCATATAATAAAGATTTTATACTATATTCATACCTATCCTGTTTCTCTCAATAGTTTTCTAATGAAGAAAATTGATGTTTTCATTTTAAAAAACCTGATTGCTTAAGATTATACAAAAAGTTCATGACAAAGGGATGACTAGAATCTAATAAGGCAAGTAATTATGGGTAAAGAAACATTTTTTTCTAACATGGTATCTCAATTTGAACAATGCTTTTCCAATCCTCATTAAAAAGTGACAATATAATTTGGGATAAAACTTTCACATGTTTTACTCATTATTTCATTACAAAGAAGTACATAGCCACACTATGACAGATCCTAATCTGTGATCTAATATAATAATCTTTACTACATTTCTCTTTTCTGTGACAAAATCCCTTGTCATGGTGTGTCTGGTCTCAAATTTAAATTAGGTTCAAAATCCAAAACTATTCCCAAGGAACATTCTGTTCGAACTAAAAATGACTTAACAGTCTGATTTACTAATACCAAATTTTTGGAAGCCATGTGACTCAAAGCAAAGTATTTCAATAAAATGAGTCAATTAATTTACTCTTCAAATGACTTCTTTAGAGTCCCAGGTGGTTGGTAATGAAGTCAAATTTCAATATTAGCCAGAATTTCTAGGATTTTGTGAGTTTGGCTTTGACATTGCTACACATTTTATGTCAGTGGGAGAAATTTCCTAATTCCTACTTCTTGCAATGGAAGCAGTTATTCACTAAGAGTTCATAGTCAGATCTGACAAAAAAATTGGTAGGTACCAAATCATCCATAAAACATGTTTTATTCTTATACCTTGTATACTTGTTAAATATTAGGTCTTTTGCTATGTTTTGAAGCAGTGATAAGAGAAGCAGATTGTGATTGTCTAGGAGTGTCTAAAAATCATACTCATGCAAATACATCTCACCTCTTCCTGTCCAAACTATAATATGAAGTTTTGATATATATATTATATAAGAAATAAATTATATGTCAAGCTAGGCAAAGTGAATGTTCTGCCAAGAAGAAGAAAGAAGAGGAGGAAGGCAAGAAAGAGAAAAGTAAATCACAAATAAGAAGTTAGTGGTGTACTAAAGCAACACAGCCAATCACCATTACAGAGCACAAAGTGTTGGAAATCTGACTTCCTTAGAAAGGACCTTCAAAATATTATATATATGTCTCCTCAAAATTAGTGAATATAATATCTCCTCTTTATTTTATTTTTAGCTCAGACCAAATTTTTGAAGAAAGCAATAAATATTTTCTATTTCTGAGAAGTCCAAGACTTTTGGAAACATTTAAAACTTATCTCATCTTTTTTCCTCCTATGTGTCATCTATTAACTGACTACCAAACAACGTTTCAGCTTCCACAGTTACACAAAAAACAATTAATGATTCTGTCTACCTAGAAGTTGGCTCTGAGTCAAAGTTCTTGGATTAATTCCTTTCTCAAGAAAAGTTAATCTGGAGTGGGCAGAAGAAATAAAAAGATAACAGACAAAAGGAAAAGGAAGGAAAAATGTTTCTGACATTTTACTGCAGAGGTGGGGGACCTGTGAAGTAAATGCACTTCCTGAAGGGTGTTCCTCCCATTGGGTAGCAAGACCAATATGGAAGAAAATTGAGTTCCTGACATTGTGAAAGTTGAACTTTTGCATCAAGGAAGTTAACTCTTCTATTCCCCTCTTACTTTCTTACTTATATTGATATGCCAACATCCTTAATCACTTCAATCATCTAGCATTTCTTAAGCATAAAGGTGGTGAATGCAAAGGAAAATAAAAATTTAGAAAAATTTGGGTAAAATGGCTACAAGCAACAGTTAGCGTTCAAAACAATGTAATTTCCTTGTCTTTTATTTCCTATAACTTCTAGGCCATAGAACATATGTAATTTTGTTAATATTTTGGTTGATTTTTTTCTTTTATTACTGAATTACTTTTTGTTTTCTGAATAGTCTGGTTTGAATAGTTCAGCTTCCAAAGGTCAAAAATATTATTAGAATTTTTTTTTAGGAATAAGCAAGAAATGTAGTTTTGAAAACAGAGAGGCTGCAGACAGAGAATTATTCCATTCCTCTTTCACATTAAGATCTACAATTAAGGTGGAGAACATTGCAAAATAAACAAGATTGTCATTATATGCTACCAATTGGTTGTAAACCCCTCACTACTAAGCTAAGAGCTTATGGGAGGTTATCAGAGAGACATAAAATATTCACTTTGATTTTAGATTCCAGCATGAACTTGAGAAGACAAAAGCAAAATTAAGGAAGGAATATAAATTCTGGCATGAAGTAGTTATGCTAAGTGAGTACATTGGATGTTCAAAGATCAAAGGTGAAAGGAATATATTTTAAATGTCTTTGTGAGAAAATATCTTATCAGAGCATGTAAAAGTTCTGATTATCTTAAAGAAAGTGAAGACCAGTTTCAGGCTGAGTGCTTGGAAGTATTGGGATCTTTGGTGGTATTGTGAACCCTTCGAGCAGGCATAGATGGATTGAGAATTTCCACAGTGTTTAATGTGGCATTGGGCAATGCAATAAAGTGGTTAACCAGATTGTGGAGAGCCCTTAGGGAATGTCTGCCAATTACCATGAAGAAAGTGTCTAGGAACCTGGAAACCATTAAAAGTTCTGGTGGCAAACTCTGATGTTCAACTGCTAATCTGGATTTTGCCCTTTTTATTATTTGTTTTCTGCAGCTGAGTAAGAGGGAAGAGAATGTCTCTTATCTATCTCAAAGAATCAATGTAAGGCTAAGAAATAATTAGCGATGAAAGTGCTTTTATTTCTTGAAATCTTTTGAATGTTTTCATTCATATTAAATAACTTTGTGGTATTATGACTAAGTTGAAGTTGCTTATGACAGTAAACCTTCCAGGATATTAATTTCTTTTTTTAATTTTATTATTTTTTATCATTTACTCAATTGTGTGTGTATGAGTGTGTTTGTGTGTGTGTGTATGTGTGTGTAGAACCACAGGAGAATTCGGGAACCACCATGGACCGCCTCCACCTCCTCTTTGTTTACTCTGTCCCGGGATTCACAGGCTCTGCCCTACCAGGATCAGAATCGCAGGCCGCCCCCTGCTTCCACCCGGTTTCTATATGTGGGATCTGGGATCCGAACTCGGGACCTTCCACTTGCAAAGCAGAGGCTTAACCCCTGAGCTACCTCTACAGCCCCGATATTAATTTCTTGACTGTTAATTCTTGACTGTTTCATTATAGTTGGGGATAAATAACATACAGTCTTCCAGTACCACCTGGGCACAGTGCAGGTAAGAGAACTGGCTTCTCTTTAAACTGCCATTGTAGAAGCAATTTCTTTTAAAGAGTCTTGCCTTTGTGCATGGTTAGTGGTGTCACTCTCAAACTCCAAGGAGCTTTAGACCACTTGCATTCATATTTGTGTTTGCATAAAGCCAATATCAAAGAGCCTGACCAGGAGCCAGACTTGTCAGTCGGCCAGAACAATTTCAATGCAAAGTCAGGTTTGATTACACACTGCTTCCTGATTAGGTTGGAAACCCAAAGTCTACTTGTAGTGGGTCTTTCTATTACCTGCTTGCCAGCTACAGACATTTTTCCTTGTTCTGTTCTGTAAATAAGCCATGGCAAATGGATTCACAGATAAAACCAGGTGAGGAATTCACACATTCAAAATAGCGTATCTGGAACTAACTTGAGCCTGCATACGTGCCTGCCCATGCATACGCACATGCACATTTTAAATACTCAGTAGCCTGTGTCATTACACTTTCTCACAGTCTTACAGGAGTGTCGTTTCTTCTCTGTGGTTAAATTGAATTTAATTACTCAATATCTTCAGTCACGTTTTTAAAATGTTGATGTGAGGCTTATCTTTTGTCTTTAGTTACTTTTTAACCTCTAAACCATCACCTTAATGAGCCTGCAGGCTGTTTTCTACAGACTACCACTCCCCAGGAGGATAACTGGATTGATTGCATTTACTGAGTCAGAGATGATGCTGATAGTATCAGGAAGCTCCAGGGCCTTGAACTTCCCATTTAGTTTCTCCTCATGTGGTGATCATCAAACCTCTGGACCTCCCCCAACCAGACTTTTAGTTTCCTTCCAGAATGTAAGTTCAAAAGGCTTGAGACACCTCCTTCTTGCTCAGCAGTGGAAGTGATATTATTCCAAGAAAGATGGGTGGAGGAGTTTATGAAAATGCCGGGATCACAGGGGACAAGGAAAAGTGTTCCTCCTGTATCTGCTGTCATATTTACAAATGAGCTCTGCTGGCCTACTGTGAGACTAGGTGTCTTGAGAACCGGAGAAAGATCTTAGATTTCCATTGGGTTATACCATGATTGTGAAGACCATGTGCATAAACCAAATCTTTTATTCCTGGAAGATATCTCACCCTTCATCTTTAGGGAACATCTCTGGGCTCTAACCTGGGTATTATAAATAGCCCTTAGACACCGCAGGATTGTGTAGCAAGAAAGTTAACTTACAGGTCATAAAATTGTTTGTGGAGAGTCACAATAGGCACCATTTTGCTGGCAAGTTGATCTGAGCCATAAAACCAAGCTCTAAGATGAGGCTTTTGGTTGCACATGGCTCCTTGAGCTTCCACAAATTGTATGAGATCCACACCTGGCTATGAGTCCCAGCTGGACCGGCAGTAGGGCCCCTAGTATTGCTTCAGTGAGCAGATGTCCTCTTCTGCCTCCTCTACTTGAAGACCAAAAAAATAGAAGTAGCTATCATCTTTCAAGGCAATCTGCTGGGTGAGTTTGAGGTTTCTGTTTGTTAAGGCAAGTAGAAACAATAAACATGCATTTCAAGCTTCGGATTTCCAGGAAGCAACCTTTATTGTGGAGGATAGTGGAAGTGCTACTGATTTCAAGTGGATGTAAAAACACTTATAAAGTTGTCTGAATTTCCTAGACTCATTAAAGAATCAGAGGAACCCTACAATGAAACCTGCTTGTAAGGAGGCAGAAAGAAGTCTTTCAATAAAGTACAGCTCTAATCGTATCACGGATTATATTTCTTAAACAATAACAGCAACAACACTGATAGATCTTACTGTAAGGATTCAGTTAAAGACCTACAGATTTTCTGAAGCCAACCTCCCTACTTTGGGTCTAGTCTTCCTTACAGTGTGGACACGGAGGGGCTGCCCTCTCCAGACAAGCCAGCCTCTGCGGGCCCCAGGACTAGGTCCCTGCTGGGTCGCGCTGCTCCTTAGGTATGGCCGGAGGAGCAGCTTTCTCCACCGCGGGGCGGGGCCACGACATCATCATCTTAGTATCCTGCGCGGGAGGGATCCTCCTAGCCACCCTCTTCCCCAATTCCCAAAGCATCCCTTCCCCCAGCTCCTCCCCTTCAGCCCAGGGAATTTCCCCCTAGCATCTCCACACTTGACTTTTTTTGCCCCGAGGAAGGGACGAAGGCAGATAAAAGGAGTGGAGAGCGTTCGCTGGACACAGCCACAGTTGCTCCTGAGCCACCAATCTCCGCGCCTCCTTCTCTGGAAGCTTCTCTGGTATCTGCGCTCCCTACTCCAGAATTCCGTCCACGATGAGCCCGCAGTGCAGCCGCTCTGCCTGCCTCCCCCGAGCATCGCGCTCTCTGTTCCCGCAGTTCGCGCTGCTGCTGTTGCTGCTGCTGACGCCCTCGGGATCACTGGCGGATGATGGTAAGCATCACGCGGTCACACTCCCAAGAGGGGGGTGTAAGGTTCTGCGGCCCCCCGGGAGTGGGGAAAGGCTTGTCCTGCACCCTCCTACAGTCATATCTCTTCCACAGTTGTTTCTGTCCAGAAATCGGCGAGAGAACTGCGTTGCGTTTGCTTAACCCTAACTGCCGGGATCCATCCGCAAACGATCTCCAATCTGAAGGTGATTGCTGCAGGTCCGCAGTGCCCCAAAGTGGAAGTGATGTAAGTTCTCCAGCTGTGTGGGATACCCTGTGGAAGCCAGGGGGAAAGACTTTCAGCAAGAGACTCCAGTTCTTGTGACTCACCTGAGAATCTCCTGTTTCCCTCTGCAGAGCTACACTGAAGAATGGAAAGGAAGTCTGTCTGGACCCAGAAGCACCTTTGGTTAAGAAGATAGTGCAGAAAATGCTGAGCAGGTAGTTGTCACTTTGGTCTTCAAGGTTCTTAATCAATCTCAGGAATTCCTCAGCAAGGTCCTTATTCTTACATGGTTAAGCTCTGGATATCATATCCCCAAGTGTGTTAGGAAGAAAATGGTTGAGAAGGGACAATGGTTTGGCAGGAAATCTTTATCACCAATTTTATATGCATGAGCAATTATTATGCTCATAACTGTGTGTGCATGTGCATGTGCGTGTGTGTGCGTGCATGTGTGTGTACTCGTGCGTGTTTTAGACTGGACTATGGAACTTACTCATGATATTCTTTTCTCAGCAGTGAAAAAAGAACATAGATTAAGAGACATTAACAAACACTGGAAAAATCGCTCAATTTCAGCACAACAGTTTTCTGAGGACGAATCAGGACCCAGTGAAGAAAAGGGCTCATCTTCTTTTTTCCCCAGTAATTTTCCTTGTGGATTTCCTACTTTGAAGAGTTTGGGGAAATCGCTTTGTCTCCAAAGCTTTCTGTTCAGTTTATGATGTACTTAGCATAGTATTTTCTGTTTTTTTTTGCTATTATTTTGTCTGTCATATTGTCTGATATATTATTGAAAACATTGATACTTAACTAAATTGTGAGTGAAGAGTCATTGGTTGTCAGTCTTTAAAAATATCTTAAAGGCAACTCTCCCATTCCATTTCTAGAATATATATATATTTATAATTATATATGTGTATTTCTTATATAGTTAATGGAAAGGCTGTGGACATAAAGATCAATGATGCCCTGTTAAAGTGATGAAGGGCCACCCTTCTCATGAAACAGAAAACATTCTATCATTGTTCTGTGAATAATGTAATAAGAACTTCCTTGCTTCTAATCCTGATATGGTGTATAACTTATATTGTACTAGAAAGTTGGTATGTCATACAGAAACTTCTGTAGGATGTATTTCCTTTTTTTTTTGAGAATTTCTGAAATGTAAGTTCTAAAAGGACTCATATATTCTCTTGCTATAATTTTAGACATTTGATGTCTTCTTGGTATGGCATAATGTCATAACTTACTCATTAATCTTTAATTATATGCTATTTATTAACTATTTTATTAGGAGTGCTATCATTCAGGTCACTAAGTATGTTTTAGATAGATGAAAAGGATAAGAAAAATAGTTCAATTCCCGACTTTTAATTTTCATATATACACATTTTAAAGATTCTTTTATGAGAGCAGCTTTAATAATGATCTATATTCTGAAAGTTCTGAAAATTTAAGATGTATGAATGTGATTTCATTGCTTAGTCTTCTAAATAATATGTACCTCTGCCAAGGTGTTTTGATGTCTATAGGATATCTTTTAAAGAACTTGACTATTGTTATGAGGCTATATATGTATTACATTCAATTATTTTTAAACTGTACTTTTTCTACATTTTTTAATGTTCCATACATGAATGTAGTGAATTTATAGTATTTTCACACCTTAATCCCCAACCTTATCTCTCCTCCTCTTCCCATTACATCCCTTCTTCTCCCTTGCCAGACTCCCTCCAATTTTCAAGGCTTTTTGAATGTATCCCATTGGATTTCATCTGGTTTGCCTTTGATGTTTATATGTCTGAGTACTTGGTGAATCATGTATCAGTGGGTATACCCTTGAGAAAAGCATCAAAACTGTACTTTTAAAAATGTGCCTTTTTGTTTATACTACTTATTTTGAGAAAAAATAAAAATCTTCTGAACCTCACCCACATTGTCTCTGCTTTCTTACACTTTGACAGTGAATTTTATCATCTTTAATTGTGGATACTCTCAACGTTAACTCTGCACCACCTATGCTTACAGAAAAGCCTTATTTTTCTCTTCCTCTTGCATAATTTCAACATTTCTCTAAGCTCACAGCCCTTACCTTAAATTCTTGATCATCTCTCTGCTATAGGTCAGCCTCAAGTGACCTCCAGAGAAAGGCCCAGGATCCCATCTTGGGTTGGAAGTAGTGGAACCTTAAGGAAGTAGAGCCTAGTGTGAGATTTTAGGTCATCAAAGGCATGCCTTTCAAGGGGATTTGGAACCCAGAACTCGCCTCTTCCTTTCCCCCCAAGCATGAAGTGTCAGGCATTCTCCACTATGTACGCCTGTGAAATGTGTTGTGCTATCAGAGATTTGAAGTAAAGGCATTTAGTGAGAAACTGAAATCTCAGTTCTTCAAAGTTGGGAGCTCAAATAAATCTTCCATCTTTGAGTTGATAACTGAAGATATTTGTTACAAATAACATGCAGATGATTAGCACATTCTCTGCTTATTCTAGATATGAAACCAAAGGAGCCGATGCATGGCCAGTGTGACCCGTCTCATCCACTGCTGCTTCTTCCTTGAACGCCTCTCCCTCACACTTTTTTTAAACTTTATTTATTTATTCATTCATTTCGTGTGCTGCATGTATGCATGCGCGTGCGCGTGCGCGTGCGTGTGCGTGTGTGTGTGTGTGTGTGTGTGTATCAGAGGGAGCATGTGTCCCTGTGTAATACCAAGGGTGACTTCGGGAATTATCCTGGATTGCTTCTACCTCCTTCTTGCTTTGCTCTGGGATTTCCCAGGCTCTGCCCTCCAGGACTAGAAGTGTAGGCCAGTGCCTGGCATTTTTATGTGGGACCTGAGATCTGAACTCAGGACCTTCTGTTTGTGAGTCAGAGTCCCAACACCTGAGCCTCCTCACACATTTTGAAGTCAGTCATTTGGTGCTCTAGCTGGACTCGTCCATTTCCTTGTCCAGCTTTTGCATTTGCTATGGTTCTTCAAGGAAGGAACTTGTCTCCTTCCTTCCTTCCTTCCTTCCTTCCTTCCTTCCTTCCTTCCTTCCTTCCTTCCTTCCTTCCTTCCTTCCTGCCTTCCTTCCTCCCTCTCTCCCTTCCTCCTTCCATCTCTTCCTCTCCTCCCTCCTTCCTTCCTCCTTCCTTCCTTCCTTCCTTCCTTTCTTCCTTCCTTCCTTCCTTCCTTCTTCCTTCCTCCTTTTCCTTTCTTCCTTCTTCCGTCCTTCCTTCCTTCTTTCTTTCTTTCTTTCTTTCTTTCTTTCTTTCTTTCTTTCTTTCTTTCTTTCTTTCTTTCTTTCTTTCTTTCTTCTTTCTTTCTTCTTTCTTTCTTTCTTTCTTTCTTTCTTTCTTTCTTTCTTTCTTTCTTTCTTTCTTTCTTCTTTCTTCTCTCTCTCTCTCTCTCTTTCTTTCTTTTTCCTCTTTCAAAATTCTGTTCCAATAATATCTCCTTCATGCAGCTTTCCCAGGCAGCACAGCCTGTGCTTCCTGTTTGATGTTTCCATGGCATCCTCTGAATGCTAGATATCTGAGTTAAAATACAGATTGCATTACTCATTGACAGGTTTCTGCAGAGAACTTCCCCAGAGCATCGATCACATTCTACCAGTATCTCTGTATCACCACTGTGTGGCACAGACTGACTCAGTGACTTAAGTTATCCTAACCTAGATTATTATATAGTTCTCTAAGTCATCAGGGGGCTCATAGTGTTGATTCACCTTCTTTTTTTCTTTGTCCACAGGCAAACCATCAAAGATTTTGCCATATGAATCCCACTCTTCCCTAGTTTTCATCTGGCTGGGTCCCATCTCAAAGCAACTTTTCCAGCCCCGTCCCTACCATACTAGGGCTTCAGTTTTAATACTTCACAGAACTTTGTATTTTTCCTTTATAGCATTTTGCCACCTAAGGATTATAAAGTTTATGCAATCTATATACAAGTGTTTAGTACCTGTTTTTTCCAACTTCACTATAATCTCCATAAGGTCAGAAATAATCCCTACTGTGTTTATTTCAGTTTTCAGAACAACATCTGGGACATGGTAGGTGTTTAAATAGAGTGATCAAGGCTAATCAAGTCTAAATGTCTGTCTCTCTACTACTGATAGTAATTCATATAAACAGTGTGTTTTTGGAAAAAGCAAGAAAATGAAAAGAAGGATACTTTTAACTTGTACACAAGTATACACTAGATGGGATTAATCTATTATAAATTCTTTTATCGTCATGCATTTGTAAATATTAGCATATACTAATGTATTATTAGAAAATCTATACATCTAAGTTTTCATTTGTCTTTTGATCTCTCATTATACATAAAAATTAGTTCAATTCATACACTTTCTATTATTATATACTGTTGTATCTGCATTAAAAAAACAGAGGAAGACAGAGCCAGAGATACCATGATATGGAAAAACCTCAAGTAGTTTTCAAGGTTATGGCTTTGCTGGTAAGTTTTTATCAATATAGAAAACTGAAAAATACATTAAATTTTTAAAAGTCAGTAATCTGTACAGTACATACCTTTGCTCTCTGAAATAATATTTCATTTTTTTCTACGAATGACAGGAAATGTTAAAAATAGCAAACCAGATTATAATAAATGTTTGAGATATAAATTCAAGTGGTAGTCTCTAGTTTGAACAATCTCTTTTTTTAAAAACATTTTTTATTATCTCCGCTCATACAAACTTAATAGGTACACCGGTTCCCTCTCTCCCTCCTCCTCCCCCAACCCCTCTGCTCGCCCTCCCCTCTTCTCTCCCTGAACAATCTCTTATTGAATGATTTCCTAAAGGACAAGTGAAAGCATATGAGGGGACCTTTGGATGGTAAATAGAAGGTTTATAAACAAGTGAACATTGGTGGTTATTCTTTGTTTTTTTCACCATGCAAGATCTTGTCCTTTCTTTTTCTAGAAGCGAGACTTGTTAGTTTTGTTTATTTATACACCATTGACTCAGATTATCACAGTTTTGTAGGTGTAGTACTAGTAATTCTACATTTCCTAGCTGCAGATCAAAGCAGATTCCAATGCATCACTGAAAGCAACTTATCTGAAATCCTCAGTGACAGATACATGTCATCATTTCTTACTTGATTCTGCTACTGTCAAACTTAAGAATGAACAAAATTAAAAATGAAAAAATCAATTAATGCTTATTTTCTAGGAGAATGTCTCACAGTTTCCTAAAACTGACCTCTCAATACTATTTTGACTCTCTTATCCAACTGAAACTCTCTCATGTATGAAGTCACTTGGACTTAAACACGTGGTCAGCTAAAATTCACTGTAACCATCCTGATTCAGACAATTTTTGGTTTGTAATGTCCTTCATTCATTCTAGAACTTTCCCATTTGTCTTAGGTGTGACACATTCACATAATCCTTCAATTCCTGAAGGCATGACAAGATCTATGGTAAAATATGACTGGTGGCTTTGTGCTGCTATCATGGTTTGTAATTCTTGAACAAGGAAGAGAATGCTTGTGGGAACTCTCACACACATAACTTAAAAGTCCTTCCTGGATGTCACAAAGTGAGGAATTTACCACACACAAGGGGTTTCTGGGGATTTCTAGTTGCCTCTGTGACTAAATCAAGGAAGAGAAGCAGAATATGTGCTTTGATTTGGGCTGACACTCTGGGTTCACTCTTAGTCAGCAGAGTTGATATTATATTTCTGAAAATGACTGTCCATGTTCAAATACACAGATTTTTGACATTTTGGCATAGGAAAGACCTACAGTTTAGATTAAGACTTTGTTTCTAGAATCTAGAATTCTAGAAATCTGTTTCATAAATATGGAAAACCTTCAAAGACACATCTCTATTATGTAAAATAACCTTCATTGTAGGCGTTTACTTACCTAATACATTCAGTGTGTGTGAGTGTGTGTGTGTGTATGTGTGTGTGTGTGTGTGTGAGAGAGAGAGAGAGAGAGAGAGAGAGAGAGAGAGAGAGAGAGAGCGCTTAGGGTTTAACAAAGAGGAACAAATGTTTCATTTACATCAAGTGACTTGCTTTTTCTCTTTACAATGTGCGATATGTTACAAAGCCAGAGCTATTGCCTTTCAAATCTAGTTCTAGTTTTTCTGGCTATGTAGCTTCTGAACTTTATCTACATGTTGTTAATAAGTTCAAAACCAAACAACTTAAGGGAACAAGAAAATTTCATTCTTGCTTGCAATTCTCCTTTATAGTTAACAGTACAATTTGGCAGATTTCATAGTAACGCCAGAGGAACTGGCCACACCATGTCAAGGGTTTGCTGGGAGTGAAGCAAATCTCCCTTGCCAGATTATGAACCTTCCAAAGTTTGCCAAAGTATGGTAACTCATTGAAGTAGCTCTCTCCATTTCATCCACCGGACTAGGGAATATTCCTACCTACCATGAGCTGGGGCTTCCCACATCACTCAATCTCCTGCAGACTTATTCAAGGCTTGCCTGAACTAATACTAATTCTTCACAAATGTATCCGGAGTTCAGTTTTCAGCTGTGAAATCACGCCTATATACCTAACTAGCACAGTAATCTTCTTTTTTTTATTTAATACATTTTTTATTATTATTTCAGCTCATACAAACTTAATAGGTACACCAGGTCCCTCCCTCCCTCCTCCTCCCCCCGAACCCCCTGCTCCCCCTCCCCTCACCCCTCCCTCCCTATCCCCCAGTGCCTCCCGCCCCAATTCCCGGAGAGTCCTTTCTTGTGCATGCCTGACTCTCCTCTGGGCCCTCCTCTCCGATGAAATACAAGGACCCAGTGGCATTTCCCTGAACCCTTTCCCGTGTTCCCCTTAAGCATAGAAACACTGCTGTGGCTGCCAATCCCTTGCCTCCAAGGATCTTGATGCCTTTAGCAGATGTTAGACTTTGTGAGGTCAATAGTGTGTTGGACATTGCGCAGGGCATGCAAAGTCCAATTATGATTGCTTCGGCCCTAACTTGTGTAGCACAGTAATCTTCTGCTCCCTCATCTGTTAACTTTTAGAGGACACCTATCTCACAAGCACTAAGTCTTTTCCTGGAAGCAAGGAGATGCTTAATAAATATTAGTCCTTACCCCACTTTTGTGTTTTTAATTTATATCTATTTATTTTTCCCCAATCATACAAGCTCAATAAGTACCCTGTCCCCTCCCTCCGTCCATCCTTTCCCAGTCCCCTTTGCGCCCTCCGTCCTTTCCCATTCCTTTCACCCCTTCTCCCAGTGCCTCCCCCTTCTCCTCTCCCATTCCCTGGAGCAGCCTTTTGTGTGAATGCCAAACTTCCCTGAGTCGTCCACTCTAGTGAGGTGTAAGGACTCAGTGGCATTGCCCAGAGCCCTTTCTTGGGCTCCCATTTAGTGTGGGAACACTATTATGACTGTTAATCCCTTGCCTCTAAGGATCCTAGTGTCTGTGATCCATGCTAGACTTTGGATTACCTCACTTTTTTAAGTCAAACTCTCCTTCACAACGAGACATTTGAGACTTGGATAGTTCAAACACTTTTTTTTAAAAAAAAACTTCTCTGTATTGTTTTTTTTTTTACCTCTATTTGAATGCCTAAAAATTTATTTCAGAATCTCTTTTAAGGGACTTATAGAAATTCTGTATCTTGTCTTTATTTCTGTCAGTTATATGACAACACTATAAAAATATATGACCTATTATCCTTCCTATAACCATCCATCAATCCATGTCACTAGGTTGACATGTGTTACAATATCATTATATATGGGACCCTGTGAAGAATCCTTGTGGCTTGGGTATGACTATGAAGGGGAGCAGTCAGTGCCTTTATGTCCTTTTTGTATCAAATGCTTTATTTCTCAAGAGATGATGACTCTCTGGAAAGGAGCAAGACAGAGAAAAGGAAGGAGGGTAAGAGAGAGAAGTAAAGAGGACAGCAGCTGACCTGCATTGTTGCTGATAAATTCATGATCAAGTCCTGCCCACCATGGGATATGTCTTCTCCATCAATGAGATAATTTCTTGCAGGCTTTCTGGAGTGAAGGTTGGGGGTGCTTAATTCAATTGCCTATTTCTCAAAGTTGTGACTCCAGTTGCCAAGTTGACAACAGTATTTAACAATGAGAGAGAGAAAAGCATGCGACACACACACACACACACACACACACACACACACACACACACACACAGAGAGAGAGAGAGAGAGAGAGAGAGAGAGAGAGAGACAGACAGACAGACAGACAGAGAAAGAGAGAGAAGATTAGAGGGTTTTGTGACTTCTCTTTCCTTTCTTTCCTTTATTCCATTCCTTCCCTTTCCCTCTGCACTTCCCCTTCAAGGAAAATGAAGATCATAGCAGAACTGCAGCTGAAGTCTCATCAGCCAGTGACCAGTACCAACGAGTTACCAAATTTTGATTTTCAACCATTTCAGCTGCAGTTTGACTCAACCCTTTAAAGGAAGCACAAGAAGGAGGAGGGTATAACAGAACCTCAAATGTGGACACTTACCAAAAACTATATTTCAGTCACTAATTTTGGGGTGAATTTGGCATACAACAAAATAAAAGGTACTCAGTAATAATGTTTTCAGGTTCTGAAACAATCGTGTGTTAGAATTCCTCAAATAACTGACTATGTAGTGACATAGAGCAATAGTCATGTTTTTAATGTCCAACGAACTGGAAATGTCACAGTGCTGCTAGGTAATAGCATCAGGAAAGATAGTTTGCCTGGACTCCTTCATTCTCTGCATTCTCCCTTCTCACCATCCATTCTTCCCTCTGGATAGTGTGTGTGTAGGAGTTAAGATTTCTGTCACCTCAAATTTATTCAGAAAGCAATGTTTTTCATAATTCATAAAAAATCTTTTGCTGTTGAGTATTTCAATGTACCAAGACACTGTAACAAAACGAACCAAATTGTATTAACCCTGGCATCTTTTGCACCAAATGTTTTTCTAGTGAATCTTCAGGTGATAATGTATTTTCTCTATACTGGGAAGAAAGCTATGAGAATTATTATTTCCAAATATTTTCTTCAAAGCAGGTGAATATGTGCCTTAATTTTGATTGGATAATGGTCTCCCAATATCCATAAAAATAGCTAAAGGATAGGTTTTATTTTTGGCCTCAGGAAACCTTCTTATTTCCCGAATGACTTCAAAGAAAAAGATAAAATAACTTATCATAAAAGCCCAGGCTGACAGTGAAAAATTATAAAAGGACTGCAAAGTTATTTTAAAACCAAGAGCTCTCAATGTTTCTATTTCTAACATTTATTTAAATTACAATTTGAAAAACCTAATATTTTTATTAAACAGCTGATTTAAAAATCTTTTGCATAAAAAATCCACAATAAAACAGCATCAAATGCTGGAGAGGATGTGGTGAGAAGGGAACTCTCCTACGTTGCTGGTGGAAATCCAGGCTTATACAACCATTTTGGTGAGCCATCTGGCGATTCTTAAAAAGTTAAAGATTGAAATGCCATATGACCCTGCTATTCCACTCTTGGGAATAACCCTCCATACAGCAAAAATTCACCTAGATAATCCCCCATACAGCAAAAACTCACTTCGATAATCCCCCATACAGCAAAAACTCACCTCAATAATTCCCCCATACAGCAAAAATTCACCTCGATAGCACAAGCATGACCATGTTCATAGCAGCACTGTTTACAATAGCAAAATCATGGAATCAACCCAAATGCCCAACAGTTGACTAGTGAATAAGGAAAATGTCATACATTTATACAATGGAATACTACTCAGCCATCAAAAATGATGAATTAATGAAATTTGCTGGGAAATGAATGGGATTAGAAACAATTATATTGAGTGAAGTAGACATAGAAAATTAAGCACCATATGTACTCCCTAATAGGTGGATCCTAGTACCAAACCCACTTAGTGACACACTCAAAGACAAATCTCTGTAATACCTACAGTAATTGCAAAGATTAGAAGCAGGGAGGGAAGGGGAAGGAGGACCCTGCCAGAAACAAGGAGAGAGGGGATCATACTACAGCAGAGAAAATAGGCCACCATTAAGGACTGCAAGAAGTAATGAGACATCTGGTTAAGCTCACAGACTTTCCTTCCTGGTCACTTGCAGCTTTACAGGTTATGATCTCACCAGAAAGGGAGGGCATAGAGTCTGCCAGATAAAAAGTAACCATTTTGAAAATGGGTGATTGACTCCTCCCTCACTGTGGTCTCCTACTTTTATTCCATCTACCTTTGAATATACTCTTATAACAAGACTCTAGTTTAACAGCTTTTTATCTCTGGCCAGGGGGTGACATCCAGTACCCATCAGGATGGAGCCAAAGGTGGTGCAGGAGCAGCAAAACTGGAAAAAAAAAACCAACAAACCATAATTCAGAAAATCAGAGACTCTACATCAGCCACCTGGAACTAGGCCAGCCTAATCTCTCCCTATCCTAAAGCTCAGGGAAATTTGCAGAAGAGGGGGTGGTAAGATTGTTAAGAGCCTAAAGATAGGGAGGAGCAACGATGTGCAAGATACCCCATGCAAGTTAGGGCTGAAGTCATCATAATAGGACTTTGCATGACCTGCGCAATGACTAACATATCATTGAACTCCCAAAGTCTAGCATGGATCACAGGCACTATGATCCTTACAGGCAAGCGGTTAACAGCCACAATAGTGTTCCTATACTAAAGGGGAACACAAAAAAGAGCTCTAGGCAAAGCTATTGAGTCCTTACACCTCATCAGAGAGGAGGACCCAGAGGGAAGTTTGACATGTACACTATGGGATGCTCCAGGAATGCTGGGAGAAGGGGAGGGAGGGGAGAAAGGAAAGGGGAAAGAGGGAGAGGGAATAAGGGGATTCTGAGAGAGGTGGAGAGAGGGAGGGGAATGGGGTACCTATCAACTTTATATGAGTGAGAAATAAATTAAAAAAAGATAAAAAATCTTTTGCATAAGTTTGTTCAGTATCCATTACCAATTGCACTATGTTTTTCATCCTAAGAAAGGCGATGGGGGAATCATACAGCAGTTAATAATAATATACCTAGTAGTAATGGTGTATTGTTTATAACCTGTTACTTTCAACAAACATTTTAGGTCTTGCTTTTGAAAAACAGAGTTAAATTAATAAGTCACACAAAAATTTTACAATATCTGCTACACACTAGACACTTTTTTTGACTAAGCAGAAACTATCAAATAGATATTTTATCTTAATGTTGGCTAATAAAGTTTGCAAAATTTTCCTGATGATTAATTTGTTGGTGCTTCCCTATGAATCTTGCTGACAATGTCATTTCTATGCTAAGACCCATTTGTTGACCTAAAGCAGCATTTCACGATGTATTTCTGCAATACCAGCACTTGGGAGGTTGAGGAAGGAGCATCATGAAACAAGCAGTCTAATACAAAGAGGGATAAGTTTACTTCTGTTCTCTGCGTAAAATTACTAAAGACAGTTTCTTATGAAACAGAAAGACGCTCAGAAGCTAATGTCTAAAGTGAACTTTTTGTGTTGGCTCATATTTCCCCCAAACCTGTCAAATAAATTTTGACATTTATCAACAATCATGAAAGGAACATCTACTTTCTTTGCCATCTATTTAGTAAGAGCAGATAGCTGTCTTTCTCAAGAACTGCATGCTTACCACTTAGAGTTCTCACAGTGTATATTAAACCTATAAACTGTATTACAGGAAAGCCTTGGCATATGGCTGCTTAGTTACACAAAGAGTATACATTCAGTAAATCTGTCTAGATCTTACCTCCTAGCAAAGAACTTAGTCATCTGTAAGAAAGACAGGCATTACAAAAGGGGAGTAAGAATATGAAATGATGCATAGAATGTAACTCATTCAACATGAATTTTTAACCTGTCTGGTTTATCTGGGTTGGGCAAAACTTGGCCATCCTTTTGTGGGTATATTGCCACAAACCCTTACTTCCCTTACCCTTCTCTTCCTCCTTATTGGCCTGGAGGAAGTTGTATAAAAGAGAAGGCATATAAAGCTATCTAGCTGCAGACTTCTAGGCAGCAACTTGCCTTCACGCTAAGGTCTCCTGGTTCTGGAAACAATTCCAGCTCAGTCTTCTTCATCATGCGCCTCAGACTCAGAGCCACAACCTTCTGCACCAGGGCCTGTGTGTTTAATACTCTACAGGTGTTGCTGCTGTCATTCCTGCTCTTCACCACATGGGTTCCCTCTACCATTGGACAACGTAAGAGAAATTTATGGAAAGATGAAGGGAGGGCCTTGCTTCTTTACAGCGCTGTCCAGGGGACAGGTGGTGGGGAGCACTGGAAGACTGTACTGGTACTTTGGGGCTACAGCATGCCATGTCACTAACAACTTTAAGATATGTTTACCAGGTACTTCATAAGTGTGGCAGAAATATGCTAGGCTTGATATGAGAGCTTTCCAAGTCACACTGACAATTGCCTAAAGAGACAGGTAGAATTAACACCTGCATTTACAAATATAGAAAGTAAGGAAAACAGTCATGATCATTGAGACACGTGTTCTCCGGCAGCTGATGAAACAGATCTGTATACTGAACTGCGCTGCACATGTGTGGATACTATCTCTAAAATTCATCCCAGACATATCAACAGCTTGGAGGTGATCAAATCAACAGCTCATTGTGCCAAAGTTGAAGTGATGTAAGTCCCTCTTCTGTATACCTCATAAATACGGCTATACCTCATAAATTTGTTCTGACATTGACGTAGCATATACATAGATAATTCTTTTCTCTGTTGTAGAGCTACCCTGAAGGATGGCAGGAAAATCTGCCTGGACCCAGAAGCTCCTGCAATCAAGAAAATACTCCAGAAAATGTTGGAAGGTTATTGACCAACTGCTTAATCTGCTGCCATTCTGTTAAATCTTTGTACTGTGTAGGAAGGGCAGGACTGAAAACTTGACTTTCTAGAGTTCTATTGTATCCCAGGATACTTGTTCTCAATATAGCAAAATTTGGATGCATTTTTTTTCTATCTCAGAAGTTCCATTTTATTCTGAAAAGACTGCATGAAAGACACAAAGAAGACAAAAAGAAGCCAGCCTACTTGTAACATGTGATTTATGGTTCATTCTGTAATTCTTGGGTGAGCAGGGTGCTGTGTTTTGCATTTCTTCACTTGAAAATTTCTTTCCAAACATTTGTGTCCATTTTTCTTTCTCTACTCTATTTTTAGGTCAGGCATGCCCATGATGATTAACAGACTTCACGATGGCCAATGATAGCAGGAAACAGAGAGTCGAGCATTGTGCACTTGCTCAGTAAATGTTTTTCATAAATTTAGGCACTTAGCGTCTTCTGTATCTTAATTATTTGGAATATACTGCCTCAAAGCAATCTCAGAAATATTTCTCTGACCTTTAATCTTCAAACTTTAGCTATAATAAAGTTTTAGAATGCAAATATTATAAGCAGTGGTTATTTATTTTAAAGTGAATGTATTTACCATTACTAGAACAAAAAAATACATAGTAAATACATCATTAGTATGTTCTATAAAACTACCATATTTTCTGCAACAACAATGATAGATCTTATTCACTATTAAATGTTTTATTCTAGTATGTTTGTATATATTTCACTTACTTAATAACTGTACACTTACTGTTTTACTGTTGCAACTAGACTTGCAAATAAGAATAATGGAAACCTTAAAGTTTAGATCACTGATTATTCCTCTTAAATAGAATCTTCACTCATTTTTAACTCATGAAGTTTACAGTCATATGAATAAAAATTCTCACATGTGATCAAAACTTGCTATTAGTTTATTATCATACATTTTCTACTTTAGCAGACATGAAATATACAGTCATATGAATTAGTTTATTATCATACATTATCTACTTTAGCAGACATGTTTGAGAAAACAGCACTAATCTCTCTCTCTTCTACTTCTCTCTGATAGACTTGAATTTAAGGCCTTGTGTATGTAAGCAAGTAAGTGTTCTTCCACTAAACCACATGTCCAGCTCTTTATTTTGTCTGAAATAATTTGGTATTGCCATCTAAAGTCACTTAGTTGATGATTTGTGGCATTGTTAATATATAATACTAACCAAAATTAGTAATTAGTTACCTTCAAAATGCTGGAAATATTAAGTATTCTGTACATATGAATTAAATACTTCTTAACAAATATTTAATCTGATTAAAACCTGCAATCTGATTAAAAGCCAGAATAACTACACATCATGGCTCTATCAAAATGTTAGCTGCTTAATGTTGGTCGGGTTACTTAATTTCTCTGTAATTTAGTTTCTCCATCTCTAAAAGAGGAATCATTTATTGCTTATCCCATAGAGTTGATGTGAAGGTTAAAGGAGTTAGATTCAAAATGTTTTAAATTAGATGCCAAACAATGACCCAACATAAGTATTAGCAACTGATTGGTAGTAATATTAGCATTTCCAGCATCACAGGGAAGAAACCTGAAATCCAAGAAATTAAGAAATTTGCTTTGCACTGGAGATGTAGTTCAGCAGTACAACAATGCAGGACATCCTGACTCACATTACCAACCTCCAGAAAAAAGAACCCTTCCTCAAATAACTAAGTGATCAAACACTTAGTTCAAACACCACAATAATGTCATTGTTTCACATTGCATGGTAATGATAATACAGTGCTGATAGATAACTGTTCTATTACATAGATTGTACTCACTATGAGGGAAGAAACACCCCCATCTACTGTAGCATGTGCATGAACTTCAGGAAACATTTATACACTAAACTTACAGTTCATGCAAACTCTGCATCATGAAGGTCCCCTCTGGCTATAGTCTTTACTATCACAAGTTCTGTATCTTTAAAATCCTTTACCTATAAAATAAGTATATTTATTCAAAAATAACAAAATGTACATAAACATTTAATAAATCAATAAATGCAAATAACAGACATGTCTTTGAGCTTTGCCCCAAACAATTAAAAATAGTTACAGCATTTTATCATGTCCTCAGTGTTTTCCCACTGAAAGCTGGCAGAGCAGGTTTATAGAGCATAATACAATGTTTGCATTGTGCTTATTCTTCTAAAGATAAGTGTCTTTTATTGTTGTGCATATATTGAACTGTTTTCTTTTAATGTGTAGAGAGAGCTGTTGGATTGACACTATTATTGCCTGGGATGTTTAATCTTCAAAATTTGAAGTGTAGGACTAGGGTTATATAGATCTCACTCATTGCTGCCATAAACACAGTCTTATATCTCTTATACATTCTTTTTTCCACTAACACAGGAGAGGCCTTAGGTTTTAATTCCACAAAAATATTGCAACTTGTTTTGGATTTTGAGTGCTCAAAAACATATGTTACATGGAATTACCCTTGAAGGTATCTCTGTCCAGTAGGAGAGGTGATAAGGGGACAGATAATTGCAATCATAAGTGGGATGAATCAACATAGAGATTTGCTCTAATTTCTGTAAGTAACAACACATCAACAACTCAAAACTTCCTTCTCATGTTCAACACTTGTCTTTGCTTTGTACTGAGTCCCCAGTGGACAAAAGTAGTGATAAGAAATATGGACTCTAATCTTATAAAACTTTCTCTTTAGAGAAAGAAGCCATTTTAAATGACTTAAATATGAACACACAATCACATACACTTGTCTTTATAAATATATGTATGTATACTTCATGTATGTGCATACTTGTGTGCATATCTGTGACAAAGAGAAAAAAGCAAGCATACTGTAAGACAGAATGAGAGAATACAATGGATTTAATTATCATGCTAGATCCCTTTAAGGAAGTGATACTAATGTTGGCATCAGAAATTGGAACTTAGTTAACTGAAAAGTGAAGTGTGCGAGAGCTGGAGAAAGGAAATGCTAAGCCCAAGAATTAAATTGCATATTGCTGCCTGCCTTGCTAAACATTAGTATTGCCAATTGGTTCCACACAGAAAACTACTGAAGCCCTCTACTGCTGATTGTGGAATGAGGGTATACTTTGTCCTGATCAATAGCCATATGACCCTTCCTCAAAGAAGGAAGACATTCATACTGACCTCATTAACGTCTTCATTTTTCCTCTGTGGTAGTCTGTGGTGTAGCTCCCACCCTCTACATATCATCTACATATCATCTCATTTGCATGTCATTTCACTCAATTCCCAGAAAGCCTGGGCCCCAAGCGCATCTCGGCTGCCGGCTGGTAGTGGTTGAGGATACAGCAGGCGGTGGGAGATACCGCTCAGGAAACTTCCCTTCTCTTTTCTTCTGGTTTGTTATCTGAGGTTGAACTGCTCTGTTTTTCCAAAGTAATTATTTGAGTATCGCTTTTGTAATTTTTCTGAAAAGGAGTAATGAGGATAATAGGTTTTGTTTCTTGCAGTATACTGGATGATGATTAGTAGAGCGTACCGATTTTTCATTAAAAGACTGGGGAAGGCTTCCACATTTGCTTGAAATTTAGAAGCCACTGCCTAGATAAATTCAGCTTTTTAGTGGGAAAACAATGTACCAACCAATTATTTATAACCGCTCAGTTGAGAAACTCAATAGAAGTCAACAAGAATAGCCATAGACCCTCCCCCCCCATCCCTCCCAAAGGCAGGAGAGAGCTGGCAGTTTAAGGATACTGGACTTTGGAAACCTGGTAAAAGAAAAAAAAAATGAGTCCTGAATGTCTATTGCATGGAGACTGCAGAGAACCCCAGTGTGACGCACACATATATCTATAAGATTCAAGCCCTCGCATTTCTAACTGCACGCAGGTGCGTGTATGTAAGCACATGCTGGAAATGTGGGTCTTGCTACCAGACCCCAGCCAAGGCAGCTGACCCAGCTTTTTTTCCCCTTCTGCTTTGTTTTAATCTTGACTGGCCAGAGCCCAGCTTCTAGTGCCCAAATTGTCTTAGCTTCCGTACTTCAGTTCCTCATTCTCCACCCCATCCCCACCCCATCCCCTCACCCCATCCCAGGGGATAAAAGGCACAGGGAGGATTCCCAAAGCCACTGGCCTGTGCTGGAGCCACAGCCCTCATTTTCCCTGAGCGCCCCATCCTGCCTGCAACCGCCAGATATGAGCTTCCCAGTGCTCCAAGGACGTCGGCACCAGCCCCACCTGCGGCTGCTGCTCCTGGGACTGTTGTTGCTGCCAGCTGTTGTCGCCTTGGCCAGCGGTGAGAGAGGGGCAGGGACCAGAGTCCCTGTAAGAGTAAAGGAGCCTCTGGGGGACCGAGAGGGAGGCGGGGGGAGGCTAAGGGCACCAACCATACTTTGTTGGCTTGCTAACCAAACTTCGCTGCCTAGCTTAGGACAATGGGATGATCTGTGGCCAAGGAAGTGGGAAAGATCCCGGGGTACACTGACCCCATAGATGGGGTTCGCCACTCCCTATGGCCCCTACTCCAGTCTCCCCACTCCACTTCTGCAGACCTTGAAGAAGGAAATAATGAACTGCGCTGTGCATGCGTGAAGACCACCTCCCAGGTTCCCGCCAGACGCATCGCCAGCTTGGAGCTGATCAAGGCTGACCGCCACTGTGCAGTAGCCCAGCTCATGTGAGTTCCGCTTGGGTGGGCAGGGCAACCCTCTCCCCCTCTGTGCATGCCTTCCAGGTGGGTCTCAGCCCTTCTTCCAACCCAGGCTCTGATGGTGCTTCCTTTCTCTTGTCCCTGGCAGAGCCACCTTGAAGAATGGAAGGAAAATTTGCCTGGACCCGCAGGCGGCACTCTATAAGAAACTCATCAAGAAACTTTTGGATAGTGAGCTGCCATCTGCCTGAATCTGTAGTTTGTTAGCTAGGATATGTGGGTTTTGTCCACTTTCAGTGGACCACAAAAGAATCTTCTTATGTTTATATTATCCTACAAGTCTTAAATAAAAGCAGTGAATCCATTGTCATAGAGTCAGTGTTTCTTTATAACTGAGCCAGAAACAGTGTTAATACTTCACACTTTCCTATGAGAAAACATCCCCAGAATTTTAAGCAGGAAATGTTTTGAAGGAAGGTTTGGTTTAAGAAGAGCTGAGTTTGTTTAGCTTCATGGTTATTTGTTGTCTGATGCACATTTCAATAGTTACTCAGCAGAATACCTCATAGCTACATTTTACTTTTGTGTTAATTTGCCAATAAATAATTACTAGCATTAAGTATCACTAGATTGCCTTCTTTAAAAATTAAGTACATACATTAGACTTTGATCCCGTTTTCTTAACATTTATACTTCATTGCAGTTGATCATAAAATCAAATTATTAGAATTATTAGAAATTATTAGAATGATTATTTAATGTTAATATATTGGCATCTTTTTATTGGTTCTTGGTGAACTATGATATTTACAAAACTGAAGTGCTTCAAACATTTCTCATTCTCATATTATTGCCCATGGTGGATTCTTCTTCTGGCAAACTTCCTGGATTTGTCCTTACGACATTCTGTTCATGTACCATTGGTGATTCTCTAAGCATATAGATGTCTTTGACAGATTTTCCTCAGTGTTCTCTGGTTCAGTGGAAACTTGTGATTTGTTTTTCTTTAACATCTTCTGTGACATCAGAGATTGTAATGTTGCATGTTAAACGGTTGTGGAAACCAGAAGTGCCAGGTGATATTTTCATTCACCTTTCAGAAGATAACTGCCACATTTTGGAAAGAAATGAAGATGTTATAATCTATATATATTAATTAACTATTGCTTAACCATCTCTCCTCTGATCTCTTATTGAGACACTTGTAAGTACATTGAAATTGAAGAGTCTAAAATAATCTTTCTTAATACCCTTCAAATATATTCTAGTTAATTCAGGAAAAACTTATACAGGCCCTTCCTCATGAACAAATTCAATTTCAGCCTAATGATCCAATGTTTATATAGTGGTAGCCTTAATTATCTAAGTTAAAAAAAAGTTTGGTGCAATTGCATATCTTGGGGAAGAAGTAATCTTTATAAAGACACATTAATGAAAACAGTTTCTACAGCCTTCCAAAGTGTCAGATCATCTTCTAAAATGTCCACACTGCATTGCAAATTCCACAACTATGAGGAGAAGTACTGATCAATAGTTACCCAATTAGCTTCTCCTCACTTGGTTTCTTCACCTTAAGCAACACTTTTAAACATTGCCACCAAAACATAGATACAAGCAAGGCACTTCCCTTCATAAAATGTTCAAAGTTCAAGGTGTGCCACATTTGCCCTGAGTATCTTAGTTTCCTTGAATACAAAGTTGGTATTTTAAATATACAGTAATATATTGTTGTGTGGTCTTCTCAGATTATTTGCAAAATACTTGATAGAGTTCTTATACACCAGCTATGCCTAAAACTAGTGGGTCCTAATTATTTCAGTCAATATACTCTCAAAATACCAGCGAAATTGGAGTATTGAGTAAGGCAGCATTATGTGCAAAAAAAAAAAATCTGTGAATACAGAAGGAGAAACATTGGAAATGAATTGAGGGTGATATGGTTGGTTTTCCTCATTTTCCTCTTCCTGCCTGTCTCTACTGTTAGTCTATACCTTTCTTGTGTTCCATAGCTACTTAGAAGATGTGACTCACAGAGTTAAAGATGTGACTCAGAGAGTCAAAGGGCTTAAACTAATTTTGCTGAGTCACCCAGTTCTGGAATGCTTGGTAAATCTTTGCTTGAAAACTATCCTCGCCATAGCTATCCTGAGAACTCTTTCAGGTGGCCACCTTTATCAGAAAGGGCATTGGAAGAGGACTTCCTGTAAGGAAAAGCCCAAGACATTCAGCAGTGCCCTGTCATTTGAACCTTCATGGAATAAAATAACTAGATTTTACTTGAGTTCCCTCCATCCCTATCTTCATGCCCCAGGGCAAATGGAGACAGCAGAAAATGTACACAAACTGGCCCTGTACTGCATAGTCATGGCTCCTATCAGCAAAAGAAAATCACCCAAGTGTATTATGCTCTGGAAGTTCTGCATTTTTTGAATCATTTTTCCCTCTTCGTAAGGCTTTTGTGGTTAAAAGTAACTTCCTTTGTAAGGCACAGAATGTTAAGGTTTTAAAGAAATATACCCACATTTTTCTCTTAGTAAAAGTCATGCTCATTGTAGATAGTAAAGAATAGACAATAGAGAGGGAATCTTTAAAACCTGAAATTTTAACAAACTTCTTTTTTTTTCTCCAAATTGTGGCAGTTAGTTGCACATGCCAACTTGACAATTTAAGGCTGAACCTTTGTGCTCATCTGTGAGGAGTTACTAGTTAAGGCAAACATTTGGCAAGCTGGTGGGTGATTATTTAATTGATATGGAGAGAGAGCCAACCCACAGTGGGTGGGACCTTTTCCTGGTGGTGGAGATGAAGATGGCTGATTTAGTACTTATTATATACTAGCAAAGTAGAAAGTATGCTCTTCTCTCAGTTCTTGTGCGGATATGTTGTGGACAGTTCAGTGGACCTTGGTATGTATATGAACTCTCCTGCCTTGTTGATGAACTGTAACCAAGAATCCTAAACTACAATTAACCCCTCATTTGCCTAAGTTGTTTTGGCCCTGTATTCATTCAGACAAAGGGAAGAGGACACTAACATGCCAAGTACCGAAAGAGTGGGTGTATTGCTGAGAGACTGATCTACGATTATTATTATCTGATAAAATTAAAGGGTGAACTGCTTATGTTCAATGGAATATCATTTATTTGTGCACACTCATACAATAACCACTAGTAATTACTCAGCTGCATTGCAAGTAGTTTTGGAAACTGCTTAGATTTTCAGATAGGAGAACAACTCACAGAATAATAGAATAAGTTTTCCTTGACCAGACAGCAAGTGGAAAATCCATAGGATTTAGCATTCACATGTTTGAATGCTGACTCAGTTTCTTCATGTTGCTGATACAACCACAGGACCAAAACAATTTAGGGGAACAAAGGGTCTATTCTTGTTTTGATTCTTGTTTACATTTCATTTACATGTCAGGAGGGTTCATTCCAATCCAAGCCCTGAGCAGGTCGGCAGGAGATTATCTAATTGCAATGAGAAGACCCAGCCCATAATAGATGAGATAATTCCCTAGGCAGGTGAATAAGATGGAGAGAGCTAGTTCAGTATTTCAGCAGACTTAGACATAGAAGCATGCTAACAAGTCAAAAAGTAGTCCCTTTCTCAGCTCTTGGTGTGAATATGGTGTGGCTAGTTCCCCAGGCTCCTGAAGTTGGTATGAAATTTCCTGCCATACTGAAGAAGCATAACTAAGAACCATAAGCAAGAAGAAATCCTTGCTTCCTTTAGTTGTTGAGTCATGTATTTACCAGCAACACAAAGAGAACCTGGAACAGTCAATCAATGAACTAACTTAATTACACACCAGCAGTGCTACCTTTTTGCAGTCAGTGTCCATCAGAAATCTCTTCCTTAAAAATTGCCCAGGCATATGAATAATGCAAAAAATTCCACATCAACAAAGATATTTCTGACCAAAAACTGACAATAAACACTGAAAACTACTATGAAAAGTATATTGAAAGTCAAGTTTTTATGATGATTCATAATTTTCCTATATCTTTTTGCTAGATATGCTATTTTCACTTCAGGTTTATCCATTCATAGTTCAACTTTCTAAATTTTGTTTTTACAATGTGAAAGTCACAATGGTATTTTTGTTTCCAAAAAAATTTTTTTAGTTTTTATGGAATAGTTTAGTTTTTCGGATAGTTTCTGAGAGGAATGTTCTCATTTTCTTTTGCAACTTTGGCACACCTGTATCTCCTCTTCTTCTACCATAACATTGTGATATCACTTATTAACCATCTTTTCCTGTTTACACAGGGAACAAACTGAAGAAAATAGGTATATGACATAAATTAATAAAAGAATTTCTCAAAGTCAGTAACCCGTCTCCTTCCAGTCTGTGAAAGGATATGCAAAATGTTTTAAGTATTTGAGAATGATTACCTTATCAGAATACTGTGTCAGGGAGACAAAAATAGGTGATCTAGTATTATAGGAGAAAGTTGATCCCTGAGCTGAGCTTTATTTAACTGTACCTTTTCTACCAAGTCTGCTGCTGTGACTGACACATAGATGAATAAAGACATGGGCAAGTTGAATGACTTTCTCTTTCTTAGACTCTAACTTGGCTTAGCTGGAGACTCCCATCAGCCACGAAGCTGATGGCATGAAGGCTGACCAGACAAGCCATTTGTCTGTAACAATCAACCAGGATCTCCTTGGTTTACTTCCAATATTGCTCAGGCCCTCTGAGTCTGAGTACATTTCATCTGTGCCTTGTTGATAGAATTTGACCTTAAAATTCCCAAAGGACTTTGGTTCAGACTCAGTTATCTGCCTTTCCTGCTAGATGCTCTTCTGCCATTCTTCCTCTATAGTTCAAGCTCTGGTTCTAGCCATGAACCAGAGTTCTTTGAGTTCACTTATTTTAACTCAGAGATTTTATTCAGCTATCGAGGGATCAAAATCAATAAAGGAAAGCAGGAAAATCTAGGCTGATGTATTCCTCTCAAGAGAACTTTCCAAACGTCCTGCCTGAATACTGAATCAGTCAGCAGGGTTGGAGAGTGAGCTTGGTCAGAAAGAAACTGAGAAATGGTTCACTTCACCTGTCCCTAGACTGAAAGTTGAAAGTTGATAGTCTATAGTGTGTTAGCAGAAGAAATAGAAAGGAGGACCAGACTGTTTCTGGGGAGTTTCAATAACACTACTGACTCCCAGGACATACACTAATGCTTGGATTTGGGTGGAAAATTTTAGAATTTAATGTTATGCTTGAACATCTTTAGTTTCTTCCCATAAAGACAGCCATTGAGATATCATTGCAGTCATCTACAGATGACAGTAGGGAGAAAACTAATTCTTTAAAGAAAGCTGGAGAAGAACAAGCCTCACTGCCTGCTCCTGCATTCCAGGAGAAAGCAGTACCTGCATCAAGTGGGCCATGCAGGCCATTTATTTTGAGAAATCATTCACAACACACGGGAATGAAGAACTGAGAAGTGTGAAGCAGTAAAAGTATATGTGAAGGACTGGGACTTGGTGCCACTGAAGCTTTTCTCAGAAATAATGTAGAATATCTGCCAAAAACACGAGAAGGGAAGAAATTCTTATCCATTAGCTCCCAATCTTCACAGCCACGGACGTCTGTTATGTCAGAGGAGTGAAACATTAGGGCAGGAATGATAGATGCCACTGAGGTAAGGAGCTGTGGGTCACACCAGCAGGGCGTGGGTAGCCACCACAGTGGCAGGAGAATAGCACTGAAGTTTGAAGATGAAATGTATGCCCCAGATGGCACTGTGTGCAACTTCTGAGTGGATCCATCATGGTTACAGGACAAATGAATTTAACTTCCAGGGCTTCCATATTAATTATCTTTCCATTTCTTAAGAATTAAAGTTTGCATGAGTTTAAAGGCTGCACAAAAGTCAAGCACTCAGGTCTTCAACAGAATTTGGCTTAAGAAAACACATGTTTAAATAAAAGGCATTCTATGTTTGAAACATTTTAGCTTTGATTTATGGAGGTTCATGGATTCAAGTGGCGTACCAATGAGAAAATAATAACCATAAAACCTTCACTTTTTGTTAAAAATACTTTTACCAGATATAGAAACCATTGATTTTGATTTAATTATTCCCAGGAATCAAGCTTTGTTAATCTTCAGATGTTATTTCCATGCTTCATTCTTTTGGCAGAGTTCAGTATCTGTGAGAGCTCTCATTTACTTTAGTATTGAGTCCGGAGATCATTACAGCAGTTTGTGGTTTTCTCTAGTTCCAGTAAGGATGTGAGAGCTTTACACACTGTGATTAATGATGGTGACAAACTGCTTCATCATATGAAACTTGACATATTTCTCAACTGAGGCAGAGATATTTTGGATTTTCATATTCGAGGAAATTCATATGCAACAAAAATTCAATTTCCTTTCTTGAAAAAAGTAAGAGGTAAAGCATTCATGCTTGCTAATTTCATTTTGGCGCTATTCTAAATTGATTAGAAAATTTGCAAAAGTTGGAAAACAGTAAGGTCTATGAACCTTTTTCCTCACTTCTCCTACTTTGAATAGTATTTGAACAGTATTTGAACATTATTATAATTTTCAAAGAAATAAATTAAAATGATTATATTAGCTATAACTAAATTCCAGACTTGATTTGGACTTTACCAGATTTACTCTTGATGTTCTCTTTCTATTTCAGGATTCATCCTAAGGTATCATTTTGTAGTTATTTGTTCCATAATTTCTTCTTAGTTTTTATGATCTCTACCATTTAAATGTATGCCTTTCAGCTATTTAATATTATCCCATTTCCACCAAAGAATGTTTCCTCATTATCATACTTTGTTTATGAATTTTTAGACTATCATTGAGTTCCTTTCTCATGAAAACATAGCAGTGAGTATATGGTGTCCCACTGATGGTTTCAACATTCAATAATTGGTAAAAGTAGTTTGCCTTGTCTCTCCATTGAAAAGTTACCATTTTCACAGAATTGTGCAGGTTGAGAAATTTAAAGAAGCCATAGCACTTTTACAGGAGAGAACTATATTGTTATTGAGGCAAAACCATGAAAACTTCTAACATAATCATTTGGTGTATTTCATTTTGGAATAAGTAAATTTGTACCATTTCAACATGGAGATAACAGACATTTGAAATCATTCTTCTCCTGAAGTTATTAATAGTACATCACAGAGCCTTTTTCCTCTAGATTTGATTCTTTGGCTCAATGACATATGATATTAGGGAGGTAACTTAATCTCTTTGCCCCTTGTTTCTTATTTATAATTCCATAAAGATAACAGTAATATTTACTTTGTGTTGTTTTTTTAAGGTTAAATAAGTCAATGTTTGTAAGGTGCTCAGGAGAGAATAAAATAAATGTAATGGTCTGAGTCTTCAGGTGAGCATAGATTCCATAAAGATAACAGTAATATTTACTTTGTGTTGTTTTTTTAAGGTTAAATAAGTCAATGTTTGTAAGGTGCTCAGGAGAGAATAAAATAAATGTAATGGTCTGAGTCTTCAGGTGAGCATAGAAGCTTAGAAACATGTCCTGATGCGAGTCAACTAAACAAAGGAAGGAAGCATCATGTTTCATTTTTACCAGAATCCGATAAGCTCTTAAAACTACTCTGTGAAAGAAAAATCAGACCTGTTGATTTTGTTCTGAACACAAAAGTTAAGAGAGATTAGACAAAAATATCTCCACATGAATTTCTGACTTCATAAACTTTATGAAATAACCATGTATTATAACTACAAAAATATATCTTTTAACTTTTGAAGAATAACACTCATATTTCTGGACAGTTACTCCATCCATGGTGGTTCCTGAATTCATCCATGGTTCTACACACACACACACACACACACACACACACATACACACATGTGCACACACATACATGCACAATTGAATAAATAATAAAAAAATTAAAAAAAATATTTAAAAAAATAGCAACAATAAGAAGACTAAACATGGATTGGGGAGCCTTAAAAGCAAAAAGATCTGAATTTGGATCCCAGATCCCACATAAAAATGATAGGCAGATATGAAGGCAGCTTGCAGGAAGGTGGAACCTATGAATTCTTACAACAAAGCAATAAACCCTTGGGCCTCCACAAGCACAAATTCTCAAGTATCTTCTGGTACACACACACACACACACACACACACACCCCACACAGGAGAAGGCTAAACACACAGAGACACTCAGTTGTAAATTGTTATTCATTAGCTAGTCCCATGTTTCATGAACTTCATGTTTTTTTCTCCTCTCCTCTTCAAAACTTAATCCCACTTGAATCTTCCTACTTTAGCTCATGGGACCATACTGAAAAACACTACTATATTTTTAAAGACAGTCATTCAATTTGTACAAATGTTCCAATAAATAAAATGAAGCTTTCTTTTTTAAGAAAAATGGTTGAAAGGGAATGACAAAACAGGGGACTACTTATCCACAGCAAAATGATGAAGAAAAATCCTAAGCATACCTTCTAACAAATCATTAAAGGGCCTTCTTTTCTAAAAGCCCCAAACAAAGCATTTTGTTTTCCTTTTTTTTTTTTTAATAAATTCTCAGTTTTTTTTTTAAATTTAAAGTTGGCAATATTGTTAGTATGGTGTTACATAACTGTAATCCCAGCTGTTAGGAAGTAAGTGGACAATCAGAACTTTGAGGTCATCCTGGAGTACATAGTCTATAAACTGAGATTCTGTCAAGAAAAAGGCTGACAACATTTATTACAGCTATAGACCCATCATGTTTCTGCCTCCACTGATGCCCAGTGGTCTTTGGGAGCTTTTTGTCAAGGAATGCAAGTCGCAAGGAGAAGGAAAGGAATTATCAGACTCTTGGACCACACATGCCATCCCCAGAGGTTCTAGCACACCTTTTCACTTGTGACCAATGTTGACATAAGGGCGACACTGTCACTCCAAGCACCAGTGATGATGGGGAATTTTGGATTCTGAGGTTATGGTGTTGCCATGCACATTTAACTCAGAATCTGCCTTGCCATTTGAAAGATTCATGACTGTTTTATATGGTGTTCTATACAGTTTGAAGGCAGGAACTGATAGGAAAAATAATTGTGGAAAGAAAATTGGAGAATGAATCTTTTTGTTAGGTTTTTTTCTTCTTTAATAGAAAGATCAATGGCAAGCCAAGTTTCTGTTTAAGCAACATGGGACAAGACTACTTTCATTTTTTTAATCAATATTCGTAAGCTTTTAATTCATACTGGTTTGTTATAAATGTTGACTCATGTCTCACATCTGCCTTGGTTAGGCACAAAGAAGTTTAATAAGTGGCAGGTGATATGAAGTGACACAGTGCATGCTCCATGGAGAGACAGGAACACTGGTTTGAACTTGTTTCACATACTGTGTGGAGTCCTGTCCTGGAGCTGTGAACCTGGAGACAGAAGACATCATTTCCTCTTCCCATTCCCATCACATATCTTGTCTCCAAGAGAGAGGTTTGAACCGACTTGAAGAGTCATTTTTCTGAATGACTTTTGAAGAATTTAAGATCTCTTAAGCCTCTGGAGAAAAAGTGATGCAGCCATTAGGCTATAAGACTTTAAGATTCTTTATCAGGAAATGTTTCTAGGGAAAGAGGGGCCAACCCTGAATGTCAGAAACTATTCAAGCAAATGGAACAGGGTTTCACGTGTGATTTGCTCTCACCTGCAAGTCTGTTAGCTGTTCCAAGGGCAAAGACAGTGCAAAGTTACCCACTCCCCCTCTCATTCCTGGCCTCTGCTGTCTGAAGACAGACCAAAAGGGTGAGCTCCTAGCTTCTTCAATTTTCCCTCCAGAGCTTGAACATGGTCAGCTGGTTCAAAGACCAAGTCTGACCCTTACACCAGGAAAAGGAAAACTCTAGGGAATTTCATTTTCAGAAGGTCCAGTGCTACAGAGTTGAAAGAAGGAAGCTGTCCAGGACACATATGGAAGAGGGCACATTTCAGTCCTCCCTTTCACAGAAGTTAAGGCAGGTTTCAGCTATTCCTGCTGATCTTGTCTCCCATCAAATTGAAAACATGAAAACAAGATACTGTAAATGTGATTTGAGAACATGCAACATGGGGACCAAGACTAATGTTTTCATAAATCTGCGATTTTGGCTGAATTTTTGATAGAATTGATTTTAGATGTTTTTCAGAATGCAAAGTAAAAATAAATAGAAAGAGATGTTCATGTTAGTTGTGGAATAATTCATCGAGCCAAGATATGGAGACAACTTTGCTCAACAGTTGGACACATAAAGTAAACATGGCATGTACACATAGTGGAATTTTATTCAGCCCTGAAGGACAAAAATATATTATTTGCAGGAAAATAGATCGTGTTAAGGGATATCAGTTAGCGTCAGCAAAAGAAATAATGTTTTCTCTTTTCTCTCATAGGCGGGTGTAAATTTTAATTCATATACATATGTGACATCAGGACAGAAAGAAAGTTGTTTGAGAGGAAGAAAGAGATGAGCAGGTTTGGGACTGGGGAGGAGCAACAGGAGAGTGGGAGGGGCATCTGTGGAAGGTGGTACACCACAAACCAAACCCATTATTTTGTACCCAACTGAGAACTTTCATTTTAAAAAGTCAACTTAAAAAATTAGAGACAGAGACAGGAAGAGTAAGCAGATCAAAACAACTAAGCAAATCCTCACGTCTCCTCCCAGCGCTTCCTGAAGCCAAGAACTGTCAACATTTAACACTTTTCTCTAAAGAGCTCTCATCACTCCTTTAATGGGTTTCTTCTTTCCAACCTCAGTTCTTCCCCCTATTTCCATCCCAATGCTCTGCGTTCACTATGACCAAGGGTCTCTTCACAGACCACCACTGCGCATTGGCTGGCCACTCCCGTCCACTCCCTGCTTTTTAGGGGTTTGGAGTAGGAACATCCCAGGGTCTCGGAGCCTGAGCTGGAGTTCCAGAGAGTTTCACCCGTGGCCTACCTGCACGGAGCCCAGACGTGAGAACCAGAGCTCAGGGAATTTTCCTGGTTTGCTCCATCTTTTCCCACCACCAGGCAGGAAAGGGGTTCCGAGTCTCCCGGCACCAGTTCTCTACTTAGGCTTCCGGTTAAGACTATTCAGCTCTTCAACACAGCCTGCACCGCTGCGCCTCTTTCTCCCTTTCTGCGCCCCTTGGCTCCCAACTGCTCCCCCGGAGGGACTTGCTCAAGTGGGCGCCGGGCAGACACAGCCCCGCTGACCCAATGTCTTGTCCTGCAGGGGCGCCCGCGGTCACAGAGCTGCGCTGCCAGTGCTTGTAGACAATGCAAGGAATTCACCTTAAGAACATCCAGAGCTTGAAGGTGTCACCCCTAGGACCTCACTGCACCCAAACTGAAGTCATGTCAGTTTCTCCAGCTCAGCCATGCTACTCCAGAGTCTCCCTGCCCCTCCTGCTGCCCCATCCTGACCCCGGCAGGATCCCCTGCTCGCTGGTTTCCTTCTCTCTCTCGCAGCCACTCTCAAGACTGGACGCCAAGCTTGTCTCAACCCTCAAGGGTCCTGGTTCAGAAGCTCCTCCAAAAGACGCTGAACAAGTGAGTGTGGTTCCTTTGCATTTGAGAGTGGAGTCATGGGTCAGAGTCTGGCATCTGACCCCTGAAATTCACTGCAGAGAAAGTCAGGTTTGTCTGAAGGACTGCAGAAATGATTATTACTTGAATAGTAAGCTTGCGTTTAGGGCCTTAATTTGCTCAGATGCTAGAAAGTGTGCTTAGTGCCCTTATCCCTAGACCATGTCTGTAGTCTATGTAAGGTAGACAATGTTGTATTCTTTAAAATTCTTATCACTATTGACCAGCTATGTTAAAGACCTTTGCACTTGTTAGAAACATAGACTCTTTGACACCCCAGTTCCTTCTGAACTTCAAATTTGGAAGCAGGCTCGTGGTCCTTAGTAACAGGGCTCTAAAGATGAGCCTGTTTTTTCCCTGACATAGTACTAGATCAGAGTCTGTATCCTACCTGTGTCTATGTATAAGTCATTTCACTTAATGCCCAGACTTAATCAAATGGAAATGATGGGAAGTACTTCAAGCACTTCCAGTGAGACAGAGGGGCCCCAACATACCACTATCCCTGAGGGCATACATCAGACAGCAGTTATCTACTCAGCAGTACAAGCATCACAGGCATGACCCATGGGGGACAGGCTGAATTGGAAAGGCACTGTAGCCTCTGGGACAGGATGGAAAGATGCTGTGAGTCAGCTTGTCTGAGTACCTCAGGACATCTGTCTTCTCTAGACAAGCGACTCCCAGAATATGCCTCTGGAGATCCTCTGAAAGAGGAGCTGCCTGCTTAAGAAATGGTAAGGTGAATTCAGGTTAAAAAGATAGTCTCCCCCTGAGTTCTTTGTTAATATTTTACACGTTAAATTGTTAAGGCATTCGTTGAATTCACTTCCACATTACCATTATATATATTTTTAATCAAACCTAAGTTCATTCAGTCCCAATTCTTAATTTTCAGGTAAAATGTTTTAATCTGTTTTCTTTTGTCATTATATTAATATTTCAAAGGTCTCCAGAAACATGCAGGTCATTGTAATAGAGATTGGGGGATATGAGGTAGTAGATCAGTGGGATCATTGCAGTGGAGAAGAACATGTCTGCACATCTAATTCTGTAACTCTTTTCCAGAGAGAATACCAGTCATTTATTGAAAAGTTTTCACCAAACATGATCAACATTTCTCATATTGAAAGTTTAAGAACTACAATATTCTAAATTATCCCTTGGACATTTTATGTCTTTTTTGTAAGCCATAATGACCTTGTGTAATTATATAATGTCTTTATGTCTTAGAAATGGAGAGGCTTAAATATTTATTGGTATATTTACAAAGGACATGAAATTAAAATATTGGAAAGTAAACTGTCGTTTCATTTCCTTGGTAGGTATCCTTACTCAATTATCCATTGATTTACATCAGGTCTCACAACTTTTCTTCGCTTTCTTGGTTGCTCAGTTTGCTGCTAAAGGTAAATCACATTGTAAGCAGTGTCCACCATTTACCTGGTGCTAGCTTTCCATTTTCCTTAATGTTTCTCTATCCAAGAATGTATTTTTGCTAACAGTAGCCTGCCTTAAAGAGAATCACTGTTGTTTCTCATGACTCTCTTTCTCTCTTTCACTTAGTTCTTTACCTTGCTACTCAAGTTTATTTCCTTAAAATTATTTACATCTCTAGAGCTAAGAAAAGGTTCTCATGCATCTTTTTTGGCTAAATGATTTTTCAAGCAACAGTTGACAGTTCAATGAACTTGACAATAGAATGGTGGTAAAGGTGACAATTTTTTTTTTGAAACTCTACTTATACCATCTGTTCAACCCAAAAAAGTGAATGCCGAATACTTACTTATGAAAAGGTGTAACAGATTTCGGTTCAACTTCCTAGTGTTATAACATATGAAATCACCATTAATCTTAATGTTGTTCTGATTCTTCATAGCAGTGTGTGAAATACTCCTGTATGTATATTGGATTTAGTTACATTAGTTCCTTCCCTTCCTTGTGTTATTTTTATGGTCCTTGAAGGGAAGGGTTCAATATACAATGTTGCACAGTCCTTAGAGCTTGCTTTGTTCTTAGAGAAAAGAATGCAGCAAATCACTGCAGAACTCCAAATCTGAAAGGAAACAGTTTTTATACATGTGTGGGGTGTGTGCTTGCCTCCAATTTAGTGATTCATGACCCATTTAGGAAGTCAAATCTGGGTAAATGACTTTCACAGAGGCAAGAAGATGGAGCTTGTCCCAAACACCTGGATAAACAGTGTTTTAATAAGAACAATCTCTGTGAGCATTTCTTCCATGCCTAGAAAGTTGAAAGTTATCATACCTTTATTGCCAAGATTAGTTATTAGTTATGAATGAGATGAGAATGAAAAAGTTCATGAGTCTGTCTAGATGCCTCTCTCCCTAACTTCTGAGTTCAGACTCTGGAATATGTTTAACAGGAGGACCCCAGGGCTCAATGGAGTCACATCTAATACTTAAGATCCTTAGACATCAGTTCTAGATCTTCATGCTGATATGCTCTTGTCAGCAGGGAACACAGGATACAAGAAGGACAAAGGTGTCAGGATGGGCAGTAGCTCAGTGGCAACCTGAGTCCTCTACCCCAACTTACTGATTCTTTTGATAATCCTCTCCAAGATAAACTTTGCACATAAGTCATTGTAACAGATTCTGCTTTAGGAGGAGCTGAAACTTTGACATTTAGATTTTCCAGAAATTAAGCCTTAAGGCAAAGCCTTAAGCATAACTGTTTTATTAATGAGTGTTATTAGTACCAGAGATCCAGGCAGGAAGAATATGCGAACTGAGTCAGGAAAAAAAAAAGCGAAAGCCCTTAAGAGTAACTCAGGCCTCCTGAGGCTCTATTTTAAGTGTTGCTTTTTTATTCTGCAGAAACATGAAACCAACTCAAACCAACATAACGAAGTTGGTCCTGTTTGCATTAGGGTCACAAATCACCTGAGGAGCCAAGTGTTGGTGTTTGATTTCTCTTCCATAGTATTAGAAGCTAAATCCTGGACCTAGATTCATAGCCTCCCAAGCAGAGGAAATGGAATCCACTAACTATAGCTGGGTTTTAATTCCCCTGTGGACAGTTTAGCATCCTGCTTGTGACCTTCTCCCTTCATTGCTTTCTAATATGAAGGAGAGTCAGGAATGTTACTCTCAGTTGCCAGGTAGTCATTTTGTAAAGACCACACCTCCAACCTCCATTCCTCATTCCCTAGTAACTCCTCAGCTACTCCTCAGCAACGTCTGACACTATAAGATTGTGGTCCCATCCAGGGTTCTTTTCTTCTCTTTCTGTCCAAGTTCTCCAGTCTCTATAACCTGCCCCCTCCTCCTCCTCTCATACCCAGCTCTCTCCCTGTCTTCTCTGACCTTAAGTTCTTTCTTCTGTCCTAATGTTTTCTCATCTTATGGTTTACACAATGACTCTCTTGGCCACTGGGTCTTCAACTTGAAATAAACTCTTTCTTAAGTCTCTTCCTTGTTGTCAGTTTTTCTTTGTTCATGGACTTCCACATGGAGCCCACACGTGATCAGAGTCCCTCCTCATTCCTTTCCCCTTCTGACCTAACACTGTTGACATCGTCCCTGTTAAAGATCAGCCGTACTTTGTTTATAAAGTGAACAGTAATTAGAATTGCTCTTATTGCTTTCACTTGTCTTTAGAAAAATAAATTGTTTAGACAGGAGAAACAAATTAAATAAAATCAGAAACTGATGTTTTGGCACCCAGAAAGTAGTTTGGTTCAAAATCTAAGACAGAATGAAGAAAAGAAAAAGAAAGGGGGAAAAATCAGTCTCATAGACAGAATGGGAAGCTCAGAGATATTAAGGACTTACCACATTTCACAGAACTATTTCATTGCAAAAATGTATGTGAATGATTTTTGCCACAGGATTGATTTTCACTAAAATAGATTATTCCCATAATTATCAATTGAAATATTTAGATTGCATTGTGGAATTGGTTTTCTGAGATTTGTAGAAGTAGTTTAAAGACAGTAATTAATAACTTAACAGCCATACCATGAGCTAGTTACTACAGGATAGTCTAAGCTACTTTCTACAGGATAGTGTAACAGAAGTGTAATGAATAATGTGGCCAAATAATGCAAAGTAAGAAATGGCTTTCAGTCACCTTACATAACCAAGTTATTTTAATGATGGGGCCTCCTATCCTCAACACATGAGCTATGCTGTCTTCCTATGATGGCAGTAAGATTCCAAGAGGACAAAAGTAGCAAGAGGGTGTGTCCCATTGCCATAAAGTCATCACATTCAAAGGTTAGAAAAACAGAGCTCATCTCTAAAAGTGAGGAGCTAGAGGTGTGTGGTGATTTTAACCTTTCATAGATATTTAACCTTTCTTTTTTTTTTTTACAATTTTAAATATATAATTTAATGAAGTACATTTATACTGTTTATGTAACCATTACCTCTACCTCTAATTCTATTTCTTTTTTTTTAACATTTGTATTATTACTTCCGCTCATACAAACTTAATAGGTAGACCAGTTCCCTCCCCCCTCCTCCTCCCCCCTAACCGCCTGCTCCGCCTACCTCCCTCCCCATCTCCCAGTGCCTCCCCCCCAATTCCCAGAGAGTCCTTTATTGTGTATGCCTAACTCTCCTCTTGGTCCTCCTTTCCGATGATGTAAAAGGACCCAGTGGCATTTCCCTGAACCCTTTCTCGTGTTCCCCTTAAGCGTAGGAACACTACTGTGGCCATCAATCCCTTGCCTCCAAGGATCTTGGTGCCTTTAGCCGATGTTAGACTTTGTGAGGTCAATAGTGTGACGGACATGGCGCAGGGCATACAAAGTCCTATTATGATTGCTTCAGCCCTATCTAGTGTGGAGACTCTTCAAATCATTGCTCCCCCCATCCTTTTGCTCTTACAATCTTACCGCCCCCTTTTCCGCAGATGTCCCTGAGCTTCAGGATGGGGGGAGATTAGGCTGGCTTAGTTCTATGTGGATGCTATAGAGTCTCTGAAGTTCTGGATTGTGGTTTGTTGATTTTCTTTTGCAGTTTTGCTGCTCCTGCAATGCCGTTCACTCCATCCTGATGGGCACTGTATGTCACCCCCTGGTCAGAGACAAAAAACTGTTAAACTGGAGTCTTGTTATAATAGCACATTCAAGGGTAGATGTAATAAAAGCAGGAAACCTCGGTGAGGGAAGGATCAGTCACCCATTTGCAAAATGATCTCTTTTCATCTGCCAGACTATATGCCCTCCCCTCCTGGCGTGATCATACCCCCTCAGTTGTACATGATCAGGAACGAACGTCTGTGAACTTAACCAGGTGTCATATTACTTACTTGCATTCCTTGGAGGTCGATTTTCTCTGCTGTAACATGGTCCCCTCTCTCCTTGTGTCTGGTGTGCCCCTCCAACCCCATCCCTCCTGTTCACAATCCTTGCAATTACCGTATTACATAGGTTTACCCTTGAGTGTCTCAATGTGGGTTGGGTGAGTTTGGTACTAGAAGCCACCTGTTAGGGAGTACATACGGCGCTTAACTTTCTGGGTTTGGGATACTTCACTTAATGTAATTGTTTCTAATGACATCCATTTCCCAGCAAATTCCAGTAATTCATCATGTTTAATGGCTGAGTAATACTCCATTGTATAGATGTACCATGGTTTCCTTATCCACTCGTCAACTGTTGGACATTTAGGTTGATTCCATGACTTTGCTATTGTAAACATTGCTGCTATGAACATAGTCGTGCTTGTGCTATCGAGGTGAACCTCTGCTGCATGGGGAGTTATTCCCAAAAGTGGAATAGCAGGGTCATATGGCATTTCAATCTTTAATTTCTTTAAGAATCTCCAGACGGCTCGCCAGAATGGCTGCGTGAGCCTGCATTCCCACCAGCAATGTAGCAGAGTTCCCCTCTCTCCACATCCTCTCCAGCACTTGTTGATGTTTGTATTGTGGATTTTTGCCATCCTGACCGGGGTGAGATGATATCTCAGGGAAGTTTTGATTTGCATTTCCCTGATGGCTAAGGAAGTGGAGCATTTTTTAAGATATTTGTTAGACATTTTAATTTCATCCCTGGTAAAATTTCTTTTAAGTTCCAGGGCCCATTTTTTAAATGGGCCATTGGTTTCCTTGGTGTTTAATTTTCTAAGTTCTTTGTGCACTCTGGACAGTAGAGCTCTATCAGATATGTGGTTAGTGAAGATTTTCTCCCATTCTGTCGGTTGCCTTTGAGCTCGTGTGACAATCTCTTTATCTGAACAGAAGCTCTTTAATTTCACAAGATCCCAACTGTTGAGAGTTGGTAGCAGCGACTGTGCCATTGGATGTCTGTTTAGGAAATGTTGGCCTAGCCCAATCAGCTCGAGGGAGTTCCCTATCCATTCAGTTATGATTTTTATAGTCTCTGGCCTGATATCAAGGTCCTTGATCCATTTGGAATTAAGTCTTGTACATGGTGACAAGTACGGGTCCAGCTTTAATCTTCTGCATGTGGAGATCCAGTTTTGCCAGCACCATTTGTTGAAGATGCTGTTCTTTTTCCATTGGATTCTTTGGACTCCTTTGTCGAAGATCAAATGGCTGTATTTTTGTGGGCTTATATCTGGGTCTTCAACCCTTATCCATTGATCGGTGTGTCTATTTTGGAGCCAGTACCAGGCTGTTTTTATAACTATGGATTTGTAGTATAGACTAAGGTTTGGTATGGTAATACCTCCAGCAGTGTTTTTGTTACTCAGAATTGTCCTTGCTATCCTGGGTCTTTTGTGCCTCCATATGAATTTTGAGATTAATTGGCCAACTTCTTTAAAGAATTGCTTTGGGATTTTAATTGGTATAGCATTGAATTTGTATATTGCCTTTGGTAGGATGGTCATTTTTATGATGTTGATTCTGCCAATCCAGGAGCATGGGAGGTCTTTCCACCTTCTGATGTCTTCAGCAATTTCTTTCTTTAAGGTTTTAAAGTTTTCATTGTAAAGGTCTTTTACCTCCTTGGTTAGGTTTATACCAAGTTATTTCATTTTTTTAGGGGCTACAGTAAATGGGATTGTTTCTCTCAGGGCTTTTTTACTTCTTTTGTTCTGGGCATATAGGAAGGCCTCTGATTTTTGCACATTTATTTTGTATCCTGCCACCCTGCTGAACTTCTCAATTAGTTCCAGGAGCTTCCTGGTGGAGTTTTTGGGATCCCTCAGGTATAAGATCATGTCATCTGCAAATAGGGATAGCTTGACTTCTTCCTTGCCGATTTGAGTCCCTTTTATGTCCCTTTCTTGTCTTATGGCTTCAGCTAAGACTTCAAGTACAATATTGAATAGAAGTGGTGAGAGTGGACAGCCTTGTCTAGTTCCTGATCGAAGTGGGAATGCTTCCAATTGTTCCCCATTGAGCATAATCCTTGCTGTGGGCTTGTTGTATACAGCTTTTATTATATTGATAAAGGTTCCTTTCATTCCTACTGTCTCTAGCGTTTTGATCATAAAAGGCTGTTGGATCTTGTGAAAGGCTTTTTCTGCGTCTATCGAGAGTATCATGTGGTCTTGGACTTTGGACTGGTTTACATGAGGCATTACATTTATTGATTTGCGTATGTTGAACCAATCTTGCGTGCTGGGGATGGAGCCTACTTGGTCCCTGTGAATGATCTTTTTGATATGTTTTTGAATCCGATTTGCTAAGACTTTGTTGAGAATCTTTGCGTCTGTGTTCATCAGGGAGATCAGCCTATAGTTTTCTTTTTTAAGTGAAGCTGTATTAGGTTTTGGGATTAAGATGATATTAGCTTCATAGAAGGAATTTGGTAGTGTTCCTTCCTTTGCTATTTGATGGAACAGTTTAAGGAGTATTGGTGTTATTGACTCCTTAAATGTCTGGTAGAATTCTGTGCTGAATCCATCTGGTCCAGGACATTTTTTGGTGGGAAGATTCAAGATTACTTCTTCAATTTCCTTATATGTTATAGGGCCATTTAAGTAATTCACAACTTCCTGATCCAATTTAGGTAAGATGTGTTTACTTAGAAATTCATCCATCTCTTGTGTGTTGTCAAACTTCACTGAGTATAAGTTTTTGAAATATGATGTTATAATTCTCTGGATTTCTTGGGTATCAGTAGTGATTACTCCATGTTCATTTCTAATTTTGTTAATTTGGGTTTTCTCTCTCTTGCTTTTGGTTAATTTAGCTAGGGGTGTATCAATCTTATTGATTTTTTTCAAAGAACCAACTTTATGACTGGTTGATTTTTTCTATCGTTTTCTTAGTCTCGATTTCAGATATTTCTCCCCTTATTTTGCTAATCTCTCTTCTACTACTTTTGGGATCAGATTGCTCAAGTTTCTCTAAAGCCTTAAGCTGCATCATTAAGTTATTTATTTCTGATGTTTCCATTTTTTTGATGTAGGCATTAAGAGCTATGAACTTACCTCTTAGGACAGCTTTCATTGTGTCCCAGAGATTTTGGTAAGTTGTATTTTCATTATCGTTCACTTTCAAGAAATCTTGAATTTCCTTTTTAATTTCTTCCTGAATCCAGTTCTCATTCAGCATCATATTGTTAAGTTTCCAGGAGTTAGTGTATTTTCTCTTGTTTGTTGTGTTGTGGATGTCTAGCTTTAGGCCATGGTGGTCTGATAGGGCACAGGTTAGAATTTCAACTTTCTTGTATATGTGTAGATTCATTTTGTGGCCCAATATGTGATCTATTTTGGAGAAAGTTCCATGTGCTGCTGAGAAAAATGTGTATTCTTTTGTGCGTGAGTGAAAAGTTTGATAGAGATCTGTAAGGTCCATTTCTTTAAGGGTTTGGTTAAGTTCCAAAGTGTCTCTGTTAAGCTTTTGACCTGTTGATCTATCCCATGTTGAGAGGGCGGTGTTGAAGTCCCCAAGAATTATTGTTTGGGGGTTGATTTCTTCCTTTAGGTGTTGTAGGGTTTTCTTAATGAATGTGGAGGGGCCCGTATTGGGTGCATAAATGTTCAGGATTGTGAAGTCTTCCTGGTGAATTGTTCCTGTGACTATAATGTAGTATCCATCTGTGTCTCTTATGATTTTCTTTGGTTTGAAGTCCACTTTGTCTGAAAGCATAATTGCTACCCCTGCCTGTTTCCTGGTTCCATTAGCTTGCAAGATTTTGGACCAGCCTTTCATTCTTAGGATGTGCCTATCTTTTGTGGTGAGATGAGTTTCCTGAAGGCAGCAGATTGTTGGATTGTGGTTTTTAATCCAAGTTTGTAATCTGTGTCTCTTAATCGGCGAGTTAATACCTTTGACATTTAATGTTATAATGGAGAAATTATTTTTAATTCTGGACATTTTTTATGTTTAGTAGATTTTGTAAGCACGTTGTTTGATATTTATGTTTTGGTGGTATTATACTTCCCTTCTGTCCTCCTGGATACGCTTGTTCTTTTCTTCAAGCTTGTGTATCATTTCTAGGATTTTTTGAAGGCCTGGTTTGGTAGACATGTATCCCTTCAAGTTGTCTTTGTGCTGGAAAACTTTTCTTTCTCCCTCAATCATGACAGATAGTTTTGCCGGGTATATCAGTCTGGGTTGGCATTTTTGCTCATTTAATACTTGAAGTATGTCTCTCCAAGCTCTTCTTGCTTTTACTGTTTCCATTGAGTAGTCATTTGTTATTCTAATAGGTTTACCTTTAAAAGTGAGTTGCTTTTTTTCTCTTGAAGCTCTCAGCACCTTTTCTTTGTCTTGAATGTGGAGTGTTTTGACTATTATTTGCCGTGGCAATTTCTATTTTGGTCGTATCTGTTTGGAGTGTGAAATGCCTCTTGTATTTGGATAGGCCTCTCATTCTTTAGTTGTGGGAAGTTTTCATTTATGATGAATTGAAATATCTCCTCCTGTGTGGTATTTTGGGATTCTTGTTCTGGTATTCCATGAATGCGCATGTTAGGCTTCTTCAGGGTGTCCCATATCTCTTGAATGTTCCTCTCCAGTATCTTTTTGGCTTTAACAATCTCTTCCATTGAGCTGGTTAATTCTCCCACTTTGTCTTCAAGATCTGAAATTCTATTTTCTGCCTCATTTGTTCTGCTGATAAGACTCTCTGTTGAGTTTTGGGTTGAAGATAACTTGTCTTTTAGTTCAATTTTAAACTCTGCCTGAGACTGTTTTAATTGCTCCATACCTATTTTTGTTTCTTGAACTGTTTTTCTCAACTCCTCCAAGTGCCTGTTGTGTTCCTGTCAAAGTGGTTTTGATACGGTTGTTTAACTCTTCTCAGATTTCCTCTTTCATAGTATTAATCATGGTAAGGATCATACTCTGAAAGTCGTTATGTTGGGTCTGGCTTTCATGGCTATTTTCTGTGGATTGATTCTTTCGGCAGGAGATTGGTCTTCTTGGGTTTTGTTTCTCATGGATCTGCACTTTGACTTGTACATTGTTGTTTTGTTTTTTAGGACCTTTTAGTTTCTGTGTGTTTTTCACTGAATCGAGGTAGTTGGTATTGTTACACTTGCCAGTTATTACTAGTGCTTGTCTTGGATTGGGTATGTTTGTGTATTGTTATTATTATATCCTAGATGAGGCTACTAGGCTGTGAGTACATCAGTTAAGTCAGGTTATGTTACCAGGGGGTGAATATTAGTTTGGTAGTGCACTTTTACGATTTAGTATCTTGGTGAAATGTGGGGGTGAGTGGTGTACTCCCTGGAGTTGTATGTTGTGGGGTGGCTGTATGAGAAAGTTGATCTACAGCATTGATTCTTTAAAGGATCAGTAAGGTGAAAAGAAAAAGTTTACTTATCTTTGGGCTGGATGAGAAGAAACTCTCCCACGTGATATAATGATTGTAGTGGAGTCCAGATGTATGGCCTGTGCTCCCTTTGTTCCTTAGAATTTTGCTTGAGTTTCCTTTGGGCTCTATTGAATTCTGAGTAGCAATGTGTTTTCCGTGGACCACATGCGTAGGTCCACGGTGGGCCAGAGAGGCAGAGGGTCTGATGTTGATGGCAGAATTCTTCACCTGCGACCTGGGAAGGTGGGCACGGAGAGGGGCGGGCCCCGGGGGCAAAGCCGGGGGCTGCGCAGCATGGTGCTGCTGGCCGGGCAGCTCCCGGGTGGGGGGCGGGGCTGGGCTGGGCTCTTTCGCTCCCTGGCTCAATGGCAGAATTCTTCACCTGGGATCCAGGGGGGTGGCTAGGCGCACCGGGCGGGAGGATGCGAGGGGCTTGGGTCCGGGGCGGGGCCCAGGCTAAGCCGCAGTCAACCTGGGTGCTCGCCGCCGGTACGCATGGGGCTCCGGGGTGGTTAGGGGCTGGGCTGGGCTCTCTCTCTCACTCACCTTGGGCAGCGGGCAGCGGGCGGGGCCGGGGCAGCGCGAGGGGGGCTGGGGTCGTCCGAGCCAGGAACGCAGGCCAAGCCGCAGTCGGGTGGTTGGGGGCTAGGCTGATATTTAACCTTTCTGACGATAGGATATACATGTCCTTGTGACATTCCCAAATAATTTACAAAGATGTCATCGAACAATATAGGCACAAAGCAAAAAACTTTAAATGGCTTTTATTACTATTATATTATATTATACCTCACGGTAGGTATAAATTGCTATAGGAAGACATAGAATTCCAGCTAAAAGTTGAGACTCATAAAAATCAACTAATAAAGATTGTCTACAAAACCTAAGATATTTACCATCTCAGCATTTTAAACGAATAAGCATAATTGCAAATTAATCCCCCACAGTTCTGGCACAAACTTTAATAAGTCTACAATTTAATGAACTGTATTCGATAAAGAAGTTCCTCTTTTTAAAAAAATTAACCAAATTCCTTGATTTTTATGATAGCCTAAAGCTATGTTTGAAACTTTAGGAAAATGAATTATTTTGATTCTTTCCAAATTTGATTCTCTTATCTTCATATACATCCTTAAGTTATAGGTTTATATAGCACTTCATTATCTTCACTTGATAAAGAGGAAGAGTGAAGCTCCAAGAAATTAAGGCTGTATCTAACTAGAAGTCTGGTTTATTTGCAGTTTATATAACTGCCAGATCTAAGCATCTCACTTTGAAATTGAAGTAACTCATTAGACATTTCATTAACACTTCTTAAATCTCTACTTTGTGCATGTCTGTCTCCAGGGTGTATCAGTCATTTTCATGATGAAATTCTTCTCTTTGGCAACTCCAGTACTGCCTCTCCTGGAAAACATTTCTTGACCCCTCTGGGAAGTACCCTGTTGCCCTATCCCAGGGCACCTTGTATATACATCAATTTTAACCTGAATTCATGAGTCAGATTTCCATTACCATGACACATATCTTAGCTAGATAAGTTATACAGAGCAAATGTTTCTTTTGTCTTACAATTTCTGAGGCTCTAGTCCAGATGTTGCTGCAGAGCTTTGAGTCTCTGAAAAGACAGAACATCATGGCTTGGCACACATGAAGAAGCAATTGTTTACTTCTTTATCAGTATACAAAAAAAGAACAAGGAAGAGGAAGCAGTCAGAATCTCACTATCCTTTTGATGGAAATACTTCCATTTATTCCCATCTCTTAAACTTTTTACTGCTTTCCTTTAGCACCAAGCAAGACACCAAGCCTTTAACACACAGGTTCTTGCACACATTCTAGACTATGAGTTATAACAAACATAGATCTCCTTGTAGTTTAATCTGTTTACATGTCTACCTCACCAAGCAGGCTGTGAACTTCAAGAGCAGAAACTCATTTTTTATTGTCTTTAAATATCTAATGTCTAGCACAGATCTTCATAGACTAATGATTACCCAAATAACAATTATCAGTTATCGAAGGACTTTATTATTTAAGCTAAGTTGTCCTTCAGACTATATTGGCCCTTGAGTAATCATAACCTTTTCAGTTAAATGTTATTGTGTATTAAACTGCATCGTCTTTAAATTCATATGATGAAGTCCTAAACCCCGGTATTTCAAAATACGACTTTTTTGTCAGTAGTCTTTAAAAAGGTAAGAGAGTTAAAACGAGCTCATTAGCATGAGCCCTAATCCAATCCAATGTGAATAGTACATGCAGAAAAAAGATGATTTAGAAATAGTCATGCATACAGGGAAAACACCATGTAAACAGAAAGGTGACTGACCCTACAAGTGGAGATGCCTGGAGAATCTCCATCCCTTGAAGTCCAAAAGACAGAGGAACAACTCTACCCACACTTGATCTTGGAATTGCAGCTGCTTCGGGAACTTTATAGTGTTTCTATTGTTTAAGCTGCATTGTCTGTGGCTATGGTAGCCTATGATAGTCTTAAGAATGTAGTACACACACTATGCTACTTCATTTGCAAATGCCAAAACAAAGTATAGTCAGATGAGGCCATTAAAATCACTTATGATACTACTTAAGGATTAAAAACCTTAAAGTTCATAGTCCCTTGTTACTCAATTAATCTTCAAGTTCAAGGACAATAATGTTTTCCAACCCCATGTATGTGTAGATTGCTGTTCTCAGGATAAACATTATTAGACTATGCTAGTCTGAACCGAACTCTTTGCAGTTTCTGCCGTTAATATAATTTCATCTTGAGAAATTCTATTGAAACCTCAAATGAAACCACACAAATATGCCCAAAAGCTAAAGCAAATATTTGCTGAGGAAAAGTATATGAATTTCTTTGTTGTAAGTAACATGGCCTTTGTAAAAGTTCAACAACATTCTCATGACTCTATTCATTGACTACAATGGCACTGAACTCCTTACAATTATGCAGTTTCTTTCACCCACATTCATCAAGATCACCTCGATGTGCTTTCAACCAGCCAATTAAAACAAAGCTTGAAAACCAAATCTAGCTTCCTTATTGCCTTGTGAAGTGGCCAGCCTAACACTTGATTAGCTCCACCTTTCCTTCTTCAAAAGGGAGAGAGGAGAGAAGAAGGAAAACAGGAGTTCCCAGGGTACAGCTAACTCATAGAAAAAGGAAGTTAGCAACACTGAATCTGCCACTGCAACCAGGATCAAGCCAAGAGCAGACATGGCTATTGAGCACTTGCCCGCTTGCCTCTTCCTTGCTGTTTTGATGTTGGGCTTCTTAGGTAAGCCATCTACTTGCTTGGTTTTTTTCTTTTCCTTTTGGGTACTAAAAAAAATCAGAAGAGATTCCAAATGTAATAAATTGGTTTTGGACATCAGATAAATTATGAAAACAATAAAATTAAGCCCCAAGCAGACATGTATTTAGATTGTGGATTTCAAAGCATTTCTTATTAAATTAAATGAAAACATGTTTAGCTTTTAGAAATAACTGGCCACGAGAATCTATGTTTTCTCAATTTATAGTTGAGAGCAGAAGTATTACTACAGATTTAAGACATTTTTATTAGTATTATGCAGATAGATATCACCACTTTCTATTGACAAAATTCAAATGTGACCTTCATATCCAGAATCTAGAATTAACACAAACTTTGAGTCTCACACACAAAAGTTCATTGATCATATTAAGATCAAATCAAAAGTGAATTTGTTAATCAGGTTGAGTTCCTCATTGTGCTTTCAACTACAAGTACAGAATTTGGTTTCTGATCATATTTATTTCTGTTGAGGGTTTTTCAATTTTATTCCACAGCTGATCCTTGTGATACTGAAGAGTTACGATGTCACTGTATCCAGATAAATTATGACTTGTTTTCTCCCAAATTTATTAAAAGTATACGGTTGATACCTGAGGCTATTTACTGTGGCAGAAAAGAAGTCATGTAAGTAGTGGCAATGTGGAAGAGTGTAGAAGCTCTTGCATGGGGGTTTTCAAAGCCAGCATTTCTTTGCAAAAACTTTAAGAGACCGAAGACCACATCTCTGAGCATTATTATTTTTGCACAGAATTAGAATATAATTTCTTACATTCTCATTGAAAATGTCATGAACTCTCTCCATAAATAAAAAGATGCTGTCAAATGGATCACTGGGAAATCTCTGCATTATATACTTGGATACAATGGTAAATTCAATATGGTCTAATGGTCCTGGTGATAATTTTTTTCAGGATATCAGTCTACACATATAAACCTCACAAATACTGTATAGACCTTACAGATTCTAGCTTATCAATTGCCCTTTAATCGGATCTTTTTATCTTGAATCTTATTATACATATGTCCTCAGTTGTTGATTGCTAGATAATAAATTATCCAAGTGGAGTAAATTAAAATGTGTGTATTACTTCACAGTTCTGCAGTTCACTAGGCCCCTTGAGTGACTGAGCAGCTTTGCCCATGGTTTCAGCACTGGACTAAAAGCTCATCTGGAGGTCCTAGGCTGGAATCTGCTTCTAATTTGGGCAGCTGGCCTAATTCAGCTCTGTGAAGTTGGAGGACTGAGTTCCTCACATTTTTGTAGGTTGCTGGTTTATGGTCATTTTCAATTCTTGGAAGCTGCTTTCAGGTCATTCCACATCTCTCTCTTGATAAACAATGAAAATCTGCCTCATATTACATTACTGGAGACCTTCCTATTGGGCTTCTTTTTTTTTGCTACCAGTCAGAGAAAGCTGCTGTTAGGATTCAGGATACTACACTAAATTCATTTGAAAATCCAATTATTTGGTGAATTTATTCAGCTACTTACTAACCCTAATTACATCTGAAAAAAAATCCTTATGGGTCTATTACATAATTGTGGCTGTAATGACTGGTCACATTCCCATTTCTGAAGATGCTGATGGGAAGTCTTATAAATTTTCTTAGAATTCTCCTTGCCACAAATACAAGAGCATGAATGACTATGTATGAGTATGTTTTGAGGAACAGTGATAAACTCCCACTCATTTACTGCCAAGGGTAAAATTACAGAATCTTTCTCATCTGGCCATCCAAATGTAAGATGAATTCTGTCCCTATTCCTGTCCCACTGGTGCTGAATCCTGAGCCTTCACTTCCCAAGACACTGATTAGATCTGCAGATAAATCCTTTGTAGAGGAAATAAAGTCAAAGTGAGATCATTAGGGAGGGTACAAATCCAATCTCAATCCCAATCCCAATGGTGTCTTTTTAAAAGAGAAAGCTTTAGATGAAGGGGAAAGTGTAAAAGACACAGTGAGAAGATGGCCATTTGAGAGAAAGAGAGAGAGAGAGAGAGAGAGAGAGAGAGAGAGAGACCTCAGACCTCAGAAAAAAGTTGCTTGCCAGCAACCTGATCTTGACTTCTGGTTCTTAAAACTACAAGAAATACGTTTCTACTATTTAACTCACCCCATTTATGAGATATGTTAACAGACACAATAACTTAAGGAATGTGTGTTCTCTCTGCTCAACAATAAAAGACTCTGACAGGATCCTAAATTCTGACACAATCAGCAGAGAAACAGCCGTGTAGAATGTTTAACAAGTGATTTATCAGGATGGTAACCACACAGATATAGATTTCTCAGAACCTAGGCATATTGCTGGTACATTTTAAGCCTGGATTCTATTTTTTGGCAGATTATCTAACATCTCAAATAGTTTTAAAATATATATTATTCTTTAGTGATGAAACAATTCACTATGTACATGGATATGACCAAAAGTGACATTCTAACAATATGAGTAATATTGAGAAATCTATTTGTTCATTTTAAGCATGTTATGGATATTATAATGAATATGTTTAGCATATTATTATATAAGTCTAATTGTTATTTAACTATTTTATTTCTTTTCAGAGCCACATTGCAAGATGGGAAAATCATTTGTCTGGATCCTGAGGCTGAGTGGGTGATGACTCTTATCAAAAAGATTACAAATAAGTATAATAAAGGACAGGAATCCTCATATTACTGTTCTCTAATTTTTATTTCAACATCAGATATATTTAGAAAAGTACACAGACTCCTTATATATTTCACCAAGAGTACAATAAGATGAGAATGAGTCTCCTCCGTGAATGCTGTTATCAGCCTGGTTCAAAGTTTTTTTGTTTTTTGTTTTTTGTTTCTTTACAGTGGGCAGTGGTTAAGGCAGAGACTCCTCACTGGCCAAACTATTGCAAATGGCTTTTTAAGTGCTTAACCCCAGAATAGGCCTCTATATCACCTTCTCCAAGGTCCAGGAACATTGCATGGAGGAGAACATTGAAAGAGTCTAAGGGTTAGGGGACAGAGAGCAGGGCTACGGAACACTCACTTCTGGACACGTCATGGTTGTTGTACTCATGAACAGTCTGTGGCTACTTACACAAGCCCTACACTCATACAGAAGACATGAAAGTGGGAGGCAAACATGAAAGTAGGAGGGGAACTGATTTGGAAGAAGAAGGTGGCCAGAGAAACGAAGAGAAAAAAGAGAGTAATGGGAGTGAATATGATCACAATACATCACATAAATGTATGAAGTTATCCAAAGTTAAATGTAATAATAAAAAGTAACAAGTCTATTCCAAATAATCTAAATAAGTCATCTCTATACCAATAGTCCAAGCTTCTCCTCAATTCTATTAAATCATAAACTGTAAGGGTAGACCAAAAGTCCTTGGGGTTTTATTTTTAATGTGTGTGTGGAGGGCGGGAGTGAAGAGCACATGTATGAAAAGCACAGAAAGGCATTGGATATTCTGTCTTGCCTATTACTCTGATCTTATTCCCTTGTAACAAGATCTTCAACTGAATCTGAAGTTGGACTGGAACCCAGCCAGTGATGTTTTCCTTACCATCTGCCAAATCCCTGGAGGTACAAATGAGCCTGGCCACACCCTTTATATGGGTATTGACAATTTGAATTCAGGTCCCCATGTTTACACAGCAAGTGCTCTTGCCTACTAAACGATCTCTACAGCCACAAGTATGTATTTTATAAAATCTACAAGTGACTCTGAGATGATCTCAAGCTTGAGAACCACCTGGCTATCAAATTTGATACTCACTTGAATTTGATCTATGTTACAAATATCCTGTTAAGCATAAAAGTGATTTAAAATTGGAAGTGTGTGTCTTATGTCAATTAACTAAGTAGGGTATTAATTTGTCCCTCTATTGAGAGAAATCTGAAAGAAAAAATATACCCTTTGTGGGGAGACATTGAATAACAAGTAATTTCTGAAGTAGTACTTCTAGAAATTAAATTCTAAATAGAATTTTCCCACCAATGATTTTTGAAGGAATAATAATTACAAATTAGGCAATGGGAATGGATTTGCAATAATTCCTGAGAAACAAAGTATTACTTGGATGTTTAAGCCCTTGTGGTGGTTATTAATGGAGGGATGATCATTCAGAAAACTCTTCTATTCCCGAAATAAAAAGTTAGGAGCATATGATACACCTGAGGGTCACTTTGTTAGCAGAGTAAGCTATGTGATTGAGAGAATGTTGGACTAATTCAAAAGACTGTTTGTTTTAACACTCTGACTTTACCAGCTATAGTTTATGTCATTCTGGATAGTTCACTCGGCACCAGAGGTTTGAATGCTTTCCTTTTCTCTTACTTTGGTCTGTTAGGAAAGCATAGATAATACATGTAAAATGCTTAATTGTGGCTATTAATGTCTAACTGAATAACCAGATAGGATTTATGATACTGCTCACCTTTTTTTTTAAAATTTTTTATTATTATTAATTCAACTGTGCGCACGTGCGTGTGTATGTGCGCGCGTGCGTGTGTGTGTGTGTGTGTGTATGTGTAGAACCACGGACGAATTCGCGAACCACCATGGACGCCTCCACCTCCTTCTGCCCCGGGATTCACAGGCTCCGCCCTACCAGGACCAGAAGCGCAGGCGGCCCCCGCTTCTGCCTGGCGTCTATACATGGGATCTGGGATCCGAACTCAGGACCTTCCGCCTGCAAGGCGGAGGCTTAACCCCTGAGCCACCTCTCCAGCCCACTGCTCACCTTTTTTTTTGTGTTTTCTAAATAAGTGTCTTTCTTAAAAGGGTGAGCAGCCCTGTGTTTCTAGTAGTTACATGCTGTTTATATTGCAGGGATGATAATTAATGGCCACACAAGAAATCGCACATTCAATGAGTACCAAGAATCCTCTGCCTCATCTTGAGTTGAGCTGTCCTCCAGAGTTTTTTTGAAGGTAGCACCTCTTTTATGCTACTTGAGGTTTGGAATGAACTGTTTTTTCAGCTCATTCTGGATACCTCAATATTATTTTCAGAATAATATAGAACTGGGAGTTGAAATTTCTACTATATAGAAAGTTAAGCCCCAACCTCATCAGAGAGGAGGACCCAGAGGGAAGTTTGACATGCACACTAAAGGATGCTCCAGGAATGGGGGGGGGCGCACTGGGAGAAAGGGAGGGAGGGAGGAAAAGAAAAGGAAAAGGGAGGAGGGAGCAAAGGGATCCAGGGAGGGGTGTAGGGAGGGAGGGGAATGGGGAACCTATCAAGTTTGTATGAGTGGAAAAAATAAATTAAAAAAAAAAGAAAGTTAAGCCCCAAATGTCATACAGTAGGGGAAAAGTTTCTCTGTTGGACTCAATACCTTTCTGGATTCAACCTTCTCCGTTGCTGGATCCTCTATCTTTTGGCCCATTTGCCTTCCTAGTTGACTCTCCAAGCTGATTATTATTTTCCTTTCCATGCATTTACAACTGAACATAAAGAAGTTAAACCCTCATGTTCAAGAAGCTGAATAAATGCAAAGTGGAACATTAAAAAACAAAATTCATATTAGTCTACATTGTGATGGACATGAATAGTCCAAATAACAAAGCAACGACCATAGAATGATTAAGCAAAACTTTACATGTGTAAGTACTCTAGAAAGAGAATTCAAGGAAAGGTGGAAATGGTCTCAGGTCTTAGAAGGACATATTTTTTCTAAAATTAGATCATGCCAAATAAATTATTTGTTGAATATCTTTACATAACGCTTTTGAAGCAGTTCTGTAATAAAGAATTAAGGTCACAAAATTTGTCTTACATTTGTTAACCAAGTGTGAGATGGTTTCCAGGTGATACCATTAGTGAAAAATACCAGGGTTAAGTTGTATATTAATTATATTAGTTAGGGTTTTATAGAGTCACGGAACTCACAAAATGAATATATATATATGTATATATTATATGTATATATAAATATATATAGGAAATTTATTGAGTTGGCTTACAGATATAGCCAAGGTAGTCCAGCAAAAGCTGTCAGTAGCTGAGGTAGTCCAACCATGGCTGCCAGTAGCTGAGGTAGTTCCAACGATGGCTGCCAATAGCTAGCTGCTCAGTTCGGTAGTCAAGTGGGTGATGGCTGAAGGCTGGAGAACTCCTAGAGTCTTAGTCTAGTCGAAGGCTAGAAGGTCGAAGAAACTGGATGGCCGGAAGGAAGAGCGATTCCTAGCCCAGCTGCAAGAAGGCATCCGTTCTCCTTGGTGGCTCCCTTCTATATGATGCAGTATTGGGAAAATCCTTTGAGAGCTTTGGAGGTTCTGATAGGATCTGGGGGTAGTCTCAGTTGATCCTTTCCAGAGGTGGTCTCAGCCCAGCTTAGTTAATACCAGGTGTGTCAAGTTGACACCCAGGCTTAACCATCACATTAATTTGCAACTAATTTTCTGAATACATTTTTTGTGTTTGCGTGTGTGTGCATGTTTGCGTGTGTGCGTGTGTGCACGCATGAGTGTGTGTGTTCTATGACGTGCATAGAGGTTAACTTTGGGTATCTCCTGTACTCTATTTTTTGAGATACATCCCTCACTGAACTTGAAACTCATCAAACAGGCCTCTGGGGTTTCAAGTTCTGGGAAATCTGCCTCTCTCTGTCCTTCAGCACTGGGGTTCCAGGCATGTACCTCCATGCTCACCCCCTTTCCCCCATGCCAGCCTGGTTTTTTAAGTGACTACAGGAAATCTAAACTCAGATTCTTGTATTGAACAGCAAGCATTTCACCCGTTCAGTCATCTTCCCAGTCCACTAGAACATTTACTTCCTTATGTCTGCAGTACAGAAGATGTATACTGAATGATTCACCTTTTACGCCTTTCACATGATTTTTTCTCCTAAGATTCAAATACCACTTTTTTTTCCAAAATATAACCTACACAATACATGGAGAAAAGTATCTTTCCTTATTGTTCTACTCGGCAACTCACCTTAATGACTTAATAGGGGAAAGTGGTAATAAATTAAAAAAACAAAATGGTTTGGAAAGACAAGCTCTCATCCCATCATTCATAGGTTAAGTGATTACATACAATTAACTTTTTTTTATTCAATTGTGCGTGCGTGTGTGTGTGTGTGTGTGTGTGTGTGTGTGTGTGTGTGTGTGTAGAACCACGGATGAATTCAGGAACCACCATGGACGCCTCCACTTCCTCCTTGTTTACTCTGCCCCGGAATTCACAGGCTCCGCCCTACCAAGACCAGAAACGCAGGCCGTCCCCACTTCCGCCTGGCGTCTATGCACGTGGGGTCTAGGATCTGAACTCAGGACCTTCCGCCTGCAAGGCAAAGGTTTAACCCCTGAGCCACCTCTCCAGCCCCTCATACAATTAACTTTCAAGTGTCAGTCTTCTAGAATTGTAGGCATTAATATCTATTCTATTTTTTTGAGGTCGATTAAAAAGATTGAAGAAGCAAATGCATTTCACCAATTTATGTTCTAGAAGTCAAATTTCTTGGCATTTCTGAAAATTCTATTCCCTTTTCATTCATAGCATGTCCTCTACTCACGTGGGTTGTCTTTGCTCTGGATTCCTTGCTCTTTCACCACCGACCATTTATAGACCTGATAAATGTCCATAGTTAGTGTGTCATCAACCTCAGATTTCTTTTGCAGATCCCTCAAGTCCAGGCTTTCTGCAACTCATGCACAAAGACCAAGACTATTCCAAATTGCTTCACACTTAATCTTGCTTCAATCAACAAAAAATTTAAATGATTTGCCAAAAGTTATAAAACCAGATAGTGTCAGAGCCAAGGCACAAAGTCAGGATTTCTGGCTTTTATCTGAGAATGCTTCATTTCCCTCTCAATAAGCAGGGCAAGCCCCACCCTGGTTACATCCCATAACCGCGTGATGCTAAGGCTTAAGGTCTTCAGAAAGAGACCCTTTGTGCTTCTAGATGAGGTACATTTCTTCCACAGTATTAATTCTTCAGGCTGATTGAGATGTCCTGACTGAACCTCTTTGCCAGCCCCTTTCAGCAGAGCATCTGGTGTAATCTTAGTCCAGATTGACAGCTGTTGCTTACATTTTCTTTCTAGTGGAAAGAGAAAGAAATTTGTTATTATTTTATCTAGCCAGATATCCCTTCAGATCTAACACTGGGATTTTTCTTTTGTCTTAAGCCTCCTTGATTATCTGTCACCAATTAAAAGAATTGTATCCATATCTCTAACCCTTACCCTATCCATTGCCTGAACATATATTTTATACCCAACTCCATGGGCAGAATTGGGGGGTGGGTCATTCATTATTTACTCCAAACCTGATACTTCTCCATTTTTCCATTTAATATACTACCAGTTGCCTAAGTCAGAGGCCCAGGGATCATTGAAAACTGACTCTTTTCTCAGCTTCTTCTCAAAACAGGTTCAAGTCCTGTCATTTCTACCTTCAAGCAATCTTTCTTTTTTTTTATTATTTACGCTCATACAAATTTAACAGGTACACTGGTCCCCTCCCTCCCTCCACCTCCTCCCGACCCCCCTGCTCCCTCCTCCCTTTTCCCCTACCTCCCCATCCTCCAGTGCCACCCCCCCATCCCTGGAGCATCCTTTAATGTGCATGCCAAACTCTCCTCTGGGTCCTCCTCTCCAATGAGGTGCGAGGACCCAGGGGCATTTCTCAGAACCCTTTCCTCTGTTCCCCTTAACCTTAGGAACACTACTGTGACTGTCAGTCCCTAGCCTCCAAGGATCCTAGTGCCTTTAGTCCATGCTAGACTTTGTGAGGTCAATAATGTGTTGGACATAGAGCAGGTCATACAAAGTCCTATTATGATTGCTTCAGGACTAACTTGTGTGGAGTATCTTGCATATCATTACTCCTCCCATCCTTGTGCTCTCACAATTTACCGCCCTCTCTTCCACAAATTTCCCTGAGCTTCAGGATAGGGAGAGATTAGGCTGGCCCAATTCCAGGTGGTTGATATAGAGACTCTGATGTTCAAAATTATGGTTTGTTGATTTTTGTTTTTCGGTTTTGCTGCTCCTGCAATGCCCTTCACTCCATCCTGATGGGTATTAGATGTCACCCCCTGGCCAGAGATAAAAACCTGTTAAATTAGATTCTTGTTATAAGAGTATTCAAAGGTAGATGGAATAAAAATAGGAGACTGCAGAGAGAGAAGGATCAATCACCCATTTGTAAAATGGTTACTTTCTATCAGGTAGCCTATATGCCCTCCCCTTCTGGTGAGATCATACCCCATCAGTTGCATATGATCAAGAAGGAAAGTCTGTGAACTTAACCAGATGTCTCATTACTTACTTGCACTCCTTGATGGTGGCCTATTTTCTATGCTGTAACATAGTCTCCTCTCTCCTTGTTTCTGGTGGGGCCCTTCTTCCCCATCCCTCCTGTTTATAATCTTTACAATTACTGAAGGTATTATAGAGATTTGTCTTTGAGTGTCTCTAGATGGGTTTGGTACTAGGATCCACTTATTAGGGAGTACATACGGCATTTAATTTTCTGTTTCTGGGATACATCACTCAATATAATTGTTTATAATTCCATCCATTTCCTGGCAAATTGCATTAATTCATCATTTTTGATGGCTGAGTAGTATTCCATTGTATAGATGTACCACATTTTCCTTATCCATTCTTCAACTGTTGGACATTTGGGCTGATTCTATGACTTTGCTATTGTAAACAGTGCTGCTATGAACATGGTCGTGCTTGTGCTATCAAGGTGAATTTTTGCTGTATGGAGGGTTATTCCCAAAAGTGGTATAGGCAGAGTCATAAGGCATTTCAATCTTTAACTTCTTTAAGAATCTCCAGACAGCTTACCAAAGTGGTTGTATGAGCCTGCATTCCCACCAGCAATGTAGGAAAGTTTCCCTCTCTCCACATCCTCTCCAGCACTTGGTGTTGTTTGTATTGTGGATTTTTTTTTAATTTTTATTAGTTATTCAATTGCACATATGTGCGTGTGTGTATGTGTGTGTATGTGTGTGTGTGTGTGTAGAACCACAGGCGAATTCGGGAACTACCATGGACCGCCTCCACTTCCTCCTTGTTTACTCTGCCTGGGGATTCACAGGTTCCACCCTACCAGGACCAGAAACGCAGGCCACCCTCGCTTCTGCCGGCATCTATATATGGGGTTTAGGATCCGAACTCAGGACCTTCCAACTGCAAGGCAGAGGCATAACCCCTGAGCCACCTCTCCAGCCCTGTATTGTGGATTTTGAAGCAATCTTTCTTTAACTCTCCTCTTTTTGTTTCACAAGAGCAGTGATTGGGCTAAAATACAAATCTCACCAGGTCACTCTCCTGCCTGAGCATCTTTGAGAGACCTGCCTGGATATCTCACCTATAGATGGTCTGCCTGGTCAGGATGTTTATGTTCTTCCAACACTCTTATTATGTTAAAGTCTAATACCAAGTCCATGGTATGTTGAAGTCTAATTACTAAGTTGATGGTATCAATATGGGAAGTCCTAGTGAGGTGAAGAGATTATGAGGGCAGAGTCCTCAGGGATGGTACTAATGCTTTATGAAAGAAGCCTATCTACTATCTGAAGACACAAGGAGAACGTGTAGTCTAAGTGCTAGAAATCTCTCTAGACAATGAATATGATATTGCCTTAAGTTAGACTCTTCAGTCTCCAGAACCATAGGAAATAACTTTCTGCTATTGGTTAGCTCCTCAGTTTATGGTACATTCTTTGAAGTGGTAAGGACAAGTTAAGACTAAGTAATCTATTAAGAAAAACTACTGATTAGATCCTTTATGAAAATTATCCTTCCCTAAGATTCATCCCAAATCACACTGGATCAGAATGGCTCAGAGGAGTCTTAAAATCATTTGAAAGAAAATTCTGAAGCCATTTGGCTCAAAAACCCCTAAGGCCTTATTAAACTGTTTTGCTGAATTTTCTGTTTCTCAACTGAGGTCAAAAATTCATTCTAGCAAATAGGTGTCTTAAGAGAAAATATGTTTATGCTGGAAATTCATGCAGGATGTTAGACAGTTTGTATTAGTTATAATACTTTTGTAGTTCTGTGGTCAAAATACCTGACAGAAACAATGGAAGGGAAGAAAGATTTCTCTTTCCTCAGTTTCAGGGGATTTTAGCTCATTGTGACAGGGAAGGCAGAGAATACCGCTCAGCCTATGGAGTCAGGCTATTGAGGATGTGGCAGATCAGGAAGCCCAAATCCAGGAGCCAGGCCCACCCCTAGTCACATAACTAGTCTCCATCCCTAAGGGTTCCGTGTTTGCCTCCATACATGCCTTCATCAGCTGAGGCATGTATCAGCGCATGACTATGCAGGAGACATGTCAAATTCACACTATGAACACTCTATTAAAAAGGTAAAATTAGATGATTTGGTTTCCCCCAAGCCCTCAGTTGTCTGGTTTATATCCATAAGAACAACTTCTACCAATTTTGGTGGATATGTATTTCTGGAAATGGTCTCTGTATATACAAGAATATTTGATAACACATATTAAGTATTGTTTCTTTTCAGTTTGTTTATTTTTTATTTATGTATTTATTTCTGCCAGGATAGGCTGTGGATATAATATTCTATTGCAAATATGCTATTCCTTAAGTAGTCCACTTTGATTTCTAAATTTATTTTCAACAAAAATAATGCTATAATAATTATCTATGCATTACTTGTTTGAGTGCATGTGACATCACAAAATAGAAATTTCTGATTTTATATATTGGTAAACATTAAAAAAATTTCCAATGAACTTGTGCTATCTTACATTTCTTCATCTTTGACAATACCTGTTTCTCAGTGCTTTTGTGATAATGCTGCATATTGAGCTTTCTGATCTTTTCTAGACTGGTAATTGACAACTATAAACTCATTATTTGAGTCTGTGTTCTTTATGAGAAATTTTGGGCTGCTCTCCATGTGTTTTTCAGTAATTTATTTCTTTGGAATTTTGAAAATTAATTATTGGTCTTTTGTCTTGTCTTTGTAAGACATTTTGATGTATTGAGGAAATAACCATAATTATTGATGCTTAATGTACTTCAAATTTTAATTTTGCTTTTATGCCAAAAACAAAATAATGTTGAATATCATTAATTCATCGAGTTTTTCCTGACAGCATCTGGAGTTTATATTCTGTTTTCCTATCACTTCCTCATTTCAAAACTCAGTTTTTCATGTTTAGATGTCTCATCCATTTGAAAGTTTTTTCTTTTCTTTTTTTGCTATAAGGGAGAGCAGCTTCATCTTTTCTGAGACTATCCATTAATTTCTCCAGTTACATTCATTTGTTTATCACTCTCCAACCTGTTCCCTTTGGGATATACTCCATTATGGGAATTTGATTCCAAACTTGTTTTTCTGTCCACTGATGTCTTCTCGTCAGCCATAATCAAAATTTAAAAATCACTATGCCTTTACATGCTTTCATGTCTGGTAATACAAATATTTCTCTTGCAACTTCATTTTCAAACATTCCAGTGACTCTTCTTGGATGTTCATAGCACCATGTGAACTTTAGAATCAACTTGTTGACTTCCAAAGAAAATGAACCCACTTACCTCCAGTTTCCTTGTATACTTATAGGTTGCTTCATATAAAGTTGGCCTTGACTGATTCATATAAAGCTTATATCCATAGTATCAGTCTAAGGCATCATACATTTTCCATTTAGCTTAGGTGTGTGTGCATGTGTATACATGCATAAGCACATATGAGCCTTCACAGAATTGTACAGTTTTCCTATTGCAGCACAATTTTTTGTGAGTTTATTCTGAGATGGTTTTGTTGCAACTGCAATCTCAATGAGTGAAAGTGAGATCTTTCTCTTTGTTTATAACATATAGTTGCTTTCCTGCAAAAAGACTCTTAGCACACAAATGTCAATTCAAAACCACTGACTGAACTTCTACATTGCAGCAAAGTGAAATTAACTTGAAAGTTAATTTATATTATATATTATTATATAGTTATATAATCATGATATGTGCAACTTAAAACAATTTTTTGTTTTTTTCTTATGTGCTCTTAGCTTGTTTGTATCTTTCCCCCCTAAGATTAAAATGGTAGCATTCCAGAACACTGCTGTTTGGTATTAGTGATGATGAGAATTTGTAATCACATTCATCCTTTAATTGGATTCTGAGTATTTTTGTAATTAAGCATGATTTTGATTAGGGCTAAAATTAAGGTTTTTCTAAACAACATGAAAATTTAGCCCTAATGGAAAATTCATCTTTACTTGCAGGCATGTCTAACCTTTTGACATTGCAACATGTAACTGTGTCATCAACAAAGTTTACACTCACAAACACACATTCAAGTCACAAAAAAATGCAAAAACAAATTTCATAATGTTTTAATTAAGTTTGTGATCTTTCATTAGGCCATATTCACCCAGGATCCCATGTTGGACATGTCTAATGGAGACAATATGTGCTTCTATTCTGCTTAGTTGATTTACTTCATATGTTAGCCTTGCTTAGCAAAGCTTGTTTCTCCTTAAGTGCCAGTTAGTGATGGAAAGAAGAAATTCTCTCCCATACAAAGACTCCACTTGTGCATCCCCTCTAGTTCTTCTGTTCTATGCAGACCAGAGCCATCAGCACTTCTGAGGGCTTGCTAGGTTTGATTTTCTAGTGACTTTGATTCATAAATTTATTTGGACTTCTCACTAAAGTTTATCTTCCATGATACTCCTTAGAAGTAATAAGCATCTATTATCCATATTACACTCCTTTGAAGTTTTTTTTTTTAATTTCAGGATGATTTTACTACATCCCTAAGGTGTTCCAGGCGTACTATTATTAAAAGTGCAAAAACTTGGACTGGGAAGATAACTGTCATGGTTACGCACAGGTGTCAACTTGAGGGTTTAAGGCTCTGAGCACATTTGTGGAGAGTCAGTGGTTGGGTTAAGAAAGAACTTGTGTGGCTGATGGGGAAGGCCCAGGTGGGTGGGATTAGGCCCTGGAATAAAATACAGAGAGCTGATTGAGAGAGTCAGCATCCTTGGGTACACTTGGCCAGACATACTGGTCTGGCAAGTAAGGATGGTCTCTCTCTCAACCATTACGTAGAGATGGTGTGGCCAGTTCCCTTGACACTGGTGTTGGTGTGATCTCTCCCGTCAAGCTGGACTATGAACTGTAACCGGACTATTGTAAGAAAATAAACCCCTTGTTCCCTTAAGCCGTTTGATGGTCATTTATCAGCAACCATGTAGGCGAAGTGCAACAATAACTCAGTGGTAAAAGCACATGCCACACAAGCACAAGGATCTCAGTTTAAATCCCATGATCCCAAATAAAATGTCAGGTGAGTGTGGAAGTATGCTTGTAATTTCATCTTCAGAAGGCAGAGACCAGACTAGCTACCCCTGGGTTTGATTAGGGGCCCTGAAACAAAGGAATAAAGTGGAAAAGTGATGGAAGATGATTCCTGTTATCAACCTTGGGCTTCCATATGCACATGTGGACACCTATCTCACACATATACACCCACACATATGCAAACATGCATACAACAACATGCACCTCCAACACACACATGAAATAAAAAAAATCATTTAAAAAGTATAATAAAATCTCTAAGGATGAAAATTGGATCTTATCAAGCATCATTGTAGCATTTTTAAATATATCTTATATTCCCTTTTCTATTCTTTTAAGTCATAGATAATAAGCTTTATTGCATTAAGTTGAAAATGACTAGTAGTACAATGAAAACAAGCATAATTTTTATCTTCAATACTGTATATTTTTGAAAATGATTATTAATCATCAACTTCATTGGATTAAGAAGTACTCAGTAAAACACACTTATGGTGATAGCTGAAAAGCTGTAGGCTGGTGATTCACATGAAATAAAAGGGGGTTTTCTGCTCCAGACCCAGGATATCTTCAATATCAATTGGAATGCAGTCAAGGACAGTGCAGGAACAGCAAAACTGAAAACAGCAACAAACTATAGTTCAGGACATCAAAGAACCTACATTACTCACCTGCAACCAGACCAGCCAAATCTCTCCCTATCCTAAAGCTCAGGGAACCTTATGGAAGAGGGGCAGCAAGATTGTAAAAGCCTAAAGATGGGGAGGACCAATGCTATGCAAGATACTCCACCCAAATCAGGGTTGCAGCAGCCAGGATATAGCTACAATGTGATTGGACTTTGCCTGACCTGCACAATGGCTGACATGTCAATGACCCCCCCCAAAGTCTAGTACCGATCACAGGGGAGAAAGTTTCAGGCAGTAGGATCCTTAGAGATAAGCAGTTCAGCAGTTATAATAGAGTTCCCATACTAGCAGACAGCTCCAAGAAGGGGCCCTGGACTATGCCACTGAGGTCCTGAACCTTCACTATTGTAGATGACCCAGAGGGAAGTATGGTGCCCACATCTGGGAGCTGGGAGAAAGGAAGCAGGGAGGCATGGGGGGGAGGGAGAAAGGGAGAAAGTGAGGGGAGGTAGGGTACAATGGAGGATGATGGGGGCAGGGAGAGGAGATGGATACCTATTGAGCTTGTATGATTAGGCAGAAAAATGTGTAATAAAAAAATAAAAAACAAGAAATAAAGAATCAGGTATTCAGACATTCTCTCTCTACTCCGTTATACCTTCCTTGCTATGAAACATCTGTCTCATGTTTGATGAAGTTGTGAAGAAAGTAAGCTGCAATTTTCCTTTCCTGGGATATTGACAATTAACAGTGCTAACTCACATTTTTAACTTTTTTTTCTGTTTATTTCCCAGAATCCATTTCTTTAAAAAAAATAACCAATCACATAAGATTTTATTGGAGTAAAGGAAAAAGGATGCTGATTCCCATTATCAAACTGTCTACAAAACAGAATCTAAATTAAACTACTAGAAAATAAAACTTCTTGATGAGAGAACCATTTACATCAGAAGTAGTAATGACAAACATTTATTTTAAAGAAGTTTGAAATCTAGGAATGTTTAAAAATAGTTTGGGTCCCTGCCATGGTTTGTCTATACGTTGCTGATCAATTCAACCTGAGGCAGGGGGATAAGGGGTTTTAGTTTGATTTATGATTATCCAGTTATGGTTTTAGTCCAGTTTGTCAGGAAAGCTTATATGAACACCAGGGACCAAGGGACCTGGCCACACCGTAATCCACAGGCCCGCTAACAGAGGAGCAAACCTCACTTGCTTCAAGTGTCTTCCCAAGTATGCTGAAGAATGCCAACTCACTAAGCCAGCTAAAGCAGTGCAGCAGTGGGTCACGGAATCACTGTTCTTACTAGCTCAGTTCAGAAGCTGACCGTCTCAGCAGTCCCAGTCTGGTGCTGAAGAATGCCACATTTTACTAAGCCAGCTTCCTCATCTCCTCTGCCTGTTCAGGGAATAGTCCCGCCCATCAATGGGCTGGGCCTTCTCCATCCACTAGACAATTTCCTGCAGGCTTGCGTGCCCATAGGTTGAATCTTCATTTGTCAAGTTGACACCTGTATCATAATCCCCAGACTTACTGGGGAATTGGTATACCGGTATTTACTTAAGGATACAGTATGTATGTTTGTGTGTGTGTGTGTGTGTGTGTGTGTGTGTGTGTGTGTGTGTGTGTATGTGTGTGTGTGTGTGTGTGTGTGTGTGTGTGTGATTGACATCTACTTTCTAAGCAAATGGATAATATGTTATTTACTATAAATCCTATGCAGAGCGTGAATGTCTACAGACTTGCAACAATCAGTTTGTATCTTTTTTGCCAACAAATTCCCTCCTTCCTTCATCATCAGCACATGACAACCACTCCTCTAACCTCTGATCTTAGGTTTACTTTTTTAGATTCTACCTATTTCTACATGTCTTCTTTGGGAAAATGTTTATTCAGGTACACTTGATCTTTTCCAAAATGCATTAATTGTTCTTTTGCCATTAAAATGTATATGTTGCTTATTTTGTATGTAAATCCTTAGCAGATATATGGTTGGCAAATATTTTCTACCATTCTGCAGCTTCCTGTTTCATTATTGTGCAAATACTTTTGAGTTTTATGCAATACAACTTGCTTAATTTTCTTTTTGTTTCTTTAGGGATCATATAAGCATTATTCCCATGATCAATGTCTAGGAACTATCTATGTTTTCCACTAAATTACCATTTCATGCCTTCTGTCTAATTATTTAACAATGTTAATTCTGCATATGAGATTTTTGTGTATGGTACAATTATATTCTTTTACATTTATATATGCAGCTTTTCAAAGTATGATTTATTAAAATTTTTATCCTTTCCTGACTTTTCATTCTTCTTCCTTTTTGTTCCTCTCACTACCCAATTTTAAATGTCCTGTCTTTGAGTTTCTGGCTCTTTCTTCTGCACAATCAAATATGCTGCCAAAACTCTCTGTTGTACTTTTTCACCTTGTTTCCATAGTCTTCAGTCCAAAGTTTTTTTTTCTGCTTAATTTCTTTAGTTTCTATTTCATTCTACTTCTACATTCAACAAATGTTTTCTTGATTTTGTTTTGTTTTCTGCTATCTCCTTGACCTTCTTTCTCTTTTCTCTCCTTTTTTTCTTTCTTTTTAGAATTATTAGTTTTATAGATGTCATGTTTTGAAATGTATCCCCCACAGTCTCATGCATTTGGAAAGATCATGGCACATCTGAGAGGTAGAGCCTTGCTGAAGAAAAGTGGTCGCAGGGGGTGGACCTTAAGGTATATTAGTCCCATCCTACCTGCTGGAGAAGTCTGGTTTTTGCAGCTAGCAGTCTAGCTGCTCTCAGATATCTCCAAGATATCTGCAGTGACTCGACCTGCTTCCCTTCTCCCTTAAGTTCCTCAACTTTGAGTGCTCTCTTACAGCAATAGAAAAGAGTAGCACATTGAGTAGTTTTCCCTGCCCCCTCTGATTTCCCTCCCTTCCTCCCTCTTTTCTTTTCCATCCCCCCCTCGCTTCATTGATCCATTCCACTCCCTTCTACCCTCTTGTCTGTCTGTTTCTACGGGGCCCAAGGTTCTTTCTGGATCATCTGCTGTAGTGGGGATTCGGGCCTCTGTGGCAGATAAAGTGGCCCTTCTTTAGGTAGACTCACTGATAATGGCATTCTCCTTCACCTGTCTAGTCTAACCCCCAAGGTTCCCACTCCTTAACCTTAATCTAAGATGATGACTACATTTTGAATTTTTTACCAGGCAATTCAAAGATCTCTTTCTTTGGAGTTGGCTACTAAAATTGTATGAGTTTCTTTGTGTTATCTGTGCCCAGTTGCTTGTTATCTGTGTCATATTTTCGTGTCTGTGCATTTGAATGATTATTTTTCCTTGTCTTTTAAAAATTTATTTAAAAAATTATTTATTTTTGCATGTGTGTGTGTGTGTGTGTGTGTGTGTGTGTGTGTGTGTGTGTGTGAAGGCAATTGTGTCCCCCTTTGAAGAGCCAAGGGTGACTTCGGGAATCATTCTGGATTGCTTCTACCTCTTTTATGCTTGGCTCTGGGGATTTCCCAGGCTCTGCCTTCCAGAAGCAGAAGTACAGACAGCCTCCATGTCTGCCTGGTGCATTTACTTGGGATCTGGGACCTAAATTCAGGACCATCTGCTTGAGAGACAGAGGCTTAACCCCTGAACCATCTCTCCAGCTCTATTTTTCCTAGTCTTTATTGACTAGTTTTGGCAATGAAATGCCTTCTCTTGTTAGGTGTTTGAGATTAATGAAATTGCCTTCAGGATTACAGTTGAAGGGTAGGAAATTGGTTTCCTGGATGCTTCTGAATCCATTAACTAATTGATAACAGAAGAGCTAGAGCAAGTGGATCCTTTCCAGCCCCTGGGAAGTCTAGATTACCGCTAGAACAATGGTGAGTGGGGTTAACATTAGGACAGGAGTATGTGTCAAGGTCCACAATCCTGTCTACAGATGCCAGGCCTGTTACAGATGCAGGAGTTCCTGAGGTCATTTCTGGGTTAATGTGTCTGGGCAAGCCGAACTGGTTGACTGCAACTGAGGGGAGCTGGAGAAAGTTGAATTAGGATTCACAGCCAAATGTGAGGTTGGAAATGTGCTGCTGGGACATAGACAGGTATGCCTCCTGCCAGGTTCCCAGACAGGAAGGCTTGCCTCTGGAGTGTTGTTCGTTGGCATGCAGTTGAGCTACAAAGCCATTTAAGGATACCAAAGAAGGCAAGATAGCCTCTGGGGGCATAGTCTGGTATGACGACCAGTAAGTTTCATAGTGGGTGTGACTTCTCTCAAAGAATATATAAGAGAGTCTAAACTGAGTTGCAGAGCCATTTCAGGGTCCACAGCTAGTATGAATATTTGCACCTGCACAAAGATACTGGTGGAGATGACTCCAGATGGTTCTAATAACAGGTATGCCCAATGAGGTCGGCTAACATATAAAGGATCAGAGTCATTTCTAGGTCTATAGCCTGCATCAAAGTGGGTGAGCAAACCACTTAGGTGTGGGGCCCTCCTTCAAACATAACCTTAGTTAGTCTTGAGTTCTACCATTTGTAGTCTCCTTCTTGTATCCCAAAGCTTCCATAATGACAGGTTTCTCTACGTATGGCTTCCAAGCTCTCACAGCTGTGGGGGAAATGTGTGCACAGAGCTTCTATTCCTGTACTTTGCTAATGTCAGTTGCCAATGTAGTTTGCCTTCTAAAATCAGTTGATACAAACATGTTCCTTGACTTTTGAGGCGGATATGCCTCCATAAGCCCAACATAAATTGAAAATGCATAAATTGAAAATGCATAAACTGAATGCATCTCCCTTGCCAAAAGCCATAGTCCAGCAGCACAGTTTAGTATAGGCTATTGATTACTTTTCGGTGTGATCATATACAGCTGGCTGGGAGCCAGAGCTTATTGTTGCTGCCCAACAATGGAAAAGACTGGTGAAGTGAATATCACTAGTCTAGGAAAAGAACAAATTTGAAAATGTGTTTCTATTAAATGTATATCATTTTCATGTGGTTTATGCAACTGAAAAAAATTAAATTAAATCGTTGTAGTCTAAACCATCTATATTTTGTCAGTGTTACCTTGTAGGAAAAATAAAGGTAAATGTACACTTAGACTGGCATGTGTGACATGCATAGATGCATACATAAATGTGTGTATTTATGTTTTTATAAATTTACTAGAATTGTGTGTAAATAGCATGTTTGAATTAGATAAAGATGCATGTAAAACATAACTATGTGTTAGAATACAGAAATACTGTATATATGTACAATTTTTATTGAAAAATAAATCTAAATGAAAGAGTTATTATCCTAGTCCTGTTATATTATTACAATTGCCATCAGTTTAGTATAGCTTACATTCTAATTTTTTACATATATAATTTTCACATAGATATAACTATAATTGATAAGGGGCCTATGCAAAGGGATCTTCCTTTAGATATTCCCAGAAGAAAGAATTTGGAGGGGCAAAAATTAGCAGAAAGCACCTGGCATTGCACAATTTAGAAAGGTAAATATTTATCTTATCCAAGTTGGAGAGTTGAATGTTTCACAGTATTTTTGCATAGAAGTAGTTAAGAGAATCAACCAGGAATTAACAAGCAAACCACAAAACCTAACATCTGTAACCTGTTATGAAACAGTACATAGCCAAACAGTGTTAAACAAGAGAGAACTATAAACAATGCCAAGTAACAAAAAGGAAATTTTGGCCCTTTCATATATACTCCTCTATTCTGTTCTTACTCTAGAATTTAAATAAATAGGAAAATGACAGAGAGGTGGAGAAGATGTCAAAGTAGAGGAAGGGAAAGAAAACAGATGGTGATTTCATCCAGAATCACATGTAAGGATAATGTCCTTGACTCCCACATTCTGAACTGTAATCCAGGGCTATGTGTCTAGCTTTTAACAGTTCCACTTGAATATACAACTGACATCTCAAAGAAAACTCATATAAAACCAAACAATTTAATCCTTTAACAATTTAATCTATATGCAGTTTTTCTCATCACCATCAATGACAACTCATCTTTTAAATAAGGTGGGTCAAAAATATTGGTGTATTTCCTGAATTTTCTTGAAAAAAGGTCTCAAGACCCAATGCTGCAGATTCCATTCTCAGTCATACCTGTACCTAATATATAGGACACAATTAATATATTTTAATGAATACATAAATAATCATACTTGCTATTGTTTAAATTAAAACCCAACAAAATCTTTTTCCATCACTTGGGACAGATACTGTGTTTTTCCAGACTAGCTTAGATGATATTTGTGCAAATCTTTGATTAGTTGTTTTTTAAACTATGTCAAAGTTTTCAGTTTTTCTAATGTGAATGGAGAACAGAGCTTAGAGTTACATGAAACCATTTATTTTCACAGGGCCCTGATCAGGGAGACCAACACTGGACAATACAGTGATTCATAATCTCCCAGAGTATCATATTGCAGGGACAGATATGTGACATATTTGTGGTTTTGAACCTCAGATACATTTAAGAAAATTCCTGGAGGTGAATGTGAAAATAATGAATTTTAAAACATGACAAATATTAATTTAAAACATAGAGAAAAATTTTTTCCAGTATCCAACTCTCCATCAACTAATAAACATTTTATGAAACTCCAATACTAGCCATCCATGAAACTCCAAGGAGTTCATGAGGTATTAGATTTAGACAGCACAAGTGCCTTATCTTAAAAAAAAAAAAACCCTCCAGTGTGATATTGTTCTATTTTAATAAAATGCATTAAAGGCAAAAAAAATCACTGTGAAAGAATTCTATTGCACTCATGCTGATATAAAGACAAGTGCAACACATTGGTTAAGACACATAGGTGAAGTAAGGACTATCACTTCTAATTCACAGTTCCAACAGAGAGGGCAATAATAGATATTATTAGTCTAATATACTAGTAGGTTTAGTTCTGCATTATTCTGATTCTGGGATATGCAAACTTCACTTAGACTGCTTTAGCTAACTAATGCCAATCCCCAACACAAGTCTACTTTCAGCTGTCATGAGATGGCAGCGGTGAGAAATTGTATGAAGTACAAACTTGGCAGCTGGGTTTTCGATTTACAGAACATCATGCAAGTAGCAGATAAGCATCACCTCAGTGGCAAAAGTTCACCCAGAGATAGCAACGCACTGTGCATTTGTGGTATGTTTAAAGAGATTGATCATGAAATATATAAAATTGTCAGACAAGAGGGAAATTAAGACAGACAGAAAGTGGGAATTATATCTAATATACATAGAAGAAAGAGCTGAGCATGGTGATGTTGACTTGGCCCACTGGATACACTTTGGTGGTGCAGCCAGAGGAATTAAGTGACCTCATGAGGAAATAAATAATAAATTTAGGGACCTCATGAGGAAAGCATTTGTGACAAAAAGGATGGGGACAACTTACAGGAGATGACTCTAGCCAAACACTTCACATGAAGATAATTTCTCAGAAATTTCATGGTACTGAAAGAACAAAAGAGAATATGCTAAGGTCTGGTTCAAATTTAGAAAAATAATTATTTTAGCTAAGCCAGAGAAAAAATGTAATTAAAAAGTTATGCAATAAGGAGAAGGCAAACACTCTTTAAACTACTCTTGTTGAGTGTTTTTAAAGGCTAAAATACTTTCTCCATATTTATCTTGAAATTACAGCTTTGCACAAAGTGAATTTTAGTTTTATCATAGACCAATAAGATTTTAATATTTGTGCAAAAATCAAAAATCATAGAAAACACAGCTTTCTCCATAATTGCTAAGATCCTTCTGCAAGTTTGCAGCTTCCTAAATTAGTTTTGTCATCCTGAACTTTGTTAAACAGCCTTCAGCATTGTAAAAACATTTAATAAATATTTTCCTTGCCAGATTTGAAGAGTAAAATTATTCTAGTAAAACTTTTGTAAAGAATAAGTTCTAAGTTTAAATAACTGCTCTACACAATGGTATTAATGGTAATATATGAACTAGTGTTTTCTCCATTCTAGGTATCTTTCAGAGCATGCATAAGTGTATGTGCATGCCCATACACAAACATACACACACACACAAACACACAGAAAGAGAGAGAGCAAGAGATTGAGCAGAGCAAGCACACACACTTAAGTGTGGAAGCCATTTCAGAAGTCAGTTCTCTCCACCATGCAGACACTCAGGTTGCCGAGTTCCTGCACAGTACCTTTACCCACTGAGCTATCTCAGCCTCCCACAAGGCACTTATAGAATGAAAACTTTCTTAATTTTCAGCAAATTTAAAAGGTAGGTTCTATTATTATCTCTACCGAAAAACGATACAATGGATTTAATAATCTTGATATGTAGAATTAACCAAGAAATACTCATTTGCATTTAACTAGTTTCCACGTTTTGATTCTGGAA